>OW964832.1:1900000-3100000 GCA_943142095.1 Ophonus ardosiacus | reverse complement strand
ATACAAAAATTTGTGTAAATGTGTTTTCTTGAACGAGGACATCAGGTTTGAAGAATTTCCAGTACTCGGTAAGTACAATTTACAATTTAATCTTTAATCTATATAGAATGCAATCCATAAATGAGATCTATAACAATATTGTCCTTATTTTTTTATAATACATACCGCAAGTGTTATTAGGTACTTAAAATATTCAGCATTAAAGTGAGAACTTAAAAAAAAGCGTTTAGTATGAATTGAAACATATTGGATTACAATATTAACAAAAAGAGTTTCTGAGATGCTGCAACGAAACCGATACTATTATAGGTTAACTGTTATCTGTTTTGTTGAATAACTTTACAACATAAGAATGCCACTTCTTAGATCCCTTTCAATTTAATGCTTCAAATATTGAATTTCTTCTGTTCATGTCCTTTTGAAGTGGATATGAATAATGATCCTGCATACATTAATTATATCATACAAAATCAAAGTCATCTAAGGGTGAATTAGCATGATTTTGTGCAGACGTTCATTGAATACGGATATGTCACATTAAATTACGGCCCCTTCTTACATATAGACCCTGGGGGTTTGTTGGAAAGTACACTACAAGTGAAATCCATTTAACGGTGTATATAAATACAAATAATCAACCACCAGACCACAAGGGAGGGAGAATATTCCCTTAAGAATTCACAAACATTTATATATACTATGAATACATATCAGTTATTTAATTTAAGATACATGTTTTGAATTTGTATTTAAATATATGGAAATTACCGTACCATATAACGGTAAACTTACATAATGGTAGGTATAAGACAAGAGTAATATTTAAGATTTAACTAATATTGAACGTCAATCGTGAATTTACAATTATTGGATTGGGCCCCTGACTGTTTAAGGATCCCTTTAATTCATTTTTTGTTTGAATATAATAAGATAATTTAATTACTACAAATTAAAAGAATTATGTATCTCTTGTTGGGCGATAAAGTAAATACTTATAAGTACCTACAAGCATTTATTTATCAGTATCAGCAAGAATTACAAGTAAAGACTTATTTTCATATTAATAACTTGATGATGATACTATTGAAAATACATAAAATCATCTAACTTCAACGATTTTAAGTCGAGATCCGATGAAGTAAAAAAATCATGCATGACATGAAAAGAAAGATAATTTCATGCTGAATTCAGAATTTCATTGTTTGTTATTCTATTTTAAACCGTGTGTGAGTGGTGCATAAAATATGTGAAATGAACTAAATAATTCAGTTAATAATATGTATTTACTTATTTTTACCTCTCGCTAAGAGAGGTATTGGATTCATGCTAAAATTCACATATCCAGATTTCAGTGAATAAGCACGATTTAAGATCCCTAGAATCCGATTATAACATTTTTAAAATGATGTCTGTGTGTGTGTGTTTGTGTATGTGTGTATATCTGGATGTTGGAGACACGATTCCTCAAAAACCATAAGACTTAAAAATTGTTTAACTATGGATTCTTCAATCTGACATTCCTGGGAAGAGCTGAAAAGGTTTTGGTAACAATTGTACAACCGGAAGAAGTAGTTTCTGGGAAAAATTCTTCTAAATACAATTTTTTGAAATTTTTGTTATTAAATATTGAAAAACATAAAATTCTCCATCTAATACACTTAATATTTTTATTATATCTTGTATAGATTTAGAGATAAAGACACTATAATATATAGAGTAATTTAATCGCAGAGGCTAAGGCACTAAGGAAACCAGTTGACAAATTCCAATGTTTATAACATAGTTTTTAAATGACACATGTCAGTGTCAAAAATCAACAGTTTTAGTGACATTCTGATAGCTTTTTCTGGGAAGTATATATTTAATCTTTCTTATTGTTTTATTAATTAAATATTGGAAATTATAGGTAAAATGCTTATATCCTTCAGAAATACCGCCAATCTGGTTAATGAATTGGAAGAATCTCTTACATTTAGAAACTTCCTCATACAATGAAAAATAGATATAATTAGAATTATATGTGTGCGGAAGACATGTTAAATACAATGAAAAACAGTATTTGGGTAAAGTTCTGTATTTTTTTGTTATAAAACGGTTCGAAAGAGAAGTGCAATTCAATACTTATATAGCCTAATATGGAAATGGCGAGAGGTTTTGTGCTGGCCACAACAGATTTTTATTATAAGTATAAGTACTTTTGCCAAATAAGTATATTCTTATAGCATCAACTTTTACTAAAACTTTATTAATATAGATAGTACTTAGGTATTTATAAAACTGTTAGTATCAGCCTTTACTCATTTTTATTACTACTACCTACTACCCATTAATCAAAATACTGAAAATAATATCATTTTTCATTTTCGATGTTTAGGATATGGTATCTCGAGTACCTAATATTAATAATAGAGCAAATAAAAAATGTACGAGATCAGAGAAACCTCAGAAATGTAATTTAATAAAAGTGTAGTTGCAATTTAATGCAATAAGACCACAGAACACCTTTTAAAAAAGAAATCCGTACTCAGTGGATAGATACATAGGAAAAACTTTCAAAGGCCGAACGAACAAACATAAAATAAGTTTTAAAAGTCTACATCAAACAGCTTTGCTCCGCTTCTTTTGCCAACAATAAACTTTTTTAATCAGAAAACAATCCACATAGAGATTCACAAAGCAAAGAAATGGTGTATCCACTACATCGGAAACAAAAGATAAAACAAAGGAAGGGGAACATAGCACATAGCGACGAATTAATCGATCTTGTGCTGTTTTAAAAATAATCAAATCACAGAACGACGCTAGAGATAGAGAGATTGGAATTCGGATGGAATTTAATCAGACTGTAGGGGAAGATCAGATTGTGGTTAAATTTGCATCCCCCAAATCGTTTCTTTGTTGTCTGTTACTGCGATATCTGCATTCTTCATCGATTTTTACGCACAACACATCTTTTAAAAATAAGATTAATATTTCTCATTTAGAACAATGCTTTTTATTATCAATATAAGAAGGGTAGTTTTCATAATAAACTTTATCTTCAAGTTAACACTTTAAATTAAAATGAAAGCTGTTTTTGTTTTCATAATATATCTTTAATACTTCAGCGAGCATAGAAGCATTACTTTAAATGAAATATAAAGTCTTAAAGTAATTTAAATTAAAGTCTGATTATGAAACGTCCCTAAGCTCTCTTTACAATATGTAAAGTGTCACTTTTCCAACACTAGTGCGCGAAGAGTACTTTTCCAGCACTAGTGCGAGAAAAGTAAATACGTTGCTAGGCAACATGCACATTCGGTTAATTTACTTGTCAACTAACACGAACAATATTTGAAGATGCCTGTATACATACACTATACACTCAGTATTATTAGAAATAACTCTAACATTTCGGTTGTATGAAATAGTATATTGTGCAACAAGTGCGGAAAAGCACTTATTTCAGCACGAGATGAAGTGGAGGGCTGGAATCACACAATTGGAAAATAGGTTTTTCTGCACGAGTGGCACTCTTTACTTCTTCTACGACCACCATTTTTGGTAAAATATAAATAATTCATTTTTAGTAATGAATAGAACTTTAAAATAATTACAATAGTTACTTTTACTATAAATGGAAATATATACATAGATAAGTTATCAAATATTTTGTAATTTATAAATCAAAAAATGCATATTTAAACATTATATTACAGTTGGCAACTTGTGTCAGAAATAATTTCTCTCACTTTAACTCGTAACTGTGGGAAATGAAAAACTTTCGGGCTTTGTAAAGCATGAGAAAAGTGCAATTTTCTGTAGTGGCCGTAGATAAAATATTGTATGCAACTATTGTGTAAATGGTATTTTTTTTTATCTCGTACTAAAACATCGCACTCGACCAAAAAAGTACTACTTCACAAACTTGTTACATAAATAATTATTAGTATATGAAAGACGCAAAATATAAAAAAATATATAAAGGTCTAATTTTACAAAACATGTCTTATGTTTTTTTTTTATAGTATTATTATAAAAGTAGATAGGTATCCCAATTTTTTTTTTTTAATTGTAACTACTATTTATGAAAGTTTGATTCGTTGTAATTCCGTAACCAAAAGGAATAAGACCTATGTTAATATGACATTTTTTACTCAAAATGATCTCATGAATACGTTATTATTTTTTTTACATTAGTTCAGATGCAATTTTTTTTTACAAAAGAAGCAAATCGATACGATCTGCCAGATAAGTGCTGCCACATAGCGGAGCGCAAGTTAAACAGTCTCTAACACATGTTTTTGGCTTGTAGTTTTGACGTAGAATGTCAAAGTTTACATAAAACATATATTTTTAATAACATATACCAGAAAAATAAATTCAGCACTTCAAAATGGGTAAACTAAATGTGACTGTGTTACGATATATGACCAGAGAAGACTTCAGAGTCCTAACAGCTGTAAGAATTGTATTTAGCACGTGCTTTTAAGGTTATCTTTCAATATTTACACTCTTTTTAGATTGAAATGGGTATGAAAAACCACGAATTAGTTCCAGGGGCATTAGCAGCATCTCTTGCAAATTTACAACATGGCGGTGTACATAAACTGCTAAAAGAATTATGTAAACATCGTCTTTTGAGCTACGAAAGAGGCAAAAAATGTGAGAATTATTTATGTGTTACATTATTATAAATATTTTAAATGATGTAATTTTAGACGATGGCTACCGTCTTACAAACATGGGCTACGATTTTTTAGCTTTAAAAACTTTATGTATGAGAAATGTAATTGATTCTTTCGGCAATCAAATCGGCGTTGGAAAAGAGAGTAATATCTACACTGTGTGCAATTCTGAAGGGGAACAATTATGTTTAAAGTTACACAGATTAGGCAGGACTTGTTTCAGAAATATAAAAGACAAAAGAGATTATCACAAACATAGAAAATCGGTTGGGTGGCTTTATTTATCTCGAATTTCTGCAACTAAAGAATTTGCTTATATGAAGGCGTTGTATGATAGAAAATTCCCAGTTCCGAAGCCTATAGATTTCAACAGGCATTGTGTAGTTATGGAATTAGTAATAGGACGTCCACTGTAAGTTTATTTTTATTTTTAAATAAACAATTTTACCTCCCGCCAACCTACAACGTAAGGGAGGAAATATTTTCGGTTCAAAACTTCGGTAGTGAGTTTTCAGTGAATAAGCACGAATTAGGGTCCCCAAAACACGTTTCTACTACTTTTACAATATTTGTCTGTCTGTGAGTGTGTGTGTGACAATTTTTTCGTCCACGATAACTCTTATAACAAACGTCCAAAAAATTCTATTTTCCGTATTTAAGCTTTTTGCATTCATATAAAGAGTTGATTAGGTTTTGGGCAAAATGGGACAACCGGAAGTGGCACTTTACTTGAAGCCCATAAGAGATTTTAATGACGAACTATTGTATATTAAAATTTAATCCAAAACTTTTCAGTTTTAGTATTTAAGACTTTTATATTAATGGGGACAACATATTATATTTTGGCTAAAATTGACAAACCGGAAGAGGTACTTTATTTGAAGCTCTGAACAGATTTTCTTGAAAAAATATATGAAAATATGATACAAAACTTCTCAAATGTAGTATTTCAAACTCGTATATGATTAAAAGCAACATATTACATTTTATATATACTGTACTTGAAGCTGTTAACAGATTTTTGGGGAGAAGCGTAATATAATCCAAAATTTCGTATTACATACTTTTCTATATATTGGACCATTAAATTAGATTTTGTTTAAAATCGATCAACCAGAAGTGATACTTTACTTAAAGGTCCGAACAGTTTTAATGAAAAACTATAATAAAATAACCCAAAACTTTTCAATTTTAGTTATTAAGACTTTTATATCAATAGGAATAACAACAAATTAGATTTTGTCTTAAATTGATAAACCGGAAGTTGCACTTGAATCTCTGAACAGATTTTCTTGAAATTTTTCATTCCAATATGATCCAAAACTTCTTAAATTTGGTATTTAAAACTCATATATGATTAGAAACAACATACCGGGAGTTTATTTTATCAGTAAACATAGGGTATATCATTGCCATAGTTACGGTATGAATGTTTGACAGCAATGTATTGAAGCGTTTATTTTATGAGTAAACATAGGCGTTTAACATAGGAAGCAGTTTTTGGTAAATACAAAGGTCTGGTAATAAATCAAGCCATGCTATTGAACATGATAATAGTACATTACATCTTGTACATTATTTAATATTAATTACTTTAATAATATTGCAAAAATTACAATAAATTGTAAAAATTGTCAAATAAATAATTGTTTCACTTTTTTATTATGCAATATCAAAAGATTTGCAAATGTCTCCGTTGCGCAGTGGTCATAACACTAGCGTTTGAAATTTTTGGTTGGGGTTCGATTCCCCATTGGGGTAATTATTTTATTTTTTTTTTACATAAAAATTGTTGAACTTTTAAAAATCAGTTTATATTTCCATATTACAATCATTTAAAAATAATAATAACATTGTAATAAATACAGAGAAAATAATTGAGAATAATTGATTACAATAATCAAAATATTGATACAATAACAATGTATTGTATTTTCTTTTGATATTACAAAAAATAACTGAAATATAATAAATTTGTGCAAATATTATGTCTTTACTGTATTTATCAAATAAAATACAATGCATTGTTATTACATCAATATTTTGATTATTGTAATCAATTAATCTCAATCATTTTCTCTTTATTTATTACAATGTTATTATCATTTTTAAATGATTGTAATGTGGAAATATAAACTGATTTTTAAAAGTTCAACAATTTTTATGTAAAAAAATAAAATAATTACCCCCAATGGGGAATCGAACCCCAACCAAAAATTTAAGTCGCTAGTGTTATGACCACTGCGCCACGGAGACATTCGGAAATCTTTTCATATTGCATAATAAAAAACTGAAACAATTATTTATTTGACAATTTTTGTAATTTATTGCAATTTTTGCAATATTATTAAAGTAATTCATATTAAATAATGTACAAGATGTAATGTACTATTATCATGTTCAATAGCATGGCTTGATTTATTGCCAGACCTTTGTATTTACCAAAAACTGCTTCCCATGTTAAACGCATATGTTTACTCATAAAATAAACGCTTCAATACATTGCTGTCAAACATTCATATCGTAACTATGGCAATGATATACCCTATGTTTACTGATAAAATAAACTCCCGGTATTAAATTTTGACTATATGTGATATGTGGAGCTCTTAGCAGATTTTCGAGGGAAAATAATATCTACATACTTTTCTCTTTATTAGATCTACAAACTATATTTTGTTTAGAAACGATCAACCGGAAGTGATAGTTTATTTAAATCTCATTGCTATTTTAAATATGTAATTGGCGAGAGGCGATGTGCTGGCTACATCAGAATTTTAATTTAATATTATTTTAGAACTCATATTATGGAAGTTAGCAATGTTGAAGATCTGTACGACGAATTAATGAATTTAATTGTACGTTTTGCTGATTCTGGAGTAATTCATGGAGATTTCAACGAATTTAACATTATGATTACTGATGATGATAAGCCAATAATTATTGATTTTCCACAAATGGTTTCTACAGAACATGCCAACGCAGAATTGTAAGTTAATAAATAGTTATTCTTTAAACATAACAATAAATTCATTCGAGAAACGTTTTCTGCTCGTTTATAATTAAATTGTATCTTGTATAAAATT
This sequence comes from Ophonus ardosiacus, assembly GCA_943142095.1. Classification (NCBI taxonomy): domain Eukaryota; kingdom Metazoa; phylum Arthropoda; class Insecta; order Coleoptera; family Carabidae; genus Ophonus; species Ophonus ardosiacus. The sequence continues at coordinate 3,092,247 of OW964832.1, read as the reverse complement.
ATATTTTTACAGAAGATTTTTAAAAAATAGAAAAATCAGTTATAAATTAAATTATAAGTTAAACACAATTTTAAAACTTAATATTATTAGAATGGGAAATTAAGGACGCACAAAAACACAGAGATGCACTCGAAAAATTATTTTATTCACAGACTCGACCACTAATGATTCAATTTCAACAAAAACTCCCCTACATAATCCCTCAATCGTTTTTATATTCCCCAAATGACATAACACGCACCTCAAACAACAATTAATATAATAACCTATGACCTAACAATATAAATTGTGAATCTATTCCAAGAATAGATCTTTCTGACAACGTTAATTCGCGAGAAAAATTAACTTGTATCTTGCGTGCATCTTGTCGAACTATTATATTTTGTATTGTGTTGGAGAGAGTTATATGTGATATTTAGTGATATTGTTGTTTATTTGGTTTGCTTTGTTGTATATAACTCCATTCGCTGAGACGAGAGAATGTGGAACTAATTCTTGAACAGAAATTTCTATTGGTTCGGCTCCAAAATTATCCTCTTTTGAGCAATAAAATGACTTGTCTCTTCTAGAATTTCCACATTCTTTCATCTCAGCTATGGTGACTTTATATACATAGTGTGGCCAAACGCCGCCATATTTTGCCAATGATGGCGCGCGATATTTGAATTCATTTGTGAAAACTAAACAAAATTATGTAAACAATTAATGACAGAGCATATAAATTGCAAACGCAATATTATTTATTTCAAATACACCACTGAATTACAAATAAAGGTATTATATTATATTTTTTGTATAATTCATCTCTAATTATACAAATTTATACATACAAATAATAAATATGTACATACGAAATAATGTTAAATTTGTAAATTAACACACGCTTTAAAATTTAAACTATACTTTTGATTCTTTGAAAAATGCTAGTTTTAAAATATTGATGAAATTTCCTTTGTTAGATTCATTCTTGTAATCAACATTATTTGTTGTAATTAACAATTTTACAGTTTTAGTTTGTAAAATAACAATGCCAGAAAATTATCCGTTTGGTAGGATATTTCTTTTATTTTTTATACTAAATTTTAATAGTAAATAAGGGAAATTCAATATCGGCAGAACAGAAAAATAAAAAAATCTTACCTTCACAATTATTATTTCAATATTTCAATATAACGAGACTTAAAAAAATAGCATAATATCCGCCATATTTGGCCAAATTCGCACCGACCAATCAAAATTGATCCCCCTATTGACCACACTATATATATATACAGTAACTATAGTCTCAGCGAATGGACTATAGTACACTTTTATTATTTTTTCTTATTCATATCCTTTTATATTTCGATCTAATTATTATATTGATAAAAATCAGTCTTTTCCAAGACTATTATCCGTTTTTTCCTTCATAACCTTTTTGCTATTTTCCTGTCTAATCTTCCTTTCAGTCAATTTTATTTCCAAAAATGAATCGTAGAACTTTAAAAATTAATAATATAAATTGTTGTGAATACGGTTGACATTTAAAGAAGAGTAAGAACCCTATATAAGTTTCCATTTTGTAAACAAAGAGCAAAAATTTCGCAAATTGTTCTCCCTCTAAAAAATCCGTGAAGATTTTGTTGCATTTAAACTTCTAAAATGCAAATGTGCGAATACTACTGCTCTATAAATCTTTCAATAAACAAAAATCCTAATTTGAAGAAAACACATATACATAAGCATAATTTGCGAAAGCGACTAAGAGTACGAATTACGCCCGACATCTTTGAAGTATAGCAGCGCCTCTATCGCAAATTTTATTTGCGAAAACATATATAACTGAGCATTTGTAAATATAATCACATTTCCAGCAAACATAGAACCCTTTCCTGAATCCTGCACTTAAAAATAGCTAAATAGTTTTCGCAATTACTATTTGTATTTTCAGATATTTTGATCGAGATGTTAATTGTATCAGAGATTTTTTCAAAAAAAGATTTGGCTATGAAAGTGAACTATACCCGAAATTTAGCGATATTAAAAGAACAGACGACATAGACGCAGAATTATTAGTATCTGGTTTTACTAAACAAATGGCTAAAGACATAAACATAGAACTTGGTTATCACTCTGATAGTGAGCCAGAAATAGACATTGACAACAATAAAGAAATAAATGAACAAGAAGAAATATTTCTTGATGCTCAACAAAATATAAACGAAGAAATAAATGTTAATATTGAAAAAAACTCTGCTGAATCTTCTGAAATTATTGAAAAAGATATATCTGATAATTTTTCAAACTGTCGAATAGCTACAGAAAGTGATTCCTCTGATACTGACAGTAATTTCGACAATGAATCAGCTTTTGAAGGAGTTGAGACTCAAAGTATGAGATCCACGGCGACTACTATTCATCCGGAGGAAATTAAAAGTAGAATTAAAAAACAGATGCAAGGTAGAGCCAGGAGGCAACAACGGAAGAAATGTGTGGCGAAAGGTGAAGCGAGTGCAGTTACTAGAGTAAGAAGAGAAAACTTCGATACGATTAAACACAGCACAGGAATTTGGGGATGGGAATAACATTATTAATTATAATTTGATGTAGCATATAAGTAATAAAGATATATTGTTTAATACAAATAAATACAGGTCAATTGCTATGCTTTTTAATGTAAAAATTATTTACTCTGTTATCTATCCTAGAGTCGTATCTACAGTTCTAGAGATCAGGTTGACTGTTTTTGATTTTCTGTCTCTCTGAATCTTTAATTTCTTTTCTGTCTTACTTACAAGGCAGAATAATTTCTGTTTAAGTTCTTGGTCGTAATAGGGCTGTTGCAAGAATTTTTTATTCATACCGATACTTTTTACCTTCCGTCACCTTTAGGTAAGTAAGGTATTGTCTTTGGTCAAAATATTCGGTGGTGAGTTTTTAATAATAAGCACGTTTCAGGGTCCCTACAATACGAATTTACTATTTTTAAGATGATGTCTGTATGTGTGTGTGTGTGTGTGTGTGTGTGTGTGTGTCTGTGTTTGTGTCTGTGTGTGTGTCTGTGTGTGTGTGTGTGTGTGTGTGTGTGTGTGTGACAAATTTTTCTCAGACGATAACTCCAAAACTACGATTCTAAAAATTATGATTCTTTCATATTCCTCTTCTTTACAACCATGTGAAGAGCTGATTAGATTTTGGTTATAATTGGTCAACCGGAAGTACCCTTATTTGAAGTTCTTAACAGTTTTTCTTGAAAAATCGCAGTTAAATATCATTTTCGACATTTTATGTGATTATCAATAGAAAGAATATCTTATTCTCTATACGGTTCGATTATACATTTTCCTTCATATTCAATAGATATAGAGTCATAGAGAGATTAAGAGAGATTAACTTTCGAAAATCAGTCAGCATTGCAAAAATTATGAAAATAACAGATACATATATTCAAAAAAATCTAATTGACAGATGTCAGTGGCAAGTGCAAAACCAAAGTGGAAAGTATATGATCTGAAAGTGATATAAGTGACAGAGTGTCCCTCGCCAGTGGGAAGAGAAGATGGAAGGACTGTATAGCAGAAGATTTGAGAGAGGAAGAACTGTGTCACGAATGTGCTTTGGACAGGAATGAGTAGAAGAGAAGAGTAAGAAACAGCGACTTCTAATAAAATAGGGCAAAGTTGAAGCAGGAGGAAGTGTTAAGTGCAATACATAATGTACGTTCGTATTCGTATTAAAATTTTATTAGATTTTAGAATCTTTTCAAAGGAACTTTCAGTATGGATATGTAAAAAATAGTGTGTTCTTGTTACAATTATACAGGATATATAGAATCTTTTTCAAGGAACTTTTGGTATAGGATATGTACAAAATACATCGAATTGACGGAAGGTTTTGTGCTGGCCATAACAGATTTTTTTATTATATAAATAAAGTAATACATTATTCTACTGAAGTTATGATGTCTCGATATTTTTTGCAACGCTTTTTTAAATTTCCAGCGAAATTTGAAGTCGGATATCTCTGCAGTTTCAGCCAGTTTCAAAAGAAAGAGAAGTATTGATATTTCAAAGTTAGATTTATTAAACTATAATATATTTCGTCGTGATATATTTCTTTAATAATGTTTTTTCTAATGTTAGTTTTGATATTGATATTATATTATTTTGCAATATACTTTAAGTTGTATGAGATACTTGTTGCATCTCGTTTGATGTATTGTGGGTTGCGTTCTAGGTTAGGATTTGTTGAAATACAAATTTTTATAAAACATTTAAAGCAATTTGAAATATTTTCTTATTAGTAGAATATTTATATGAAACTCTTTAATTTTGTAGAAGGAATTATAAAAATTTCATTGTTTACGTAAAGAAAATTTACATTTATAGTAAGATGGCTTTCTTCTTGTGTACAAATACTATTATGTTTCCTTACTATATAAGCTGTGTCGAGCAGTTCTGCAGTCGTACTCGCTTCGGCGGTACATATACTAAAATTGGAACGATACAGAGAAGATTAGCATGGCCCCTGCGCAAGGATGACACGCAAAATCGTGAAGCGTTCCACATTTTTTCAATTTTCTTTTTCCAAAATTTTCGTGAAAACCGGCCTTGTAAATTATAATGAAGACGAGATAAAAAATTTGTTGTGGCCAGCACCTCTCGCCATTTCCAATTATGCTATTAAGTACCTACATATTTAATTAAAATTTCTGGTACACATACAAAAATTCTAATTATATAATATATAAAATATTATAATAAAAATAATGTTTCCTCCTACTCTTCTAAATTTTCGGGATTCTTCAAATTCATTGACTAGATTGGCTGTATTTCTGATCCGTATATGTAATATCTATAATTTTACATATTTAATTAATAATAAAATAGGAAATATTACCTGTACTTCCCAGAAAAAGCCTTAAATAATGTATCTGGATTTTTGACACTGACATTTTTCTGCCATAAACATAATTTTTCAACTGGTTTCCATGGAGATATTTGGGCTGTGTTTATTACAACGGATTATTTTATATATTTATAATAATATCTCCAAATCTATAGGAGATATTATAAAAATGTTCAATGTATCGGATATTCTTTAATATTTGTAATAATATAAATTTCCAAAAAATAATATTTAGAAGATTTTTTTAAGAAACAACTACTTTCAGATGTTCAATTGTTACCAAAACCTTTTCAGCTCTTTCCATTAATGTCAGATTAAGGAATAGATAGTTAAATTGATCTTTGGTCCTTATAGAATTTGAAAAACCGTCCCTTCAACATCCACACATACACACACACACACGCACACACACACACACACACACACACACTCACACTCACACACTCAAACACACACCCTCAAACAAAACACACATACTCAAACACATACTCACACACACACATTTACACACACATTCACACACACACACACACACATTTACACACACACACATTCACACACACATTCACACACACATTCACACACACATTCACACACACACACACACACACACACACATACACACACAGACGTCATTGTAAAAATGTTATAATCGGATTGTAATTGTAGGGACCTTAAAACGTGCTTATTCACTAAAATCTGTTAGCGAGGGATAAAAAGGCTCAATTCGGAAACTCACCATTATTTTGTAACAAAAATGCGCCAATAATATTTTTTTGACACTGGTCTCGTTTATCCGGCGCCACCTCCCGTGTCATAGAAAATGGCGCCATTTCTGAAGGGTTAATTAGAAAATGTATTTTTCCGCGATCGCCCAGAAAATGAGCTCTTTCTGATCACTATTTAGACCGGAAAGTCCTTCTTTGCTGAACTAGCTCGGAAAGTTGTCTATAAGGGATCGGAAAGTACTTTACCGATCCCGGGACCGGTAAAGCTAAATGTTTCCATGGCGATCAGTTGTTTATTTATATCTTATTTGCTCGCAGTAAAAAATAAATAATACTTTTTTATTCTTTTTTCAGGATCGCAAAAAAAATATTGTACCCAACATGACCTGAAAGTGATACTTTACTGGGTGAGCAAGCATATTCCAGAGCGAGCCGTAGGCGAGCTTTGGAAGCTTGTGAGCCCAGTATAGACACTTTCAGGTCATGTTGGGTACAATATTTTTTTGCGATCCTGAAAAAAGAATAAAAAAGTATTATTTTATTTTTTACTGCGAGCAAAGAAGATATAAATAAACAACTGATCTCCATGGAAACATGACCTGAAAGTGTCTATACTGGGCTCACAAGCTTCCAAAGCTCGCCTACGGCTCGCTCTGGAATATGCTTGCTCACCCAGTAAAGTATCACTTTCAGGTCTTGTTACGTAAATTGCTATTATGTACATCAAATGTGTTACAGGTTCTCGACTACTTTTGTATATTGGTAACATTTGTTTATAGTTCATGGCGTAAATACTTAGCTAAACACGAAGTTAAAATTTGTTTACAACTAGCAGTATGTAATTTAAGCTTTAAGAGTTGAAATCCGAGTAATTGTCGAGTTTTGTGCTTCTTTAGAATTCGTAAAAGTCGATCCAAGATCCAGACTTGAACTAGTAATTACGTTAATGGCTAAGTTGAACAGGGAGCATGGCGAAGTAAAACAAGAAAAGGAGATTATTCAAGTAAGAGTATACAATTAAAAGAATTGTAGTTTCCAAAGCAATTACGAAAGTAAAGGCGTGTACTTTGCGAGTAAAGATGTTCCTAGGGATTTTTCTAAGATCAAACTTAATAATAAAGTTTTCTTCCTGCACTGTTCTGGTCCGCTGCAAGACAGTTTTATTTTCTGTCATATCCAAGTTTCTTTATCTGCCAAACCAATTTCACGGGCGATTTGTCGTCTTAATGTCTGAATTCTTTCCTATCTAACTTTTCGATATTACGGAAGATTTACTTCATTATTGAAGTAATTGGTTCCGGGCCATACTGTCCATGATTCTGTTTCTGGGTCACAGGATAGGCCACGAAGGTGCTGCCGTAGTAGCATTCCAGAGAATTGATATTATCAATTAGACAAAAGGTGTAGTAAGTTATTAACAAAAATTAACAACGAAGACGTATTTGTAAAATAATTAGATTCACGTAAATTGATATTCATATTCCATGTTTTTACTTCTCGCTACCCTTGGGAGGTATAGGGATTGTGGTAAAAATCGCATGTCGAGATTTTTGTAAATAACCACGTTTTATTTTTAGATAAATTTACTCAAAACTTAGGTAATTTGTTGATATATAAATAAATATATCATCACGGCATATTACCCATTTCTGGGTGTGCCAGTATCTACAACACATGTAGACATCGGTAATGATTACGATGTATTTTACCGTGTGGGCGCTTACCAGGCATCACTTCACGGGCACTCATAGCTGGTGTGGAGAGTGCACCACAGGGGTCACTTTTTATGCCATTTAAGATTGGATATGGGCGTTTAAAAGAGTTTATTGTGAAAATGAATGGTGGCAATTTTGTTCTCTTTATTTGCACCTCCAAAAAGATGTACTAATTTTAAACTGTCTACCGAATCCGAATTTTGCCGCCATGTTAAAAAAACACCTGAAAAAATGCATTTTTATTGATTTTCATGAATAGCTCTGTTTGAATTAACTTTGAAACAAAACTCCAATACTACAATTCTAAATATTATAATTTTTTCACATTTCTCTTCTTTACAATCAACTAATATTACTACCAAGTTTATATTTCTACCCATTTTTGAATTATAGCCCCAAAAGTTAGATAAAAACTTCAAAATTTTCAAAAATCTAATTTTTATGTATCTAGATACTTCTCAATGCGCTGATTCCAGATTTTGAAACCGCAGGTCGATATCTCTTTTCGTTCTCGAGATATTTAAATTCAAAGTTTTCCTCAAAACTGCCCATTTCTGGGTATTAACCCAAAAATGGGTCGAGATGTGAATTTGGCGACAGCACCATTCGATTCTACGGGCAAAATTACATAAGTACACCAATTTTCAGAATTTTTGAACACCGCATACGATCTCTAAAGCAAAATAACTCAAAATGGCCAAAAATCGCAAAAATCCTAAGGGGTACCCCTTACGATTTTTTCAGATTTTGGCCATTTTCATGGGTTTTCAAACTTTTATTCATAAAAAATGAACCGGTTGGACAAAAATTATAAAAATTGCTATACTTATGTATTTTTGTCCGTAGAATCGAATAGTGATGACGCCAAATTCATATCTCGACCCATTTTTGGGTTAATACCCAAAAATGGGCAGTTTTGAGCAAAATTTTAAATCTAAATATCTAGAGAACGAAACGAGATATCGACTTGCGGTTTCAAAATTTGGAATCAGCGCATTGAGAAGTATCTAGATACATAAAAATTAGATTTTTGAAAATTTTGATCTAAATGTGGGATATATTGACTTTTGGGGCAGTAATTCAAAAATGGGTAGAGATATAAGCTTGGTAGTAATATTAATTGATTGTAAAGAGAATGTTACGTAAGTGTACGCATTTTTAGAATTTTTGAACAGCTATGTAAATTTTTAGAAATAAAAGTATTGAAATAAAAATGGATGAAGGCCATAAAAGAGTTCCTTGGAAAAGATTCTATATATCCAATAAAATTGTAGCACGAACACATACTATTTTTTACAAATTCCATACCAAAAGTTTTGAAGTTTTTATCTAAATGTGGGGTATATTGACTTTTGGGGCAATAATTCAAAACAAGGTAGAGATTTAGCCCAGAAATAATATTTAGAAGATTTTTTTAAAGATTTTTTAAGTCTTATGGTATTTGAGAAACTGTGGCTCCAACATCCACACACACACATACACACACACATAATGAAAATTGCTATACTTATGTAGTTTTATCCGTAGAATCGAATGGTGATGACGCCAAATTCATATCTCTACCCATTTTTGGGTATTAACCCAGTTTTCAGCAAAACTTTAAATCTAAATATCTCGAGAATGAGATATCGACCTGCGGTTTCAAAATTTGGAATCATCGTATTGAGAAGTATCTAGATACATAAATATTAGATTTTGGGTATGTTGACTTTTGAGGAAACAGTTCAAAAATGGGTTTGATAGTAATATTAGCTTATTGTAAAGAGAATGTTAGATAAGTGTACGCATTTTAAGAGTATTTGAATAGTTGTGTGAATTTTTAGAAATAAAAGTAGGTATTGAAATAAAAATCGATAAATGCTATAAAAGAGTTTTTTTTTTAAATAAACATTGAAACAATTCCCCAGAAAGATAAAAGAAAAGCCATTTAGAAATGAGTCGAATGAATAACTACATTACTAACAGATCATTAGTCTTATGACAGAAGCATTTGAGTAATATTCCTTATTGAAATCAGAATTCGGGGAGCAAAAGCAATTGCTAATATTGAATGCTGCACTTGTAACGAAATAGCTAGCAGCAATAGTATTAGCAGAACGTGAATTCCAATATCTTCAGTAATATCAATAAATCTGCGCGAACGTATAAATACATTAGCGAAATGTCATTCTTGATAACTCAATCATGAATGATAATTGTTTAATGGACTCTGATGAAGAACCATTATTGTAGTATTGACTCATCGGCAGACCGTGTGTTTCAATGTTTGCTTTCAATAAGAACAGGCAATTAATACAAATTATTATTCATAATGCAGTATTATTATTACGAGTAATTAGTCAATATGATTTCAAATAAATCTGATGGTACATGCGAAATTGATCATTAAATATAAATGATAATTACATGTAATGGAATAAGGAAACTAAATTTTATATATAATTAAAACAAATTTAATAGTGTAGTGTGTACCGGACATTTTTAATATCCGGATATTCTATTTTAAACTGAACTGAACAAAATGTTTCATTTATAAAGAATTTTCAATGATAAACGCGTAATAATTGATTAATTTCGGTATAATGGGAGTCGTCCATCGTAGTAACAAATGAATCATTTATATTAAAATTGTATGTAAGGAACTATCAAAGTTAAAAAATTTTATTACTAAAGTTTTTATATTTTTAACCTCGTCTTAATCTGCATCACACATTTACTCACCTTCAAATTTTTACAACTTTCAAGCCTTCTGGTATCGCCTTTTTACATCTCGGAAGAGAGGTATGTGTCGAGATGTGTGTGTGTGTGTGGATGTGTCTGTATGTTATGTGTGTGTATATGTAGATGTTGGAGGGACGATTCCTCAAAAACTATAAAACTTAAGACCAGTTTAACTATGAATTCCTCAATCTGACATTCATGGGAAGAGCTGAAAAGGTTTTGGTAACAATTGGACAACCGAAAGTAACAGTTTCTTTAAAAAATTCTTCTAAATAAATATTATTTTTTTGAAAATTTGTTTTGTTACTAATATTGAAGAATACAACATTCTACATCTGAATAATCGCATTTAATGAATCGCACAATGTTTGTACCATACTTTATAATCACAGTTAAATGTCAGTGTCAAAAATGAGCAATTTTAGTGACATTTTGAAAGCTTTTTCTGGGAAGTACATTAAGTCTTTCTTATTGTTTTATTAATTAAATATTTAAATTTATAGTTAATATGCATATATCCATGAGAAATACCTCCAATCATGTTAATGAATTAGAAGAATCTCTGACATTAAGGAACTTCCTCATACAATGAAAAAATAAAATTTTATATGTACACAAGACATGTTAAATACAATAAAAACAATTTGGATAAAGTTCTGTATTTTTTTTATTCATTATAAAACGACGTTTCTACAGCGAAGTGCAATACAATACTTATATAACATAAAAATAGAAATGGCGGGAGGTATTGTGTTGGCCACAACATATTTTTAAAAGTCGAAATCTAATTTTCAAATAAATTAATGTAGAAAATAGCGAAAGAAAACCAAATAATACTTATTTAAATATATGATGCCGAGCCAGATAAAAATAAATGTATTTGTATAAAAGAGAATATCAAAAAAAAAAAAAACTGTTGTGGCCAGCACAAGACCTCTCGCCATTTCCATATTAGGCTATATAAATATTGTATTGCACTTCGCTTTCAAACCGTCGTTTTATAACAAAAAAATACAGAACTTTACCCAAATACTGTTTTTTATTGTATTTAACATGTCTTCTACACACATATAATTCTAATTATATCTATTTTTCGTTGTATGAGGAAGTTTCTAAATGTCAGAGATTCTTCCAATTCATTAACCAGATTGGCGGTATTTCTGATGGATATATGCATTTTACGATTTTACCTATAATTTCAAATATTTAATTAATGTTACAATAAGAAAGATTAAATATACTTCCCAGAAAAAGCTGTCAGAATGTCACTAAAACTGTTGATTTTTGACATTGACATGTGTATGTGTCATTTACAAACTATGTTATAAACATTGGAATTTGTCAACTGGTTTCCTTAGTGCCTTAGCCTCTGCGATTAGTTTACTCTACAAATTATAGTGTCTTTATCTCTAAATCTATACAAGATATAATAAAAATTTCAAGTGTATTAGATGGAGAATTTTATGTTCTTCAATATTTAATAAAAAAAACTCCCAAAAAATTATATTTAGAAGAATATTTCTAAGAAACTACTACTTCCGGTTGTTCATTTGTTACCAAAACCTTTTGAGCTCTTCCCAGGAATGTCAGATTGAAGAAAGTGCAGTTAAATATTTTTTAAGTCTTATAGTTTTTGAGGAATCGTCCCTCCAACATCTATACATACACACACAAACATACACACATCCACACACACACACACAGACATCATTTTTAAAATGTTATAATCGGATTCTAGGGACCTTAAATCGTGCTTATTCAATAAAATCTGGATATGCGAATTTTAGTATGAATCCAATACCTCTCTTAGCGAGAGGTAAAAATTAAATAGTCAAATTTTCTGTTTGGTTAATAATTAAAAAGTTTTCCATATGCTGCAACCAAAATCATTCACATTATATATTTGATATTACTTTTTTATATAATCGTAGAAAAAAATATGTAGGTACTTAATAATACAACTTTTCCTCTTACAAGTAAAGAACAATAACATTACTTTCATAAAAGGTTACACGACAATTCTACTACAACTTCTCTTACACTTTTCGTCTATCTTAAGACAAGGGCAGTTGGAGAGCAATCTCAAGACGAAACATCGTCCATCAAGGGCGCATTCTAGGGGCGGTAAGATCCCTCAGGGAACTGGCAGCCCGAGTTATTGCATTACGTCTTCTAACTGATAAAAACTGTCAATATTATGTCCGGCCTTCTCCCATAATCACGTTATAGGATTGTCAACATCTACACCAACGCCCTGTTTTAATAAATGTCTGCCTCGCTTTTAATTTTGCTCAGTTTTTTGCAAGGGGATGCATAAAGAAATTAATGTCGTTACATCAGCAATCGTTGTTTTCTGCAATTAAGGAAGGGTGAACTTAACTAGGAAAGATGTTTTAGAAAAGGTAGATAGAATTTTGGAGATGAGTTGTAAGTTAATGTGACTTAAGTCAAGCATAATTAATTTATAATTTTAATGTCAACTATAAAAACATAATACAATATTTCTGTATCGTGTCATGCAATAAATTTAAAGGACAAGAAATGAAATTATAATGACATTAACAAATGAAAATTTTCTTGTTACTTGAACAAAGTAAAGCCAGAATGGATGGAACTTTTTTAAAACGTCACAAAATTGATACTTTTTGCTTAAAATAATTATTGACAGATTTGAGTCCGTAATGACATAGTATTTGACAAAATCAAGTGTGGAGAACATTATCGTTTTTTACCTCTCGCTAAGACAGGTATTGGATTCATGTTAAAAATCATATCTCCAGATTTAAATGAATAAGCACAATTTAAGGTGCATATAAACCGATTTTAACATTTTTACGATGATGTCTGTATGTATGTATGTATGTATGTGTGTGTGTGTGCGTGTGTGTGTGTATGTGTGTATATATGTGGTGTATGTGTGTATGTGTGGATGTTGGAGGGACTCAAAAACTATAAGACATAAGACGTGTTTAACTATGAATTCCTCAATCTAACATTCCTGGGAAGAACTGAAAAGGTTTTGGTAACAATAGAACAACCGGAAGTAGCAGTTTTTTTTTTAAATCTTCTAAATATTATGTTTTGAAAATTTTTGATATTACGCATTTTGAAGAACAAAATTCTACATCTGACACATTTAAATTTTTTATTATATCTTCTATAAATTTAGAGATAAAGACACTATAATATATAGAATATCGGGATATAATAAGTCGAGTAGGCGAAACTACACTAAGGAAACCAGTTGACAAATTCAAATGTTTATAACATAATTTGTAAATGACAGATATCAGTGTCAAAAATCAAAAGTCTTAGTTACATTCTGAAAGCTTCTTCTGGGAAGTATATTTAATCTTTCTTATGGTTCTATTAATTAAATATTTAAAATTATAGGTAACCTGCATATATCCATTAGAAATACCGCCAATCTTGTTAATGAATTGGAAGGATTTCTGACATATAGAAACTTCCTCATACAATGAAAAATAGATATAATTAAAATTGTATGTGTGCAGAAGACATGTTAAATACAATAAAATACAATATTTGGGTAAAGTTCTGTAATTTTTTTTTTACAAATCAGTTCGATAGCGAAGTGCAATACATTACTTATATAACACAAAATGGAAATGGCGAGAGGTCTTCTGCTGGCCACAACAGATTTTTAGTTATAATTTAACCTTAACTCCATTTTAGTTTTTAATTAATTCACTTGTTTTTCTTCATGGCTACGTAGATTACTTGCATTAAAATTTTGGAAAGCTAAGATTATTGTAGAGTAGAACAGATAAAAGAAAATAATGTGACAGAATCAAAAAAATGTTTCTTCATCATTTTCATTCCTTATTGAAATGATTTTGAATGTTGAAAACACCATTGTCCATTGTATATTATAAAAAAACCATGTTTTATTCTGTCATTGGCACTAAGGAAACAGAAACAAGGTATTCCAGTTTAGATCAGAGAGCTAACAGCGAGTTGTGGACTCGTCGAGGGTGACAACACATCCTCAGGCTCTGGACACAACGACATCCGACATCACAAGGGGAACGATACAACCACTCTGCCACTCGGCTGATTGCTGTCTAGGATTAACATTGCCATTTTCATTGATAGATGGAGTTTACAACAATTTATAAGACAAAAGTAATATAGTTATAGATCGTACCAACTTTTAGTGCCATGACTTGACTTACCTAGTAATCGATGGGTTATTCCCTTTTGGAAAGGGCCGGATTTACTACAAATCACTTTCTTCCTTCTACACCTACCATAATATTTAATGTTATTTCATTGCATCGAATTAAGGGTTTAATGGGATCTGTAATCTTCAAGAGATTATATAATAGGTACAATTTTAATTTAAAATTTAGTTTTAGCGACTATATTAAATATAACTAAACAACTAAATCCTAAAGATGCCGATGCATCCCTGGGTCAAAATAATCGCGTTACGCAGAACGCGAACCAAAACTAAAACTCTACATGTCGCTTCGACATGAGAATTCAACACAGACTCTATGGCTGGTAGCACAAGCCTTGTTTTAACTAAAACACTATTTTGAAATGCTAAATTCAAATTTCATTATTTAATTTCACTTTTAAGTTTATAGAACGATTTCTTTAAAAATATTAGTTTGAATACAAACTACCTTATGTTCAGATTTCAAATCATATTTTGATAAATTTGATACTATTTATTTGTATTAATAAATAACGAAATTTGACATTTTTTAAAACAGCGTTTTAGTTAAAACGAGGCTTGTGCTACCAGTCAATGACTTTTCAGTAGTGGTGGGATCCGGATCCGTATAGTTTTGGTTTCGGATCCAAAAATATCCGGATAATTGAATGTTGAACTATCCGGATCTCGGATCCAAATCTCAGTATCGGATTTTGGATCCGGATCTGAGTATTGGATTTTGGATCCGGATCTGAGTATCGGATTTTGGATCCGAATCTGAGTATTGGGTTTTGGATCCGGATCCGAATATGAGTATGAGTATTGGATTTTAGACATGGAAAAACAATCCCTTTTATGTGAAACACGTGCACGATATATGTAAATAAATAGGTATTTCGACACTTGCAATGAACCTGTAACCATTATTTCTCAAATTTAATCTTAATCTCGTTTTCTTTGAAGTATTTGTTGTAATGAATGTTTAAATTTTAGAACTACAGAATTCAATATTCTAAGAAATATCCTTCTCGTATTTGTACCAGCTACCTGTCTATTTCAGAGGGATATTATAAAATTTATTGCTGTTTACAGACCGCTGTAGAGATAAACAGACCCACTGTAACGGTTTGAATTTGAACTCACTTCCAGATGTTTGCCTTTATATTCAAAATGATGAATCGGATCCAGAATTAAAATTCGGATCCGGATCCGTAAACAACACATTGAATCCGGATCCGGATCCGAATGGGATCCGGACCCAAATCAGGATCCGAATCCAAATCAGAGTTAAATTTACGGATATCCGCTTCAATATCCGAACATCGGATATCCGAGGAACCGGATATTTTGAAATCCGGGATCTCGGATCCATGTTTTGTCGGATCCTCACAGCACTACTTTTCAGTATAAATTTCTAAACTGGACTAACTAAAAACTGAATGACGTTATTATTTTAGAGCATATCTGAGGGGTGTAGGGTGAAAGGTTATCATTAGCATACATAGCTAAATATCAACCCTATACGTAGGCTGGCAATAACTTACAGACTTAATTATTAATATACTTCATGTCTAAGCGGCTGTCATCCAGACTAAACAGAGAGGGACGTGGGAAAAATGATAATAATTTCTAAACAGAATTTTGACTTATAAACAAAGTTGAAATATTGATATTTAAACTAAATTTGGAAGAGTTTATAATAAAATTATTAGCTTGTTATTGGTATGCACTCGCCTTGTCACAGCTTCTAGCATTTACACCCAAAACAAAGTCAATCCCTTATACCTCTAAGACAACTGTTCCTAGTGTCAGCAGTGTCAAGTAAATTTTGATAGGGCTGCGATCCCTATGCAGGGGTTATTCGTTATTGTTTGTTTGTAGTTACATCTAGAGATACAGAGGGCTCCACTGTGTCTCAGTACTGAAGGGGAGTCCCCGTGTCTAGATATAGAATTGGATTAGAAGAAATTAGCGACGGCGACAGTGTTTTCTTAACATGTTTTGTGTGGAATGTAATCTTTAATTTCCTGAATGATCCGATCTGTTGATATATTTCGTACTGTTTTCACTTTAAACATTTCAAAATATTGGATTCATAAAGCTGTCACCCCAATTCTCTAGTAACATTGCTATAAACTGTAACCATTAAAAACAAATGTAATATATTTAATACCATAATGAAAAGAAAATCTGAATCATAATGATTAATCTATATCATAATGAAAATCTGAATCAAAATAAGTGTCATTCAAATAAACATGACACATACTTAATAAGTATATTAAAGCATAGCAGTCAGTACAAAAAAATGTTTTTTATAGTCTATCAATTGATATACAGAAAATTTTGTTCGATCACTATACCTTCGTCAGTTTTTCTTCGACTTTAATATTAAATCAGACCTATGTTAATTAAGCTTTTTACCTTCCGTCACCTTTAGGTAAGGAAGGTATTGTCTTTGGTCAAAAAATTCGGTGGTGAGTTTTTTAATGAATAAACACGTTTTAGGGTCCTTACAATACGAATTTACTATTTTTAAGATGATGTCTGTATGTATGTATGTATGTATGTATGTATGTATGTATGTATGTATGTGTGTGTGTGTTCGTGTGTGTGTGTCCGTGTGTGACAAATTTTTCTCCGACGATAATTTTAAAAATTATAATTCTTTCGTATTCCTCTTCTGTACAACCATATGAAGAGTTGATTAGATTTTGGTTATAATTACTCCACCGGAAGTACCCTTATTTGAAGTTTTCAACAGTTTTTCCTAAAAAAACGCAGTTAAATATTATTTTTTGACATTTTGTTATTATACATACCTATTAAAGAAAATACTCTTCTCTGTATGGTTTTATTATACATTTTCCTTCATAATCAATAGATGTAGATTTAAAGCGTTACAAAGAAATTAATTTTGAAAAATTAGTCAGCTTTGCTATTTATCATGGAAACAGATGATATATTCAAAAAATTCTAATTGACAGATGTCAGTTGGAAGTGCAAAACCAAATATGGAACGTATAGGATCTAAAATTGATGTCATACTGTTCCTCGCAAGTGACACGCAGAAAAAGGCCAAAGAGAAGATGGAAGGACTGTATCACAAAAGACTTGAGAAAGGAAGGACTGTGTGATGCGCTGGACAGGAATGAGTGGAAGAGGAGGAAACAGCGACCCCTAATAAAATAGGGAATAGCTGAAGAAGAAATGAAGGAAGTGTCTAGTGCATTTTACTTAGTGTATATTTATGTTATAATTTTATTGGATTTATAGAACCTTTTCGAATCAATTTTTGGTATAGAATTTGTAAAAAATAGTATTTGTTCGTGTTCGATTTTACATGATATTATATAGAATCTGTTCCAAGGACCTTTTAGTATGGGGTTTGTACAAAATACATCGGATTGACGGAAGGTCTTGTGCTGGCCACAACAGATTTTTTTTTACTCATTTTGATTAGTACTATATATCCTCAAAATATTGTACCCTTTTTAACATGTATGTACATACGAGTATAACCTAATTATTTTCATATTGTGGACTGTTAAGGAAAAACTAACTTTAATTAGTTAAAAGTGTACTACGTACCATTTTTAACATAACATTTAAGACAGATTCTTTGTTACGTCATATTTCTGGGTGTACCAATCTGCTTATATTCGCAAATTTGAATAATAACAACAACTGAATTTGCAAGCTGATCAATAACAGCACACAAATTGATGATATTCGCAAATTCATTAGTCGGGTGAACAAATTGGAAAACACGAACGTATGTAAACGAAACTGCAAATATGAAAATGAATTTAGAGCAGAAAAACCCCTAAACAAAGCACGAAATTGAGCAAACGATTCCAGCGAATGAACAAGCACACTCGATCATTCGATGTTGAACACTCGCGTGGGATTCGACAATCAATTAATTCCTCATTCGGTAAACAAATTCTGACAGCGCAAACTTAAACAATACAAAGCGATCGCCACGCCACCAGTCATTATGATTATGCCGCTACATTTCTCATCTTCTCTTCCAACTGAAAACAGGAAGCCGGACTTATGTACATATATCAATCAGCAAACACGTATCTCCCAGATATTATTCATTAGATATATGCAACATCAATGTTTATGTCGGATTTTCAATAAGTCTTTACGTCCTGTTTGGCTATGGGTTCTGCATCTTTTATAACGATTCAGAATTTTTTAATGTTTTATTACAGTAGACAGATGCTGAAAATGTACTTCAGTAAATATTTTATCGGGAAACAATTCAAAAATAAATTTATATTTTATTTTAAATTGAATTTGATTTACGTAAAACGTTGTGGCGTCCTTGGCCAATATTTAATTTTTAAATAACTTTGTAACTATTAGAAATAAAAAAATTCGTATATTTTATTTCGTGAATATAGTATTATTATTAGCAGTAGCTCTTTGAAATAAATTGCAAATATATCTGCTTCATCTTCATTGTTTAACATTGAATGTAATTTGTTTAAAATTATAAATATTTCATCCAA
The DNA here is from genome assembly GCA_943142095.1 of Ophonus ardosiacus. Classification (NCBI taxonomy): domain Eukaryota; kingdom Metazoa; phylum Arthropoda; class Insecta; order Coleoptera; family Carabidae; genus Ophonus; species Ophonus ardosiacus. Next base: position 3,073,490 of record OW964832.1, on the reverse strand, counting down.
AGAATGAACAGATATATCGAGGAAAAATTCTGTTTCGATTTTTTACCTAAGAGAGGTATTGGATTCATGCTAAAAATTGCATATCTAGATTTTCGTTAATAAGCACGTTTTAGGTTCACTAGAATCCGATTTTAACATTTTTACAATGATGTTTGTGTGGATGTATATATATATATATGTCTGTGTACGTGTGCGTAGATGCGTGTGTGTGTGTGTGTGTGTGTGTCTGGATGTTGGAGGGACGATTTTTCAAATATATAAAAATAGAGACCAATTTAACTACGTATTCCTTAATCTGACTTTAATGGGAAGAGCTGATAAGATTTTGATAAAAATTGAACAACCGGAAGTAGTAGTTTCTTAAAAAAACTTCTAAGTATTATTTTTTTGGAAATACCTATATGTTATTACAAATAGTAAAGAATATAAAATTCTCTAAATATAATTTTTTGTGACTTTTTTTTTATTAAATATTGAAGAACATAAAATTCTCCATCTAATACACTCAAAAAAGTGTGTGGATGTGTGTATCTGTGTATGTCAGGATGTTGTAGACACTATTCCTTAAAAACCATAAGAATTGTTTAACTATGGATTCCTCAATCTGACATTCCTGGGAAAAGCTGAAAAGGTTTTGGTAACAATTGAACAACCGGAAGTAGTAGTTTCTGAGAAAAGTTCTTCTAAATATATTTTTTTTGAAAATTTTTGATATTAAATATTGAAGAACATAAAATTCTCCATTTAATACACTTAAAATTATTATTATATCTTGTATAGATTTAGAGATAAAGGCACTATAATATATAGAGTAATTTAATCGCAGAGACTAAGGCACTAAGGAAACCAGTTGACAAATTCCAATGTTTATAACATAGTTTTTAAATGACACATGTCAGTGTCAAAAATCAACAGTTTTAGTGACATTCTGATAGCTTTTTATGGGAAGTATATATTTAATCTTTCTTATTGTTTTATTAATTAAATATTTGAAATTATAGATAAAATGCTTATATCCTTCAGAAATACCGCCAATCTGGTTAATGAATTGGAAGAATATCTTACATTTAGAAACTTCCTCATACAATGAAAAATAGATATAATTAGAATTATATGTGTTCAGAAGACATGTTAAATACAATAAAAAACAGTATTTGGGTAAAGTTCTGTATTTTTTTGTTATAAAACAACGGTTCGAAAGGGAAGTGCAATTCAATACTTATATAGCCTAATATGGAGATGGCGAGAGGTCTTGTGCTGGCCACAACAGATTTTTTTTTTCTTCTACTTACGTTATCGCTACGAAGGCAAGCATATAATATAAATTTATATTTGAGATAAGTGCATTAAATTAGTAACAATAAATTTTCTCCTGTTTATTAAAATATATCTTTAGTATTTCATTTTGGGTCCTATTTTAAATCGGGGCCCTGCCCACTGTACTCCTACTGCTATACTGTGTTCCTACTCCCCGGAAGTAAGGTCCAAAGCAACCCGGAATAGTCCTATATCGATCATTCCATCCTCGGACATAATTCTATCAGCTGTGTGCAACTGTCAAGCATATATCATCTCCACTGTCCCGTCTACATGTTTGTGAGCTGCAACAATTAATGTTGCCACAATATACACAATCTGTTAATGTCATATACATATTATAGTCGGTCTGTTGTCGGTTTGTGTTGCTCACAGAACAATAAACGGTAAATAATTGCTCGGCCGAGTGTTTGAGGACGTCGTTGATGCCAGCACAAACTGACCGCGTGTAAATTCGACTCGAGAGTTGACACCGGACACAGAGTAGTGTATACAACAGCCCGCAGATGGCGCTGACGTTTGCTAGGGCGGTAAACGGTCTTGTTTGTAGGATGACCTCAACTTTGTAAAGTTGCAGACTGGGGATTTATTGTCATTATACTTACATCATACGATGATAATCTGGGAACTTTTGGAATAAGCAAAAAGTAATTGTTCTTTAATGAGTGGGACATCCGAAGAAAATGGAGTAATATTGTTTAAAATTGGGTCAATTTTTCCACTAATTTGGACGATTTACAAAATAGCTACAAGCGTTTTACTAATTAGCTATAACATTAATCGTTTGTTATATAGACTGTTTCAAAGAAAGTGTAAAAAATAAGGGCATATAGTACTGATAAAAATGAATAAAAAAAGCTTAATCAACATAGCTCTGATCTTCAACTGTTTCCGAGACAAATGAAAAATTGACAATGATAGTGATCGAACAAAATTTTGTCTATGTGAATAGATAGACTATAAAAAATCTGTCATGGCCAGCACAAGACCTCTCGCCATTTCCATATTAGGTTATATAAGTATTGTATTGCACTTCGCTTTCGAACCGTCGTTTTATAACAAAAATTACAGAACTTTACTCAAATATTGTTTTTTATTGTATTTAACATGTCTTCTGCACACATATAATTCTAATTATATTTATTTTTCATTGTATGAGGAAGTTTCTAAATGTCAGAGATTGTTCCAATTCATTAACCAGATTGGCGGTATTTCTGATGGATACATGCATTTTACCACAATTTTACCTATAATTTCAAATATTTAAAAAACGTTAAAAAGCTAACAGAATGTCACTAAAACTGTTGATATTTAGAAGAATTTTTTTGTTCAATTGTTACCAAAACGTTTTCAGCTCTTCCCAGGAATGTCAGATTGAAGAAACTGCAGTTAAATATTTTTTAAGGTTTATAGTTTTTGAGGAATCGTCCCTACAACGTCCAGACATACATACACACATACACACATACACACATTTACACACACACAGACATCATTTAAAAAATGTCATAATCGGATTCTAGGGACCTTAAATCGTGCTTATTCAATAAAATCTGGATATGCGAATTTTAACATGAATCCAATACCTCTCTTAGCGAGAGGTAAAAAGCAATAAAATTTTATCTGATACATTTTTCTCAATTTGAAATTAGTTTAGATTTGCATTATTGATTTAAATTCTGCAATAAATATGGCATTCTGTAATAAAATAATGAATACCAGGTAAATATGGTGAAACTTTTTAAAATTCATTGTTTCGTCTTACTGCACAGACCCTAGATTTCCATACATATTTCAAACCATTTACTATTTTCGTATGCAAAGGTTTCCGTCTAAAAATATCGACAGAATATGAAAAATATTCAAAAGGAATAATCAAATAAATTCAGAGAAACGGCAACGAAAATAAAAAAACCAATTCTCTTAAAATTAATTCTGTGTCAATATTTGACACTAAAAAAAAAATCTGTTGTGGCCAGCACAATACCTCTCGCCATTTCATACATACATAAGTATCAAACTTAACATTTCTTGTACACACAAATAATTTTAATTATGTATTTCTATTCTTTCATTCTATAAGGAATCTTGTCCTAATCTTTTAAAATATTCAAGATGTTCTAATTCATTGACGGGATTTTTTAAGGATATATGTACTATTACTCTTAATAGACACACCTACCTACAATTTTAAATAATTAATTAATAATTCAATTAGAAATATTAAATGTACTTCCCAGAAAAAGCTTTCAGTAATGCCAGTAAAATGATTGATTTTTGACACTGAAATTTTTGTGTCAATTACAACATCCGAATTTGACAACGGTTTCCTTGGTGTAGTATGGATTGTGCGATTTATTGTAACATATTATTCTGTATATTATATTTTCTTTATTTCTACATTTATAGAAAATATAACGAAAAATTTAAGTGTATTAGATAAAGAATTTTATGTTCTTCAATATTTGTAATAACCAAAAATTCCAAAAAATAATATTTAGAAGTTTTTTTAAAAAACTTCTACTTCCGGTTTCCTAATTGCTACTAAAACCTTTTCAGCTCTTCCCATTAATGTCAGATTTAGGAATACGTAGTTATAAATAAATAAATAAATATATCATCACGGCATATTACCCATTTCTGGGTGTGCCATAATCTACAACACATGTAGACATCGGTAATGATGACGATATATTTTACCGTGTGGGCGCTTACCAGGCGTCACCTCACGGGCACTCATAGCTGGCGTGGAGAGTGCACCACAGGGGTCACTTTTGTGACATTTAAAATTGGAAATATTTGGCGCCTGTCGGGATCGAATACGTAGTTAAATTGGTTTTTGGTCTTCTACGATTTGAGCAACATTCACACACACACACACACACACACACACGCATACACACGCACACACACGCACACACACGCACACACGCACACGCACACACACACGCACACACACTCGCACACACACACATCTATCCATATATCCACACACAAACTAACACAACATTGTAAAAATGTTCAAATCGGATTCTAGTGACCTTAAAATGTGCTTATTCATTAAAATCTGGATAGGTATGCGATTTTTATCATAAATCCAATACCTCTCTTGGCGAGAGGTAAAAATACATGTCATATTTGTCCATCTTTCTTTTTTCTTTCCTTAGAGAAAATTGTAATTTCGCGGCAATTGCTTGAGGCAAACTGTACTCTAGTGTATGCAAATATAAATTAAGTCATAAGCTAACGGATTAAGTGGGCAATATATTCATTTCACCAACCCTTCCTTCCGGTTCCGGCTGTCGATAAATACCGCTGCGTTGTTGTTTGCGTTGGACCGGTAACTTGGCGATCAGAACAGGACAAACACACAGGCCGTGGGGAAAAACGACAGAGCTTGAGCCCTTATTAAACAGAGGAAATCTCTCGATGTATACTGGACAAAGGACGCTAATTGTATGGGAATTTGTATGAAAAATTGAAAACAGCTGGGTTTTTCAGTTGGGGAGAGAAAAATACGAAAGAGAATTGTATTTACAATAAACAGAGCATGTATGTTTGAATGTGTTATTTTATTTCCCAATTTTTTTCACCGTCGACCCCTTGAAGAATTTTTCAATTTAATCTATCTCCACTTTTTCAAAAAAAAGTGTTTTGCAAAGTAACCTTACTAAAAAATCTTGATATCCATGAAACTTTCCTTCGAGCTGCAAAAAGTATTATGTGTCTTCTACTCTTCCGTACAGTAACTTTGACTTCCTGCCTTTAGAACGTCTGTTTCTGGCTTGAACTGATACATAGCCAATAACCGTAACTGTTAACGCAGTCAATTTCGCATCTAACGATTATGGCCCTTTGCGTGGGTGTGTACTGCAAAAGGGTGTGAGGAGAGGGAACTCATGTGTCAAAGGTTTTACGCGTAGCATCTGACCTGAAAGCATTTCTATATCTGGGCAACTTATTTATCATGTACAACAATTTTCAGACAGAATGCTACTTCACCGATCGGTATTTTTTTACCTTCCGTAAAAGGAAGGTATTGTCTTTGGTCAAAAAATTCGTTGGTGAGTTTTTAATGAATAAGCACGTTTTAGGGCCCCTAGAATACGAATTTACTATTTTTAAGATGATGTCTGTATGTGTGTGTGTGTGTGTGTGTCCGTGTGTGTGTCCGTGTGTGTGTCCGTGTGTGTGTCTGTGTGTGACAAATTTTTCTCCGACGATAACTCCAATACTACAATTCTAAAAATTATAATTCTTTCGTATTCCTCTTCTTTACATCCATATGAAGAGCTGATTAGATTTTGGTTATAATTGATCCACCGGAAGTACCCTTAATTGAAGTTTTTAACAGTTTTTCTTAAAAAAACGCAGTTAAATATTATTTTTCGACATTTTGTGATTATCAATATGAAAGAATATCTTATTCTCTATACGGTTTGATTATACAGTTTCGTTCATATTCAATAGATATAGAGTTATAGAGACATTAAGAGAGATTAACTTTCAAAAATTAGTCAGCTTTGATAAAATTATGGAAACAACAGAAAAATTTAATTGACAGATGTCAGTTGTAAATGCAAAACCAAAGTTGAAAGTAGGGTCAGAAAGGGTCAGAAAGTTATGTGTGAATGTGATAGAGTGTCTCTCCAAAGAGAAGAAGATGGAAGGACTGTGTAGCAGAAGATTTGAGAGAGGAAGAATTGTGTGAAGAAGATGCGTTGGACAGGAATGATTAAAAGAGAAGAGTAAGAAACAGCGACCCCTAATAAAATAGGGAAAGGAACTTTCGGTATAGAATTTGTAAAAAATAGTGTGTTCGTGTTACAATTTTATAGGATATACAGAATCTTTTTCAAGGAACTTTTGGTATGGGATATATACAAAATACATTGAATTGACGGAAGGTTTTGTGCTGGCCACAACAGATTTTTTTCAAAATACTCTCAAAATGTAAGGTGTTCAGACTTTTTTCTGAAATTGATTTTATCTCTTCAACTGACCCAAATGAACCTATAAAAATGATTTTCAAGCAGTATGCTATAATTTTTGTTTTGTTTCATTTTGCATTTTTTACCTTCCGCTACCCTTAGTAAGGGAGGTATAGGGATCGTGTTAAAAATTGGATATCGAGATTTTAGTAAATGACCACGTTTTAAGGTCCCTAGAATTCAATTTTAACAATTTCACGATGATGTCTGTATGTGTGTGTATGTGTGTGCGTGTGTGTGTGTGTGTGTGTGTGTGTGTGTGTATGTGTATGGATTTTGTCTTCACTTAAATACTATCATTCAGAAAATTCTGAAAGCTTGTATTTCGACTCTATTCTAATATGGAAAGAAACCAGTAGATTTTAGTGTAAATCGCATAACTAAAAATAACACTGTAATTGAAGCTCATAATAATTTTTCTTCAAAAAATACCATTACATGTTATTTTTTCGCATTTTATATCATTATAAAAATTAAAGATTATTGAATTTTCTACATATATACATTAATACTTTTTCTATAAGTTTTATACATAAATTTTAAAAAATAATCTTTTTTATAAATCTCAGAACCTATGATTTGAAGATTCCTTTGTTACACAGTTCATATTTTAAATGTATATAACTGACAGAGAAATGTCATTGTCAAAAAACTAATCACTTCAATTTAATAATAGCGACATTTTAAAAAGAAAATGGTAAATAAAGCAATAGTTATATGCAAAGGAACTTAATATACATAGTTTGCAGCATAAGTAGGTATGTATTGAAATAAATAAAAATTAAAAAACCGGGGTTTTGTGTTAGCCACATCATATTTTTTGAAAATGGTCTCCTGGATACGCGCTATTCTATCGGCGTCTGAAAAACTTGTTCTCGCTATCATTTAACAACATTCCGGAAATCAGACGGAATACTCGTAATTTGTTGACATTTTTGAATAAGCGCTTAGGTCAGACGCTATGCGCGATTTTTTTAAAATTAGTTTTGTTGGGTTCGAATCTATTGATTTTATACGGTTTTGTCCGTAATACTATGAGACAAAAATGTTGGTCATGGGCTCTCATACTAATATTTCTCTATAGTCTATTTGAGAATGACTGGCAGTAATAAATCATTCTGTCAAAGACATTCCAGTGGCGCGCCAATAATTGTTTGCACAGGGATAGTCGAAATGACTAAATTGGGCTCAAGTTAAAGGTCAAGTAGCGCGAAACAACACCACTTTTAAATTGGATAATGTGAAAAAACTTTTTATGGATGCATTAAAACATGTGGCTGCCGATAATTGGAAAAACTGTATTCAACATGTCATAAAGGAAGAAGACCAAATGTGCAAACTTGACCATCTGATAGACGAAACGATCGAGCCATTTATAATTTCAGTAGGACAAGATTCAGAATCAGATTCTGATTTTTAATAATTTATGTATAAATATATAAGTATATGTAATGTAATATGTATATTTAATAGTAATATGACAGGTACCAATATCTTCACAACATACATGAAATAAGTATAAATTTTAGTATGTAACAAATAAAAATGTAAATATTGAATGTATGTATGTAAATATTAAATGTATGCAATATAATAATAATGACTGAGAAAGTTATATTTAAATATTAAAAACTTTTATTTTTAGTAAATGTATAAACAGATCACTCTACAAATCCTTTCTACGTCTATGACACAGTCCGACGGGGTTTATCGGACGGCATTTCTATTGTTCGACAAGTAAGTTTCGTGCCAGGTACAAAGCGTGCGGCTTATTTTGACCATCCTAGTGTAGTTACAACTGATTTTTCTGGTAGTTTTATTGGCCGCATTGCTGGCAAAAATCCAATACTACTCTTGCAAATAATGATTTATTACTGCCAGTCATTCTCAAATAGACTATATCCAATTATTATTTAAGATTATTATTAATCTAATCTCCATGCGTCTTGACGAAGGTATCATGATCCTGTGTAAATATTTCCCATGATGTATATAATTGCACCATGATACCCGCTTGGCCTGCAAGAAGCTTTGCTGGACAGTAATCTCAGTAGGACGTAAATCCCAGATTAGATTGCGGTAGGCCTTGCTTGCACCCACACACTCAAATCACTGCCATGAATCAACTCGCCTTGTTTTATTTACCCTCTTATGTCCGAAACGCTTGCTCTTATAATCGGTTTAATTAATGGTCAAGTATTCATTAGGTAGAATGAAATATTAGGGATTACAATTACTGAGGAATATATTGAATATAAGCATATTATAAAATATTAGAATATCTACTGCATTTAAAAAAATGTCTTGTAGTTTCAGTATATTCATAATGGGGCCTCTACCATTGTAAAAATTTAGAACATGAGTCATTTATATTAAAAATAGATCTAATAAAGTTTTTAAAAGATATTAGATTTTAATATATACGGGTTTTTAATGCCCTTACCAACTAGTCACATATTTGCTCTAGGCCAAATTATTCTTATTGTATGTATGTACTTTTAAAGCTTCTGTTTTCTCCATTTTAAATTCGGAATTCTATTGAAAACAATTTTACAGGTGTAATAGAAATAAGTACATTAAATTTAACCGCTGATAGAACTCGTCAAGAGCAACAATATTTCTTAGTAACTCTTTTTGTAAACCTAGTTATTGAGTCAAAAATCTTCAAAGTTTTGTAAAAAAATTCATTACCTGCCTAAAAATACTAATACATTAAAAATTCAAAAAATATTACTAAGAAATATTGGTGCTCTCGACTAGTTCTGTCAATATCACTTTTTTAATTTTTATCAGTTATGTCTTAAAATTGGAAATATTTTTTTTCCAAATAATTTGCGATTTAGAAAAAAGTTACCAAAAAATATTGTTGCTCTCCTGTATTTTTGTCTGTATTTATTTACAATTACCAGAACTAGAAATAAATATACCGACGACTAATTTAGGAAAAACAAATAATTGTATTTACATAAACATATTTCCAGCATAAAGTTGCTTATATTTCTGTGCAAATATGTACAAACATTCATAGAGAAACATAGATTTACTTTGGTATCTACAAACATGATGTAGGTATCTACTCATATTTACTAATATGTCCTATATGTAAAAGTGTGTATCCTAGTGTTTGAGTGGCACTCCCTGCTAATAATTAAATAACCGGAACTCGGAAATGAAACAAATGGAATTCATTTCATTTGTTTCCAAGTAACCCCAGCAGGCAGCGGCAACCCGTTCGTGAGATGAACTCGTTATAATCGAGGGAGAGATGATTGTATATTGTATGTGGTAGTGACTCACGTACTATAATCATATCATAAATGTATTTACATATATGTATATGATATTACATAGAGCTGCTAGTGGTTTCATTTTCATTATGCATTTTCTTTCATGACTAATATGTTATATTCCACACTCATATAGTAAATAACTATTATCCTATTATTTTAATAATAGTTGCCTATAATACTCTAAAAATGCGTACACTTACATAACATTCTCTTTACAATCTATTGATATTACTACCAAGTTTATATATCTACCCATTTTTGAATTATTGCCCCAAAAGTTAATATACCTACCCCATATTTAGATAAAAACTTCAAAATTTTCAAAAATCTAATTTACTTCTTAATGCGCTAATTCCAAATTTTGAAACCGCAGGTCGATATCTATTTTCGTTCTCGAGATATTTACATTTAAAGTTTTTCTCAAAACTGCCCATTTTTGGGTAATAACTCAAAAATGGGCCAAGATATGAATTTGGCGACAACGTCATTCGATTCTACAGACAAAAATACATAAGTATAGCAATTTTCATAATTTTTCTCCAACCGGTTCATTTTTTATAAATAAAAGTTTGAAAACCCATGAAAATGGCCAAAATCTGAAAAAATCGTAAGGGGTACACCTTAGATTTTTGCGAATTTTTGGCTATTTTCAGTTATTTTGATTTAAAGATTGTATGCGGTGTTCAAAAATTCTGAAAATTGGCGTACTTATGTAATTTTGCCCGTAGAATCGAATGGTGTTGTCGCCAAATTCATATCTCGACCCATTTTCGGGTTATTACCCAAAATTGGGCAGTTTTGAGCAAAACTTTGAATCTAAATATCTCGAGAACGAAAAGAGATATCGACCTGCGGTTTCAAAATTTGGAATCAGCGCATTGAGAAGTATCTAGATACATAAAAATTAGATTTTTAAAAATTTTAAAGTTTTTATCTAAATATGGGGTATATTGACTTTTGGGGCAATAATTCAAAATGGGTAGAAATATAAACTTGGTAGTAATACTATTTGATTGTAAAGAGAATGTTATGTAAGTGTATGCATTTTTACAGTAATTGAACAACTGTGAATTTTTAGAAATAAAAGTATTGAAATAAGAATGGATAAATGCTAAAAAAAAGTTTCTTGGAAAAGATTCTATATATCCAATAAAATTATAACATGAACATATACTATGTAAGTTGCACTTGACAAAACCTTCTTTCTCCTTCAGCTTTCTCCAATTTTATTAGGGGTCACTGTTTCTTACTCTTCTCTTTCACTCATTCCTGTTAAACGCATCTTCTTCCTCTCTCAAGTCTTCTGCGATACAGTCCTTCCATCTTCTCTTTCGCCTTCCTCGTACTCCCGACATTCTGATCCTATACTTGCCATATTTGATTTTGTTCATAATCTGATTTTTTTAACACACTGTATTTGTTTTTCAATGCATGGCTCGTTTTTGAGACAAGTGTCTAGTGTATGTTTACAACAATTTTTTTAAAAATATTTTAAATCTTATTTCAAACTTTAATCCAATGTCTTATTGAAATTGGACAACAATTCAAATTCATGGTACCATTATCCCGAATAGATCGATATTTCATTTCATAATTTTTTTGTAACATTTTACAATGAGAAGATAACGGAATGAATAAGTAACCGACAGTATGAGATGTGAGTTACGGATTGAAGTCATTTTCAATGAGCTAAACTTAATTTCGGAACATCCGGACATCTCATTACCTTTTGAATATTGGAATCGGCGAAACTTTATACGTGGCATGCCGCTCTGGTGCAAGTTTCCAATAGATACTTGGTTATAGAAACGACAGAGATGTTACTTAATAAAATGTCATAAATTTTAGATTACGTAAAAACACAAGAAAAGTTTTCATGTTGTTATACTTGCAGTGAATGAAGATACATTGTTCTGTTGTCATTAATGTCCGGGATTTTATTACTGTTAATCAGAAAATCTGCGTTCTTCTCATTTTATAACTTACATTTTATTTGACGACGACAAAAACCGTTATTTTTTATTTTACAGACTTTCATTTTCACCATGTTGGACTATGCGATTTGTATTTAGATCATTTAAAATCATCCTTGTATTTTTACCTCTCGCATATCCAGATTTTAGTGAATAAGCACGTTTTAAGGTTACTCGAATCCGATTTTAACATTTTTATAATATCTGTATGTGTGTGTATGTTTGGATGTGTGTGTGTCTGTCTGGATGTTGGAAGAACGGTTTCTTAAATTCTATAAAACTAAAGACCAATTTAACTAAGTATTTCTTAATTTGACATTAATGGGAAGAGCTGAAAAGGTTTTGTTAACAATTGGACAACCGGAAGTAGTAGTTTCTTAAAAAAATCTTTTAAATATTATTTTTTGGAAATTTATGTTATTACAAATATTAAAGAATATAAAATTCTCTATCCGATACATTTAACATTTTTATTATATCTTCTATAAATTTAAAGATAATTATAAATATATAAAATAATCACGGGTACCAGTTGAAAAATGAATATGTTTGTAATTGACAGAAAAGTGCCTGTATCAAAAATCCAGATACATTACTGAAGGGTTTTTCTGGAAAGTACATTTAATATTTCTTATTTTATTATTAATTACAAACATTTAGAAGAGTAGGAGGAAACCTATTCATAAAATGAATTATAAAATATAAAAATATATGAAGGATAAATGTATTTAGAATTTTTTCTACTCCCATGCGTGAAGTGAGTACTTCACGTATCAATTTTTATGTGTGAAGTTTGATTTTTTGCACACTGTGCATAAAACAAAGCTGTTAAACACCCGTAACGCTGGTAACCATGGTTACAAAAGTCGATAATACAGAGGCTTTACGTTAAAAGAATAACAATGTGAAGAAAAATATATTTTATTGCAAGGTCGTAGAAAAAGTATAGTATGTAACACGTGTATGTAGCCTATTTTACATTCGGGTGTTTTGCAATACTCGCCTTCACCCTCATGTAAAAATTTCAGCTTCACACACTTGCCACATAATATACAGCGTGTTTTTTAAGCCTGATAGAACTTCAAATTGCAAAAAGTAACACAAAAAATTAGATTATTTGAAAGATCACCACCGCGGCTGTTCTTGACGAAGCGCATTCTGGACGTCCAATTTTGAGCCACTTTTTCGAGCACTGCTGGTCGTATGTCACGAATAACATGAACAATGTTGGCCTCCAAGGCGTCAATTGTTGATGGTTTATCAGCATAAACCAGTGACTTCACGTAGCCCCACAGGAAATAATCGAGAGTTGTCAAATAAAGTCCGATGATACCACCAGAATGTAAACCGCACCAAACGGTGAATTTTTCTGGATGTAGGGTCTCTTGTGGATTGGTCTCACTTCATATGCGGCAATTTGGCTTATTAACAAACCCGTTAAGCCAATCACGAAGTTGTCTATAAGTTGCGCGAATCGACGACTGATTTTCAAAGTAAATTTGGATTATTTGGTAGCGTTGTTCAAGCGTGAGTCTATTCATGATGATTTGCCACAGTATACCGATCATAAATGTCAAAAAGTGAAGGCAGTATGACAGCTCGTTTGACAGTTAACTCTTTCATAAGTTCTATCTAAGCAAAAAAAAAAACACCCATTACTATTTTGTTTGTACCAGAAATATTGAATACAATATGTATTATATAACCTAATATGGAATTGGCATTGGCGAGAGGTCTTGTGCTGGGCACAACAGATTTTTTACCATGCAGGGCTATGCAATTTTTATTTAGATTAATTAAAATCATCCTCGTAGTTTTATTATTATTAAATTTAATATATAATAAATAATTTTAACAATTTTATTTCTGCATACTAACAAACTAGAGCAATATCGGAAAGTTGTATAATTTATTGAAATTTTACTTATGTTGTGCACGTATTCGCATAACTAAAATACAACTAGTAAATCACATTTTAAAATATGTGCACTAAATTTCGGATACAGACAACATAAACATAGATAAATGGTGCAAGTTTAAATCACAATACATACTGCTATAAATTAGTCACATATATTGTCCGTTTTAATTTCTCGTATAAATTACTCCTTTTTGACTTCTCGCACATTTAGGCTTTCTAGGTCACATATGCAGTACGAGTACATATTATGTACCCGCACATCTAATAATTTCTCAACGTAGGCTGTGTCCGATGTTGCACTTTTATCACCCTAATATCTAAATCCTAAATTTATATGCCCTAAATATCGTCATTATTTAGGATTTTAGGAATTAGATTTTAGAGTTTTGGTGAAAGGCACTAATTAAACAAATCCTGATCGTTGCTACAATGTTTACAAAACGTCAAATTTACTTCTATCTCATGAAATACAATATTAACATTTCATCTGAAGCGTCAAATTAAGTCGAAATCTTCTAAATATTATTTTTTGAAAATTTCTGTTATTACTATTATTGAAGAATGAAGAACATAAAATTCTACAACTAATATATTTAAAAATTTTATTATAACTTATATAGATTTAGAGATAAAGGCACTGTAATATATAGAATAATCTAAACGCAGAGGCTAAGGCACTAAGGAAACCAGTTGACAAATTCCAATGTTTATAACATAGTTTGTAAATGACACATGTCAGTGTCAAAAATCAACAGTTTTAGTGACATTCTGATAGCTTTTTCTGGGCAATACATTTAATCTTTCTTATTGTTTTATTAATTAAATATTTAAAAATATAGGTAAAATGCATATATCCATCAAAATCTTGCTAATGAATTGGAAGAATCTTTGACATTTAGGAAGTTCCTCATACAATGAAAAATAGATATAATTAGTACTATATGTGTGCAGAAGATATGTTAAATGCAATAAAAAACAATATTTGGGTAAAGGTCTGTAATATTTTGTTATAAAACAACGGTTCGATAGCGAAGTGCAATACAATACTTAACATAAAATGGAAATGGCGAGAGGTCTTGTGCTGGCCACAACATATTTTTTTTTCTATAGTTGATTTTAAAGTGTGCTTTGTTCAACTCGAAATAGTTGACTAAGTGGCATTTTAACTGCAAGGGTAGATAAAATAATACTTTAACATCAAGGGTAGATAAAGAACTTTAATTTTTATTTAAATAAAAACATATTATACATTTTGGCGATTCATATTATATATAACTTCAATTGTATAAACATGAATAAAATGAAATTGTTTGCAAAGAAATTCTATAACTACCACGCTACTGAGATTTTCAAATTGTTCTTAAATAATTTAATTTATAACCGGTTTTTCTAATTTTAGCTCTTTAAAATCTGCTATAGAAAAAAATAGAATTTTACTCACGACGATAAAATTAAATTATCGACTCGCGAAATCGCTCGTGAATTAAACTTTCCGCTCGTTGATAAAATACAATTTTATCGTATTGTATAAAAAATAACTATTTGTATATCTCCAAATAAACGAAATATTCTTGCTGCCGGACTTTTGCCGACCGTCCTGTATAAAGAATAAATTCATTATCTCCCTTACTTATATTGTACTTTGTATAGGTGAAGATAAAAGAAATGCTTGTAGACAAAGCTAGTAGCCTTGTGAAAATCAAAAGGAATGGATAAAGTTCGTCTGTGTACACAAAAAATGAAAGGATCTATTCTTACTTTACGGTAGAAGAACTGCTGATAGTTTACTGAAACGTACTTTTCCATAAGATTTGTTATTTTGTTCACCTGTCAATAAAATTAAAATAAGAGAATCCTCATTCTTAGCGTTAGAGAAACTGCATGATGATTTCTTGCATCCCGTTTGGGGCCACCTTTCTCAGTCCATTCTCGGGGAAAATTCAATCTTGAATTGAAATGTGTGTGATCAGATTTACGGCTGCCATTTCCTGCGATCTCTTCGTGAACGCGATCACTCCGCCGTTGCTCGTCTGCAGATTAATGGTTATTCAATTCTCTAGAAAACGCGCACTGATTTATCCGTGCTACTTTGAATTATGACGTCATTTTATAAGAGTTATTGGCAACTTATATTGGCCACCCCAGCGCACCTGTCGGCAGTGGGGCTAACTACCCCTACCCGGATGTTGATGGGAGATTTTTTCTAATTTATTGCACTTATTTTTCAGCGTATTTGATATCGACGCATTTTATTTCATGAAACGCATGGAAAATGCGGGTAACAGTTGCAACGACTGTATTTTGGAACCAGGGTCTTAGGTTGAAAGGTTTATATTGGAATAGGGTCATTTATAATACATGTTTTTCACGATTTAATATTGGAAAAATGGTTTAGGGTTTATGGAGCAATATATTGTTTATTTGAAAACAATAAAAATTTGTCATATAAAAATCTGTCGTGGCCAACACAACACCATTTCCATATTAAGCTATAAGTTCATATTGTATTTAATATTTCTGGCATACACAAAAATTCTAATTACATCTATTATAAATATATTTTTATATTTTTTAATTCATTCTATAAATAAGTTTCCTCCTACTATTCTAAATGTTCGAGATTCTTAAAATTTATTGACGAAATTGGATTTCTGATGCGTATATGCAGTGTGTCTTTAAATATTTAATTAATAATAAAATATTAAATATATTTCCCCTTCAGTAATGTATATGGATTTTTGACAATGGAATTTTTTATTAATTACAAACATTTTTATTTTTTAAGTGGTTTCCATGGAGTTGTTTGGGCTGTGAGATTCATTACAACGGATTATTTTCTATATTTATAATTCTCTATCTCTAAATCTATAGAACATATAATAAGGATAAAGAATTTTATGTTCTTTAATATTTGTAATAACATATTTCAAAAAATAATATTCAGAAGATTTTTGTTAAGAAACTACTACTTCCCGTTATTCAGTTGTTACAAAACCTTTTCAGATCTTCCTACTAATGCCAGATTAAAGAATACTTAGTTAAATTAATCCTTAGTCTTATAGAATTTGACAAACCGTTTCTCCAACATCCAAACAGACACATACACACACATACATATCCACACACACCCACACCCACACACACACACACACACACACACACACACACACACACACACAAATCATTGTAAAAATGTTAAAATCGGATTCTTTTGACCTTAAAACATGTTTTATTTATTAAAATCTGGATATGAAAACCAGTTGGAAAATTAAAATGTTTGTAATTGGCTGAAAAATGTCAGTGTCAAAAATCCAAATATACGTTACAGAATTTTTTTTTCGGGAAGTACACTTAACATTTCTTATTTTATTATTAATTAACAGCCCGATTCACAAAACAATTTAAGCTTATCCTCGTTTTTGGATTAGTGAATTCTATTCTATTCCGGTATTTAAAATTTAATCTTCATAATATTATCAAAAAAGGTGGATACTAGGAATAGATTAGACTATATTTTACGAAATTAACTGTTAAAATTAGAGTAGAATTCGCTAATCCAAAAATGAGGATTAGTTTAAACTTTTTTGTGAATCGGATTGTTAATGTTATATATATAATTATAGATACATATACAGGGTGTCTCTTAAATAGTGCGACATGGCTTAACCACAGATTCCTGAGGCTAAAATAAGACAATTTAACCAAACTTGCTTCTACCGGAAAGTGTACCTTTTAGCCAGAATTCTGCTTCAAAGTTCTTGGAAAAAAAAAATTGCTTATAATAATCGGACGTTTTATTCGATTTAGATGAAATTTGGTATGACAGTTTATATGGTTATAAGTCAACTTTTAAGGTGATACTTGTTATTATTAATGAACCACTAGTGTATGAAACTTAGGTGTCCCAACATTGATTAGACCGTAACTTTTTAATGACAATGCCGAAAACGTGAAATTATTTTTCTTCAGAAAGATACATTCAATAGTAAACTATTGTCTCTCTGTGTAATTTGTGATATCTGTTACGGTTCACACAGAAAAAAATCAAATCTGAGTGTCTGCACTGCTAAAATTTTAAAATAAATTTAATCTAGCAGTCTATTCAAATGTCAAACAAGTAATTTTTAATGACAGTAACGAGTTGTCAATCTTCACTTGTTTAGGAGTAAGCTGAGATATGTAATCATCTTATTTATAATAATGGTAGTAAAATATTATTAGGCCAAACAAACGGATGTTACTAATTTTAGAATATTGTGAAGAAAATTTTTGACAACCCGTAAAACAATTGTTACTGTCATTAAAAATTACTTGTTTGACATTTTGATAGACTGCTAGATTAAATTTATTTTAAAAATAAACACATCAGGAATATCGCCAATCTCGTCAATGAATTTGAAGAATCTTGAACATTTAGAAGAGTAGGAGGAAACTTATATATATTAAAAAATATAAAAATATATTAATAATAGATGTAATTAGAATTTTTGTGTGTGTACCAGAAATATTAAATAAAATATGTACTTATATAGCCTGATATGGAAATGGCGAGCGGTCTTGTGCTGGCCACAACAGATTTTTCCTCATTAGTTATAATTCTTCACAATAATTTACTTCTCATAATCTGTTGTAATTTTAAAAGACTCATCGTTTCTGATAAAACTAAATAACTCAAATTATTCCAGATATAATTGATGGTCTTAATATAATCTATACACATTTACTTGCTTTATAATCTTTCCAAACGATTTTGTATTAGACAAACATTTATAACTAAAATCCAAACGACTGGTATTCCAAATTCTAATTACTTTTAAATGACAATACTTAGAAAGCGAAAAATTCCACCACACGCTAGCAAAGTTATCCGATTAGTTGATTCTTTTATGCGTATAAATACCCAATAAGTCCCCATCCAATCATCAGTTACTTCTCACCATCCTCAATATGAAAGTTGTGTTAGTTCTTGCTATTACCGTGGCTTGCTGCTTCGCCCAGCAACAATACCCTACGAGATATGACAACATTGACGTGAAAGGCATCATCAACAATCGGGTCCTTCTACCCAGATACATCAACTGTCTTCTCGATAAAGGTCGCTGTGATAATGAAGGTGCAACTCTGAAGCAATTCCTTCCTGATGCGTTGCAGACCGGGTGCAGCAAATGCAGTGAGAAACAGAAGCAAAACAGTAGAGAGATTGTCACTTTCTTGGTGAAGAACCGCCCTGACGACTGGAAGGCTTTGTTGGATAAATACGACAAGGACAGAAAATACGAAAACAACTATAAAAGGTTTTATCAATAAGTGTGAAATGGAGTTCGAACATTGTCTAAATTGCCCAACGAGTTTAACTGATAAAGATGATCATCATGTGAAACAAGTTCTTGTGTCTATTGTGCTAATTTTGTTAGTGATACATAAATTTAAAAACGTGATTTGTAATTTAGACATGTTTAGTTTTCCCTAAATTTGTTAACTGGGTGTTTATATGTTTTTTTAATTGTAAATATTTTGCATGGTCTTTGTGCCATAAATTTTGTTCATAATGTTTTCATATTATATCAGTTTTTAATATGTAAAATAAAATTCATTATTTTTCAATAATTATTTCTTTGCAACGATTTTCCTTTATTATCCCAAAATGTTAAAAGGTAAGTTCTTGTGAAATATTATTTTAACTGTTAATAATATATTAACATAAATGTTATTGATTGCATTAAATATGGAATTTCTTGCATATAAAATACAAAAGGAGGTAATATGAAAAAGTGATTAAGGGTAATTAGAGAGGAGTTGACTAGCAGTGTTTTATTCCTGTTAATCGTAAATGGATTATTTTAGAGACAAATACTTCAACTAAAGTTACGTATAATTAATTTTTCTATAACTGCTACTTGAAGTTTTTTTACCTCTCGCTAAGAGAGGTATTGCATTCATGCAAAAAATTTATTGAATAAGCACGATTTAAGGTTCCTAGAATCCGATTATAACATTTTTAAAATAATGTCTGTGTGTGTGTGGATGTGCATATGTGTGTATGTATGTGTGTATGTATGTGTGTCTGGATGTTGTAGACACGATTCCTCAAAAACTATAAGATTTAAAAAATATTTAACTGCAGTTTCCTCAATCTGACGTTCCGGGGAAGAGCTGAAAAGGTTTTGGTAACAATTGAACAACCGGAAGTAGTAGTTTCTTAAAAAAATTCTTCTAAATTTTTTTTATTAAATATTGAAGAACATAAAATTCTCCATGTAATACACTTTAAATTTTTATTATATCTTGTACAGATTTAGACGTAAAGACACTATAATTTATAGAGTAAACTAATCGCAGAGGCCAAGGCACTAAGGACACCAGTTGACAAATTCCAATGTTTATAACATGTCATTGTCAAATATCAACAGTTTTTGTGACATTCTGATAGCTTCTTCTGGGAAGTATATTTAACTTTTCTTATTGTTTTAGTAATTAAATATTTGAAATTATAGGTAAAATTGTGGTAAAATGCATACTCGTATATCCATCAGAAATATCGCCAATCTTGGTAATGAATTGGAAGAATCTCTGACATTTAGAAACTTTCTCATACAATGAAAAATAGATATAATTAGAATTATAAGTGTGCAGAAGACATGTTAAATACAATAAAAAACAATATTTGAGTAAAGTTCTGTAATTTTTTGTAATAAAACGACGGTTCGAAAGCGAAGTGCAATACAATACTTATATATCCTAATATGGAAATGGCGAGAGGTCTTGTGCTGGCCACAACAGAATTTTTTTCTAAAATAATCCATAATCGATTGACAGGGATAAAACACAACTCATCGCTAATCATCATTAATCACTAGTTTATGCTACAACCAAGTGATTCATGACTTGTAACAAAATTTAATAATTATTTCTTCAGGTCATTTCGAGTGAAAAATCTCATATAAACATAGTTCATATTTATTTAAATTGCCAAAATATAAAAGCAAAATTTTTATAATACTGGTATCAATTTAAAAATTTTTATAATGAAGATACTTTTGAAACACAAACGTTTAACCTTTTGTTTTTATCTTCCGTCACCTTTGGGTAACACGTTTTAGAGTCCCTATAATACGATTTTACTAATTTTACGATATTGTCTGTAGGTATGTCTCTGTGTGTGTGCGTGTGTGTGGGACAAAAATTTCTCCGACGATAACTTCAACACTACAATTATAAAAAATATAATTCTTTCACATATCTTTTCTTTACATCCATTTAAAAAGCTGATTAGATTTTGATTATAATTGAACAACCGGGAGTAGCTCTATTTGAAGCTTTTAACTGTTTTTATTGAAAAAACTCAATTCAATATATTTTTTTACATTTTATGTTATAAATATGAAAGAACATGTAATTGTCTACAGAGTTTGATTACACATTTTCCTTCATAATCAATAGATATAGAGATAAAGAATTGTAAGGAGATTCACTTTCATAAATCATGCAATAACCATGGAAACTGATGATATATTTAAATATTCTAATTGACAGATGTCAGTGTCAACTGCAATTTACATAATATAAGTTCCTGTTATATTTTTTTTGGATTTATAGAATCTTTTCCAAAGAATTTTCTGTATGGAATTTGTAGAAAATAATCATGTTGGTTTATAATTTTATTGGATATATACGATCTTTTCCAAGGAACTTTCGGTAAGGGATTTGTGCAAAATACATAGAATTGAAGAAAGGTAATGTGCTGGTAACATCAGATTTTTTTCTCAAAATTTAAATTTGTAATAACATAAATTGTAAAAAAATAATATTTATTTATATTTTCAATATTGAAGCTATACAAAGAAAGTGATTATAGCTCCTATTTACAACAAGATCTAATTTAATAAAAACGAAAAAGTAATAATATATTACCAAAGTTCATAATTTTCCCAAATATAGAATATAAACATTTATTTTCAATATATATTTTGTCATTTAAATAAAATAAATCTTACGGGTTGCTGATTCAAGATTGAATTTGTTACTAATGAACGTGTCTGAACCATTACATAAACATCGTGCGAACGGCGTCATTTAGTCAGTTCGCAGTGGATTTGTGTAGGTTTATGACAGACTTTCCGCATTTTTTACATGAAAACTGAATAAAAATGTTAATAAATAGTGCCAAATTGGTTTATATTGTGTGTATAAGTGATGGGAATGTTTCGTATGTTCCGTGGAAGCAGTTTGCAGGTTGCAGAGTTTCTGTAAGTGATTTATTCTTCATTTATTTTTGTCAGTTATTAATGAAAATAAAGTAAGTGACCATATGCAAAGAGGACAAATGTTATTGGGAATTTTTATAACTCTAACAATAATAATAAATAAGGGTTAAATTCAGAATAGCTTCCACATAGCACAGGAATTGTAAAAGGTATAAATGTTGCTAACACAGTCTCGGAATATTTTCGGAATACCTAATCAGGAAATAGGAATTTGTTTATTATAGATAAATAAATAAATATATCATCACGGCATACTACCCATTTCTGGGTGTGCCAGTATCTACAACACATGTAGACATCGGTGATGATGACGATATATTTTACCGTGTGGGCGCTTACCAGGCGTCACCCCACGGGCACTCATAGCTGGCTTGGAGAGTGCACTACAGGGGTCACTTTTGTGCCATTTAAAATTGGAAAAAAATTTTCTTCCCTTGGCATTTTTTCGTAAAATAAATTTTTTTTTCCTCTTGTAAACTCAATCCGGGGACATACTGTATATATTTTTAATGTTTCCACTTTTCGCATGTGTTTTACTTTTGATAAAATACAAAAGGGTTTTAAACGATTCTAATAAATATATTTATTTACAAAATTAAAATTACATTATACGAGTAATTATCGAGAGCATAAAATAATGAGGATAACAAAATAAAGTCTGAAATATAAGTTTCGATAATTGTTATCGATCGCTATGTTTGCCATCAAATAAATGTGGACTGATGTTCAACTTTTTCCCTTCTCTCCACCCTGTCCCTTGCCTTGCGGTGTTGCCGCTCCGTCATATACTTATTTCCAATTATTGACAACGAATGTTATTTTAATAGTACATATTATGCAAGGTGTTTATAATGATAGCTATTAATACTCGTAATTAATGCGAGTGTATTAATAGTCATTATGAGTTGCATACACTATTTATATATTTATAATATTAAATAATATAAAATTCTCTATCCGATACGTTTAATATTTTTATTATATCTTCTATAAATTTAAATAAAATAAATAAATATATCATCACGGGATATTACCTATTTCTGGGTGTGCCAATCTGCTTTATCACAGATATCGGTAATAATGATGACATATTTGTACCGTGTGGGCGCTTACCAGGCGTCACCTTACGGACACTCATTGCTGACGTGGAGAGTGCATTACAGGAGTCACTTTTGTGCTAATTAAAACTGGAAACATTTGGCGTCGGTCGGGATCGAATCCGGTTCCCCAGGTTCGCGATCAGACTCAGGCACGCGGCCACGGGACCCCATAGAGAGATAGAGTATTACAAATATTCTTATAAAATAATTCGTGTTAATAAATAACACAGCCCAAACAACTCCTTGAAAAATTAAAATGTTTGTAATTGATAGAAAAATGTTAGTGTCAAAAATCCGGATTATTGATAATAAATAAAAAAATAAGCAATAAACCAATAAATTGGTTGTAAAATTCAGCTGTATCATAATGATAATCTTTATCGAAATGAAAAGATAATCTGTATCATAATGAAAACTTGTATCATAATGAGTGCCATTCAAGTACAAATACCATATACTTAAAAAGTAGGTATATTAAAACAAGGAGTGGAAAAGAGTTCACTTTTTCATTCTCCTTTCAAATCCATATAACGTTCTGGCAAAATTTGCTGTAACATTGAATATTCCAATTCAGAATTGAGTAGTAGGTATTTTCCCCATTTTCGCATATCGGAATCTGAGCGAAAAACCGTTGTGCACATGAAATTGAGTTGATTCTGCATTGCATTGCCATTCGCATTTCACGTTTCCTTTCCTCGCGTTAGTGACTTGTGACCCTCACACTGCACTGAAGTTGCTGCATCCGCTTTTGCATATCTCCTTCCGCATCGTCAGTTACAGGCTTCGCACGTTTCGTACGAGGAATATCGTTCCAAGAGAGTTTTCAGCAATAATATTGTGTGTTTCGAAATAGAGGTTTTTTCGTTAAATACTTACTGAATCAAATTTTGGAATTTTAACCAATCATGTTTAGTATTTTGAAAATTGCACCCTCTTTTTTACCATTAAACTTACAATGATAGAACTAAACATTGTTTATAGTTTTTGGTACAAAACTAAATATTTTAAACAGTAGCATATTTTCATTAACGAGAGTAGAAATATAGGAACGTCCCATAAGCTATTTTTACCTCCTGCTACCCTTGGTAAAGGAGGTATAGGGGTCATGATAAAAATCGCATATAGAAATTTTAGTGAATAAGCACCTTTTGATGTCTCCAGAATCCGATTTAACATGTTTACAATGATGTCACGATTAGTCAAATACTATCAATCAGAAAATTTTGAAATTTTGTGTACGCATGCATGTATAATACCGTGAGTATTTTTTAACATGAAACATTCGGTTTGTCATATCCATGGTTACGACTTGATTTTTGATTGACAGCAATGTATTTGCCCGTTTCATTTAAAATGAAGCATAGGGAACGAATCTGGCAGAAGTATTATATTTAAATATTGTAAGAAATTTAGCGGAGTCAGAAAACCACTCGAGAGCACTAAACATATTTCGGGCACAAGGTGCACACAATATTAATTCTACATCTAAATTTAATTTTTAGAAAACAGGTATAATTATTTGATCAAAATTAACCTCTAATGATATCTTTCATTGACAGGTAACCGTTGAATTTTCCTATAAGTTATCAAGTTTTTTTTTTTTAGAAATGGTACAAATCTCTTTGAATTTAAATCCTTTATTAGTTCGTTTACATCCGATTCAAAGACAATTATTATATTACATGGCCTGTGTTTGTAGTAAATTGTGCTTAACAAGGAGAAAAGACTGAAGCATCTTGATGTTTGGAAATAAGAGCGCCTTGGAAGTTACGACATGGAGGGTGCATGGAAAAGGGAACGTAAGGTATTTAATACTCAGTGGCTTACTGCCTGACATTAAACGGGGGTAATTCCAGAAATAGTACAGCACGCTCAACTAAATGTGCTTATATACCAAATTCTACACTACACTGTTGTACATTTGATTTACATATTATAACGAAATCAAATGCTTGCTAAATAAATTTCTTCAATGTTGGAAGATTATTTAAATAATAAAATGAAAGAGAATGTAGCAGAATTTATGAGACGATTCAAAGTACATTAATAACTTTCAAACTTTAACATTTTTAGAGAGATGGGAGAGAAATAATTTTGTGGAAATGATATTTTCCTCACTTAATTTAGTTGTGATAGTAACCACTTCCCTCACAAGTAAGGAAAGTTTTTTAGTAGATGTTTCCACATAAATTCAGATAAAAACTTTAAAATTTTCAAAAATCTAGATACTTCTTACCGCGCTGATTCCAAATTTTGAAACCGCAGGTCGATATCTCTTTTCGTTCTCGAGATATTTAGATTCAAAGTTTTGCTCAAAACTACCCATTTTTGGGCAATAACCCAAAAATGGGTCGAGATATGAATTTGGAGATATCAGCATTCGATTCTACGGGCAAAATTACATAAGTATACCAATTTTCATAATTTTTGAACACCGCATACAGTCTCTAAAGCAAAATAACTGAAAATGGCCAAAAATCGCAAAAATCTAAGGTGTACCCCTTACGATTTTTTCAGATTTTGGCCATTTTCAGGATTTTTCAAACTTTTATTCATAAAAAATGAATCTATTAGTCAAAAATTATGAAAATTAGTATACTTATGTATTTTTATCCGTAGAATCGATTGGCGGTGTCGGTAAATTCATATCTCGGCCCATTTTTGGGTTATTACCCAAAAAAGGGCAGTTTTATGCAAAACTTTGAATCTAAATATCTCCAGAACGAAAAGAGATACCGACCTGCGGTTTCAAAATTTAGAATCAGCGCATAAAGAAGTATCTAGATACATAAAAATTAGATTTTTGAAAATTTTGAAGTTTTTTATCTGAATATAGGGTATATTGACTTTTGGGGCAATAATTCAAAACTAGGTAGAGATCTAGCCCAGAAATGGGTAATTTTGAGAAAATATTTGAGGTTGAATACCTCCAAAACTAAAAGAGATATCGACCTGCGTTCTCATGATTTGGAATCAGTGCATTGGGAAGTACGAGATACATGAAAATTAGTTTTTATGAATATTTTCAACTTTTTAACTAAATGCAGTTATTTATGACTTTTTGGGGTAAAAACTTAAAAATGAGAACACTTATGAACATGGTAGTAATATTAGTCAATTTTACACACAATACTAGATATGTAACTATACCAATTTCTAAACGTATGAAACAAAAAGTTTAACATCGGTCTAGTATTCACATTTTCTACAATTTTGCACAAATACCAAACTTTTCTAGTACTGCACTGCGCCTCATGTCTCATCGGGATTTTAATTTAACAAAGCAATCTTGGGTTTGGGACTGTCCATTTTTAATTCTGGTGATCTAGTGTATGCCTCAACAGAAAATATTTTCAAAAATATTTTCAGAATGCAAGACCATGTTTTATTATATCAGGCTCGGTCTAAAATTAAGAAAACAGCCCTCGATTTTTTTTACCACTCGCTAAAAGAGGTATTGGATTATAGTGCAATACAATATTTACCTATACCGTGAGTATTTTTTAATATGAAACATTGGGTTTATCATATCCATGGTTACGACTTGATATTTGATTGACAGCAATGCATTTGCCCGTTTCATTTAAAATGAAACATAGGGAACGAATCTGGCAGAAGTATTATATTTAAATATTGTAAGAAATTTAGCGGAGTCAGAAAACCACTCGAGAGCACTAAACATATTTCGGGCACAAGGTGCACGCAGTATTTTTTCTACATCTAAATTTAATTTTTGGAAAACAGGTATAATTATTTAAACAAAATTATGATTTGACATTTGATTGACAGAAATGTATTTGTCTGTCTCATTTGAAATGACACATGGGGAATGAATTTGATAGAAGTATTATATTTAAATATTGTAAGAAATTTAGCCGAGTCAGAAAACCAATCGGGCACAAGGTACATACTATATATTTTCTACAACTAATTTTAATTTAGAATGCAGGTATAATTATTTAAACAAAATTAACCTCTATTGACGTCTTATCAAATGTCAAATTCGTTCCCTATTTTTCGTTTTAAATGGAACGGGCAAATACATTGCTGCCAATCAAATGCCAAGTCGTAACCATGGATATGATAAACCCAATGCTTCACGTTAAAAAATACTCACGGTATAACATAAAATGGAAATGGCGAGAGGTATTGTGCTGGCCAGAACAGATTTTTTTATTGAGTTAACCAGTATAATATCTAATATTTGACGCAGTTATATTTTTGAATTTAAATGTTTCATTTAAAATTTCTGTTACTATTTATGCATCTACTCTATTGCTTATCACGTATTCAATATCTTTCCCTACTTTTATCCACTTGGAAATCTCGTAGATCGCTCCCTCTAAAGTTCTTCGTCCACCGCGCTGGGTAATCCAGACACGATCGCGACTTCCTGATATCACACTCTGGAGCCCGGATTCTAAGTCCGGGAGTCGGGACATCAATCGCTGGCTTACCCCGAATGCATTAGCTGTGCATGTCGATATCCTGCTGGCTAATGGGCCAGCAGGGACACGATGCAGGGCGGATCGGAGCAGGGGGAGGGGGGTTGGAATGTACAGAGGTAAAAAGAGTTCTGAATTTGCGATCCAACAAATTCGAATGATACAACCGTATTAAAAGCGTTGGTTTATGTAGGCAATCGAATTGTTTGTTGTTAAACGAATGATAAGTTTGATAATACAAAAGATTATTGTATGAATAAAGTATGTAGTAAAGGTAGGACCTCTTCATAGTCTTCATGAAATAGAAAGAATATTCTTTTATAGAAACGTAACTTTAAATAAAGAATAAGAAAACACTCGCCATGTTTCACTAGATTTCCCTATCTGAATCAATCTCTCGGTCATCATCAGATGCCGGCCGTGCTCAGCTAGTAACCACAGATGCGTTTCGCTGTTATTGCAGTTCATCAATGTGGTGTAACTGCCGTCTTTTTACAGAGACAATTCACCATATGGACATGACGAGAGATGTATATCCCATTAATGTCATATACAATATGGACATATCTAACATTTCTGGTACACACAAAAAATTATAATTACGTCTCTTCTTCATATATTTTTATATTTTTTAATTATTTCTATAAATAAGTTTTCTTTTACCTTTCTAAGTGTTCGAGATTCTTCCACTTCACTAATGAGGTTGGCGGTATATCTAGTATATGTAGGTATCTGTGATGTATTCAGTCACAGAGTTTAGGGGTTGTGAATATAGAAACACTGGTGACCCCTTTTATAAGTTTATTGAGAACCCGACACTGATACACGATACATCCATACACACGAGAGACCAAATTATTATTACTCACTGGCTTAAACAAAAACTGTAAAATTTATATTTGTTAAAAGCCAGCAAATGCTGCACTCTGGGAACAACCCAAAACATTTACTACAGTATCTATAATTTTAAATATTTAATTAATAGTAAAATAAGAAATATTAAATATACTTCCCAAAAAAAAGTCTTCAGTAATGTCCCTGGACATTTATCTGTCGACTACAAACATTTTAATTTTTAAATTGGTTTCTATAGAGTTGTTTGGTCTGTGAGATTCATTACTACATATTGTTTTATATATTTATAATTCCCTACCTCTAAATATATAGAAGATATAAAAATGTTCAATGTACCAGATAGAGAATTTTATATTCTTTAATATTTGCAATAACATAAATTTCCAAAAAGTAATATTTAGAAGATTTTTTGAAGAAACTACTACCTCCGGTTGTCCAATTGTTACCTAAACTTTTTCAGTTCTTCCCATTAATGTCAAATTAAGAAATACGTAGTTAAATTGATCTTTAGAATTTCAGAAAGCGTCCCTTTAATATCCAGATACACACACACACACACACACATACACACATACACAAGCACACACATTCACACACACACACACACACAGAGAGACATGCACGCACGCACACACACGCGTACACACACAAACAGATATCATCGAATAATTGTTATATCGGATTATAGGGGTCTTAAAACGTGCGATTTTTAGCATGAATTCGATACCTCTCTTATCGAGAGATAATATACTGTCCACATTTTTGATTTATCAAAGTATACGTACATACATTGCGATATTTTATAACGTTTTTACAATAAGCATTTTTGAAGAAAACCTGGTTCTATTTCATTTCATTTCATTGGAAACTGGGGTCCCGTGCCCTCATGCCTGAGTGTCTGGTCGCGAAAAATATTTTAGAATTTTAAATGGCACAAAAGTGACTCCTGTGGTGCACTCTCCACGCCAGCAATGAGTGCCCGGGAGGTGTCTCCTGGTAAGCGCCCGCACGGTACAAATATGTCATCATCATTACCGATATCTGCGATAAAGCAGATTGGCACACCCAGAAATGGGTAATATGCCGTGATGATATATTTATTTATTTATTTATTTATTTATTATATTGGAAACTGTGTAAAACTTTGTCTTATTTAGAAACGAAATAAATTGGTAAGACCAAATGTCAATAAGGTCAATATATTCATACTCTTCCTGTAAATCTGAAGAATTGGGAAATTTAAATTTTTAATTATTGTTTATAATATAATATGGAATATATTCTACTACCAAGATAGTGATGACATAAATATTTACAAGTTTATCTTTAGAAGAATTTATAACCTACCTCAGATTTTCTGTCGGCAGTACCTAACTTGAATATTACGTTTACTTTTCAATAATTAAATTAAACTTTCAAAACTACGTCACATTTCATCAAATTACCATCCATCACCTTTAATTCCTCCTGTCCTGCTTGTGTCCATCGAGTTTTCCACGAGGATATAGATTTTTCCGGTGGAGCATGGACGTTTACGCGCGCGGTTAGGGCTCCGGTCCAGCCCCAGGTCCCCGGAGACACCGGGACGCTTCTAACACGTCGCCATGGTAACGCCACGCAGAGGTATGCGAGGGAATTGAATGTGGGGATCTAGGATAGTACGGTTACGTGGAAAAGGATTGTCAATGAGAATCATACGACTGGGGTAAATGGTGAATGAGTTTGTTTACAAGGCCAACTCTGGAATTTTATTATTATTATTGTTATTTTTGTTTAGGACACAGTTTCGTCGTTTCTTATAATAATGGAAATGAAATGATGTTTTTTTCACTTTATTATCAAACAAATAATTGTGTTTATAAATCAAACATAATTTATTGTATGAAATTTTGTTCAGTGTGTTCAATATGAAATTATGCAAAAATTAAATAATAATAATAATAATTTATTCGCTACAAATGAAAAAATCTGTTGTGGCCAGCACAAGACCTTCCGTCAATTCGATGTATTTTGTACAAATCCCAAACCAAAAGGTCCTTGGAACAGATTCTATATAATATCATGTAAAATCGAACACGAACACATACTATTTTTCACAAATTCCATACCAAAAGTTCATCTGAAAAGGTTCTACAAATATATAAAATTATAACATAAACACGCACTAAGTAAAATGCACTTGACATTTCCTTCATTTCTTCTTCAGCTTTCCCCTATTTTATTAGGGGTCGCTGTTTCCTCTTCTCTTCCACTCATTCCTGTTCAACGCATCTTCTTCACCACACAGTCCTTTCTTTCTCAAGTCTTCTGCGATACAGTCTTTCCATCTTCTCTTTGGCCTTTCTCTGCATGTCACTTGCGAGGAACACTATGATATACCAATTTTAGATCCTATACTTTCTATATTTGGTTTTGCACTTGCAACTGACATCTGTCAGTTAAAATTTTTTGAATATACCTATCAGCTGTTTACATGATAAATAGCAAAGCTGACTAATTTTTGAAAATTAATTCTTTTATAACGCTTTAAATCTACATCTATTGAATATGAAGGAAATATAATAAATGCGAAAGTAACTCTGTCTGTCTGTCTGTCTGTCTGTCTGTTACGTTTTCACGCCTAAACCGCTGAACCAATTTTGATGAATTTTGGTATAGAGATAGATTGAACCTTGGAGAAGGACATAGGATACTTTTTATCGCGAAAATAAAACTTAAAGGGGTGAAATAGGGATGAAAGTTTATACCGCTCTATTAGTACAGTTGCACAAGTGAATAATGAATTGGACGTCACTGACGCATGATGAGTAATTCTTTGGTTAATTATCAGAATTTAATAATCAAAATGAGCATAAGCATAAGCAAGGTTCTGCAATAAATATTTCACAAAGTACAGTAAAAAGGATTCTAGCTGAAAACAAGAAATTTAAATAATCCAGAATCAAAATTAAATTCTCCGAGAAAGAACAAAATTGAAAATTTTGATTTCCAGGTATTTCTCCTATTCTTTCTCACATCTATTACTTTTACAGTTTATTACAGTGTAGTTTTATTTGATTAGAACAAGAAGATAAAGACACTATAATTTATAGAGCGGACTAATCGCAGAGGCTACGGCACTAAGGAAACCAGTTGACAAATTCCAATGTTTATAACATAATTTGTAAATGACACATGTCAGTGTCAAAAATCAATAGTTTTAGTGACATTCTGATAGCTTTTACTGGGAAGTATATTTAATTTTTCTTATTGTTTTATTAATTAAATATTTGAAATTATAGGTAAAATTGTGGTAAAATGCATATATCCATCAAAAATACCGCCAATCTGGTTAATGAATTGGGACAATCTCTGACATTTAGAAACTTCCTCATACAATGAAAAATAGATATAATTAGAATTATATGTGTGCAGAAGACATGTTAAATGTTCGAAACTCGAAAGCGAAGTGCAATACAATACTTATATAGCCTAATATGGAAATGGCGAGAGGTCTTGTGCTGGACACAACAGATTTTATTAATGATACAATTATAGTATATAAGTTTAAAAATAAAAGTAATTTATCTTCCACAAAATTTGATTTGCCAAAATGCCAATTTTATTTTATTTCATCATATAAAACGTTCAACCATTTCATAATATAAATGTCAAAATTTACTACGTACTCCAAATCGAAATTAGAAAAGTTACTTGATTAAATCGTAAAAGAAGAGGTAAAAACCTAGGATTTAAAATTTTTACTGTGAAATAAATTAAGAATTCTGGGAATATATGAATTATATGATAAACTTAATTGAAGTCTTGGCGTTTCTTTTATTTTCCACGTTATGATTCATTACTTTTATAACTCAGTTCTTGCTTCAAATAT
The DNA here is from genome assembly GCA_943142095.1 of Ophonus ardosiacus. Classification (NCBI taxonomy): domain Eukaryota; kingdom Metazoa; phylum Arthropoda; class Insecta; order Coleoptera; family Carabidae; genus Ophonus; species Ophonus ardosiacus. Next base: position 3,041,463 of record OW964832.1, on the reverse strand, counting down.
GAAAAGATATTTTCTTGAGGAAAAAGCCATGCGTCGTAACTCGAAAAATAATTCGTAACATTTGCTTTTAATTATATCATATAACGTACGCTACCTTCATAACATATTGTTTTTTTACGAGTACATATTATTGCTCTCTTATATTTTTCACACTGTCAACAATGGACTACTCTGATGTATAAAAATTTAAGGTAAATTATGTTACAAACACTATGGATTATGCTAAAGGATAACCGAGGAGTAGGGATGCAAAACCATCTTTATTTTCATAGTAGTATTATTTTTTAAAATATTTCCTTTTCAAAATAAAACAAATGTTTAATATCCTGTGAACATCGCATCCTACTTCCTTTAATAAATATCAAAGTCACCTGCTGCCATCTACCGGAAGGACGTGTTACCGTGAACGTCACATCCGCGACCGCGAAGACACCGGAAGGAAAGGAGTAATACCTCGAAAACAAAACTAGAGCATCCGTGACTACAGATTAGAGATGATGGCGGTGTCAGAGTGCAAGTTTACGAGGTTAGCGGAATAAATATGACGCTTTTATTAAGGAAATACATCTTACAATGCTTTGTTTCAAAAGGAGATTCTTAATGTACCTATACTAGAATACTATGTCTAAACAAAACAATATTTTACTCTAATAAAAAAGTTCTAACATGAAATGCAAGAAACAAATTAACATTTACAATGTCAAAACGGTGTTGTAGCAACCACGTAAATATGAGCTGTTTTTGATTCTTAACAATAATAGGGTAGCGAGAGGTAAAAATATATTTGATGTATTGATTTAATCATGAGCCACTTTGGAAATAATATTAGACCTGAACGATAAAAGATTGCTATTTCTTAAGAGACTTTTCATAGCTATAGACCTAATTTATCAGATAAACTTGACAATATTACACTTTCAATCGACACCCGAAATTTATTAGTGTGATAAAAGAGCGATATCATTAAATTTATTGGCCAAAATTAGAGGATTAGGAACGGATTTCGGAAGGAATCAATAAAAAAGTGCCACTTAAAAATATTTAGTGAAAATATGTACCTCGAAGCTATATAAATTTTGCAACAATATGCGTCATTTTTAATATAAAGGAAATGGGAATGTTATGCACTTTTTTACGTATTGAATTTTTATATGGTAGAAAATAACAATCATACTCTCTAATGGCGTACCGTTGATATTGGATATAATAATGGTAAAATTCGTGTAATATCATTAATTTTATAGTGTCAAAAATCACAATTCGGAGTTGGTGAAATACTGAAGAGAAAAGCAGGACGTATAACACAACTAGTGGAGTCGTGTTATGCTTGCTGCTTATCTCTTTAATATTTCACCAACTCCAAATTGATTTGAAAGTTTGCTGAAATGCTGTACCATAAATTTTATCAACGTAGCGTAAAAAGATCATTGTGTCTAATACAATGAGCCTGTTTCACATTTTTCAAAAACTATTCTAAATGGAAGTATATGCAATGATTATCTTAGTAATAATTTTTATTTTAATAATTTCTTGTTATTTGTGAAAATAATTAAATAAAAAGATTGGCGTCCTGAAAAACTACCCCCCATTCCTGTGACGTAGAAGTACATACATTTCCATCACCTACGTTCTACGTTTATTCATATTATTTATATAAATAAACGTAGGCTTATAGTTTGTCACATGTTAATAAAAAATCTTTTAATTTGACATTTGACGCTGACATTGCTCATTGTAAATGAATAATAATTACACTCAAAATAAGTCGGACAATTTACCGAAGGTCGATAGCTGGATGGTGGCTGAATTTATATCAGAGAACGATTATTTTACTGTTACCGAAATAAGGGGTGTTAAAGATTTGAGACAAAATAAAATATAAAAACTGAATTTACTATATAAATTGATAATATATTTTACTTCAAGGTTCTGGTCATGAATCTTACATTGAACAATTTTTCTGACATTATCAGCTCTTCGACCTACTGCTTCTAGCCACAATTTTCTTTTCATCGCATCTTTTGACAAATTTATTAACTCTATAGTAGGTTTGTTCCTAATAGTATTTTTGTAAAAAGGCACAATACAATATCGTAAATTACTCATTTTATTTTGAACTTTGTATTACATGTAGGTTATTATACAACTTGAACCAATCTAAAACATTGACATTTGTTTGACAACTTTGACAATACACTTGACACCTTAGAACCGCTGGAGATGTATGTACTCTGACGTCACATTCTGTTTCAGATCACGTGACATTCAAAATTTTATCCAAATTTCAAAAATTAATTGTAAAATATCTAAAGGATATTTCGTGATATTTTCAAATTTGGGGCGCTTTAAAGGTCAATATCTTTTAAAATTTAATACTTAGAAGTCATATAAAAATTCTTGCAACAGCCCTATTTTAAGATTTTATAGTAAAATTCATCAGTATTATTGTATATTCACCGTTAGGTAAGAAATATTTTACACTTTTCATCCTGTAAAAAGATGGGCTTATTTTAACCCCGAAACGTCCGTAATAAGAAATTTTACAACATACTTGGGCCATTTAAGCTTTTTCATTCACCGTTAAAGAACTCAACGGTTGGTCCTTCTATCCCTTCAATAGATAGATTTTTTTCTGTAAATAATCAGTAACTATTTTTAATAGTAATTTATGTAACAAGACCTGAAAGTGATACTTTACTGGGTGAGCAAGCATATTCCAGAGCGAGCCGTAGGCGAGCTTTGGAAGCTTGTGAGCCCAGTATAGACACTTTCAGGTCATGTTGGGTACAATATTTTTTTTGCGATCCTGAAAAAAGAATAAAAAAGTATTATTTTATTTTTTACGGCGAGCAAATAAGATATAAATAAACAACTGATCTCCATGGAAACATTTAGCTTTACCGGTCCCGGGATCGGTAAAGTACTTTCCGATCCCTTATAGACAACTTTCCGAGCTAGCTCAGCAAAGAAGGACTTTCCGGTCTAAATAGTGATCAGAAAGAGCTCATTTTCTGGGCGATCGCGAAAAAAATATGTAATTAGGCACTAAGAACGGTTCTTTCTTTTAGTTTTTTAGGCGAAATAATATTTTAACCGAAAAGACGACTTACTAATATATCAAAAGTTTTTTCTGTGATTTTTGTTATTCAAGTTGAAGGGTTAACCTATACGTCATAATGTTTTATTGCTCCCCTAAAAAAAAAAAATATGAAATGACATATACAATGTGCTCTCCGAATATATTTAGTTAACTAATGTATTATTCAATAAAAGTAGATAAATTTCTTTGAGGGCATTCTTTTTTTGGTATATCGTATATTTTGTTACTCTTTATAAACTGTTATGATAAAATGAATTTGTCAAACTGTTGAGAAACAAAAGCTTCACATCATAATTTCATAAAATCAACAAGTTCCAAAAGAAGCAAAACTGTATAATACAATCAGTCTGGTGTTAGCGCAGCAAGGAAAATCTGCAGCTTAACAATCCAACACATTCAATATATTTCACCCTGAATCTCGTGCATCTGCCACTACCACTAAAGGGGTTAAATTATCACAGTGTCCCTTCAACATAAATAACTCCCGTCAAAAATGTTAAACGGCGTAAACACCGAATCCAATGCGAAGCGACAAAATCCCCGAGTCGCGAAACTCGACAAAAACTGCTGCATCGTCTGGATTAAACTGACAGTTATATTCATTTCACTTTAAAACCTTTTCAAACGCAAATCCTTCGAGTAATCAGTGCCACTCTTTTTTATTAATGGACGACGGAGGATTCGTGTTTTGTCACCAGTAGCAGAAAAAGAAAAGTTGTCTAATGCCGTAATAAGATCAGCAGTAGATAGCACACGGTACGTTAGCATAATCACTCTGGAAAAATCTATTTTGTCAAGCGGAAAACTAGGCGTTCACGCTTCGAGAATTCCAAGACAGAGTAATTGGAAAAGGACAGCCAGGGATGGATTACACAGATTCAAAATAATAGAGATCATTTTATTTTCGATACAATAAAATAATAATAAAACATTACATGTTTTCAGTCGATCACTATCTTGAAGAAGTGTGCTCGGCTATCGTAATCTACTGTTTTAAAAAGTCTTAACAAAAACAAAGAAATCTGATGTGGCCAGCACATTACTTATTTATTATTTATTATTCAACAGGACAATGTCCCAATTACAGAATAATACATGCATTTAGAAAAATACATAGAATAAGAGAGATTATAATAATAATTCCATACAATAATAATTACATACAATATACAGACATATACAAAGAGAAAAACCTAGATTAAAGTATCTAATTTGGCTTTAAAGTCCCTAATATTGAGACAAAAATCTAGCTCAGAACAAACAATTCAATTCTATGTATTTTGTACACTAAAAGTTCCTTGGAAAAGATTCTACGCACCGTTCGGCAAATGAGTTCTGTTCACTCTTTTCACTCTCTCCTAGCACCGTTCGGTAATTACATGGAGTGAGAAGCGTCTTAAAATGGAGCGTTCGGCAAATGCAGAATGGAGTCAAGTGGAGTGAAAAGTGTTAACTCCATAAGTCCAACCTCGATATGCAAGCATACATGGAGTTTTTTTTGTTTTATTTGACATCTGTCAGATCATTTTGTATATTTATGTTGAAATATTTTATTATACACAATTATTTTATATTTATAATATTGTTTTGTAATATAACAAGGCACAGTATGTCGGAACGGTAAGAATTCTGTACCATTTCTAAAATATACTTTCTTCAGAATCATTAAAGAATAATACCAAACTGAATAACTTCTATATGGTTCATTACTTATTTTTTTTTTTAACAGTGCAGTATATCAGATTGTCAAAAAAGGAGGTTATTATATTCGTGCATCAAAATTTTAACTCTACTCGTTCGGTTAATCACAAACAAAGGAGTGTACCTTATTCCCTCGATCTACTCCAACTCCAGCTCTACTCCCACTCCACTCCAACACCGCTCCGTAAATACTCCAACTCCGTATGATTTACCGAAAGCACCTTATGTATCCAGTAAAACTGTAACACGAACATATACTATTTCCTATAAATTCCATACCAAGAGTTCCTAGAAATTTTTTTGTCTATCTCTCCCGATTTTGTGGGTGAGATGACACGCTTTCAAATTTAGCAGCATTGTAGCAATTCAAGCAAAAAGCTAAAACAGCTGATAATCCACAAATGTAACCCTTATTCATGAAACAAAATAAGAATCTTGTTAGAAAAACTAGGTAAACTTAAGTTACAAGTTACAACCAAAGATGACATTGCCAAAAAACTTTCGCACCCTACAAATAAAATAAATTACGATAACTTCCCTACAAGAAACTTTAACGACAAAATTTCAAAATTACGATTCAACGACACTTACTTCAGTAGCATCTAAGAATTTTTTTAGAAAACTATCTCTGTGTCATTTTTCCGGCCGTGGCATCTCTCCCGGAATAAGCCAATAGGAAAATGGATAACGTTAATTATATAAATAAAAGTAGGCCGCATGCCTAAATGTCTGATCGCGAACCTGTAGTGGTAGCACGCACTTTAGAATTCTATCATAGAAAGCAGGCGAATACGATTTTACTTTTACGAATCTCGGTAGCATGCACTTTAAAATTCTATATTAATTTTTTTATTCGGATATTATTAGATTTTATACTATTAAAATAAAAAATATTATGCCAGTTGTATATGATAAATGTATAAATTATATGTAAATTGGTTTTGAATAGAATTATGGCAAAATACTGACGTTACTTTGACACTTTCGCCTCGAGTCGTACGCTTGCAGGCGAATATTTTGATAAACTCATGCTACCAAATTTTCGCTTCGTGGCGAAAAGCGAAAACAAATGCCTCTTTTGATAGAATTCTAAAGTGCGTGCAACCACTACTGGAGGAACCGGGTTCGATCCCGACAGACGCAAAATAATTCTAATTTTAAAATGGCACAAAAGTGGCCCCTTTGGTGCACTCTCCACACCATATATCGTCATTATTACCGATGTCTACATGTGTTGTAGATACTGGCACACTCAGAAATGGGTAATATGCCGTGATGATATATTTATTTATTTATATTTAGGTGATAGACATTTTAAATTGTCTGTACTCTGACGTCACATTCTGTTTCTGATCACGTAACTTTTTCAAAATATTGTACAAATTTCAATATTTAATTGTAAAATATCTAATGGATATTTCGTGATATTTTCAAATTTGAGGCTCTTTAAAGAACAATATCTTTTAAAATTTAGTATTTAGAAGTTATATAAAATTCTTGCAACATCCTTATTACCTTACTATTTAATTTGTTTACTGGTAAACAATATGTCTCTTGGTAGCTGCCTCCAATATCAGCTTTTCTCTGTAGCACTAGACATTTCTTCCTTTTCTTCCAGTAACATCCTGCATTCTTGTTTCCTTTTGTTTGTGAAATAATTGAACGTCTCGTTGCTACGGATAATGCTCCTGTACTCCTTTTCCACTTGCGCATTGGCTGCACAAACTCAAACAACTGATTCGCTTTATCTACAACACGACTCGGCTAATCATCTCCAGTCTAACATCTCTGTCGCTATTAGATCATTGACAAGAACCAATTAATTTCTTTTTCCTGATGGAATTGGATAAGGATTTTCAGAGGTAATTGAAGAAAAGGTACGAAATGGATTAAGGTATAATTGTTACGTCGTTGTATCGAATTGCTTTTTTTATAAAAAAATAATAGGGGGAAAAGTATAAATGACATTACGAGATATAATAATGATGAAACGGGGGTGGGTGAACATGTAACTGCAGTCAAACAGAATAATTTCGTGTTGTAGAATTGTTAACATTATCCTACATGAAACAATATTAATTTGACCATGTATTGTAATAACTAAATACAGCGGATTATTGCAATAACGTTTTGAACCTATTGTAATCCGAGTGTTTAAACCGAACAATATTATGAAACACAAAATATGGGGTTTTATTGCTATATAATATACTTTTGAAATTGGCGCTATTTTGCTCTGCTTATGATATCCAATAAGTATAAGCCAAGGGTAGAACTGGAAAGACAAAAATTAAAAATCTATTGTGGCCAGCACAAGACCTCTCGCCATTTCCATATTAGGCTATATAAGTATTGTATTGCACTTCGCTTTCGAACCGTCGTTTTATAAGAAAAAAATACAGAACTTTATTCAAATATTGTTTTTTATTGTATTTAACATGTCTTCTGCACACATATAATTCTAATTATATCTATTTTTCATTGTATGAGGAAGTTTCTAAATGTCAGAGATTCTTCCAATTCATTAACCAGATTGGCGGTATTTCTGATGGATATATGCATTTTACCACAATTTTACCTATAATTTCAAATATTTAATTAATAAACAATAAGAAAGATTAAATATACTTCCCAGAAAAAGCTATCAGAATGTCACTAAAACTGTTGATTTTTGACACTGACATGTGTCATTTACAAACTATGTTATAAACATTGGAATTTGTCAACTGGTTTCCTTAGTGCCTTAGCCTCTGCGATTAGATTACTCTATAAATTATAGTGTCTTTATCTCTAAATCTATACAAGATATAATAAAAATTTTAAGTGTATTAGATGGAGAAACTCCCAAAAAATTATAATTAGAAGATTTTTTGTAAGAAACTACTACTTCCGGTTGTTCAATTGTTACCAAAACCTTTTCAGCTCTTCCCAGGAATGTCAGATTGAGGAAACTACAGTTAAATATTTTTTAAGTCTTATAGTTTTTGAGGAATCGTGTCTACAACATTCAGACATACATACACACACATACACACATCCACACACATACACACATCCACACACACACACACACACACACACACACACACACACACACACACACACACACACACACACACACACACACACACACACACACACACACACACACACACACACACACACACACACACACACAGACATCGTTTTAAAAATGTTAAAATAGGATTCTAGTGACCTTAAAACGTGCTTAACCACTAAAATCTGGATATGCGAATTTTAGCATGAATCCAATACCTCTCTTAGCGAGAGGTAAAAAATATTTAATATATCATTTAAATTTAAAAATATTCTGTAACTCAGTGGTTTATTTCTGGCGTCGTTAAAATTTTTCACCGACCAAGTACGTCGATAAATAACAAAAAATTTAAATTGATTTACGTAATCCTTATTTATTGGTCAAGAATTTTACCATTTGTTAAAAATTAATCAATTTGTTAAAGAATAGGCCCGATTGTTATTGTAATCGAAATGAGAATGGTTCAACATAGACTTAGCAACATTTGGCACACTAATCTAATGGCAATGGAAATGCCCAGTGTTTCTGGCTGAAAAGCCGAGTAAATAATAATCTGCGTATAAATTATTGATGATAGTGCCCGAAATGTGCCCGTTTGTCGATTACATTCTCAGTAATCAGTTATCGATTGGAATAATATGAAGAGCGTAAATAATAATTGCAAATGTAATGCCGTATGAGCTGGTTTCAAATGACAATTTGTGATGTGGAATTGCGTTGTAATTAGAATGATATTTTCATTATTAATTTCTACGTAGTTTGGTCGCTACAGAACTGACATACCGACTCTACAAATGGAAAGTACACATTATTGAGCTGTAATTAGCCACATATTTTAGAATATGGTATGTTTGATGATTATAATTGATAATAGTATAATTAATTTTACGATAGGTGGATATATTATACGGGGTATTAGAAAATAACGTTTTGTATTTGAAGAGCAAATATGATCAAAAATTCTTGGCTAAAAGAGAATAACAAAAAAAATTTAAGTAGATATAAAACAATAGCACGTAAAATATGTACTTTAATGGTTACAGTTATAGTAATTAAGGTACCAATGGTATAAGGACAATATCCGAAGGCATTATTGTCCGTTTATCTCCCGTGGTGCCTTCAACGTTGAATATACTATTTTTTTACCTTTCGTCACGTTTAGGTAAGGAAAGTATTGTCTTTGGTCAAAAAATTCGATGGTGAGTTTTTAGTGATTAAGCAATTTAGGGTTCCTAGAATACGATTTTACTAGTTTTAGGATGATGTCTGTTGTGCCCAAGTGTCCGTGTGTGTGTGTGTGTGTGTGTGTGTGTGTGTGTGTGTGTGTGTGTGTGTGTCCGTGTATGTGACAAATAGTGATTCTGTCGAGACGAGACATTTCTCGATTCTCGTCTCGTCTCGTACACTAGATTTCTCGTCTCGACGAGACAGAAATGTAAAAAACATTTTACGAGACGAGGTATATTTGCCGAGATCTCGAATCTCGAAAACTGTTTCGAGATTTCTCGGTTGTTATTTTTCTCATGAGTTATTTGCAAGCGTGTGAAATTTAACATATTTTTAGTGATATCTGTCTATTTAGATATGGCATTTTTGAACAAAAAGTTAATAAAGTATTTGACATTTTAACTGTTAGAATTTGTTAAGCGTGCATTACACGATGAAGTTTTTCTTTTCAAGTGACTTGAAAAGTTTTCTCTCTCCCACAATGACATGAGTGAAAGATAGACAAATGAATGAACTTTTAACGAAAAACTTTTAAAGAAAAACTGGAACATGCGCTACTTTTTCTTAAAAGTCCCTACAAATTTTAACTGTCAAATTCCATTTGTGTTTAAATTTTTGATGTATACAAGTAGTGTTATAAGTGATCGATATTAAACTGCAAATGGCAAAATGGTATAGAGAAGTAATTGAAATCTTAATGTAAGTATGACTAAAATTTTGACACTTGGATATTTTAATTCACGCAAAACTTGATCGTGTAAATGTACTAGTAGAGAAGATTTTTAGCGATTTTTCTTTTTAATGTTTTATAACAGATTAGAAAATACTAGATAAAAATTAAATTAATAAAATTATAACATAATAAAATTTGCACAATTTTTGGGTTATATCAAATTTTGACAGGTAAAACGACAATTATTTATCTTTTTATACAAATTACTATCAATACAAAATTGTATAAATTTAATAATTAGTTTATCGGACCAAAATATACATATTAAATTTCCGTCGAGATATCTCGGCGAGAATCTCGGCCGAGACGAGACTCTATTAAACGAGACGAGAAAAAATTCGAGACGAGACATAATTTTATGAATTTGAAACGAGACGAGACGAGACAATGAATTTCTCGTCTCGTCTCGTCTCGTCTCGACCGAATCACTAGTGACAAATTTTTCTCCGACGATAACTCTAAAACTACAATTCTTAAAATTATGATACTATAATTAGTCAACCGGAAATTCCCTTATTTGAAGTTCTTAACAGTTCGGAAAACGCAGTTAAATATCTATCTGATAGATAGACTCCCTTTCATTAGACCATTTGGAAATTTATTTACAAAGTTTAATAAACTGACAGCAGAACAACAAGTGTGAATTAGAGATAAGTCGAGTAGAGTTTAATTTGTCTGAATAATTTAATAGCGTTATGAATTTCTCATAATATTTCAGGCGAGTTGGCAGACAATGAAACGCTGCTCAGAGCCTGTTGAGTTCGCTACATTAAATGAAATAATTAAACTAGAAGCGACCCTCAAATGCATTTCATGAACAAGTTTTAAATACTTCACATGTTTTTCCATCACCTAACGTATGTGTTTTTCATCGCTAATTGTACTAATTTAATGTGAAGAGAATACAGTGTTTAGGAGAAACTTTGTTCAAAGTTGTCTCACGTATCGAAACACATTTTGCAAGCATTCATAACTTTATATAAACAAGTCTGCTTAGCTGTACAATCCTTCGACAGTAATAATATAATAATTCAGTCAACGTACATTCTTCGGGGCCAGGGGCACTCTGAAAGTACATTGTTCACCGCAGGCATTATTGTCCTTATAACATCCTTGATATAATTACTAAACAGTGGCGGCTGGTGATATCTTTGTATGGTAGGGCACAAAAATTTAAAAAAGTAAAAAGAGTATATTAAATTATTTAATCTTTAAGATACAGAAGCCATCTTCGTAATTAAATGAGTACTAGACGATTACAATTCAACAATAACAGATTACCTCGGAAAATGCCGGACATACTCGGACATCTTCGTTTAAATTGGGCTGTGCCCGGAACAGGCTTAATGCAGTCATATGCAGCTTCGCGCGCTTCGCTGCTATTGGTCAAAATTCGAGTAAAAATAGTGGGAGACCGGGGCAGAAACATTTGTGCCCTAGCTTCTAGCCGCATAGCGGTACGTGCACACGTCAGTATATAGGCTATCTAGCTATCGGCGGTGTAGTAAGAATTGCATAATAATGAAAGCAAATAAATAATAATTAATGTATTTTTAAAATGTATATGTACTCGCTTATTTCTTTTTTCTTGTCTTTTTATTTGGTAGGGCTGCGCCCTTGTGCCCTATAGCACGAGCCGCCACTGTTACTAAAATAATTATTTACAATAGTTTGTATATACCCAAAGCATTCAAGCAGCCAATGCACGTCATTAATAAAAATTGAATAAAAGGAACTAGATGTATGACGTCATGTACTGATACGTTTGCAGAGGTTTTAGAATCTTTATGAAAGGAGTTATACAGATTGTAACCTGTATTATCGACATAGTCATGAACTGTCACATCTACAAAATAAATACTATATTTTCGTCACTGTCCATTTCTATTTAAATTATTTTGTAATACTAACCTTATTTATACTTATGTAAGCCATATAAAGGCAATAAATAAAAATGATCCGAATTTCAAAGAAATATACCGAATTCTTCTGACTGATTAGAAGTGCTATCTTTGGCTGATTCACAGATTTTGTGTACGCCTTAACGGTCATATTGCGTCGTTGCGTTGCGTTTAACATTATTTTATTATAAATAGGCCTTTACAGCGCACAAAAATGTTTCAAACACGATACAAATATTTTTCAAATAATAACTTTGACAGTATGAACATACAAATTATCAACGTTGCCAACTATAGCAACAATTAAACGAATAATTTGACGTTGATGTACATTATTTATGTTATTCATGTCATATACGATAAGTAATGAACTATACTATTCATCTTAATAATAATTATATAAGGCTATACACTTTTTGACGGTTAAAAATGATTAAAATTTTATTTCATGTTTCACTATTAGTGATTTTAATGCATTAAGCCTCATTTTCACCGATTGTCCTAATGCGTAAGAGCAATAATTAATAACTAAGCGCAATGCGTAAAAATGTTTATCATATGACAACGTTTACTACCATTTCCAGCTTTGCATAATGCTTAAGAACTAAGAGCAATGCGTAAAAACAAATGATTGAAAAATTCTAACCTGAACTGTCAACTCTCAGTCTATTTTATAATTATTAACTTTTAATTAATTTTTCGGTATCGATATAAATACAGAAAATTGTGTATAGGTATAACATATTAAAAAAAGAAGAATTGCTGCTGCAATGGCAGTCTACTAAACAACAAGTAATTCGGAAAAAAGATATGACATTTCTGTTGAATTGTCACTAAACAAAATAGCTGGAAATGGTATCCTAGTAAATTGTTATAATTCATTAAGCCTTATGTATTAAGCATTAAGACATTCGGTGGAAATGAGGCTTTAGGGTTTTTACACTAAGTAATGACGTGCATTGGCTGCTTGAATGCTTTGGGTGGGTATACCTCGTGGTATCGAATTACGTAAATTATCAATGATTTTGTGGCTTATTTCCATGCAGCCGCTATAATTTTTTTGTAATACCATACCGCCATACCGCTCTAAAAACAAAACCGGCCTTTAAGGATTATAACGGACGCTAGTATTGTCTATAATTGTTTATAACTAGAAATAAAGTTTTTCTACAAAAAAAAAGAAATCACACATATTTAGAAGATATGTCTAAATGACGTTAATATCTATAAATAAGTCCTTGCAATAATTTAGACAATGGTTTCCAAGAGGTTTTCATTCAGTTGTATTAAAGATCCGAGAACTATTGACGAGTTTTTAGATACATTTTCCAGTTTGCTCATTATTCGTTTTTCATTCACCACTTTCACACGATTAAAATGGGATAATGCGGTTTCAAAATATGAATTCGGCACGAAATTATCTTTCTTATTAGGTACACAATTTCAGCGAATGAGTGGTTCATAAATAAAACACACTTCAATTTACGAATTTTTATTTTATTTTATTTTTACAATTAATAAATGTACACGATTGATAGATTTGAACCAAGGTACCTATGGGTTAATAATACTACTAATAATGCTGAATTTCATTATTTTAACGCTGCCCGTTACTGTATCAAAAATTTTTGAAAATATCAAATTTGTGAGGAAATTATGTATATTTGAATTATTGTAATTTATTTTAATTTAATATAATTTTCATGAAATTTTCTAAATAAATTATAAAATATTGAATAAAATTTAATATTCATATTTAATGAAATTTAATATTTATAATGTGATGTTCATTAAAAGCTTTTATTTTGTTAATAATGTAATATAAATAATGCATCAATATAATTATGTTTCACATTTGATATTAATTAAATTATATATTCACATGATTTAAAACCGGAGTATGAACTTTTAATAACTTTTCGTATTGAAAAGTGAAACAAAAATTAAATTCCATAATTTATATTTAATAAAATTAATGGTTTTGATAGTAATAATATGTCACCACACGGGCACTTGTAACTGGTTTGGAAAGGACATTATGCAAACGATAAAATGTAAAATATATTAATAAAAATCGAGCTCTCCTCTAGAGTGATTTTTAATACTATATAATTAAAACATGAGCCATTTATATTAGAACCAGACTTTTAACTGTATGAGAGAAACTATCAAAATTTTAAAAAAAAGTTATTAGTTTTTAAAATATTCGTGTTTATGTCCTTAACTTTGCTTTAACATTTACGTCACACATCTACTCTATTATTTTTTTTTTTAGTATTTTCAAGCTTTCTTATACCTTTTTTTTAAATCCGGAATGCATTTTCAGTATGAGTACAAAAATAGCGAAATAATGAAAGTATATCAAATATCACTTGTTTGAATATAGTCACGCCAGATAGAAACCACTTGCATTTGTATAACAGTAAAAGAAATTTTGAATAACATAATCTGCCACTGGCAATACTTGAACTACAATATAAACAATTCCTGACCAAATAAAGGAACTTATTTTCATTCACGTTTCAAATAGCTGCGATATATTAATGTAAATACTATATTTATAAATGACAAAATATTTTTGATATATAATTTTTTTTTGTATTCTGCTTCTTCACTTATTAAATAAATTTTTCTTTTGTTACAGGCAGAGCAGAAAAGATTTCACCAGTATTCTACAATTTGGTGAGTTTATTTCTTTCTATTTTATTTTAAAACATGTTTTTCTTATGGATGTAGTATTTGATTTTTTATTAATTTGTGTTGAGAAAGTGCCTTCATTTATTTAACAAACTCTACTGTTTGACAACAAAATGAGCTACATCATAGAATATTAATAAAAATATTACAATGAAGACAATCTAGAACTAATGGGGAAGTTTAGCATGGTAAAAATTATATATAACATACTATTTTCTCACATATAGGTATAACACAAATGACTGCTGAAATTGAAATTAAAAATTAAAATGATTGCTCCACTTATTTATAATTAATATTTTTTGGGTAAACTCTAAGTACGTCATAAGTCAGTTATGCGCAAACTCAGACAGAACGGTGAAAGCGAACCACTTGAACGTAGGTCGAACAAGACCTCAGTCTCAAGTGACTGGTAACCGCAACCGCGTGCGTCAGTGTATAAGGGACATACGTTGTACCAAGCCTCTACCGACGTCATCACAGCTTAAAATCGGCTTTTCCGTTAAATCTGGGCATTATTAAAAAAAATAAAACATGTCACATCATTTTTCAAGTCATTTCCCATGGAATAAAAAAAATCGCTAAACTTCTTCATTGCAGATCATAAATTAATGGAGGACTCTTTGCAATCACAGACCCAAATATAAATGCAAACGGGTAGATCCCGTGGTAATATATCTATGTTTAGTGATCATTGAACAGCAAATACGGTATATGATTATCAGGGGTTACAATGGTTAAACTCATTCTGTCTGGCAACAGAATTATAAATATGAGCCATTGGAAAATAAAGTAATTACGCATGGAATAATGACAATGGCGCCAAAATATTTTATGTATTCATTTGTATCCTCGTAATATTGTGTACAGTGCTCGTACATCGACAAATTTACCCTAAACCATTCCAGTTAATATTACAATTGTTCGCATAAACGTAAAATGTAGGTACACTACGGGTGAAAAGTTTGCGTCTCGGGAATTACCAGAGATTCCAAAACGATTTCACAACGAAATATAAAGATAAATTCTTAAATATTTCATAGTAGTTTAATAATTTATGTTTCTTTTAATCTGTTACGCAAGTAACCTGTTTGAATTGTTCAATATTATTTTCTTTCAAGAAATAAATCATTGCTCTGTCTCTCATTGCAAGAAACAGTATTACCCAATTATTTTTATATTCCTATTTAAGCAAAGTGTATTATATTTTGATTAGCTAACCCTCCATATTTCCGTAAGATGATTTAAATTTTTTTTCAACTCCCATAACAATAAATTACCACAGGCCCGGATCTAGGGGGGGGGGGGGGAAACGGGGGCATTTGCCCCGGGCGGCAAGATTAGGGGACGGCAAAATAACCCTTTATTTTTACCTCCCGCTACCCTTGGTAAAGGTGGTATAGGGATCTTGCAAAAAATGGCACATCGAGATTTTGAGAAATGATCACTTTTTTGGTTTGTTCATTTCAATTTTCTAATTTTTAATGACCAATAATTTTCTGTGTTGTGTTTGGTATTGTTGTAATCAGTTTTTATTATTGTAATCGGCTTTGGTGGCACTTGATGCTGTCTTTTTAATGAGATAATTAAGTGTAGCTCAATTTAAGTAGTGAATTTTTGTGCAAGACATAGACTAAAACTTAAATATAAATAAGTTAGACTTTGAAGATGTAATTCACTACTTTGCAGAAAAAAAAAGCGAGAAAAATAAAATTTTAATTATTTATCATTACTTGTTCATCCTTTATTTCTGTCATATTTAAGACTAATATAAATAACAAAGAGTGTGAATTTTTTAAAAGTCCATTTTCTATTGAGGTTGGGGGCGGCAATGTTGGTCTTTGCCCCCTAGAAAAAATTCTAGATCCGGGGCCCAATTACCTTTACATACTAACTATTAAGTAAATGTCAATGTCGACTGTTTTTATTGGATAAAATTATAACGAACTGTTTAAAATTTTTACGAGTGTTTATGAATGCGGGTATTAATATTAAATTTTGAATATTCTGTCTGTTATTATTATTGTTTCAAATTTTTCCAATTCGCATTTTGAGTTTCACTGTTCAAATTTAATATGAAAGTGCGTAAATTTATTGGTACATTAACGATCACCACCCCGACATACACTAATACACATAACACAGCGAATAAGTTGGGGTACAAAGTTCATAATATAACCTCTGCGTACGCGATGCTAGCAAAATAACAATTAGAATGTTTACTACTCGTTACTGCTTGCTTTCGTGACGTCATTCGACGCCACGACGCCCAGTAAACGCTCAGCAATTACCCCAACGCGTGACGTCACGCCGTCGGGGTTGTTCGTTTGTTTAAAGATGGCAAACGATGATTTTCATTTCATTTTGGAGTGCCGTATTGGTGGTAATGGGTAGTTAGAAAAATTGAGGTTACGTGGGGGTGTAATTGTTGATATTTGTACGCATTTAGAATGGAATTACTTTTTATTGTTTAGGCTTTTGTTCTCAATTGTTGCTAATTAACGAAAATTTAATTATCTACACAGAGGTAGAAATGCGGGTGCTTGTTTTTAATGTCAAGGATTTTAGCGAAATGGAAGGGAGTGGTTCAAATTATAATTTAAAATGTACAAGAATTAATTATGATATTTAATATACTTTTGTGATATGAATCTAACTTTGAATGTAAAACCACATAAAACGAAAAAAGTATAATAACGTATTTTTAATTATCTCTGAAATAGTGTAATATTGTATTATTTTCTATTATATAATTACATACATGCAATAACTTTTTACCTCCCGCTACCCTTGGTAAGGGAAGTATAGTGATCGTGCTAAAAATCGCATGACGAGATTTTGGCAAATGACTACGTCTTAAGGTCCCCAGAATCCGAATTTAACATTTTCACGATGCTGTCTGTATTTATGTAAGTGTGTGTACGTATTTATGCGTGTGTGGATCCTGTGGACACGATTACTCAAATACTATCATTCTGAAAGATCAGAAACTGTGTATTATTATTATTATGAAGTTTTGCATGAATTATTTTTTTTTATTTTAATTAAACAAATAAATACTAGGGTCATTTCAAAGCATTAAAAAGTATACTTTTTACCTCTCGCTAAAAGAGGTATTGGATTCATGCTAAAATTCGCATATCCAGATTTTATTGAATAAGCACGATTTAAGGTACCTAGAATCAGATTATAACATTTTTAAAATGATGTCTGTGTGTGTGTGGATGTGTGTATGTGTGTGTATATGTATGGATGTTGGAGAGACGATTCCTCAAAAACTAGGACTTAAAAAATATTTAACTGCAGTTTCCTCAATCTAACATTCCTGGGAAGAGCTGAAAAGGTTTTGGTAACAATTGAACAACCGGAAGTAGTAGTTTCTTAGAAAAATTCTTCTAAATATAATTTTTTGGGAGTTTTTTTTTATTAAATATTGAAGAACATAAAATTCTCCATTCTAATACACTTAAAAAATTTATTATATCTTGTATAATTTTAGAGATAAAGACACTATAATTTATAGAATATTCTAATCGCAGAGGCTAAGGCACTAAGGAAACCAGTTGACAAATTCCAATGTTTATAACATAGTTTGTAAATGACACATGTCAGTGTCAAAAATCAACAGTTTTAGTGACATTCTGATAGCTATTTCTAGGAAGTATATTTAATCTTTCTTATTGTTTTATTAATTAAATATTTGAAATTATAGGTAAAATGCATATATTCATCAGAAATACCGCCAATCTGAATCTGGTTAATATTGGAACAATCTCTGGCATTTAGAAACTTCCTCATACAATGAAAAATAGATATAATTAAAATTATATGTGTGCAGAAGACATGTTAAATACAATAAAAACAATATTTGGGTAAAGTTCTGTAATATTTTGTTATAAAACGACGGTTCGATAGCGAAGTGCATTACAATACCTACTTATATAGCCTAATATAGAAATGGCGAGAGGTTTTGTGCTGGCCACAACAGATTTTTTGTATTAAAAAGACATACTTTTGAAAAAGTGTACTTTTTTAAAAAACTTAATTTTTGTTACAAATTGTTTATTTAATGATATAATAGCACGTAATTAATTCCTTATAATTAAATTGATGTTTAGGTAATCTCTTGTCTATTCATTTAATGTGAGTGTAATAGTAAAAAAAGATATCTAGTCCTATTTTGTAAGGAAATTATTAAGTCTAAGCAAATTATAATTTATTAACAAGAACACTTTGGATTTGACTGCAGAAGCATGTTGTATTGGCAGATCTACTGTTCACCTAATAATCAATTATTCTTACCTTTTATTTATATTTCACATGTTATCGTATTTTAACGCAAATGCGACCTTAGCTTGATGTATGGAACCTTTGGTCCAAATATAAATATAAATTTTCCACAGAGACAATTTTTATATTTTATATTACGTATTACTGTCTTACCTTCCATTTTTGTTATAATATTTTCTTCATTTACGATGTATTAAAAATTTTAGTTAGTTTTAAATGTATTTTATGACATTTGCGTTCATTCTTGGTCATGTCAAGTTCTAAGCGGCAACACTGCTGGGCAAGGGGCAGGGTGCGGAAAGGGGCAAAAGTTAAACATTAGTCCATAATAATTTATTATTAATATTTTATATTATATCTTCACGTTACTCAATTAAATTAATTTAGAGTATAATAATATTTGATACATTACTGTCATTTATTGATTAGACCCCGAATTTTTTAAATAACTCTTGTAACTTCTGTGCAAACCATGCTTAATCAAATTTAAATTACTAAAGATAAATTAATTATTTTCCATTTTAGTTAGTAGTAGTTGGATGCGAAATTTGATCTAAACTTTTATCGTAATTCGTGTATTTAACCTGTTTATTTTATTTGAATAAAACAAAAGCTCAAATAAACGGTGGTGAATATTTAGTTGTGCTCGCGGACGCAGGAAGCCTTGCTAATAAAACATTTTCCCGCCCTTATTTTATTTGTTTTCATTCCGTGATATACAGCGGTTTATCATCGTGTAATTCCACTGACTTTTATTCCGCATATTATTAAGCCTTTGTTTATTTTCAGTTATAGCAAAATAAACACAACACTGATGTAGTCTAGTTCTCATTATGCTTTCATGATTCAATCGGATTACAAGAAATGGAAATGTTAAGTTTTTTTTTACAATTTAATAGCTTGTGTTTTGTTTAACAATCCTCTTAGTTCGTGTAAATTAATGTAAATTTCAAGAATAATTCTTTATGAATTATTAGCAGCGTGATGAAAATATTTATTCGTGAAATTATTATAAATATAATCGGCATTATGATAAAAGCTTTGTTAATCTGAAATAATGTTAAGCTCATTATTTCTAATGTTTGTGCAACTTTTATTTCGGGATTAAAATGTTTTCACTGAATGCAAATGTATATATTACATGCACTTATAAAAATTGAAGCTGTATGTACTGTCGGAACATTAAAGCAACTGAAAAATCCTTTGTGGCCAGCGCAATACCTCTCGCCATTTCCATTTCATGTTCCACATATTGTGTTGCACTTCACTATTGAAACGTCGTTTTATAATAAAAAAATTACATAACTTTACCCAAATATTGTTTTTATTGTATTTAACATGTCTTCTGCACACATACAATTCTAATTACCTATATATCTATTTTTTCATTATATGAGGAAGTTTCTAAATTTTAGAGATTTTTCTAATTGATTAACAAGAATGGCAGAATTTCTTATGGATATATGCATTTTACCTATAATTTAAAATATTTAATTTTAATTTAATGTCACTAAAACTGTTGATTTTTGACACTGACATTTATCTATCATTTACAAACTGTATTACAAACATTTGTCAACAGGTGTGCTTGTTTTAGATTAGCCTGTGCGATTTAAAATACATATTTAAATGTATCAGATGTAGAATTTTATGTTCTTCAATATTAATGATAAACACAAATTTTGAAAAAATAATATTTAGAAGATTTTTTTTAAGAAACTACTACTTCCGGTTGTCCAATTGTTACCAAAACCTTTTCAGCTCTTCCTATGAATGTCAGATTGAGGATTGAGGAATTCTTAAGTCTTATACACACACACACACATACACACACACACACACACACACACACACACACACACACAGACATCGTCGTAAAAATCGGATTGTAGTGACCTTAAATCATGCTTATTCACAGCGAGAAGGAAAAATGAAAGTTTACTAGAGTAAGTAGAGTTAGAGAGAATAAAAAAATTGGCTCGTATTCCGAACGCACTTTTTATAATAACAGCGCTTTCATAGAGCATATTTCTCATAAGAATATAATGAAAAAGCGTCCTCCATAAAAGTACTTTTATTATAAAAGTGCGCTCATATTACGGGCCATTATGTTTGATATAAAAGTTAATAATCATCAGTCCTGATCCTGAAACAACTATCAGAATTATAAAGAAATTTTAGGCTGAAAATAATGTTTTTGCATAATATTCCTTTAAGTTCCGTCTTCAAATCCATTGATTTTTTTTTAAATAGTGATAAACACAAGAAACGCAAAACAAACGAATTATTCACTCTATAGTTAATCCGTCACTCAATAAGTTCGTAGGATGACATATAGATACTGTCATTATTGACAAATCCATATGATTTTTAGGAAGTACCAACTTTCAAACGATAAGTTTCAAAATTTTATTATAATCTGACGTTTAGTTCACAAGTTACAGTGGTTTTCGTGGGTACCGCGTTTTCTCGGTGTCGATCAAAAACAACAATGCGTTGACGATTCAGAGCGCTGTTTAGAGCTGTTTCGGCGCAATAAAAAGAATTTTTTCATGCGGTATGTGACAATAGATGAAACATGGATCCATCACTTCACTCCAGAGTCCAGAGTCAAATCGGCAGTCAGTAGTAAAGAGATCTAGCTCCAATGAAGAAGTGATTGCCAAAACTGAAGGGTATATTGAGGTCAAAGATAAATCCTTTTATAAAAAAGGCTTCGAAATGTTAGAGAAGCGTTGGAATGAATGTATCGCTCTTGAAGGAAACTATGTTGTTGATTGAAGTTGAATTTTGCCTAGAAGTTATTGTTTTATTAGTCATCCTACGAACTTATTGACTGATGTTTTAGATATTATCTGTAATTTTTGTTTAAATGAACAATTATTTACCATTTCAAATAGAAAATTATTATTCTCTTAAATAGAATTTGCAAATAATATTATAAAATTAACTAATCAATTCCATGGCTATCGTTATTTTTTGTAGAGATTTTAGACATTTGCTTATTGATTTAAAAGTACAACTTTTATTTGAAACTTTTTAATCTAAAATAATTAGGGAACCACAAAATTACAAAAGTATAATTTTACAAGTTAAAGTCCTTTGTTCGGAAGATCGAGTCACCATGTTTTATACTTGTCTTCATTTTCATATTTTGATAGCCAATTGTTACAACAAATTCATTATTTACTCCTGGTATATACATACGTTATTTTCCCATTTTAACATATTTTAAATTTAGTTTTTCTACTAATAGAATAAAAGAACCACAAATTCCATTATTCAAATGAACACTACTTTTTATTCTCTGTGTATAACAAAACGAATAGGTAAATAAATCCCATTTCCACATTAACATATTCCATTCTATCGAAGCGAAACCGCAATTTATTTACACAATATCAAAAATCTAGTTTCAATTTCAAATCACGTAAATCCAAGACAGCCGTCGCTCAAACTAAACAAGGGATCCAACATCCCAAACAGAACACATCAATTTCACGCAATACACAAGATACCATCCGATCCGATCGTTGTCGAACACGGACGAAGGAGCCCGAAAGCTTGAGTGCCTCCTGTCTAGCGGACAATTTTCCGGTGGGACTGGAGCAGGAAACTCCGGGAAAATTGGTGGCAGCGACGAATTTTCAATGCGCCGTAACGTTCACAACAATGTATAAGATTTTAGTATTTTGTACAATTTGTATAGAGATAGTAAATCGTGTCTTGTTTCATTTCTAATTATTATGGTTAATCCTAGATATTTTTGGTTTAGATAGAAAAATATGATTTATTTGCATAAAAGTTTAAACTTTTTTACAAATATGTTGACAAAATGTTGATTTACAATTAATCTTACACGTATAACTGAACATAAATTGCGTTTTATTGTACACAGCACAGAGGCATTAGTAGATAAAGTTCTTCAAAACAAACAAGAGAACTTAAACACAAATTAAATTTAAGAAAAGGTATTTGCAATAATTTAGGCTCTCAAAAACTGTAATACTGAAGACCAAGATTTATTTTGTACAAATCCCATACCAAAAGTTCATTGGAAAATATTCTATATACCTATCCAGTAAAATTGTAAAGCGAACATAATACAATTTTTTACAAATTCCATACAGTAAGTTCCTTAGAAAAAATACTATAAATCCAATAAAATTATCAAATGAATATACTTTATGTACCAATACTCATATATAAATACTCCAAAAATGCGTACACTTACGTAACATTCTCTTTACAATCGAATAATATTATTACCAAGTTTATATCTCTACCTATTTTTGAATTATTGCCCCAAAAGTCAATATACCCCACATTTAGATAAAAAATTCAAAATTTTCAAAAATCTAATTTTTATGTATCTAGATACTTCTCAATGCGCTGATTCTAAATTTTGAAACCGCAGGTCGATATCTCTTTTCGTTCTCGAGATATTTAGATTCAAATTTTTGCTCAAGACTGTCCATTTTTGGGTAATAAGCCAAAAATGGGTCGAGATATGAATTTGGCGACATCACCATTCGATTCTACGGACAAAAATACATAAGTATAGTAATTTTCATAATTTTTGTCCAACCGGTTCATTTTTTATGAATAAAAGTTTGAAAACCCCTGAAAATGGCCAAAATCTGAAAAAATCGTAAGGGGTACACCTTAGATTTTTGCTATTTTTGGCCATTTTCAGTTATTTTGCTTTAGAGATTGTATGCGGCGTTCAAAAATTCTGAAAATTAGTATACTTATGTAATTTTGCCCGTAGAATCAAATGGTGTTGTCGCCAAATTCATATCTCGACCCATTTTTGGGTTAACACCCAAAAATGGGCAGTTTTGAGCAAAACTTCAAATTTAAATATCTCGAGAACGAAGCGAGATATCGACCTGCGGTTTCAAAATTTGGAATCAGTGCATTGAGAAGTATCTAGATACACATAAATTAGATTTTTTAAAATTTTGAAATTTTTATCTAAATGTGGGGTATATTGACTTTTGGGGCAGTAATTCAAAAATGGCTAGAGATATAAACTTGGTAGTAATATTATTTGATTGTATAGAGAATGCTACGTAAGTGTACGCATTTTTAAAGTATTTATAGTGAGTATAGGGTACATACTGTATATTCATGTGATAATTTTATTGGATTTATAGAATTTTTTCCAAGGAACTTTTGGTATGGGATTTGTACAAAATACATCTAATTAACGGAAGGTCTTGGGCTGGCCACAACATATTTTTCTACAAATAAATTTGAGACTATTTGTTAAACAATACTGCAATTTCTTGAACTCAAAAATTAAGAATATGACTAAGAATTAATAAAAAGTGTACTTATGACTGTTTTTATCCTCGTGAACATGAACATATGACTTTAAAACATGTTCTTGAACATGCAGATTGGAACTTCCAATGCCGGGAGTACGAAGAAGGCCAAAGAGAAGATGAAAGGACTGTATTGCAGAAAACTTAAGAGAGGAAGAAATGTGGGAAGACCATGGGTTGGACAGAAAGAGAAGAGTATGAAACAGTGACCCCTAATAAAACAGGGAAATGCCGAAGAAGAAAGAAATGTCAAGTGCAATTTACATAGTGTATGCTCATGCTATAATTTTGTTGGATTTATAGAATCTTTTACAAGGAACTTTTGGTATGGGATTTATACAAAATACATTGAATTGACGGAAGGTTTTGTGCTGGCCACAACAGATTTTTTTAGTATTATGTAAAGCTATGATTTTTCTGAAATACGTCTTGTATATGGAAATAAAATTTTCTAATGTTTATATCTCGGACATTCTAATACGGAGTGGATAGCGAGTGTTATGGACTTTCAAGTTACAAACTGTACACATAATTTCCAACTTAAATATCATAAATATCATGTTTACGAACTTGGCATCCGCAAGATTAGCATGTAAGGTAAGATATGTGCTCGTAATTATTTCATTTGTACACTTATCTCTACAGTCTTAAACCACTACCACCATTTCCAAGATATCCCTTTCTTGTCTGTTCCCACTGGACGGGATATCTTGTCAGATCGACAGTTATTTTCCAGAGGTCCGTCAGTACATTGTGGCACCGTTGGGCTCGATTTCCAGCCGGTTGCCGGCTAGCTACAGGAAAGTTTACACGCCGTTGCCTCGGACATTAGATATTCTAATGGCGTGCTGCCGTCCTACAATCGCAGGACGGGAAAGCTCACCGGAGCACCCGAAATTGACCGGACTACGTGAGATAAGACTCCGGGGAAGGAATGGGAAGGGAGAGGGAGGAGAGGAGTCGTATATTGTTGGGCTTTGTGTAAGTGTTTGTATGGAGAAAGCTTCTTATACCTATTTAAAATGTAATTATAATTTATATCAGGGGCAGTTTACAGAAGCCCAATATACGAGACCAGTTTATATTTTCAACAAATTATAAAACATAAACAAATGGTTAGAAATTACAGCAAAATTCTTTAAATATAGTCTTAAAACTTTAAAACAACTGTGGGCCGAATGACAGGTGTTAATAGTTCGACCAGCATTCTAATACAGATTTAACTTTTTTATTTTTGGCTGGTATAATAAAAAATCTGTTGTGGCCAGCACAGGAACTTCCGTCAATTCGATGTATTTTGTGCAAATGCCATACCAAAAGTTTCTTGAAAAAGATTCTATATATTCTGTAAAACTGTAACACGAACACACTATTTTGTACAAATTCCATACCGAAAGTTCCTTTGAAAAAATTCTATAAATCCGATAAAATTATAACATGAACGTACATTATGTAAATTGTACTTGACACTTTTGTGCTGTAACACGAGAACCGTGATGTAAAAAAATCATGCGTGATATGAAATGAAAAAGAATTTCATGTTGAATTTAGACATTCATCCGTTATTATTGTTAATTATTATAAATTATTTAGTTCATTTCTCATATGTCCATGCACCACTCATACACGGTTGAATATAGAATAACAGACGATGAATGTTTACATTCAGCATGAAATTCCCTTTCTTTTCATGTCACGCATGATTTTTTTACATCATCGGATCTCGTGTTACAGCCTTTTGAAGATACATGATTTTTCATTGAAATTTTGTGTATTTTTAATAATACAAAACTTCGATGATAATTCAATCAAATAAACTGAAATTCAACTAAAAGATTGCTTTATTGTTACACTTCCGTAATTTTACGATGTGTTTAAATTCAAAAATTTATTGATAGCTGCAGCAAAAAACGAACCACTAAATTTTTGGATGATGTTAATATTTGTCCAAAACCAGTAAATATTTATTTAAAACCAATACAACCTGGAACTCGTAATAAGAATTCTTTCTTATCAAAATCTATAAATCTTTTTACCGTTCGCACCTTTCCTTTGCTATAAAAGAAAACGTAGCCATAACAATCTCTTTATCAATGAATTGATGCCATCACCATTTGAGAGGTACCGTATATCACACATACACACACACACACACACACACACACACACACACACACACACACACACACACACACACGCACAGAACCACACATCGTCACCCTCCCAAGAACACACGCATTGTTGCCGAAAACAAATCTCTGTTGAAGTGCACAACACCTGACAAATATTACACAGATGGAACGATATTTCCGGAAATTTGTGGCCGAGGAAGTAAACAGAAAGCACCAACAAGTTTTCAAAGTTTTTTTTTTTTACTTGGTCAAAACGGAAAGATTTTATAAAATTGTTGTGCAAAACGACTAAATACCGAAATCTGATCAACTTAAAAACCACTATTCACCAATAATTATGAGTTGCCCGTTAAATTCCGATCCAGATTTGAACTGGCAATTCTTAAAAAACACGATCAAAACGCGAAAAATAATCAGATTTCGGTATTTGGTCGTTCACACTGAAATATATACTACCTGGAACTCGCATACTATACCTATCAGCGTACGCTGTTCTGAAGCCCCATTGAACAATAATGGCTGGTCCTGTTCGCGCACGTTCGTGTCGAACTGAACCTAGCCGAATAATTCGTGTCATATCTCATCGTTTTATTTTCATGTTTAAGCTACGCATATACATTTTATTTAAACCTGCTCCACACGAAATAATTTCCGTCTATTAACGAACTGTCCCGATGTGTGTCGACTACTCCAGCAGCCAGCTTTCAATGTGCCTTCACAGTCACGGTACGTACACGCATTCCAGTTAGTATATATTTCAGTGGTCGTTCAGCACCGTCCGCAATGCGTTGTGGCTGTTATTTCTTCGCTCACTGAGCGAATTCGAGGGTATACGTAAATGCCACATCACGATTTATAACTCATTTCTGGGTTTATCTATCTGTTTTTTTCGCAAATATTCATGTAGGTAATAATGGCTCATATTAATACTTATTTAAACAGGTCTTAAGTAATATAGTCTTTGAGGAATCGCCCTTCCAATATCCAGGCACACACATACACACACACACACACACACACACACACACACACACACACACACACACACACATAAACGTCATAGTAAAGATGTTATAATGGGTTTCTAGGGACCTTAAAACGTGTTTATTCACTAAAATATGGAAATACAGTTTTTAGCATGAATCCAATACCTCTCTTAGCGTAAAATGTTGCCATTGGGAGTAGATTTTAAAAAATCTTGTTAATGAAAGTGTAAAGATAAAGACGCACAAAAACGATCATATCCTCATTCTTTCCTTTTTAACCTTTTGGGTATTTCTGGTTGGCAAAAACGTTTCTCATTGATACAAATCGAGGCGGTGGTATGATTGAATGAAGCGCGACACGAATCGTTCCGATCTCTTGGTGGAAATTGAAGACATCGTTCAGGACGATAACAACGCGCAGGTGTCGAGAGCTTTTTCCGAATGCTGCAAAATACGATTTCAGATCTTACGGCAGGACGTGCTTTTGTTTCAAACACTCAAAGTGTTTTACCAGTACAAAGGAAATTCGTGGTAATCCATTTTCGTAAAGAAAATATAAATATGGACGGTTATTAAGGGAAATATTCATATTTAATCCAAAATAAACGTCGTTTTATAATAAAGAAAATATAGAACTTTACCCAAATATTGTTTATAATTTCAAATATTTAATTGATAAAATAATAAGAAAGAATAGATATAACCGAATATTGTTTTTTTTTGTATTTAACATGTCCTCTGCGCTCTGCGCACATACAATTCTAATTATATCTATTTTTCATTTTATAAGCAGGTTCATAAATATTAAAAATTCTTCCAATTCATGAACAAGATTGGCGGTATTTCTGTAGGATATATCCATTTTACCTATAATTTTAAATTTTTAATTAATAAAACAATAGGTAAAATAAATAAATAAATATATCATCACGGCATATTACCCATTTCTGAGTGTGCCAGTATCTACAACACATGTAGACATCGTTAATGATGACGATATATTTTACCGTGTGGGCGCTCACCAGGCGTCACCTCACGGGCACTCATAGCTGGTGTGGAGAGTGCACCACAGGGGTCACTTTTGTGCCATTTAAAATTGGAAATAGGTAAGAAAGATTAAATGTACTTCCCAGAAAAAAAACTATTAGAATGTCACTAAAACTGTTGATTTTGGACACTGAAATATGTCATTTACAAATTATGTTATAAACATTTGAATTTGTCAAGTGGTTTCCTTTGTACCTTAGCCTCTGCGATTAGAATATTCTATATATTATAATGTATTTATCTTTAAATCTATACAAGATATAATAAAAATTGTAAGTGTATTAGATGGAGAATTTTGTTCTTCAATATTTGTAATAACAAAAATTTCTAAAAAATTATATTTAGAACAATTTTTTTAATAAACTACTACTTCCGGTTGTCCAATTGTTACCAAAACCTTTTCAGCTCTTCCCAGGAATGTCAGATTGAGGAATCCCTAGTTCAACAGTTCTTAAGTCTTATAGTTTTTGAGGAATCGTCCCTATAACATCCAGATATACACACACACATACAGACATACACACACACACACACACACACACACAGACAGACATCATTTTAGAAAATGTTATAATCGGATTCTAGGGACCTTAAATAGTGCTTATTCACTAAAATCTGGATATTCGAATTGAATCAAATACCTCTCTTAGCGAAAGATAAAAAAAAAACAGTATGAATTTTTGAATGACAAGCACATGCTTATCATTGCAAACGAGAGAGACAAATGTATGCCTATTTGTTAAATCATTCATAATACAGGTGACTTTGATCGGACTTCTTTAAAAATTAAACTGTACGTGATTTTTTTGCCAGTGTATATTTGAAAAATTGAGATAATTTTTCATCTTAATAAATAAATAATTAAATGAAAATGTAAAGTAATTAGTATACTCGTATTATAAAACAAGTATGAAGTCAATGCAATTTAAACTGAAATATCTTCATGTTTAATTTGACTGCGAAATTAAATGTTAATTAACTAGTTTCATTGTTTGCTGTGTATTATTGTTAAATATTTGAGTTGTAATAATTACATTCCACATCTCTGTTAATAATAAACCTACATAGGTACTCTCATAAAGAGCAAATATTTAATATTAGCTGGATACAATTTCAAGCAAATATAGCAGAAATACATTTTCCAACAAACAAATATAAACTGGAAAACAAGACATTTATTAAAATATTACAGAAGAAACTCATTTAGTTAATTAGGATGTTCTAGGAACTAGGAAATTATATGATATAATGCAGTAATAAAAATTGCATCTCTGGTTTCTATTTTACTAGACAATCGGCCTTATTCTGGTGACCATTGTATCCGAAGCAATATTGTAATCTATACAATAATGATTTCAATGTTCTATAAGACATCGTATAGATTTGGTATTCTGGTGACCACATTGTAATCGTATGAAAATGGTATTGTAATGAATACAATATTGTATTCACCTGTTTGCAGTGATGTCACTCTATAGAAAATTGTAATAAAATCTTAATATTATTTTATTTAAATAAATAAATTTTACAATGTTAGTACATTTGCATTCGCAGGATTTATATATGAAGTAAAATAACGCAAATATTAATTTGTATATTGATAAATTTTATTAAATAAATATGATGAATTTCATGCGACAATTGGTAACAGTGACTGACACCTAACCTAGCATTTGCTTACATTTTGACGTTAGCGAATGACAAAAGTGTTTATCAAGTGTAATCAAGTGAAACATCTACAAAGAGAAATTTGTGTGTAATAATCTAATTAGGAGTTCATCTAAAAAGAAGGTTTCTAAAAGACAACTTCAAATTTATTTATCGTATCCAACAATTACAAGTAGTATAAACGAGTATAAAAGTAATATCAAAAGCGAAAGAAAGAAATACAAGAAATATATACAAATATGTGAAGATAAAATTTTGGAAAACAATTTGAAGATGAAATTGACAGTTGTCAAGATTAAAATGTACTTTGAAATGGGCCGTGCAGAAGCGTAATCGTCGCGGTCCTGAATACGGGTATTTAATCAGTATCTACAAATTCTGCATCTACTAGCCAAGTAGAAATTTATTTATATTATTACGAAAATAACAGTTAACCCCAGGGATGCCTGAAAACGTACTACAAAACTCAGATGTTCGACAATAATTTGTGTCACTTCTTTTATGTTGCGACTGACGGACGCCTGACTCATAGAAATTTAAAAATCTTGGCCAACTGATGGTAGATTCCTTGACCATAAAATTGTAAAGCTTTTAGTATCTTTATATTTGTAGGACTCGCAATTTCTTCACGCTCCGAAGTAGGAAAGAATGGATCCAATTCTATAATAAAATCAGAAACTGACGCGTTAGCCTGAAGATGCTATTGAACACATTCTGTGAAAGAGTTAAGGGATCACTAGCATCACGCAAAACTCTTCTATTTATATGTAAATCATGTCTAAATAAAAATATTTTTTATAACAAATTACATTTTTATTAATTAATAACTTACCGATTTCTTTCATTTTCGAGCATGTCAAAAATTAAAATAGAACCATTATTATCCATTTTTATTATTATCATTTCTTTATTAGTTATTATTTTTTCACTAAACTTTCAAAAAAAATACTGTTACCGAGTAAATTTCAGGAAATAGTAGAACTTTTCTGCTATACAATGTTCATAACGCGAACTGAAATTTGACTTTACCAAAACCATGAATCTATACGATAATTGCTTCGTATACAATGACGTTTTAATAATAAATGGTCACCTGAATACTAATTTCATACCATATCGTATAGAATATAATTATTGTATTGGAAACAACATTGTATTGAAACCAATGGTTACCGGAATACCATTTCGGAAAATTATTGTATTGAAAACAATAATGGTATTTTATACAATATTGTATTCAATACCATGGTCACCAGAATAAGGCTGAATATTAGTACTGATGTCAGAGAAGTCTAGTATATGATATTCCAAAGATAATGTAAAATTGGTTGTCTAGTTCTATTATGTAATGATGCTTTCGGGATGAGAGATTCATATAATTGTTTTTCTTCTATTTCAAATCCCGTGTAGTTACATGTGGTGTTAAAAAATAAGAGTAACAGATTTTGAAGACATACAACTGAGTAAAATGAGTAAAAAAAGCTTATTCAATATGGGTCTGATTTTCAACTGTTTTCGAGAAAGAGACCATTGAGTATTATAGGCGAAGAAAAGCTGTCAAAGATAATGATAGAACAAACTTTTGTCTATCTCATTAAATAGATTATAAAAAAAATAATAAAATTTTAAATGATACATTTTTTTTTAAATTTCTAGGAGGTAGTTATGAAGTTATTTGAAAATTAAATATTGGCTAAGGTCTCCATATTTGTCATAGTACAATTATTTGGGGTTTTTTTTTGAAAAAAAGCACATCTAAGCTAATTTTTGAAAGATAAACAAAAAGTCTCATTTGATGGAACTTTTAAAAACTCATTTTTCACTGCCTTATATATCTCGAAAACTATTAAAGATCGAACCCAAGTGAATTAAGCTTTTTTTTCATTTTGGTCAATATACTATACCTCCTCAAAATTTGTTAGCCTTGTTTTTTAGCACCCTGTATATTAGTTTAATATTTTTCGAGAAAATATTTGAAAAACAAATTATTGAAAATCAGCAAATTGATATTGATATTTTTTTTGGCCACCGGAACAGCTTCGGTAGGTGCAATTCGGTTTTTACTAAAAATCGTAAAAAAATCAACAAATTGATACGAAAATTTATTTCCCGGTGTTGACAGTGACATTTGAAAATTTAAATTTGGCTATATTTACAATTTTTTATAAAAATGGTTGTTGTTGCCCTTACCCACGTACTTTTATTTCTTACATTACCCATAGAGCAATAATCTAAAACATTTCAATCACTCAAAATCCTATTACTGTCATAACCAATTTGTATTCATTGTCAAAATGGCAAGTCAAATAGTATTTCCGTTTTCACCTGGTGTTTTGTAAACTGTAGAATAAAAAGATCTCTAGAATTGTATTGCCAACTACATAATTTTCTTTGATCACTTTGTATTTTCCAACAGGCGTTTGCTTAAGCACAAGTCCTTATCATTTTTCAGCATAGGATCAAACGAGTCCTCAAAGACTGGCGTTAGGTCTAGAATGGTTAAGTAACGGTTCAAAATTCGATTTGGGCATGGAATAGAAATAATATAAAATAAATTTCAGTTCTTATCTTGTGTATTTATTGAAACATTTGTCTATTTCACGTTACATACATTTATTTGACTGGTGAAATAGAACATTTTACAGTCGGCCTTTAGCCTTTCAAGGTAGGTAACTCAAGGAGTTTCTTGGTAGTTCCGTCAGATTCAGTAGTTGGTGCATCTGTATCTGTGGTAGGAGCTTCAGAACTCGCCTCCTCATGATGGTGATCACATCCTGGTCCTCCAAGTCCTCCATGATGATGGTGACCATCTGGTCCTCCATGACCACCATGGTGATCTCCCAAACCCCCCGAAGGTCCCTTTAGAAGATGAAAAATATTTAAATGAAACATATAATATAAGTAAATACATCATCACGTCTTACTACCAATTTCTGCGTATACCAATCTGCCTTTATTCACAAATTTCGCTCATTTGAGATTATTTATATAAATTTTTGCAATATTTCTAACGATTGTTTTTGAGTGATAGTACAATAGACAGAAAAGTGCAAATGGACACATACAAGGTGTTAAAAAAGAGTAAAATATTTGAGGGTACTTACCTATAAAAGGAATAACAAAAATAAGTACATCAAATTTAACCAGTGATATAAGTCGGTAAGAGCAACAATATTGCCTAGTAACTTTTTTTCGAAATCACAATTTATTTTTTGGAAAAAATATTTCCAAATTCGAGACATTTACTGGTGAAACAGAAAAAAGTGTAATTAACAAAACTCGTTGGAAGCAACAATATTTTTTTGAATTCGCATTTTTCAGTATTTTTAGGCAGGTAAAGATTGTTTTTACAAAACTTTGAAGATTTTTAACACAATATCTAGAAGGTTTTCCAAAAAATTAGTTATTAAGAAATTTTGTTGCTCTCGACGAGTGCTACCACTAGTTAAATATAATGTACTTATTTCTGTTACATCCTGTATACATGTCGATGTGCTGATTATCAGTCAAAACGAATTTTTCAAAATTTGCAAAATTAAGGTCATGATTCTGGAAGTGTACATTTTTGGTGTCACAGGCCGACCCGAATTTTTCAGTAGAAATAGTTCTGAATTAATTTATTTTTATTGAACAGTACATGATTGAATAATTCATTATTTTTATTAAAAATATCGTGTACCCTACAATAATCAATAACCATGCTCTGAATTTTTCGAAAGTTGAAACCAAATCATTTTGATTGAGAATTAACTCATCAAAATGTATGATACCCTCAAAATATTAAACTCTTTGTTAACGCATTGTATGTAAAATAAACTGGGAATTCATAGCGAGTAAGTATTACGTTGGCCACAACAGATTTTTATTTACGTGCAGTAATTTTTATACTTACCAAGTGGGGATGTGAATAAGTTGTTTGAATCAAAACGACGAAAATTACAAGAAAAATACTAACAAGTTGTAATACTTTCATTTTAAATAGTTATTATAACTTTGTTGTTAAGGTAACTATGAAGAATGAAGAATAAGGTAATAGTCTTCGATTCTCATGGGGTTTATATACCGGCAAGGTATCTATGGAATAATTAATATTAATATGGAGTTAAAAAAAGGAGCGCCTATCGTTTTTGTAATATTTTTATGTGAAAATATGACGAACATTAATTGATAAAAAACTTGTAATTTGCCAAAAGATGTTGTTGTTCCTATATTTTTATCGCAATAAATAATATTTTAGAATAGGAGGAACAATCAATTTGAGAAGATACGCATGATTTATTATTTAGTAATAAATTTATTGTGAATATAGGAGAAACAAAACTGACATTATTGGATAAACATCAAATTTATGTTGTTGATTATTAAACAAATTTAAACAATGTATATTATTTTATACAGTAGGAATTTAATGTTTTTTGATAGTATGATGTAGGAATAAGAAAAAATATTGACTGTTTAAATATCATTGATATAAATAAATATATAATCACGGCATATTACCCATTTCTGAGTGTGTCACAATCTGCTTTATCGCAGATATCGGTAATGATAATAACATATTTGTACCTTGCGGGCTCTTATCAGGCATCACCTCACGGACACTCATTTCTGGCGTGGAGAGTACACCACAGGGATAACTTTTGTGACATTTTAAATTCGAAATATTTGGCGTCGGTCGGGATCGAACCCGGTTTCCCAGGTTCGCGACCAGACACTCTGGCACGCGGCCACGGGTCCCCATTAATAAGCTTATAAAATAAGAAAAAAGATGAGATTATTGTCAATATATGCAACATACAGTATTGGCCATAAAGATAGCAACTTAAAAAAAATTCAATTGCTCTAATGTAAACACTGGGATTTCAGAAATAAATTACTGCAGTATTAGTGTCTTGGAGCAAGTTTAATTTACATTAAAATAATTTGCATTATAATAACGAAAATTGATTCACTTGATAACAGTTGGAGATTTTATCAATCGAAACTTTGTGTAACTCAAAAAAAAAAAGACAATGAAAGTTCGAAATACTTCTTTTTTATTTTGACATAAAAATAAAAATAGCAACTTTTATAAAATTAATATAAAAACTAAATTTTCTAATATTTAGTGTAATAACCGGAACCACGAGAATTTATTACTTCTTCTCGTTTCGTCATGAATTCAAGTAATTTTGTTATTACATTTCTATCAATTAATCTTAGTTCATCACTAAATAATACTCTTTTCCACATGTCAGTTATCCAGTTTACATGATTTTCTGCAAAAAATAATCGGGCCTTCACGTTCTTCTTCCGAAAGAAGTGGTTTCTTTGCAGGCCGACGACTATAAAGTTCTCCGGCAACTAATATTCTTCTTCCCTGTCTTGAAGATATTTTATCTTTAACATTACTTAGTAGAAAGCCTAAAATTTTCTTTGATGATAACAACGGATTTTTAACGATATGTGTTTTATCATTCTGTCGCTTCGGTTTGAAGTTTTTTTTTTCTACTAGAAATTATAGAAGGCTCAATATTACCTTTCCGTCGAAAATGGATTATTATTCGTGCTATTGTAGATTTATGCAAATTAAAGTTCTTCGACATTTTATTCCGCGAAGCACCATTTTCATATGATTTAATTATTAAATTGCGAAATTCTTCAGTCAAAGTCTTATTACGGCCCATAATTTTGAAGTACTAATTTATATTTTTTAAACAATTATACAATATAAACGTTGAAATTGAGAAAATAAAGACATTCATTATGTAGTTGCTATTTTTATGTCCAGACAAAAGTAAGAAATATGCAAATTAAATAAATTCTATAAATTTAATATAAATTATTTTAACATAAAATAAACTTATTTTAAGAGGTTATTCTTTATGTAATTTATTTTCAATATTCTTATGTTCACTTCAGAGAAATAGAATTTTTTTAAAAGTTGCTATCTTTATGGCCAATACTGTAGGTTCCCATCTAAAAAATATAAAATTATGTTATATGTCGAAAATAATTAAGTTTTAGAAAGTCTAACTAGTTAAACTTTCTGTTTTATCCAATAATGTTAATTTTGCTTTTCCCATATTCACATTAAATTTATTACTAAATAGTAAATCATACGTATCTTCTCAAATTGATTGTTCCTCCTAGTCTAAAATATTATTTATAGCGATAAATAAATAGGAAGAACAATATCTTCTGTCAAAGTACAAGTTTTTTTTATCAATTAATGTTCGTCATATTTTCACATAAAAATATTACAAAAATGATAGGCGCTCCTTTTTTTAACTCCATATTAATATTAATTATTCCATAGATATCTTGCCGGTATATAAACCCCATGAGAATCGAAGACTATTACCTTATTCTTCATTCTTCATAGTTACCTTAACAACGAAGTTATAATAACTATTTAAAATGAAAGTATTACAACTTGTTAGTGTTTTTCTTGTAATTTTCGTCGTTTTGATTCAAACAACTTATTCACATCCCCCCTCGGTAAGTATAAAAATTACTGCACCTAAATAAAAATCTGTTGTGGCCAACATAATACTTACTCGCTATGAATTCCCAGTTTATTTTACATACAATGCGTTAAAAAAGAGTTTAATATTTTGAAGGTATCATACATTTTGATGAGTTAATTCTCAATCAAAATGATTTGTTTTCAACTTTCGCAGAATTCAGAGCATGGTTATTGATTATTGTAGGGTACACGATATTTTTAATAAAAGTAATGAATTATTCAATCATGTACTGTTCAATAAAAATAAATTAATTCAGAAATATTTCTACTGAAAAATTCGGGTCGGCCTGTGACACTAAAAATGTATACTTCCAGAATCATGATCTTAATTTTGCAAATTTTGAAAAATTCGTTTTGACTGATAATCAGCACATCGACATGTATACAGGATATAACAGAAATATGTACATTATATTTAATTAGTGATAGAACTCGTCAAGAGCAACAATTTTTCTTAGAAACCTATTTATTGTGAACCTTCCAGATATTGTGTTAAAAATCTTAAAAGTTTTGTAAAAAATTCATTACCCACCTGAAAATACTAAACAAATTGAGAATTCAAAAAAATATTGTTGCTCCCAACGAGTTTTGTCAATGTCACTTTTTCTGTTTTACCAGTAAATGTCTCGAAATTGGAAATATTTTTTCCAAAAAATAAATTGCGATTTCGAAAAAAGTTACTGAGAAATATTGTTGCTCTTGCCGACTTATATCACTGATTAAATTTGATGTACTTATTTTTGTTACACTTTGTACAGGTAAGTACACTCAAATATTTTACTCTTTTTTAACACTCAAAAACAATCGATGGAAATATTGTAAAATTTTATATAAATAATCTGAAATGAGTAAAATTTGCTAATAAAAGCAGATTGGTATACCCAGAAATTGGTAGTAAAGCGTGATGATGTATTTACTTATTTTGTATGTTTTATTTAAATATTTTTCATCTTCTAAAGGGACCTTCGGGGGGTTTGGGAGATCACCATGGTGGTCATGGAGGACCAGATGGTCACCATCATCATGGAGGACCAGATGGTCACCACCATCATGGAGGACTTGAAGGACCTGGATGTGATCACCATCATGAGGAGGCGAGTTCTGAAGCTCCTACCACAGCTACAGATGAACCAACTACTGCAGATGCCGAAACTACCAAGAAACTCCTTGAGTTACCTACCTTAAAAGGCTAAAGGCCGACTGTAAAATGTGCTATTTCACTTGTTAAGTATACATCTAGGGTTGACAACGGTACAAAATTTCAAAATAGGAAATAATCTTTTTCTGATTTTTTTTTATGTTACTTTTATATGTATATTATAAAAGTCTGAATTTTTGGATACCAAAATATTTGAATTTACATCTTTGGTAATCGAGTAAAAATAAATCTAGTATGCGATTATTTCAATAAATGAACGTTGCTAACTAGTCATACCAAGTGGAAGTAATATGAGTTACATTATGACACTAAAGTTGCCGTCAAAGGACTATAGATTGGAGATTTCTACAATGTTGCCAATTCATGTTGAAAATGATGAGTTATGAAGAAGCGGCAATACTGCAGGAGGGCAAGGGCAGGGTTCGGAGAAGGGAAAGAGTTGCACATCAGTCCATACTCATTTGACGGCGAGTATAATAATTTTTATTGTTATTTCATTGTATTGCAGGAAATGTGAAATGATTATTTTATTTTGATATTTTTTTCTCAAAATATGTAATAAGAAATTATAAAAAACTAAATATGCATAAAAGAACTATTGGCAACCCTAAATATATGTAATGTGAAATAGACAAGTGTTTGAATAAATGCAAGTTGAGAATTGGAATTTAGTTTGTTATTTCTGTTATATTTCCAAAATTCCTACACGACAGGCGAATTATGAACTACGCAATAGGCTCTTCCACGATATTTTAAAAAAATTTTTTTTTTTGAAGTACATAAAAATATAAGACCACATGTGAAAGCCCGAGTTAAAAATTCCTCCAAATAAGCGAGATATTAAGATCCGAATTTTAAATTAGCTTTGTGACGTAGCTAATGTTGATACACCAGAAGTAAACAAACAGTGGTTCACAAGCCACGAAAAAATGTTAAACAAATTACAAAATAATGTATATTTAAATTGTAATATTATAATTCATTATTAGAGACATAAAATAAATTATTATACTTAATTTATTTTACTTTTTTTTGTCTTTTTATAAAAACAAAGAAATTAGAGCGTCACCCGAACAGCAACTGAACAGATCCGACACACCCGAAGAAGCAAATTCTTAGTTAGGGCGGGGCTTCTCAAAATCGGAGGTCATACTTGGATCCTATTTGCTCAAACAATCGTGCACATGTCCTGCATCATCAAAAGCAAAACTCCCCGTGTCTTCTAGAAGAAATAATTTATAATAAAAGAAATATGGTTTTCCTTACGCTTTAACTATTATCGTTCATATTTTCAATAAACTTTTACTATTTTTGATTACTGTGGAATAGCCTATTTACCGCCAAATTTCAGAACTGTATCATTTATTTGGAAGTAGATGTAATACTGGGTAAACTACCGTTTTTTACCTCCCGCTACCCTAGGCAAGTCAGGTATAACGATCGTGCTAAAAATCGCTTATAGAGATTTTAGTGAATAAGCACTTTCTGCGATTAATCCTATGTAGCTTGGACGTCAAAGTAGCGCAGATAGAAGATACACTGCAATTTTTAGGTAGGTGCAATAAAAAGTTCGACCATGTGACTTCATACTAATATTGCCTTTACCTTCCATAAATATTATTGCACCAACACCACACCATAACACCAATATATTAAAAAGAAAATAAATCCTTATCTTATGTAAATCTCGTGAGAAGGGTGTATATTTTTGTCGCTAGATGACAGCCCGATCCGAAAATAATCTGTTGTTGTTTCGCAACATAAATCATCTCGTTTTGAGAGGATCTTGCTTAGCTGCCATCTCGGAAACTGAAAGATTTCGTTTATATCCAATTTCGTCCACATATTTTCCTTTATATATCATATCGTGACACCTCTTGTACTTTGTACTTTACCGGAGATGCTCCGGTAAGTTTTGTCATAGAGCTCACCGAAATGGAAAGGAAAAAACTTCGCTGTAAAAAAGAACTAAGTAGAAGAGTATAAATTTTTCTTCCCTTCTTTTCACGGGTTATTAATAGTGACATATGGAGTGGTTAATTTCAATATGAATCTGATTTATATATATGAAGGCATTAAAGTTCATGAATTATGCCAGATGAATTTTAAATTTCCAGTTTTGCAAGCAGAAAATATTTTCTATGTGGAATTTATGAGCAAGCATTTATTTGTATGGTATGCGATTTTTACCTCTCGCTAAAAGAAATGCTGAAAATCGCATATCCAGATTTTAATGAGTAAGTACGTTTTAAGGTCCCTGAAATTAGATTATAACATTTTTACGATAATGTGTGTGTGTGTGTGTGTGTGTGTGTGCTGATTAGGTTTTGGTAGCAAATGAACAACCGGAAGTAGTAGTTTCATGAAAAAAATCTAAATATCATTTTAAAAAAATTATGTTGTAACAAATATTAAAGTATCTATATAAAATTCTCCATTCATTCGATACATTAATTTTTTTATATCTTCTATAAATTTAGAGGTAGAGAAATAAATATATAAAATAATCTGTTGTAACGAATCTCACGAGCTGTGGAACTCTATGGAAACCAGTTGAAAAATTAAAATATTTGTAATTAACGCATAAATATCAGTGTCAAAAATCTATAGACCACCAGAGACATTACTGAAGAGTTTTTCTGTGAAGTACATTTAATATTTATTATTTCATTATTAATTAAATATTTAAAATTATAGATACATATATCCTTCAGAATATTCGCGAACATATTAGAAGAATAGAAGGAAATTTCTTCAGAATGAATTAAAAAATATAAAAATGTCTAAAGAATAGATGTGATGAAGATTTTTTGTGTCACAGAAATGTTAAATACATTACCTATGTATATAGCTTAATATGAAAATGGCGAGAGGTATTGTGCTGGCCACAACAGATTTTTAAATTCGATAACTAACAGCCCGATTCTCAAAAAAGTTTAAGTTAATCCTCAACTTAGGATTAGTGAACTCTGTTCTATTCCGGTATTTCAAATTTAATTTTCTTAATATTATCAATAAAGGTTGATACTAAGAATAGATTAATAGTATATTGTATTATTAGGAATAAAAGTGATTCTTTGTGTGGCGAGCATGTAAGTTTGAACGACGAGAGGATACGCGAGTCGGACAATTACATGCGAGGCACACAATGACACTTTTACTGCGAACTTCAAATTATTTAAATAAAATAATTACAACTTGACGTTACAATAATTATAAATATTTTACTTAAAGGACGTTTGCTGATTTCAATTGCTCTGTTGCTATGGATACATTCGTATTTGTTCACTTTTTGTTATAAACATTCAAGTTAAAATTTTCACCTTTTGACGTTTAAATAAAAACCATGCTATTTTATATTTTCCTTTTGTGCAATTATATCAGAATTTGAAGTATTGCCATGTACGGCCCTTGAAGTTGTTCAAATGGATGGGTCAACAATACTGTTGAAGGATATAATATATCGAGGAATCGATGAAAAACAATATGAACTTTTATTATCACTTTAATTCTAAGTATTCTTACAATAATTACCAATATGTAGGTTTGCTATTTTTATATGTTATTTCGTTAAATATAAACTGTTTATATTTCAATTTGTAGATTATCAATTTTAATTTGACTGCTGTTGGATGTTTTTAGTAACTTTATTCTTAGGTTATCTAGTGTGTAGTGCAACTTGGGGCGACATGACAGGTTTCTATTTTGCAAGTTACTTCTTATTCCCTCATTTTTTTATATAGTTGCTATGGATATTTATTTATTTCATTTCTTCCATGCCATTTTATGACGTTTGAAGAAAAACTATTTTTTAAGATATAAACTGTTAAAATTAGAATAGAATTCGCTAATCTAAAATTAGGATT
The DNA here is from genome assembly GCA_943142095.1 of Ophonus ardosiacus. NCBI lineage: Eukaryota > Metazoa > Arthropoda > Insecta > Coleoptera > Carabidae > Ophonus > Ophonus ardosiacus. The sequence continues at coordinate 3,000,060 of OW964832.1, read as the reverse complement.
AGGTTGAACTCTTTTGAGAATTGAGCTGTAAGATACTAATTTGCTCGAAGTAAGGTACCATGGACTCGGTGTACTTGTGCATTGTACCCTCCATCCATTTATTTATTTATTATTGTAAACTACGTTAGATATTATAAAACTCGTACAACTACCTAATTCACTTGTAGTCCCTGTCCTGAATGTTATCTTTCATGGCATTGTCTTTGATTAAACACCAACACATCTCAATCCCGGATCCCGGATCCCGTGATCAGCATCCCTATTCCTACGTATCCCTAGCAGGAGCAGGAGCAGGTAGTGTTGCTTTGTTTTTCCGCACGTACGGTTCGCAATCTCCCCGTCGATGCATCTCGGCGCTGCAATCTTTCGCCGCCTTCTTGATCGCCCTCGTGAGGGCTGTATCTCCAAGCTCGGTCCCTCAGCGAACGCTTGTCTTGCTTTTTACGGCGCTAGTTTCCATGTTCTCTGTACAGCGACGAATGGACTGGATGTAAAGAAGTGTAAGACTGAATGAGTTAAATCGGTACGGGTAATTGGAAGGCGTTGATTTTCATCAAGTTTTTTTTAAAGGATTTAGTTTTTAGAAATAGAATCATTTGGAATTCATTTGCATTACTTTTGTCGCTGTAAGATTTTATAAAGTTCAATAATTTTTGTGGAAAAAATTTAAATCAACTTGGTGGAGAGTTGAACCCCAATTTTCGAATTCAGGCATCTCTGCTAACCAATGTACCGCGCAGACATTTGGAGATCTTTTCATGTTACATAATAATAAATTAAAACAATTATTTATTTGCACATTTTTATCATTTTTATCAGTTTATGCATTAATAATAAGTATGTAATTAATATTAAATAAGGTACATGGTGATTTTAGAGTAATAGTGCAATGAAGAAAAATGTTCAGAATGAGAAACTGCGAGTACCAACCTTGTTGTTCAATTGTTTTTTATGTACGAATTAGATGCAAAAGAAAATATATGATTTAAGGCAATTATCAAAGTGCCATGAAAAAAAAACAATAATTTATATTTCTTCTAACAGATTTTACATTTCTTTTTATTATATTCTTATAAATTGTAATCATCATTTTTTCTTCCAGATTAACTCTTCCCATTATTGTAATAATAATGAAATAAAAACAAATGCCAAATCTGTCAGATATGCCAGAAACAAGATATATAATTATTTTTCCAGGGCATTCTGCCTTAAAGCGTGTATTTTCTTTTACCTGTAACTCATACATAAAAACAATTACTTGGTACTCAATCGATACAGTTGTTTCTCATTCTGAACATTTTTCATCACTACTAGTTTGTTCTAAAATTAATGGTTAAAGAGGTTTTGCCAAATAAAAATTTTAACATTGAATTTCCTATAATCGAAAAAAAGTAGACACTGGTATATATATACAGTATGTCCTCGCATTGATTTTACGAAAAAATGCCAAGGGAAGAAAATTTTTTGCTTGAATTGAAACGCATGTTTCAGTTATTAAAACTTTTAATTAATACACAGTTATTGCATTGAATCTAACATTATTTTAGTTAGCTTTTTTTGAATAATTTTCAGACTGTTCGGAATTTTGAATGTTTCTTAACGGAATCTGAATCAACCTTCAAAAGTACACAACATTGACCATTTAACCGACCTCGTAGCTCTTATAGTTTCCGAAATCCCAATGGTATCCTAATCAATTTGGGACACCTGTATATATATATATATATATATATATATATATATATATATATATATATATATATATATTTACATCCCAATATCATTGCTGCGTCCTTTCATGGCTAGGACATTGTGGCAACCACCGAAAGGAATAGAGATAGGTATCGGCTTTATAAAGTATATCTACTTATTTTCCCCCCTGATTATGAATTTCGGTTCAAATTTCAATAAAGTCGATTTACAACGATATACGTTTCCTTTCATTTGACGGACATTATGAGCTCCTCCATTCTGAGTGAATCCGACGTCCACAGTATATACTTCAGACATAATCAGTACTTGTGACGTCCAATTTGTATATTTTTATTCATACTACCGTTACAGTGACGTCCAGCAGCGTTGCCAATATTAAATACATTATTCTGATGCAGAAACTAAAGCACTCTTTCAGAACAATATGCATACTTTGCTGTAAACATCATAGATTCCAACAATGTTTGATAATGGTAATATCTTTTGGCAATCTGTAAGTAATTTGAAAATGGAACTGATAATTTGTCATTTAAAATGTCATTTTTAATACTTAATACTTTTGTTCTAAAATTATTAGGAAAAAAAATTCTCCAAATTAAAATTTTACCATTGTATTTCTCATACATATAACAAAAATAAAGTAGATATCCGTTATACAAGTAAACAATAACAAAATCTTTATAATGTATTTACAGTAAAATAACTCGATGGTACAAAATGTGATAGAAATGTGAAATGTTCTTGCACCTAGTGTACAAGAACAACAATTCTATTTTCTCCGACGGTAAATGTAAATATGTGAAAATAAGTGAAGAATGAACTATTTAAATAACCCCAAAATCTTACAATTAAAAAGTACAGATAGTTATTTTTAATATTAATTTAAAATGAACTGAATTAATACTTGCAGTATTTTTTTTTAGTAAAATTTGCCGTCTTCCTTTGTATTATAGTCATAAAAATTTTATTTGATAAACAAAGTAATTGTTACATGTCAATAAAATAGTGAAGAAATATATTAATAAGGTTAATATGATTATTAATCTCCGATTTCAATATTTTTATTCTATTTGTTAAACAAATTATTTGTAAAAAAGAGTGAAAATATGTGAAAAACAACAGTTTGGATGCTTTTCGGCTATTTGTGCAACAAATTCAAATTTTTATGAAATTTATAATAATAAGTTTATTATTAATATTCAATTCCGATTTTAATACGCTTATTCTAAGTAAATAGCTATTTGTTGAACAAATAATTTTTCACATGTCAATAAAATAGTAAAAATATATGAAAAGCAGTCGTTTGGGTTCGGCTATTTTTCCAATAAATTGGAATTTTTACGGAAATTACAATAATAGGCATATTATTAAGAAAATTCTAATTGACATAATAAGTCAGTGTCAAGTGTAAATTACATAATATGTTTGTGTTATAATTTTACTGGAAATATAGAAATTTTCTATGTGGTATTTGTACAAAATACATGGAACTGCCAGAATGCAATGTAATGAAATACTGGAAATGTAGAATCTTTTGCTAGAAACTTTTTGTATGGCATTTGTATACAACTGAGGGAAGGTAATGTGATGGCCACATCAATTTTTTTTTTTATTTAACATAAGAGTATAGTCGAAATTATGGAAATTTGATAAAATATTATAAATCACAGCAAAAGATAATTTTAGAGCTTTAGCTTGTGAACTGTTCTGAAATTATCAATCTCCCCTGAGAGTTATTGAACCCCTTCGGAGAAAATAAAATGAAAAAATCTGATGTGGCCAACACAATACCTACCGCTATTTCATTTTTATTAATTTAAATTCATACCTAATTTTTTTTTTTGCAGTGACACATTTGAAATATAAACTGTGTAACAAAGGAATTTTGTTTATCTTTGAAACAAAGGCATTGGGATTTATAAAAAAGATTATTTTTTAAATTTATCTGTAAAATACATAGAAAAATTATTAATGTATACTTGTAGAAAATTCAATTAGCTTTAATTTTCATGGCATAAAATGCGAAAAAATGACATTTAATGGTATTTTTTGACGAAAAACCTTTATGAGCTACAAGTAAAGTGCCGTTTCCGGTTATCCGATTTACACCAAAATCTAATGGTTTCTTTCATATTAGAATAGGGTTAAAACACGCTTCAGAATTTTCTGAATGATAGTATTTGAGTTAGAACGTGGTCATTTATCAAAATCTCAACATGCGATTTTTAGCAAGATCCCTATAACTCCCTTACCAAGGGTAGCGGGAGGTAAAAACAAATAAGTGAAATTTATGAAATATTTATTATTACATCGAACAGTCCTGCTTATTTCCAGAGAGAGTGTTTCATAAACATTAATTTGTTTCATTAATCTTTAGTTGTTACACATAAACAAATTATTTATCCGTGTTTCTTTCTATGTTTGCATATAGATTGCAATAAAAATACGGTGTTTTTAAAAGTTATTACTTTTGATCATTTATATTTCTATATATCTCACTAACGCATATAATAAAATTTTTCAATTTACATTATAATAAAAATAAAAAGCAAATATTTTAACGTATTTAAACTATCTAAAATGTATAAAAATATTTTGTAATTAAAAGAAAACACTTTAATGAAACACCTCAAGTAGAGGAGAAATAGGAAGAAGTACCCAGAATAAAATATATCTATATTTAATAAATCGTTTGTAGTACATATTAATATGTTTTAAACATTTTTACCTCCCGCTACCCTTGGTAAGGGAGGTATAGGGATCGTGCTAAAAATCTCATATCGAGATTTTAGTAAATGACCACGTTTTAGGGTCCCTAGAATCCAATTTTAACATTTTCACGATGATGTCTGTCTGTATGTGTGTGTGTATGTATGTGTGTGTGTATGTATGTATGTATGTGTGTGTGTGTGTGTGTGTGTGTGTGTGTGTGTGTGTGTGTGTGTATGTGTAGAGATTTTGTCTTCGCTCTAACTCAAATACTATCATTCAGAAAATTCTGAAACCTTGTACTTCTATCCTATCCTAATATGAAAAGAAGCCATTAGATTTTGGTGTAAATCGGATAACCGGAAATGACACTTTGCCTGAATAATGGTTTTTCTTTAAAAAATACCATTAAATGTCATTTTTTCGCATTTTATGTCTTATGAAAATTAAAGATTATTGAATTTTCTACAGGAATACATTAATACTTTTTCTATATATTTTACAGATCAATTTAAAAATATTTTTTTTTATAAGTCGCGAAGTCTAAGATAAACACAATTCCTTTGTTACACAGTTTATATTTCAAATGAATGTAACTGACAGTAAATGTCACTGTCAAAAAAATAATCACTTCAAATTAATAATAGTGGCATTTTAAAAAGAAAATAGTAAATAAAGCAATAGTTTTATGCAATGGAACAGTTTGCAGCGTTAGTAAATACGTAGGTATGTATTTAAATTAATAAAAATTAAATAGCGGGAGGTTTTGTGTTGGCCACATCAGATTTTTTTCTTTTAATAATTATTTCTACACTCTCTTTTTCGACTTTGTACTGAATAATTCAGCTTTATGATACGAGTATTTATAAATAATTACCTTTTTTTAAATTTATTACATTTGTAAACCATACATTTTGATTTCATAGTTTATAGATTTTGTATTTGCTCAGAGGATTTTACAAGTGCAAAACAAAAGGTTTGATTACATAAATATTAATTTAAAATACTACCAGGAGTGCACAATGTAGATTTAAATACGATTAAGAGTTGCGCGCTAATGTAGTATCCAAAGTTCCACTGTTGCCAAGTGTACGGAGTTTAGAATGTCGCTGGAATGAAACTTCAGTATATACATTGTATATACGCCGGACGACACTAGCGCCGCAAGTGGAATTTTTATGAACTACAAAAAATATACATTTTCCATTCCGCTATCATTCTGACGTCCATAACAAATTTTGCTATACGATACTAGAGGCCCCCCTGATGTCAGAAAAAAATTTATAAGGCCATGTGCATATGACGTCCGGTATACGGACGTCTTATGCACAAGGACGTCACTTTGAATGTAGAAAATTACACAGGGGACGCCACAATGGTAGTGGGATGTAAATATATATATATATATATATATATACCGTTTGGTAATGTGTAACATCTAATTTGATTGTACAAATATTGCTCATTTGTAGCGATACCCATGGAATTGAAACAAAATTACAAAGAAATTCATATCGTTTGAACTGTCAGAAGTTTAATTTTATAGGTTACAAAATGTGAAAAAAATAAATGTTATTTAAGTGTTAGATTTTAAAAATAATACCTGTGTAGTGATTCAGGTGCAGAATTGAATTATCTGGAACTTTTAATTGAAAACCGAATTTCTGACAGTTCAAACGACACGCATTTCTTTGTAACTTTGTTTCTATTCCATGGGTATCGCTACAAATGATCAATATTTATACAATTTCAAATTAAATTTTACAAGTTACTAAACGTGCAAAATTAAATCTGTTTACTTATTTAGACGTAGAATATAATTATCTATAATATTTATTTGAAACATTTTTGTCTAAAATTAATTGGGGACTTATGCGCAAAGAAAAACTGTTTTCCCATGTTAAACACCTATGGCCAGATTCTTAATTAGCACACTGTATATATGTGTTAATGTAAACATGGCTGAGGAGTGGTCAATCAACGTATAGATTTAAATTGAATCCTCTTAATTTATAAATGGACTATAGTTCCAGTCTATGCGTTGAGTTCAGTGGTCTCAACCAACATTGTGAGTAATGGTAAATTTCTTTCCCTTAAGTTTAAAAAGAATACACTTACTGAATAGCCATTAAAAACCACCCTATTTAAACTCAATTTTATTTAAATTAGAAATTAAGACTCAGAATCCATCCACATTACTTAAACTACCAAAAACCACCCCTAGTATTGCTGGTTATAATGAGTTGTTTTATAATAACCCGGGGGCGCTGGCATTGTACAGGTCCTGCTGAAACAATAGCGAGTGGGGCAGGATTCTCATTTCTTAATGTCGCAGGAACAAAGCGGCGAGGGCACTGATTATTCCTTCCTCCAGCAGGAAGAGAATGTCGACAAGAAACGGCAATTGTGCGCAGCGGTAAGGGACTGTAATGTGAACGCACTAGTTGTGGTAACAGACACGTTTTTGCCCAGTAAGGGTAAGGGTGTCTGGGGGATTTAATTGTCAACCGTTGGTCATGACATTGTACATGAATTATAACACGAATTTTCAAAAGTTTTTTATGTGTTTTGGATTTATTGTTGTACTGTAGTTTATGGATTTTATATACTAAGTTTTATGCCCGTATCCATAATCAATGTTCAATCTCATACTTGAGTATTACTTCGCCAAGCATTACTCCAGTCGTTGTCGACCTCAAGCACATCATATGTTTCATAGTCGAAACTTCGTGAATTTTCGGCTTTCTAGGGAGGATTTTAGAACATTTGTAATAACTGAGGAGTGTTCATTCAAAAGTTGATATGTCCATTTTTTGTCAAAAATGAGTTATATATGTATTCGCCTTAAATCTAGTCATCCGAATCGATTGGCATGCTCGGTTTCAAGAAAACTGTAACATGTCTCATATAAACTTAACAATAAAAATTGAGTTTCAATCAAAAGTTAATATGTCCACTGAATAAGTAATACAGTTTTATTAATTTCAAACGAAGCTATAAATGTCCACTGTATAATGTTCATATAAAATTGAATATGAAGATTTATACAGAAGTGTAGGAAGAGTAATGAGGTTAGGGAAAGAATGGAAAATATATAATATCAAAGAACTACAAAATATATATATAAAAAAATGACTGGCCTAAAGGACACTAAAAGGATTCATATAAAGAAATGTATGGGAGAGAATAGTGAATACATTCAACTTAAAGGACATGAATATTAGTATTATAGTTTAGTGATTTGGAACAATCCGTACGTCTCTTGAAAAGAGGAAAGAATGACAGAAATTTGGAATTGGATGTACTAAAAAATATTAATAAAATAAGTACACATAAAAAAGGATGTAGACCATCTGGCAAGAGATAGAAGAGTTTGAATGGTACAAAAAAAGTTTTAATAAACACTTCAGAATGTAAACATGAAAATGAAGATAATGAGGAGTGTGATTGTGAAGAATTTGATACAGTTCACCTTTAAACGAAAAGTATTATGTACCTACTGGAATGATTTTTTTTTTTAAATTTTCATAATTTTTGTAAAACTATAACTATAAAAATATAAAAAGGATGTCGACACTAATTATATTTTTTTTTTAATTCATGAAAGTTTAAATTAAACTTAATTTCTTAATAATTTAACAAAAAAATCCAAACAAATTCAATTTTTCCATGCAAAAGTTAACATGTCCCAATTTTTCCATGCAAAAGTTAACATTTCCAAATATTTTTTTCAAATTTAAGCGAACTGAAAACATATACAAATATTATATTATCGGATATTTAATAACATTTACTAACTGAATTATATATGAAGTAATCGAATTAAAAAAATATATAGCAGGGACATAATAAATTTTTCGCGTTTTTCTCAAAACTGTTTATGATGGACATATTAAGTTTTGAATGAACACTCCTCAACTATGTTGCTATATATTTGTAAATTTTAATATTTTTTTTAATCTACATAATGTCACAGGTTACAGATACATGAATCGTATCACGGATATACATATCTCCTTGAAGCAACACTTTTTCACCGTTATTATTAAGGCTTCTTCTGCTAGGTATACAAATTCTAAAAATTGTTGATTATCTTCATGATTTATTATTTAACTTAGATGATGTGATGGAAATGACAGTTTGACAGTTTTTTACCTCCCGCTACCCATAGGGATCGTACTAAAAATCGCATAAAGAGATTTTAGTGAATAAGCACGTTTTCCTACCCCCTCGAATCGGATTTTGATATTTTTTCAATTATGTCTATGGGTATGTATGTATGTGTGTGTGTGAGTGGATCCTGTGGACACGATTACTCAAATTCTATTAATCATAAAATTTTGAAATTTTGTGTGCTATTTCTATATGGGAAGAGCTGATTAGTTTTTAGTGTATATCTGATAACCGGAAGTATCACTTATACAAGGTTTTAACAGTTTTTCTTGAAAAAAATACATTTAATATAATTTTGCAGCAATTTTACGAATAAAAAGTGAATATAATGGTACAATCTTCAATTTTACGATAATATTATTTAGTAAATAACTTTAAATAATTTTAAATATAAATTTATGAAATAATTTATTTTTGTACATCATCTTTCCTATGCGTCAAATAATAACAATATTTTAAAAATAATTGTATTAAATACCAGTGATCTCTATACATCAGTTTTTTTTATATATTGATCAAGTCTACCTAAAATTTAAAAAAAAAACATCAATTATTACTTAAGCAGTACTAAAGGTTGCTTGGAACTCGCCTCAAGTAAACCTTCGATCGAAGTACGAGTGAAGAAACAAGTGACAACTATGAAACAAAATCTGTATTCAGAGCTCTCTATACACTTAAATACTTGTAACATTAGGAGAAATCTAAATAAAATTAAAACAACACTACTGAAAAAATCTTCCTAGATTGATCTAATTTACGTAATCAAAGGCACTAATTAGATAATTCCCTATTTTGCAAGCATCCCTCTTCCTCTTCCACGTCTGCGTAAAGGGTGTGCGTTCAGCTATCCTCTCAAACCCAGTAGGGTTCGCTCTGCTTCTGCTAACCCTGACAATTAGCGGCGTAATCAATTGCCCGAATACTTCCCGAGGTTTTTAATTATCATAGTAGGCACGGACTGGCACCCTGCAGATTGAGACCTAGGGTCGTAGGTCATTAGTGCTTCGCTGATTTTTTACTAGGGATTTAGCGTTCAACTTAATTTATCCTCTTATAGAGGTGGATTACATTTAATAGCTTGAAGTTTTGCGTAGTTTCCCTAATCGGGTTTGAAAAAGATTTAATAACGGGATGAATTTTAGGAAGGGAGGAATTACAAGCTATAATTAATTATTTTTGGGAATTAAAATTTCTAAAATAAATTGCTAAGATTTATTTACAATAAAGATGAATTTAGGCAACGTTATGAATTAACGGCATTATAAATTTATGATTATAATATATCCAAAAATATACAGGATGTTAAAAAACAAGGGTAACAAATTTTGAAGACATATAGTGGTAATCAAATTAAATAAAAAATGCCTAATCAACGTGGGTGATTTTCAACAGTTTCCGAAAGAGGTCATTTTGTGTTTAAAGTCGAAGAAAAACTGACAAAGATAGAGATCGAACACAATTTTATCTGTTAGTAAATAGTCTATAAAAAAAATAACAAAATATTCGACTTAAGTTATTACCCAAGTAACACAAATGACCTAAAATCGACGTCACAGTGACGTCTGAAATTCCGTCACGTAGACGTCCTATCGACGTCTAAGCGTGGAGCTGTGCGACGTCATTTTTAGACGTTGTTTCGACGTCATATTAAGACGTTGTTTAGACGTAATTTTAAGACGTTGTGTCGACGTTGTATCGACGTCATTTTAAGACGTTGTTTAGACGTCATTTTAAGACGTTCTTTCGACGTCATTTTTATGGTATAAACATAAATGGTGGTAGGGAAAAATTACTAGGAAAAATAAATAATTCTAAAGTTTTATTTATACGTCGCATAGACGTCTAATTGGACGGCCGTATATGACGTAAATTCGACCTAAAATCGACGTCACTTTTTGGTCGATCGTTGGTCAGTGTTACTTGGATATGTACACGCCCAAATTTTGAATACTTCTTTACAGACATAGGCTTAATTTTTTTTATTTCATGCACTAAATTAAGTGTAGAATCATTCATATAAACACCTAAGATTTGGTTAAAACGTATTTTAAACAATAGCAAAAATACCAAATTTTGTTGAAATTTAACAAAAAATTCAAAATTTCTAGCTTCGGCCATAAATAAAAACGAAGTTAAAATTGAAAAAATCTTAAGTAATAGGTACCTACGTACAAAACAAATTATGTAACACAACAATCCAAACTAATTATATTTTTAAATTAATTCGTATAATTACTTTGCCGCCACTATTACATGAATTTTTTCTTTCATTTCGTTTATTTCGGTGGTAGTGTAAAGACGTGTGTATGGTGTGCTGGTGTACTGTGACTTTCAGGACTTCCTGGTGCTTGGAGATATTTGTGGACACGTGGAGTTCACCTGGATATTTCACCCTAACATGGTTTGATCTTATTTTACTATTTTTATATTACTTTGCAACTTGTAGGACTTAGCAAGTGTTGAATTTAACAAACAATAATAATAATAATAATAATAATAATAATATTTTTGTCGGCTTTTCAAGCATGTATTAGTTATAGCCCCAAATACTTTATTTATCATTACAGTTTTTAACATTACATACACACACACAAACATCCAAGCCCCTGGTGGGAATCGAACCCACGACCTAAGGGTCCGAGGCGGCTAACAATAAAAAATACTGATGTATTTAAATCATTACTCATATTGTTTTTTAAATGTACCATATCATACAATTTTAATACATAGTTAATTTGCGGTGTTCAGAATTTGAAATAGGGGCTAAAGTTAAGTTTAACAAGGATTGTAGAAATTTATATTGATGGTTATATATAGTTGCTAACCATAAAAAAACATTAAATACCACAAAAATTTGGGTGCGGAAAGCAATATTTAAAGCGATTTCGGCATTTTTTCTGAAAAAAAATGGGTTAGATCAAGCACATATATTTCTTTGTTTAAGTACGTACTTACGCTTCCATACGAATAATAGTGTTTCAAATAATGTATATTTGCAGAATTTTGTCTTTTTTCCCTTATTTTCCTTCGTTTTATTAGGTATTGTTTTTGTCAGGATTTTTTTAAAAATGAGTGCGTTAGGTATTGTTTTTGTTAGGATTTTTTAAAACATTTCTTAAAACATGAGTGTGCGTTAGGTATTGTTTTTGTCAGGATTTTTTTTTTAATTTATTAGAAAATGAGTGTGCGTTAGGTATTGTTTTCGTCAGAATTTTTTTAATTACCGACTTTCAATTTGAACGATGTTCGTGTTCTTACGTTTTCATATCATTTTAGGTTAAGTTGCATTTTTCCCTTAAATATCTATTAATAATTACTTTTCCACCCCACTTTTGTGTTTTCATGTGGTATTTTACTGAAAAGTGTACTGTGTCTTAATAACAAGCATATCCAGTGTTCATTTCATTACAAAAAACACAACTTTATTATAGGTAAAATTAGGAATTTATTTTTACAAAAAATTATATATATATATATATATATATATATATATATATATATATATATATATATATATATATATATATATATATATATACATACCTGTTTCCGCACTCTCATTCTGTCTTTTCTTATTATATTTTAGCTAAAAGATGACATTGCAACAAAAAAATTGCAATTTCTACAATCCTTGTTAAACTTAACTCCGGCCAAAATAATGATGTATTTAAATCATTACTCATATTGTTTCTTAAATGTACCGTATCATACAATTTCAATACACACAGTTAATTAGCGGTGTTCAGAATTTGAAATAGGGATGTATTATGTAACTTGATCCACAGATCACTGCTTTTACACTTAGACCTTAACAGTAAAACTTCCTGGTGCCTGGCGAGACGTCTGGACATAAGGAGGACCTGTAAATGAACCTGGATATATAATTTATTCACGGTAAGTCCAAATATTATTACTTTTAGTTTTATTTTATTTTACAATTCATAGTTTCCACATTAGAGTCGTTAAAAAAATTGTAGATGCCCCCTAAAACGGTAGTAAGTGATTAAAAAAGGTACCTATTGAAAAGAGAAGGTTATTTTTGTTATATAGATCATAATCAGTTTATTTCACAAATTTACAAAAAATACATAAAAATAACTGATCAGAGTCACAGAATTTGATTTTTATTCGAGAAATAAAACTATACTTTTTACTCTAGTTGCCTAATTAGTTACAATTTTTTTTACGTCTGGAATAGAAACGTGAAAAATAGTGCCATAGTGTTTCATTTTTTCACGCATTTTCGTCAAAGTATAATTTTTTCCTCGCGTTTATTATTTAGAAAAATAAATCATATTGTATGAATTTATTTTAAATTTTAATGAAAAATCGCACGTTTTTTTAACGGATAAAAGAAAAAATATGATAAGTTTGAGGAAATTTTTCGAATAAAAATGTAAATTTAACGATTTAAGTAATTAAAGATTTTTTTCAAATTTTTGAATATGTAATTTTAATTTTTTTAATAGGACTGAAATATTAGTGCAAAAATTCAGTAAATAACTGTTTCAGTAAAAAAAATTAGTAAATTTTTAATTTTACTAGGTACCACTTAACAACCTATAACAAAATGAACATTATTTTAATGTTGTCGAAATATTTAAATAATTATTCAAATTATAATATATAACAAATATTTTTTTTCACTACTAACCTATAATCATATCATTATTGACTCATTATTGTTCCGTGAAATTGTTTTTCTATACCTAGACATCAATTATGGACCAAGATCAATAATAGTGTTAAAGTTATTGACCTAGGTCAATAATAATGTTATCGTTTTCATTCTATTATTTTTGACACTAGATGTCATATTGCTTAAAGTCAGTTACCAATATATGGAATAAATTTCGTAACTAATTCTTATAATTAGGTATGTGCTAGTAGTGAAAAAAATAATATATATACACCACGGTTATGAAGAGCATTAGTGTTCTTGCGATTTATTATCCCTTGGTTCTCTCGTGATTATAATCTTTCGCTCGGTCAATAATGATATTCTTCTTAACCTATTATTTATTTAAAATAATTTGACGATTATTTTATTAATTGTTGATTGTCTTTTCTATTGTTACAGACTTCTAGAAGCAGGAGACTTTCTGGAGTAGGTACAGGAGTAATGTATGGAACTGAATCTTGAGTTGTGCTTTGGAGTTCTGCCCAAAAATTCCAGCGTCGGGAGGAGAATCTCTGCCCTGGACTTACTTCACTCTTTATATGTATTTCACCCCTTTCTTCTCATAAAACAACAATATATACCTAAAAAAAATATATAATAACTACTTTCACATATCAATAATATTAGAATTATTAACATATCTACATCACCATTATTATCTTCATCATTATCATCATCAATACGGTTTATTATTGTTATTATTATTATGATTATTAATATTAAAAATAAATGTATTATTATTTATTTTTTATTTAATAGGATTAAAAAACAGGTTTATATTTTCAATATTTATCTCATACACTTATTTTTATCTTCATCATACGAATACCTACGTATTTAAAACTGATTTCCGATAAATATTATTGGCAAATATAATTCTGTATTTAAATTAATACATATTGAATACATACAAAACACATTTACTTGGCAATGATTGATTTACAATAAATGTATTTAATTTCAAATTTAAATATTATTGAAATACACGCATAATCTGAGCCAACCAATCACAGACAAGCAGTCTTGTGCATGACCTCGTAGTTGGTAAAATGGCGATTTAGTTAACAAACATTTACGTGAGTCGTGTTTGTGATGTGCTTAATAAAGGTTTTTATGAGTTATATTTATTGTGAATGGTGTTAAATGACTTTAAAGCAGTAGAACTTAATGCCCAGCTGTTATTTTCCAAGGTAAATGATTCTATTTTACAGTAAATGTATTAAATTATGAAATCAGCTGTCACTGAATGTTGCGCAATTATCATAAACTAGTAGACAAAATTAACAATATGAAATCCAAAGGTCTAATGTATGTTTGCAAATGAAATGATATTAAAATCAGTCTTAATACTAAAGAAAATAATATTTTATATATTTTTACAAATATATATTTCTACAACTAATAAATTATTCATTCGATAGACGATACGATTGCATAAGTTTAGACATACTATTTTTAACTTGTTGGACAAAGTTTAAAATAAATACAGCAAAGCATCTTTTTCATTTGATTTACAATTTATTTAAAATTATAAATAATATTATTTTACATATTTATCACGAATTTTAAAACATATTTAACCAAATTTTCTCGTTTGATAAAAGCAGGAATTAAAATACTACATTATTTTATCACCTAAATTTTTTTCATGCCGAGGGCGTTGTATGAGGCTCCGTTTGGGCCAAAATAAAATTTTCTGTAATAGTAGAGTCGCGATTTAGTGAACTAATTACGGCCAAGCCAGTTCACTCTTTAGGGGTGTTTACTTTTTCGGGGTTCTTGTTTAGATGACTTTTATACAGGAAAAAAACATTTATTTTAGCTAAATCAACAGAGTTATATAGTACGTATATAGTACTTAATACATTATATGGAACAAGAGAATATGTATTTATATAAAGGGTTATTTAGGCAAGAAAATTGAAGTTATTTTGGATTGCTTGCGCTTTTTGTTCAAGTTAATTTGTACTAATCTTTGTCTCAAATTATGTAATACGAGCAAACTGCAATATTCTACTTCATCTCCGTTTCCTCAGCCCATTGGACAACACATTCTCTTTTACTCAAACATTTTAGCACTTCATTTTTCTCTTTTAAACTCAAACATTTTCGTTTTTGTGACATCTTGATCGAAAAAATTGGAAAATAAAAATTAACGTCTCTCTGTGTCGAAATTTACCACTGAAATATGGATGTAATACTACGTAACTTACCGATGATGTGAATGTACAATCGGCAATATGAAAACCAGATATTTAGGGGCATCCCTGGACAAATATGAAACGGAAATACCAGTTTACTGTATCGGGGTTTACTGCTGTTCACAATATCGCGACGCAATAATAAAATTTGAGTGTTCACTCTATTGAGTAGTTCACTCAATAGAGTATTCACTAAATCGCGACTCTACTGTATATATATATATATATATATTCTGCCCAATATATATAAAATTTCGCTATATATAATGTTTTACGATGGCGATATATACAATTTTTATTGTGATATGTAGAAATTTTCATTGCAATATATTAAATATCATTGTCTAATATATATAAAATTTCGTGATGTCGATATATAAAATTTTCATTGCGATATATAGAATTTTTCGTTCTATAAAATGCCGTAATAAGGAGGGCGCTCATATTTTTTACGGTCTTGTACATACAATTAAACTTACGTTGGCAACGTGTAGATTTCAGGATTAATCCTGATACAACTGATCGAGTGTCCAGCGTCCTTGAGTCGGTAACACAGAAATCTACTCATGTTGCCAACACTCATTTCGCAGAGAATTACATACAAGATTTTTTATAATAGCGTTTTAAAACAGATCATTTATTCTCAAATATTAACATTTTGAAAAATTAGGCAGACGTCAGGTCATTTAGCAATATTTTACGTATTAAACTGTCACTTTTACGCATTAAACTGTCACTTTTCCGCATTAAACTGTCACTTTTAGCATTAAACTGTCATTTTTAAGCACTAGTGTTTAAAAGTATTTTATTTAGCAACGAAAATGATAATCAAAAAGTTGTTATAAAACGCTAGTATAAAATAGTATATTATGTGGCAAGTGTGTGAAGCTGACATTTTTACATGAGGGTGGAGATTACGACACGAGCCGAAGGCGAGTGTTGCAATCCACCCGAATGTAAAATACGCTTCACACACGTGTTGCATACTATACTTTTTCTACGACCTTGCAATAAAATATATTTTTTCTTCACATTGTCATTCTTTAAACGTAAAGCCTCTGTATTATCAACTTGTGTAACCATGGTTACCAACGTTACGGGTGTTTAACAGCTTTGTTTTATTAAAATACAATTCAGTTTGTAATATTTAAAATAATGAACGATGCGTGAAATGTTACTTCACGCACCGTGTGCAAAAAATCAAACTTCACACATAAAAATTGATACGTCAAATACTCACTTCACGCATGGGAGTAGAAAAAAGAATTTTTAATCTCATGCATTTTGCATATTATTCTACTAGAGATATGGTTTATTTTATAAAATACTAATTACAATTATGTGTGTATAGTAAATACTTCGCTTCTCATATCTTAAGAATATGGGTCATCAAATGTCGTCGTATTTCAACGACAATAATGGTCGTTACATAATAAATAAATCATTACTTGTAAATGATACATATATTAGTGTACGGTTAAAATATATTTTTAGCTGATAATTAGCGCTCAAAATAACCCTTGTAGTACACTCTCCACCCAATATTAAGTGCCTGTAATAATAATACAAACATATTTGTATATTATTACAAAAAAAAAAAATCAGTAGTGTTTTTGCACACTAATTTTGAATGCCTGTTACATGCAAATATATCGCCAATTTATTATTGAAAAAATAATGTATGTAGTGCTTTTTCCACATCAGGTTACAGTGCCTACGATATCTTCAGATTATTGCAGATTTGTGGTGTTTTTTAACATCAGTTTAAGAGTGCCTGTTATAAAAAATATATTGTTGCACAATATTAATATTTTTAGTACACTTCCCACTATAGTTTGTGGTGCCCTTGATAAAATAAACATATCTTCAAATTATTGGCTATAAATAGTGTTCTTTCCACCCTAGTTTTGAGTGCCCGTTACAATACAAACATTTATATATTGTTGCATAAAAATATTTGTTGTATACTTTCCACTTTAGTTTGTTGTGCCCTCGATAAACCAAACATATATTCAAATCATTGACCAAAAATAAACTATGTGGTGAAGTTTCCACATTAGTTTTAAGTGCCCGTATTGTTAAACATATTTTTAGGTGCGGTAACACAAAAATTATAAAAATTTATACATACCTTCAAATATTCTAGTGTTTTTTGTTCATCATTCATCAAATTAAATTTTCTAAGTTCTAAATCTAAGTCTAACGCTTTTGCTGTTAGCGAAATTGCTCTTACAGGTGGGGTCCAAATATAATTTTGGTGTTATAGTGACTATTTATTTATTTATTTCTTGGCGAAATAAAAGTAAGTGAACGAATACGTTTTTTATTTAATGCTTTATATATCACATATAACACAAAACATATGCGCACCCAAACACACATATATAAACAAAACATATACGCACCCAAACACACATATATAAACAAAACATATACGCACCCAAACACACATATATAAACAAAATATATATTTCTATTTTGCATCTGTAACAAAGCTATTACAGCACCCAAAGGAGTTCGTTAATAGCTCATTCGAGTGCAGTAATAGACTAGTACATTTTATTTTTATAAGGTTGGTGGCTAAAAATTTCAAAAATATCTAATGTCAAATCTCGTTAAATAAACGAACACAAACGATTGTTAAGAATTTTATTTTCATACAATTTTCAATTTAAAACTAAGAGTAAGAAGAAGAGATGAAATAGAGTAGGAAAGTTAACATAAAATAGAAAATGTCGTATCGTGTTAAAAAAATGAAGTTAATACCGCCAACTAACAAAATTCTCTAAATTTTGACGTGACTATTTTTCATTTAAAAAAAGGCATAGGAGGTGCAAAATAGAAAAAATAGTATAAAGAACTCATGTCATAATTGTCGATTAATTTGTTCGAAGAGTTTGATCACTCCGCTACGCGTCGTGATCCAAAATTCCTTCTCACAAAATAAAATTGCAATTATGGTATTCGTTCTTTAATATACTGTTATACATACAGTTTAAATATATAATTATCATTATTTACTGTTTAACAAGTTTCGTATTTCTCAGAAAATTTCTATGTGTTACAGATAATTGTGCCTGTTTTTCTATATATTGAGATCATCTACAAATCCTAGAAGTCAAGCTGATATTCGCACAGACATAAACGAGATGGGTCGACGCACAATTCACCATATTATTGTACATTGTTGTATTGTTGTATTATATATAAATAAATAAATAATAAATAAATATAATATTTTATGTATAAGTTTCGTATCATATAATTACATAGATTTTGTGTCAAGCTTGTGTTGTCCCAGATATAAATAAGATGGGTGATATATTATGTTTAGATAGTATATTTTACCCGACCTGAACTCATTAAAAATATTGATAGAAAAATACATGAAAATCACATGTATTAATTTATATTTCATCTGCATTCTTTTATTAATACTCTTATATTAATAGTGGAAGTTGTAAACAAAATTCCCTTTATTTGGGTATAGTATCAATAGATACTTTTATTAATAAATGAAAACATAATGTTAAAATCTGATATCTATCAACTTATATACCGAGTTCATTGTATAGTAAACACTTAGAAAAAATGTATTTGAAAATATCATGGAAATCAAGCTGACACTGCCACAAACAAATATAGGATGGGTCACCGTTAAAACTGTTACATATTTCATGTTATAAATGTTATGTTAGATAATTTGTAAAAAATCTGAGTCTAATAAAATATCTTTTATAGTAAACACTAATGAAACTTTCTCATTTATAACTTGGAAAATATGTAACAATAAACTTTTCTTCTCACCCAAAATTATGATATACACATTGTAATAATACTCATAACAATGTATTTGTATCAATATTTTATTGTACCTAATATGTTTCATATGTACATGTCTTACAAAAATATATAACATATAAACACTGAAACTTACACTATTTTTTACTACAATACCCTATAAGAAAATCATATAAATATCATAAATCCTAGAGCAAATCTAACTTCAAATTCGTATTGTACACAACGAAAACGATACAATAAAACTTTTCCCGATTTTCTAGCATCAAAAATAACTTCATTAGTGTACAAAACGAACTTTGAAAGTGCTCTAAATAAATAAACAGCATTACATAAATCGCGACAATCCAAACAATGCATATCATTACATGCGACAAATTAGTAATCGTAATACCATTCAAAAAATTCATTCATTTAAATATATTACATAATACAAGCGACCAAGCTACGAGCTAGCCTAGCATCCTAGCGATTCACGAGCGCAGCAACCGCGCGATTCACGAGAGCAGCAACCGAGCGGTCCACCAGCTAGCCCACCAGCAGAACCCCACCACCCGTAGCCCAGCCTGCGGTCTGGGCTACGGATCTGGTGGCCAGCCAGCCAGCAGCCAAAAATCAGCTAGAAACCTGTATATAGCTAGATATAGGCGTTATTACGTAATAATACGGGGAAGACCGTCCGGTTCAGAACCACCACTCACGCCGAATGGCTGTAAATTCATAAGACAGCAAGTATATAGCTAGAAATCTTGATAAGAAGGGGTATGATTGACGATTCGGCGTACAAAAGCCTTACTATAGCCTTTCGATTGATGAATTTTTAAATTTTGGTGGGTAAATGCCTTGGGATCGACTGAATATCTGCCAGAGAACTCAAAAATGCTCGTTTCATGAATAGTAGCCTTGCCACGGGCTGTGGAATCGACGATCCTACACGATTTTTAAATTCTGACGGCTAGAAGCCGTACTATAGCCTTTCGATCGGTGAATTTTTAAATTTTGGTGGGTGAATGCCTTGGGATTGCTTGAAAATCAGCCAGAGAGCTAAAAAATGCTCGTAGCGGCAGTAAAGTGGTACTTTTCGGCCGCTCCGGCCTTAAAACGTCGATTTTACACGATTTTTTGATTTTTGTCGACCAGAAGCCTTGCTGGTGCTCGCCGCTCGGATTTTGCTAGCTAGAAATTTCGTCGTACGTTGCATGCTTACGTAATCTGCTGTGCGTCATGGATCTGAAATTTGATTCTGGTGCTCTAGGTGTTACGTAACGTTCGAGGTGCTGTAATTAAAATGAGGATTGCAATTGGAGCATATAAAACGGAGTTTGAAATAAGAGATTATGTAACTTTCAATATTGTTTATTTTTGGTTTATATAATACATTGCACTTATGCTAATTACTTATACTATGCATTTGAATATATGCAAAATAAGTAGATCTATTTAATTATGATATGTAGATCTTCCCAGACTTTTGACCTGAAAATTATGTAATAAATGAAACAATAAGTAATTTTTAAGAATGTATTTATTCAGAATATAATGTACATGGTTTACAATCGCTTATATTTGTACAATACTATGTATCTATTGATTTTTGAATAAAATAAATCAGTTCATAATGTGGTATTTAATTAGCAACAAGTTTTTCTAGAAAATACGATTAATCAAAAAAATTATGGCATGAAAATTAGTGTACCGGATAAATATTAACACGCTCTTTCGGTTGGGGTACACCGAATTATGTAATACTTTATAGTTCGTAAAATATACACCCCTAAATTTTGTGGCGAAAGGACAAAGATTATTTTAATTTTTATAAAAGTTAGAATGACAAAAAAATGATTTTTCGTTAATCATATGTGCTGTACTACTTTTGTTGCTAATTATATACTTTTCTGACTTAGATAATAATGTATATTTTATTAACACATGAATTACAATCACTCGTATATATAGCAATAATAATTATAACAATGCATCCTAACAATATGTAAAAAATGAATATTTCGGTTGATCATTATGTCGGGTAAGGGTGGCTTAACTCAAAAACTAAGGATTGGACATTATTGCGCTATGTAAATTTGGAATCCTGGGACATTTCTACAAAGTATACAAAAAATTAGGTAAATCCATGATAGACCCATTTTCACAAATTAATAATGTGTGAAAAACGAACATTTCGGTTGATCATTATGGCTGTTTACTGTTTAGGGTGGTATAACTCAAAAACTAAGGGTTGGGCAGTACTCTACTACTAAAATTTGGAATCCTGGGACATTTTTACATAAGTGTACCAAAAATTAGGTAAATCTATGATGTACCCATTTTCACAAATTAACAAAGTATGAAAAGTGAACATTTCGGTTGATCATTAATGCCCATATTCATAAACACTCGTAAAGTTTCAAAATGGCTCATTATAATTTGTGACAAATGGAATCACAATTGACAAATTAAATTTCGATTTTTCTTTCAAGGTCGACTGTTTTTAATGGATAAAAATTATAACGAACCGTTTAAAATTTTACGAGTGTTTATGAATACGGGCATTAGGCTGTTTAGTGTTTAGGGTGGTATAACTCAAAAACTAAGGGTTGGACAGTATTCTACTATTAAAATTTGGAATCCTGTGACATTTTTACATAAGTGTACCAAAAATTAGGTAAAGCTATGATGGACCCATTTTCACAAATTAACAATGTATGAAAAGTGAACCTTTCGGTTGATCATTATAGATGTTTAGGGTAGCATAACTCAAAAACTAAGGGTTGGACATTATTGTACTATGTAAATTTGAAATTCTACATAAATATACCAAAAATTAGGTAAATCCATGATAGACTAATTTTCACAAATTATTAATGTGTGAAAAAGGAAATTTTGGTTGATCATTATGGCTATTTAGAGTGGCATAACTCAAGAACCAAGGTTTGGACATTATTGTACTATGTAAATTTGGAATCCTGGGACATTTTTACATAAGTATACTAAAAATTATGTAAATCCATGATGGACCCATTTTCACAAATTAATAATGTATGAAAAATGAACATTTTGGTTGATAAAAATTAAAAATTGAACACTAGGTAAGTTTCAAAAATAAAGTTATATTTACTATACGTATTTCGATCGACTAGACCATCATCAGGTTATAGTAACAGAAACTAACCTAGTGTTATTTTTTTAATTTTTATTAAAATTTTTCAACGAGAACCAACAGTGAAATCTATTTAATTAGTTTTGGTTGATTAGTATGGCTGTTTAGAGTGGCATTACTCAAAAACTAAGGGTTGGACATTATTCTACTATGAAAATTTGAAATTCTGAGTCATTTCTATATGGGTCTACCAAAATTTATTTTTCTATTTCAAGAAATGTTTGATATTTACTATCTATTTGTGATTGTATCATATGTATGTATAGGGTAAAACGCATTTCATAAGAATAAATATTAATATAAACATATATGAATTGTACGGTGCATGATTTTATTATACCATATTATTATTATTATACATTTCTTATTGTATCTAACATGTGCTTATGAGTACAGAAATTTTCAATGAGTCTTATACTCATTAAAAATTTACGATTTCTAACTTATTAAGTACTAGGTTTTGTTTTATTTATACATATTTTATTTATAAATGTAAAGTAAAGGAAACAAATACTTCTTGGCGGATTGTGGAGGGATGGTCAGGGGGTAGTCTTTCCCAGAAATTCTTCCTCGGATCTCGGGAAACCTCCAATTCGTCACAAAGGAACGCAATGTCTAGATGCGGCATCTATGAACATACAAGAAAATTATTGTTGTATTTATTAAGTTATGAAGTAGTACGTAAAACAAAAGAAAAGCGAAGAAATTTAATCGGAAAATTTAAATATTTGTTTCACTTTTTCATTTATAAATGAGAGATGTTTAAATATCTTATAAATATATTAATGGTATATCAAAAATGAGTAATACATTTTATATGAATTAAATTGTGTGATACATTTAAAACAAAATATGAACAATTATTTAATATTATCTATGCCCCATATAGTTTTAAGAAATACGAGTCCTAATCCATATTAGTTAGCCTAGTCAATAAAATTTTATTTTATTTAGCTCATATATAATAGGCAGTTTGCGCACCTTAGTTACGTATAACGTAACGTGACGTACAACTCGGAAAATGACGTTTCTACGGTACGTAATTTACATTTCAATAGTACGGTATTACCAGTTATTTAAATCACTATTTGGAACAAAATAAACTTCACGAACTATTTCTAACATAACGTGACAACATTCAACTGTACGTCACGTTACGTTGTACGTAACTAAGGTTCGCAAACTGCCTAATGCAAATAATAACTAACGTAATTATCGGTATGTTTTTTATTATAATGCTTTATATGGTTCTTGTGCTACATAGCAAGATATATTTTCTGAAATATTTTGTAGTTTTATTGTCAAACGAAATAATTCATAGCTTTACTAACAATACAGATAGAAATAAGAATACAATTATTATTATATTGTTCAATATTTATGTTTATCAAGAAATATAATTTAAAGTTTCGTTATAATGTGGAAATATCTTTATTTTGAATAAAAAATATAAAGTTTCTCCATTATTATTAGAAATAACACTGTTTAAGTTACGATAAATAAATTTAACAAATAGACCAACTACGAGTAATATGAATCAGGGCTCGTAATGTTTGCTGTAGCCATTAATAGCTATCATACCCAACAAAACGTAATGTGAAAAAAATAAAATAATTACCAAATAATACTCAAGGTACACCTCCATATCCTGCAGGTATCTTGTAGACCTTTCTTAGCAATAGGAAGTCGTCCTCGAAGGCACTCTTCACTAGCACACCACACACACGTCTTTGCACTAGGACAGAAACAATAAAACTGAATATATTATTAAATTCATCCCTGTAATAACTGGGCATTAGATAACAATGAGTAATTATATAACCAACAAAAAAAAATAATGAGTAACGATAAGTTATAATTGGTTTCTATGTGTTACGTAACTTTCGAATGAGGGATGATTGTAAGGACGATGTCTTGAAAATTGGATTGATATATGAATAATCATGTGCAATTTAAAATTCGAAATATTTGGTGTGGGTCGTAATCGAATCCGGTTCCTCCAGGTTCGCGACCAGACACTGGCACGCGGCCACGGGACCCCACTAGTGCTGAAAATTGGATATTTCACACTAGTGTGTAGTTAATCACATTAGTGTGAAATACCCTTTCAACACGTCGTCGGATTTCTGGTAAAAAGACTTAACCGCCAAAAAATGATAAAATGAGTTATGCACATAAACGGATACGTCTCTTCACGACGCATGCTCTAAACACAATATCTGAGCGCTAAAAAATTTATGTTAGAAGGTAATTCATTCTAAAGTTTCGTAAACGCCATCTGACACTTTTTGATGCGCACAGAAATTTTATAGAAATGTCTTAAACGCCATTCTGTGTTAATGTAATGGGTGATGTTAACGAATTGTGTTCCACAAAAGTTAATTTATTTTGATATTATTTATTAATCTGGTGTTCACAACTATATAAATATTAAAAATTTAGGTATTAAGCTATATATTGAACAAAAAAAAAACATTTTTATTAAATATTTCATGATATATGCTTCAAAATGTTGCGAAAGTATGTTGAAAAATGCATAAAATATTAATCTCATCGATATAACACAATATCTTGTTAAATAAATCAATATTGTAAATAAAAACAAGTTTTTCCTGTTTATCTCAAAACTAGTCAAAAGGCGGTTAAGTCTTTTTACCAGAAATCCGACGACGTGTTGTACATGATACTTTTCCGACGACCACAAAAAAAAAAACAATATAAAATTTTTTAACACTATTGTTATGAGAATTCACCAAAAATTATGTAAAAATCTGATAAATCAGGGTCCAACCTTCTTAATCCGTCTAAATTCAGCAAATTATTTGCAACTGTCAAATTTTTAAATACAAATTTTTAGGTTAGTTCGCTTAGTTGTCGCAGCGTGTGATAATATCAATCGCACAGTTGCTGGCGCATCTGATTGGCTAACGAGCTTTCATATCACACAGCATTGCTAGTGATGTGCAATGACCAACTTTCAGTAATAGTTTAGCGTGTGAATTTATGTACCTTTCGTAGTGGTCGTCGGAAAATATAATTTATATTCATGTGTGTGTAAGTGTACCATGCATGAATTAAATGAATAAATGTTTAATTAATATTTACCCCTAAAGCTATGCCACTCTGTATTTAAATGAAAAGTATCATTTTCCCTTAATTCGGACATGCTGATTACGGAAAAAATAAAAAAAAATTCTCTAGGGCTTAGTTTCCAAAATAGAATTTTTTATTTTTAATGAAAATTGACAATATTTTCTGACATTGACCGTTGTTTAGTCTATAACTAATGAATGATTCGGTTCTTTGGACTTTTCTACATATGTGTCCAAATTTTCATTAGTCATAGCTAAATGTCCATTGCGCATATCAAGTTTAAAATGAAATTATTCAAAAACTACGTGAAATAGTTGTTATCTGCAGGTACGTAATATTGCAGGAATTCGAATTGCTGAAAAAAATTCAGTCATGTTTGTTTCAAGATAGCTAAATGTCTATTGTGTATACCATGATAAAAATAAAATAATTTAAAAACTAAGTGGGATAGTGACTTGTAATTTTCAAATTTGGATTCAGGTGATTATTTTAAATATGTATACATAATATCAGAAATTCGAATCGCCGGATACGGAGTTAAATTTCAGTAGGAAATATTTGAATATAGCCTTTTGTTTTTCTGTACCTTTTAAATAGTATGTTTGCATGTATGTATGGTATGTGAATTTCTTGTTTAATGAACTGTGAAATATATGAAAATCAAAATATATTTGTTCCATAATGACATGAATTGATTATGTGCCAATTTTTCTTGCCATATATTAGTTATACGAGTACTTAATGTTTAGGAGGATAAGTTTTATTTTATTTATTTATTTATTTACATAAATCTTGTAAATAAGTCTTGAGTGGCACCAATTTTGTTGGGGTGTCTTCAGGGTGATGCTCTGCAACAATATGATCATCTCCAACTCTGAAATTAGGATAGATATCCTTCTGCAACTCACTCACATCCTTCTACGGCTTCTAGGACTGTAATTCATCCCTTTGTTACATGCTTCTGTAACCAAAAAATTTATAATGAAATAATATTAGTGGTTACAGAAAATAATATGGATGTACTTAGAAATGTTTTAATCGTTTGTAATTATTAAAAATAAAATGTCTAATACGAAAGTGTGAGAAATTCAATATTTAAATATTTAATTTTTTTTTAAATTACTAGTTGTATTTACTCAAAATTATTTAAATATAAAATATTTGTAGTAAAATATGTAGAACGTCCAATATATATGATATTTGTAATTCTAAATTTATTCAAATTATTTTCCACACAACATCAACAATTATATTTCAAATATAAAGAATATATATACCCCTGAAATAGTCTTTAGAAATAATGGCTGATATACCCAATAATGATTATTAAAAGTAGTTCAAAAATAAAATAAAAACTTACTATAAATAAATTATTTTCCTAAGTATAAGTCCAAGTGTTGAAGATGTACAAAAGTCCTCTCCAAGCACCAGGAAGTCGTCCTCGAAGGCACAGTACACAAGCACACCGCACTTCTGTTCACTAGCACTGTAACAATGAAACTGACAAAATTGATCTATGTAGCAGTTAGGCATTAAATAATAATAAAAAAAATGGTAGTCAACAATCAAAATAATGAGTAATTATAAATTATAATTGATATCCATGTATTACATAATTTTGTAGTCGCTCGTACGATTTTTTTTTTTTAATTTAGTATTTGTAAACACACTCCACGCCAGCAATGAGTGCCCGTGAGGTGACGCCTGGTAAGCGCTCTCACGGTACAAATATGTCATCATCATTACCGATATCTGCGATAAAGCAGATTGTGGCACACTCAGAAATGGGGTAATATGCCGTGATGATATATTTATTTATTTATAGTAAATATAATTTATGAACATAGACAGAAAGGGTGTTATTCATTGCTGAAAAAAAAATCACTTTTTTCAGTCAAATAATTTTCAAAAGGAAATTTCAACTAAACAAAATAGGAACTTAAACGTATCAAATATGAATTCCACAAGTTGGAACTGCACATGTTTTATCTGAATATAAATATACAATTATTGCACATTTATGCATTAAATTATATATCAAGCACACAAACCTGTAATTACAAATAATATTTCTCTACGTACGTATTTTTAGAGTATATGAACAACTGAGTGAATTTTTAGAAATAAAAGCCTTAAAAGAAAAAGTGGATAAATGCTATAAAAATATCTATTGGAACAAAATGTAGCGAACTGGACAGAGACAGCTAAAGACATGAAGAAATGGAAAGAAGTTGCGAAGAAAATACCCATATATAATTTTGAGAAAATGATACATAAACAATTGATGAAGGGTTATACTTTAGACTTCACACGCATGAAAGAAAGAGCTGATGTAAAAGTTAAGATGGAAGATCAAAATACAAACAATCCATCGCCATTTTTAAAGTTCTGTGTGTTCTGTCAATTGTGTTTTGATATTTGAGTTGTACATAATTCAGTGTCTTCGGATGGCTGGGGAAACTTAAAGAATTTCTCATTTGTCATGTGTTCTTTATAATTATAGCGGGAGTCATTGTTGCAAAGACCTTACATTCATTTCTTTTTACCCCCCGCATCCCCTAAGTAAGGGAGGAATAGGGATCGTGCAAAAAATCGCATATAGAGATTTTAGTGAATGTTTTGATGTCCCCAGAATCCGATTTTAATATTTTTACCTCCCGCTACCCTAGGTAAGGGAGGTATAGGGATCGTGCTAAAAATCACATATAGAGATTTTAGTGAATGAGAACGTTTTGAAGTCCCCAGAAATCGATTTCAACATTTTTACAATGATGTCTGGAGGTATGTATGTGTGTGTGTGTGTCTGTGTGTGTGGATCATGTGGACACGATTACTCAAATACTATCAATCAGAAAAATTTGAAATTTTGTGTACCTATTCTATACTAATGTGGGAAGATCTCATGAGTTTTTAGTGTATATCGGATAACCGGAAGTATCATTTATACAAGCTTTTAACAGTTTTTCTTATAAAAAATTCATTGAATATAATTTTTTAGCAACTTTTACCAATACAAATTAAATATAAAGGCACAATCTTCAATTCTACGATAAGCATTTAGTAAATAACTTGAAATAACTTTAAATATTGAATTATAAAATAATTTATTTTTGTACATTACTTTGCGTCTGCGTCAAACAAAAACAATACTTTAATAACAAATTTGACATATTTAAACAAATGTCAAGAAATAACATTAAAATTAGTAATGAAACCGTGTTAAGAAGAATTTAGTAGTTTAAATATGATTGTAATGAAATGAAGGTTTGTAAAAATAATATATTTTCCAACATACATAAATATTAGATATACAGGATAATTCGATTTTAGTTTGATGTTTGCAGCATTATATATCAAACAGCTCTCAAATAAGAACGTGATTTCAAAGTGTCAAATAATAGTTTGGAAATACACATTTACGAAATGGATAATGTACGGCGAAGAATTTACACAGATTGCGTTTTAGAGCATAAGGAAGTTAGGTATTTGGTGATGATTTTGACAACAATGTATGTGTGACGATTTTTCCTTAAAATATATTAAGATCCGAAACTTCGCAAAGTTGGTATTTAATACTCTTATATAATTTGATTGCGTTTTAGAGCATAAGGAAGTTGGTGTTGATTTTGACAATAATGTGTGTGTGACGATTTTTTCTTAAAATATATTAATGATCCAAAACTTCGCAAAGTTGGTATTTGCTCACAAATTTTTCAAAAAACGTAACAAAATATAATCCAAAATTTCGTATTACAAACTTTTCTATTTATTGGAACAACAAAGTAGATTTTGTTTACAAACGATCAATGGAAGTGATACTTTACTTAAAGCTCATTGCTATTTTAAACATGGAATTGGCGGGAGGTCATGTGCTGGCCACAACAGATTTTTACAATGATGTATGTGTATGTGCGTGAGTGTGTGTGGATCCCGTGGACACAATTACTCAAATACTATCAATAAGATAATTTTGAAATTTTATACACCCATTGTGGGAAGAGCTCATTAGTTTTTAGTGTATATCGGATAACCGGAAGTATCACTTATACAAGCTTTTAACTGTTTTTCTTGAAAAAAATACATTGAGTATAATTTTTCAGCAACTTTTCCTAATAGAAATTGAATATAATGGTACAATCTTCAATTCTACGATAACAGCAATTAGTAAATAACTTTAACTAACTTTAGATATGATTTAAAAAATCATTTTGCCTATGCGCCATACAAAAACATGATACTTTAATAACAATTTTGACATATTTACACAAATGTCACTGTCAGGAAGCAATTACATTAAAATTAATAATGAAACCATGTTAAGGAGAATATAGTAGTAAAATATTTAATTCTAATGAAATTAGGGTTTGTAAAAATAATATATTTTCCATCATAGATATATATTAGATGTACTATTGGCCACATCAGATTTTTTTCTTTTGAAAACCATGCCAAAAATAAAATAATTTATAAACTAAGTGAAATAGCGACTTGCAGTTTTCTTATTTGGATTCAGAGGGTTGTTTTCTATATATACACTAAGTTTCAAGAATTTGAATTGGAAAGTTCAATTTAGGGCTCAGATACAATAAATAAGTTATTACATTTATAAATTATTAACAAATCATTTCTTTTTGCAGGTGATCACGTTTTCGACGTTCCAGTGGTAAGACATGCAGACATCGCGACTTGGAGAACCCGTTCGTGTGTCTACAGTATCCTGGGGCTCCTCTCCGAACCTGGTGCACTTGATTTCGTTGTTTGGATCAGGAAACCATCTCCTGCGGTATCGTGAAGTCGTGAACCGGTTCGCCTGATCTCCAGACTTCAGATTCTATGAAATATAAATGTGAGTTAAACTATATATTCCACTAAACTTTGTCATGCGTTGTTATTTCACATTTTTATTTATTATTCCTACATGGTTAAAACAGCAACTTGCGCGATGTAAATTTGGAATCTACGTAAAATTCTCTAAGATTTATTTGATTATAATTTTTAACTTCGATTGGGTTAGGAGTTACAGAGCGTTAAAATATATGTCAAATGAACTATGTCATGTGCACTTGTTTCATGTTTTCCTTTATAACTACTACAAGAATAAAGATAGTAAATAGGGCGTAAAAATTTATATTTTATATAAAATTTACTATTTGGATACGGCAGACATATTTGTTTTGCGTATAACAATTTAGAAGAAATTTAAATGTAATATCAAAGGTTTAAACTTACCTATGGCGAATTTTTTTAATATATCATCCTCAGTTATATCATCACTGTAATATATCATCGGCGATATTCACAGTTTAGAATACACTTTGTAGTAAATATTACGTAACACTCACACCAATTAGAATAACTTATATAATACTTGGTATTAGTAAGACAGTACCCTACACTTTTAGGGATAATTATACTTGTTTTAATAATAGTAAAGAGGTTTTTTTTTTAAATATACACCAACTGTAAACTAACTCACGACACGACAATAAATTTTTGACTAAGGATTAAATAATAAACACTAACGGGCGGACAGCGACTTATGCAACGTTTTGAATAATATCTAAATTTATAATAAGCAGTAATACGTTGTACAAGTTAAAAATAAATTTTGAATACTTAGAATTTATTGCACATAATAATGTATATATGAACATTTAAATTTAGTGCACTATTAACTTATTTAATTTAGATTTCGTTTACAAAATTTAAACAAATTGGGAATTATTTAAAGTTATTTAAATAATTTTAAGAAAGTTATAGGGTAAATCTAACATTTTTAAAATATATAGCGAACTATAAGATGTAATAGAGGACGATTGCAATAAAAATTTCAAAGTTTTTCGTTTGCTATATACACTACACGATTAGTCACAAGCACACCATGTTCACTTCACCAAAGCCTGAAAGGAACTGAAGTCTTTATTTTAAAAACATAATATTAATATTATCACGTAATACCCCCACTACAATTAAGTGCCTATTTTGTACTTTGCCGCTCAAAATAAACAATGTTTATGTTTGTTTACAGGTTTTGCGAAGGGCCGGACTACACCCAACGATGAGATACGGTAACTACAACACTGGATAAAGATAATAAGTGCCTGTTTATAAGAATAAATAAATAAAATGGTGTTTTATTTACCTTTCCTATGTAATAACAAAAGGGACAGGGAAATATCCTAATATTTACGGATTTTTCCGAATTTTCCTATCCTATCCTTTAGTATTAAGTTCTCTAGGTACAAAAAATCATCCGATAGGAGTCCGCCCTTTTTATAAAGGGCTGAGGGCTTATTTGAGCCCTTGGGGAAAATCTGACCACGGATTTTATTTATGCAGATCCAAGTAAGTTCAACAACACTTGTCCGGATTTTCTAGCTCTTTTAGTTCAGGAATTAGCTCAGGCCCTTCGCCACAAACTTGAAGGGCAAATATATTGTAAACCAAAGGGTTTTCATCAATTCTGTGCATGCCAATGGAAAGCGCGGGTTCGAATCCTCCCGATGCGCTATTTTCCGGCCCTTTAGCCCTTTAAATTAACGAATTTAGGCGTTAGACCCTTCGGAAAACTTTAAGGGCTCGTATCTCGGAAACGGTTGGGATTTCAGCGATTTCCTTGAAATTTCGCGTTCCCTTAGCATCCTTTGAAGAATAGGGGTCGTAGAATAACATATATGAGTTTCAAGGGCGTAGGGCCAAGGGTTACTAATTAAAATTTGACAGCTTGTTTTTTAAAAAAGTTAACTAAATTCTCACTTTTTTTTTCTGACTTATGGTGCTGTAGTAACTCACATTATAGAAGTTGTTCGTCATATTTCTAACAAATTTAAGAAGGTTTTAATGGTAGGTTGATAAGGATAGTTTACTGAATAAATTTATAAAGTTTATCTCTAAATTTATTAATTAATTCTACGTGTTACAGATATTTAGTTAGCGTAGACCCTTCGCCATGAACTTTAAGGATAAATATATTGTTAACCAAAGGGTTTTTATCAATTCTGTGCATGCCAATGGAAAGTTTTAAGGATAGTTTTCAAATCAATTCAGTTTAGTTTTTCTTTAATATTTCTTTAGTTTTAAAATGGCATTTTACGACACTTGTTAATAAGGGTAATACAGTTCTAATGTGTGATTTCCCTTGTAAATGTTATATAAATATGTACATACTTCTCTGTCTCTTAGCAGCCGCTTAATTGGACCAAAATGCCTTAGTGTCCCAATTAAGCGGAATCGACTACATACTTCCCTGTCTCTTTGTCGTACTATTTTCCCCTGAAATAAATAAGGGGTTATTAAATAAAAAAAATGTTTTAGTTTAAGTATTTTTTATTGTTTTATAAATTGTAATACATTGTTGTCTTTACGTTCATAGCTTAAATTGTGTACTGTACTGCTACTATTTATGTATCCGTTTTTATCACTAAAATATACATAGATACTATGAGTAATACACTACAAGTATTACTGATAGTATTTATGTATACTCTCATAACAGAAGCGGATACATAGATACTATCAGTAATACTAGTAGTGTATTACTGATAGTATTGTATTCATATATACTTTTATGACACGGGGATACATAGATACTATCAGTAATATTTTTAGTGTATTACTGATAGTATCTATGTATCCGCTTCTGTCATTATAGATTATAGTATACATATCATTAAAGTATACATAGATACTATTAGTAATACACTATTACTTTCTTATGTTCATATCTTACATTGTTTCATATTTTATAAATAAATATACTTACCCTTGTCCTGAAAAATTAGAAATAGGGATGTATAAATAATAGTTTGTATAAATTTTACTTGTATTTATTGTTTATTTGTACTTTACATTGTTGTATTTCACATAACTACCCTTAATGTTATTAGTAAATAAATAATATACTTACCCTTGTCCTGAAAAATTAGAAATAAGGATGTTTAAATAATAGTTTGTAAACATTTTATTTGTATTTATTGTTTATTTGTATTTTACATTGTTGTATTTCATGTAACTACCCTTAATGTACAATATATTATACAATAAATTATAAATTAAGGTATAAATTGCTTATTTGTTACACCTTTTCTGCCTCTACACATATATCGTTTTTAAAGTGGCCGCTAGAGGGCAGCACCTATTAGAAAAGCCTTTGCGCCTAAAATATAGGCAACCAGAAATACTACACCACTTTGAACATACATACGTACATACGAATAGTTCTCAAAACGGCCACCAGGGGGCAGCACTTGGTAATTATTAATTTTACGAAAAGATTTTTTACCTAATGTGACTTTAACCCTTGTAAAATAGGACATTACCTATGGGAATATTAGACTTTGAAAATGGGATGATACATGGATGTTTGCAATGCGGAATGGAATCTCAGGATTGTGTGGAATTTATTAAGTAAGTCTGAATAGATTGCTATCTACTACACAAGAGTCGTTATGTCTTCTATGATAGTATTTAAATCCTATTTCTAATATATCTAAGTACCAAAGGCATCGAAAATTATGTATGTACGTACGTATGTACACAAATGAAATTTTTTTTGATTGATTTTAGACTAAGTTGAAACATTTATCAACAGGTGCTGCCCCCTGGTGGCCGTTTTAAAAACTACATACGTGTAGGGACTTAGAAAAAATCAGTTTTTAAACATAAAAATATATTTGTATTCGTTTTAAAAACTACATACGTGTAGGGACTTAGAAAAAAAAATCAATTTTTAAACAAAAATATATTTGTATTATATCAAAATTACAAGACTTTTTCTTATAAAATTTAAAGTTTATTGACATTACTAAAGACGTTTGACATTAAAATAAATTGTTATTAGATATGTTGACAAATTTAGTAACAATTGTGAACAGAATTACAACACAAAAGAAACGTAAAAGACATTTGTGTTTAAAAATTCTGTTCATAATTATTTCTTACTAAGTTTGTTAACAAATTTGGTGACAATTTTTTAACGTGTCAAACAGGCTTTAGTTGTAAAATTGAAATGTTTGTTACCGAGTAAAATTATCATTATTTTGGTTACAGAAATTATAAACTATTTTGAATCTTTATTTTGTAATAAAAGTAACTTCTATTACGAAATAAAGGTACAAAATAATTGATATTTACAATCAAAATAATGATAACTTTACTCGGTAACAAACATTTCAATTTTACAACTAAAGCCTGTTTGACACGTTAAAAAAATGTCACCAAATTTGTTAACAAACTTAGTAAGAAATAATTATGAACAGAATTTTTAAACACAAATGTCTTTTAAGTTACTTTTGTGTTATAATTCTGTTCACAATTGTTACTAAATTTGTCAACAAATCTAATAACAATTTATTATAGTTAAACATGGTTTAGTTATAAAACTAAAACGTTTGTTACCGAATAAAATTATCATTTTAATAGTTGTATTATTTGTTGTTAATTATTTTGCATCTTTATTCTGTGACTGAATAAAGATGCAGTAGAATTGAACACAAATAATATAACCATAATTTTATCTGGTAACAAACATTTCAGTTTTCTAACTAATACGAAACTCTACATTTATATTATTTAAGTTTTAATTTAATATTAAATAGAGTTTCGTTTACAATACTAATTTAACAAATTAAATCTTGGTGGTCCCTAAATAAGATTCCTTGTTCCCATTTTTAAAGGTACAAAGATTTCTTATTCAGTTGAAGACCGTTTCCGAAACTTTATATTATATTATATATTTTGTTACCACCCAAACCTCCCACTTACCAAAATATATAATATTAATTAATACAAAGCTTCGTTCACAATACTTAAAATCTAACTTTGCCCTGACCGCGTCTTAATATATTACATCAGAAATTTAGGCGAACGCCAGTAATTTCTCAAAGCAACACTTTGTCCTGAATACGTCTGAATCCACCCAGTGCAATTACACCATCCCTAATTCCCATCCTGAATCTAAAGAACAACACGTGTTGTCCGCAAATCTAAGTGACTCTAATATAAAAAAAACGGTGGAATCTGTGCCGATGATTCCCGCCCATTCGGGTTGGTTTCGCCTATACACGAGCAGGAGTCAGAGATTTCACGCCTAGTCGAGGCGCCATGGTACTCACTATATACCTACCACCTAAATAATAGGTATATGGTTATCACGACGTCGACTTAAAGCCTACGTCCCCAAACGAACTCCGCATTCCCGACAACACCGGCATAGGCACATGGGTTCCGTCTGCCACGTACGAGGACGTAGGGGGGTGCCCATGGAGGCCTATGGTTGTGTACCGTGTTCCAACGTTGGCCCCAATGCAAAGGACATGCTAATTGAGAAACAATTATCTAATAACCCACAGTATAACTGCAAAAGATGAATTCAGACGCAACAGAAACGAAGTATTCACTTGTATTGAAGTCACTAACGTTCTATCCTAAATATCTGTAGTAATTACAATTTTTACTAAAACTACCTACTTTAAAACTAATGGGATATTGGGTTTAAATTAAAGTAATATATTGTTTTATTGTTGTACAAAACATTTTAAACAAATGAAGAAGATTAGCCATGGTCTGCGCCTCCAATCGGCACTGCAATCTTGACGATAGTGGTGGAGGGGAGTTCTTTTTAACTTAAAACTATCTCAAAACTAAAAACGATAACCTTTATTTAATAAAATGTATATATAAGGGAAACACCGCCCTCAAATGCCAAACCCACGTTCCCTTATATATACCATTTATTAAATACAGTTCCGTGTACAATAATACTTATAATCTAACTTACATTATTGTAGTTCCCCCCCAAATTAAGTTAGTGAAGTGCGCAAAAAACCTATCTTACGTTAAGATCTATTTCAAAGAAAAACAAATCTAAAAAAGCCTATCTTACGTTAATATCGATTTCAAAGAAAAGCATAAAAATGTGAAGTTACGTTAATTTTTCTCTCTCTCTCGAAAAGCAAAAACAACCCTTCCTACTTATATCTAAGCTATCTTATGTCTACGCGAACTATCTTATATCTAGATTAAACTAAGCTAAAGGCGAAGTGTGTGTGTGAGAGATAGAGAGTACGAGCTAAGCAAATGGTGAGAACGCCGTGGCGTCGAACGCCGTTGTTGGTTCTCACGGAAGTTTACGAGGGGGTTAAGCCGACCCCACGCGATGCAGAGCATTTACGGCCTAATACACGAACTAGGTAGAGAGCACGGCAGCAGTCACATGTAACTACCTAGGGTGCACGCCAACCTACCTAGCTACTCCCGGAGACATTCGCCCGCGCCTCTCGCGGATACCCTACACCGAACGCGGTTATTAACCCGTGTGCTCAACAAAGTTAAATCAAACAAAAACTTTACCTTGTCTTTAATTATTCGTTGCCATTACCATTAAATAATGATTACATTACGTTGCCTCCGGATGAGGAGAGCACATAAGGCCATAAGAAAGCTTTCTGTGTCAACTATGGATTAATGTCCCTAGAAACATTCACACAAGTGTGAAGCGATCCACCATAACAACAGGATTATATCACATGACGGTGCGTTGTACATATCAGTCCACTCAATTATGGCTATCGCGCACGAACCCTACCTACCCAGCCCCTCTGACCGTGTGAAGTTAATTGAATAAGGAACCCGAACAACCACATCAAAGTTTCGAATCTGTTACCTCCTTCCTGACTCACTCATCCATCCACCTGCAAGCATCCCCCGATACGTCCGTAT
Source organism: Ophonus ardosiacus (assembly GCA_943142095.1). NCBI lineage: Eukaryota > Metazoa > Arthropoda > Insecta > Coleoptera > Carabidae > Ophonus > Ophonus ardosiacus. The sequence goes on along the minus strand of OW964832.1, from coordinate 2,962,814 downwards.
TTTCTTTTCCCAAGCACTCTCCCTAGCTATCGTCTGGATAAGCCACGCGTACGGTTACCGCTGCAACCGTAGACGCACGATTTTAGGTTGATCGCCACGGAATGCACTTCAAATTAATCAATTTATTTTTAATTTTTAAAGAAAACGCGTGTTTGCTCGACGGCGCGATGAGCCAAAGTTTAATTAAAACCTGAAAATACATTTCCAAGAACTTAAAACTATAGTATTCCTCACGTACGAATGACATTGCACAAGATCAATTCGCTTTAGAATTTGTGCTGACATGAAACTATCTTTTCTTGCATAAAGAGACGCATAAGCAACCAACATTGATACATCACGTATATTAATCCGAGACACAAAAATGTTAAAACACACGTTAATGGTTACGAACTATGTTGACAGTTTCAAATTATTTCCTAAATAGAGTTACAAACATACGTTGCCTTATGAACAGATTTTATAAACCGTGTGACAAAAAAAAACTACTTAAGTACGTATCTTTAACAAGCATACACTTTATTGCGCGCAATGTCATTCTTACGTAAATAATACTAGAACTTATAAAGCTACTATTATTTTAGTCTTCTAGATGTCCGATTCCTGAAAGAAATATGCTAATCATTTGTTCCTAGATATTGATTTTATTGATAAATAGTCGATATTTCAATTTCAAATTGTTTAGATATTATAAGGGCATTTATTAAGGTTACATTTCTCTCAATGTATTACTCAAAAACAGGATATCACACCAAATGCAGTTTATATCTCCATGCGCTCGGGAGACAGTGGTTCGAACGTGCGTCTTATATGACGTCATATGTACATTCAGTGATATAAGGGTTTGACATTGCATATGGATATTTATGAAAGTTATATTTAGTTTTCTATAGTACTCAAAACTGAATTTGAGTTCAAGATAATATTTAGGCATATAGTCATATTCCTGTGACTATAAATTCTCATGGTTGAGTATGAGAACAAAATAATAATTATGTATAGTCATATGCCCTAGACTATAAGTTCTCATGGCTGAGTATGAGAACAAGATAATAATTTATAAGTTATAATGATAAAAAAATAAATAAATAAAGTTTCCTACCAGTTCATCCATCGATGACCGCCTATGACGTAGAAGATTTGTCTGGTGCAGTGTTGAAACTCAAAGGTCGAAAACTACACCCAAATTCTTCAAGTTTCTTGATGCATCAGATCAACCTATTAAATAATAATTGTTAGTTTGTGGTACTGTTTGAACCAATTAAGAAACTGTTGGATAAAATTTTGTATGGCAAACATGTATTAGTTACACAAAACACTTGAGAATCCGTACAGCTTTTCTCAAGTGATTTAAATAATGAACAGAAATGTACTATGCGATATTTTGTCCAACAGTTTTTAAATGGTTTCATCATTATTCAAAATTTGCTTTAATTTGATATTTGATAAAAAAAAAAAAATAGTTCAGAGAAGGGCCAACCAATTGCTATGAAATAAATAAAAGTTTATCTCAAGAAATGTCAGAGAAACATTCATATATTAACATTATAGAATCTGTGCATGACTTACTCTTTTATCAAATGTACTTTTAGAATATCAAATTAAAACAAATATATTTATTAAACCATTTATATAAAACTTGCATATAATCGCTTATTTTGCATCACTCTTGTCCGTCACCTGGTTATATAAAAATTCAATAGACACTTACAAAATTGCAATTTGCACTAGCGCCTCTAACGGCAAAGCATAGAAATCAAGGTTGCTATGGTTACCCCGTCCAAACAAAGACCTGTCATCAGCCGTAGACTCTACACTCTAGCCATCGTTTTAGTTAATAATCGAATGATCTTCAATATTATCAAACAAAAAGTTGCCCCAAACGCATCTTCTGGTTTTAACTCATATTTATTAAATTCAACGTACAAATCACAATAAAGAATTAGGTTTAACACTGAATAACAGATGCGAACACAATGACAGATAGGAACAGGGAACGGGACGTAAGACAACGAGGGGAGGTTTGTTTGGATGCATGATCTTCTATCTCTCTCTTGGAGTGACGTCAATTTTGTAAGTGTCTATTGAAAAGTGGACCATTACACAATTGCTTAGTTACTCGAGTGAAAATGTTTCACAGCGCTATACAGATAGAATTGTTTCAGAAAGTCTTTCAACTTTAATAATATTGGTTAGTAACTAGATTTGAACTAGTTAATTTTTGTTCTACGATTCGACTCGCAGATTGTAAAGTATTGTTGTATTATATTAGTGGTTCCAACCGTTCCAACCAAATAAATAAATACATTTAATAATGATAAAAAGAATAAAAGTTGAACCACACTATCCCTATTTACTATCTTTGATCCCCAGTAACACCACTTTTGCGGAGAGGTCTTTCATATTAATCTAAACTAAAGAATCAGCAACATTGAGGTATAAACTAATTAAGAAATAATATAATACTTTCCTATTTAAAATGTCATTTTAATTTGTTTGGACATTTTCTAGTACAGTACTTGATAGTAGTACTTTTGTTTCAACACTGAGGAGAATATAATTCATTGTAAATACTTAAATACACAATAAAATTTTATTTGAAGCATGACTAACTATACTGGTATATTAAACAATAATAAATTAATACAACCCCACGAAAATAAAGGTCAATTCACTGTAGATTTGAAGCGAAAACTTGGATCTTGCAAGATTTAAGCCGACGTGCAATTCTCCGGGTCAAAATTTTCGTTCTAAATGTCTATATGAATATGCCTCTGCTTAGCTTACAATTTTAAGTCAGCCTGAAATTGTGGTGGGGTCAAATTTGATACTGAATTACTTGTATAAATACCCGACGGACAGAGTGGTGTGAAATATGCGGTTATATGCAATAGATTTATTTAAATGGTTTCTAAATAAATTTAAGAACATTGGGAATAATTTAAATAATTTTTTATACTAGCGTTTTATAACAACTTTTTGATTGTCAATTTCGTTGCTAAATGAAATACTTTTAAGCACTAGTGCTTAAAAGTAACATTTTTGAGCACTAGTGCTTAAAATGAAAGTTTAGTGCGTAAAAGTGACAGTTTAATGCGTAAAATGTTACTTTTAAGCACTAGTGCATCAAAGCATTTCATTTAGCAAAGAATAGATGAACCTGACTTCTGCCTACTTTTTAATTTTGAAAAATTCAAATTGTTGATATTTGAGAATAAATAATGATCTGTTTTAAAACGCTATTTAGGTACTTGACGCTTACTCTCGTGCGTACAAATTTCACGTCGCGTGCCTAAAACATTATCATTACGCAACTTATTACATAAATAGCTATTACGCTATTCTGCATGATTTTAAAACAATTAAGAATTTTGAAGCAATTTAAACACTAGTACTTAAAAGCATTGCATTTAGCAAAGAATAGATGAACTTGCCGTCTGCCTACTTTTTAACTTAGAAAAATTCAATATGTTAATATCTGAGAATATATGATCGGTTTTAAAACGCTATTATAAAAAATCTTGTATGTAATACATTGCGAAATGAGTGTTTTAGGCACTTGACGTGTTGAATCATTCGCTTACGCTCGTGCGTACAAATGTCACGTGCCTAAAACAATATCATTTCGCAACTTATTACATAAATAGCTATTAGGCTATTCTGAATGATTTTAAAACAATTAAGGAGTGTATTAAATAGTTTCACATATTTAAAATGAAATTCAAACAGTTTTAGACAATTCCAAATAACTAGAGAATTACATAGTAGTAAATGTATAATTTAATCGTCAATTGCACCATTTTTTAAAAACCCAAGCTTTTATTTCAACCCATTTTTGGATTCAGTGCACCGTGCCCAAAATTGGGTACACATACGTAGTCAACACCGCGATTTTTGCAATCTACGGATTCAGTTGGGCATATACCTAAAATTTGGTTACGAAAACTATAAAGTTTTTGGAATTGGATCGAACATAAAAGAACACTATTTATTGCGAATACCAACGTTTATTTTGTAAGAGAATTACAAAGTTAACAATATACATAATAATAATAAATATGACAGAATGTTACAATTGTTTTCCATGGATCTTAGATTACAAGTTGTCACTTTTTGTGATAACTAGAAGGCTTTGAGTATCCAATTTTAGTGTAGATTTTCTCAACACGCAGCTTCTCAGACTGTACTGCGAAGTTATTTTTAATTCTTCTCATTCATGTAATTTAATGTCGTCAAGTAGTTTCAATATTTGTTCTTTGGTAATCCCTTTGTAAGAACTTGTGGGGCATACCCCTCTCGAACAAAATAATATTGGATTTTCTTCTCTCAGTTTTTCGATCACCTCTTCTGTCATTCCTTCGATCATCTCTTCTGTCAGTTAGTTATCGTCTTGTTTACGATCCCCTACACTGCCCCATGCGAATATTCCATTGTTGGAAGCAATGCCTGCAGGCCTTTTTGTTAGGTTGTCCATGTGCTCGTTTTTTCTATAACTGTATCTCGGATTCAAATTTAAATCTTTTTAACGCAGATTTAAATTGTGAGAAAAAAGGCAAATGGTACTAGGTCAAGTGAGTACGGTGGATGTACTAACACGGTGATTGTGCTTCGACAAAAATGTGACGTTTTTTCACATTTCAGCCCTTTTTCTTCTCATCCTTGTAGTATGCCAGACACCCAATCCACTCGAACAATCACTAGGATTATGACAAAAAACGATGTCCGTGCACGGCCGAAGCGTTTTCTTCATCTCTCTTTAAACCTTCTAATCTTTTCGCAAACTTGAGTACTATAGATACACACTCATCACTATCTTCAGCGAATCATAGGTTTCTATAGTGGATTTGTCAAGTTTCACACAGAAATTCATAATAACGCTAACATGATTGGATGGAAAGATGACAATTTAATTGACACTGCAATTTTGTCAAATTTACAGGGAATCCGAAAAAAAAATCTCGTACTTTCCGCGGTGTTCTCGATAGCCAAAACGGCCTTGGCCCGGAAAGCATTTTAACATTCCGGTATATATTTCGGCACCTGCCAAAATATGATTGGAATGACGAAATTGTTCAACCAATAAAAGCCGAAGTGCCAAATCCACTCCTATAATATTCAATTTATTTTTTATACTAGCGTTTTATAACAACAACTTTTTGATTGTCATTTTCGTTGTTAAATGAAATACTTTTAAGCACTAGTGCTTAAAAATGACAGTTTAATGCGTACAATGTTACTTAGTGCTTTATGGATATTTATACACCAAGTGAGCTAAGATAATGTTTATTCATTGGAAGATAGTTTAGGTAACGAGCCTGTAAGGGCGAGTAAGTTAATTTCTTCGAGTGAATAAACATTCTTAGCTCACGTAATTTATACAATATTTTATTCAATTTTGATGAAATAATAAAAACCATTATAATATTTAATTTTGACAAAACAAAAAACTATTCAGTTAGTAGGCTGTGCATGACAATCGTCGATGATAGACGTCAAGTCATCTATTTAAAAAGCTTTATTGTCTTGTCATTTGTGCCGTGAAAAATAATGAAAATGCCTGCTAATGTCTGATAAATACTATGGTGAGTGTTATTTTCGTGCCTGATGTTATTTTAAATACATTATTTGTCGCAGAGTGAGTTAAAATTTTGCGAGAGTGATTTAATTTTTTTTAATTCAGTTGTGAATAAAGTATTACTTATAGTTGTTGCCATGGAGTTAATAATGACAGTTTAAAACGTCAAAAATGAAAAAAAATATTTTATTTAGCAACGAATAGATGAACCTGACGTCTGCCTACTTTTTAATTTTGAAAAATTCAAAATGTTATTATTTGGGAATAAATGATCTGTTTTAAAACGTTATTATAAAAAATCTTGTATGTAATACATTGCGGAATGAGTGTTTTAAGCACTTGACGTGTTGTACCTTTCGCTTACGCTCGTGCGTACAAATTTCACGTTGCGTGCCTAAAACACTATCATTTTGCAACTTATTATATAAATAGCTATTGTCGCTTTAGCGTCAACTGTTTAATGTGCTCCTACAAACTTTTGCTACCCTTTATCTGTCATGAACCGAGGGAGTAATACATGACTTATGGTGGGTTTTGTTTAATCATTTTTGGCAGGTTCCAAAATATATACCGGATAGTTTAAATGCGTCAAAATGTCTCAATCATGAATCGCCCTCATTAACACACTTGATAAATAAATAACTATTCATTTAGTCAATTTTATTTAATTACTGATAGATGAGAGGTGATATTTTTTCGCTTTAGTGACTTTGTGTATATTCTGATCAATCAGATACCAGAATTTATTCCCCTATCTAAACCAACGCTATTTTTTTACGAAAATGAAAAATAGCGTATTAAGAGTGTGCTAACAAAAAATCTGCATAAACTTTATAATTGTATCATTTAAGTTATAACAAGCAACATATTAAAACAACTTTACACTAATACAAACTATAGTTAAATCACATACCTGCAGAAAAATTCGCCTCTAATCTCATTTATTTTTGAAAGTCCAGCTAACATTCTCATTTTTGAAGTGGCGAAGTTTATTTTTAATTCTTTGTGTGAAATTTCGTATGTCGATTAAATTTATATACCGTAGGTGCTGAATGCCTTGTTTATAAAAATAACTTTTATTTCCTTCACAATCACTACCATATTGCGTGAAATAGAATTCGGCATCGGTAATTACAACATTCTTATTCCAAGGCTTGAGATGCAGTTCACACATTAAGTTTTTGTGATTTATTAACGCTTGCATTTTGCTATACTTTGTACAGATTTTCTGTTTCTTATTATTATATTTCTTTCTTATAATGTACATGTTTACAAAATGATTGTCGGTGAACAATCTTTCCTATAACCTTTGTTTGAAATAAGCATCGCTAATAACTTGCCTTCGATAATTTAATTTCGATTTATTTTAGTTTTTATAAAAGCTGAAAGAAAAATTATATTATGTTTGGTATTAGTAGTGATGCCGCGAGATGTCGCATTTTCGAGATCTCGTTTCGAATTTCTCGAATTTTCGAGACGAAATTAACCATATTCTCGTCTCGATATTGCGAAACGAGACGAGAGTAATGCCCTCGACATTTTCTCGAGACGAGAGTGGAAATTCGAGATCTTTATTGTACGAATTTTTTTATATTAAGAAAATATTTCTAATTGAAATATACTAAATTACAAAATATTTGTCGGTATGAATAAATATTTTAATTGTCTCTTCATTTACATTTATATTTATTTGTTAATTTTAAATTTATTGAGTTTTAGTAAAAACAATTGCACAAAAGTGACATTTATGGTATATTCTTCATGCCAGCTTCAAGTGCCCACACTACGAATATATGATCATAATTACCAAAATTAGCATACAACGGGTAATAAAGCTATGATATTATACAGTACCTATTTTTTATCTACCATTCAAACACCAGACTTAGTAAAATAATGTTTTAATCCGTGGTACTTGTTTTTTATATTCATGTTACTTGTAATGTTAATTTATTTACTATTTCTAATTATAAATTCGAGAAATTCGAGATTCTCGAGGCGAGATAGAAAGTAAGAGAAAATATGACGAGACGAGATGCACAGAAATCTCGTCTCCAAAATTCGAGACGAGATGAGAGTAAATTGTTTCTCGCCATATCGCGTCTCGCGGCATCACTAGGTATCAGACTAATCAATACAAAATGCTTGTTGCTTCGTATAATATTACGTTTTAAATAGTATTAATAAATTAAACTATGTGCAGATTTTTGTTAACACCCTTATAAAAAAATTGTCATTCTCGTTGCTTAATGACATACTTTTACGCACTAGTGGTTAAAAAGGTAACTTTCAAGAACTAAATAAAAATAATAAAATTATGAAATTCTTTATTCATTATAAATATTTACAACGCAATTACTTAAATTACTAAGTTGAACATTTGATGTCGTTTTTAGTTCTTTTTCTTGAACAACTTCACTGCAGGTAGAAACTGAATTAAATATACTGTTGATTTGTGATTTTTTGTCCACAATTCTTATTTCTTTAATTGCTGTTTCTTTTTCTCCTAAAATTCTTCAAAAATTTCAACGTAGGTCTTCAGCAACAGAACTTGAACGCCATGCTTTATTTTTCTCTAAACTAATCTGTCCTGTACCTCCCGCTTCGGCCTCGTAATTTTGTCCGTCCTTAATTTCAGTTAACTTCCAAAATTTTTCGTCTCTCTTCTCCCATGTAAAGGATCTTTCATTAAGAGTGATAGGATTTTAATTTTAAATAAAACAAAAACGGTTTGACGTATCAATTTAGTTTTTGCTTTATTTTGAAGCTTGGACAATGCAATTATGTATGGAGCAATATATCGTTCAAATATCCACCCCAGCTCTGTTTACACTGACGCAAACGATCGTTCCAATTTTTGGAAGAAATAAGGTCCGATGACGCCGCCATGCCATAAACCGCACCACACACTGAGTTTTTCGGGATGCAACAGCATTTCATGTAACACTTGTGGGTTGTTCTCACACCAATAACGGCAATTTTGTTTATTAACAAAGCCATTCATCAAAAAATGCGCCTCGTCTGAGATGATTATTTGTCCAAAATCATAATTATCTTCCAAGTGCTCAAGGGCCCAATCAGCAAATTCCCGACGCAATCTGTGATGGTTTGGCTCCAGTTCTTGAGTCAATACGACTTTGTAAGGATGTAGGCCCAAATCCTGGCGCAAAATTCTCCAAGTTAACGTCTGAGAAAGCCCCAAATGTTGAGATCGTCTTGAAATCGACAAATGTGGCTCATCGGCAACACTAGCCGCTGCAGCTGCGATATTCTCCTCATTTCGCACATTTCGTTGTCATGTATCGCACTTGAAATCATTTTCCGCACTTTTTATGACGCAGAATATTATGAAATCCACAAATAACGACCTCGAATTCACAAACTATTTCTTCCGTTTTTTTTTCCCGTTCAAATTTTCACGCCCGTTACTGTATCATCAACCGCGTTTAAATAACAAATGAAAATATATGATTTAAACGGCCGTAACTTGGGAATCGCTTATCGTAAAAAGTGTAAGACACATGATTCTATTTCTCTATAACTCGGGTATAGATTTTTATGTAGATTTCATATTTTTATTATATAAATAACAGCGCGTGACAAAATTATTAAAACAGAAATTATATCAAGGGCAATCATATCACACCGTAAGTATGTAAATCAAAATAGTTTTTATAATGTTAATATTAAAACTATAGCTGTTTACGTTTTGGACCAACTGTAAAATATGATTCAAAACAATTTGTATACAGTTCATCATTGTTTGCCCTATAGTCTATTCTACGAGACCTTTCAATAAAGGGAAACAAATCCACGTGGTTTTCGTGTGTACGGATTAGTTGTCGAACATGAGTTTAATGTTATGTAAATTCCGCGTTGTTAAAATTAATATCACAGTATTCTTATTTACTGTTTTAAGTTCATAATTTGCCACTGTAATTTTTACTTACTATTCTGAAATGTATTATAATCTTGTTGTTTCTGCATACAGTGTTTTTTAGTTTATTTATTAATTAATATTAAGAAGTGAAAGCAAGCATTATATTTATTCCTTTGTTAATAACAGTGTAAGAAATGAAAGGTCTCGTGGAATAGAATATATAGCTACTAGATAAATCACAGCTGACTCGTCCGCCATTTCGGTTATAAATTTTACAAGTAAATATTTTAATTTGTTTTATTATTTATGCAATACATATTAATCATCAATCAATTAATAATCTTTTTCATAGATTCGTGATATTTTAGCGCTGAAATAAATTACAAGAAAACTTATATTTGAAAATATAATGTTTTTAATTATTCAGTTATTTTTTAACATACAATGTTATAACATTTTTTACCTTAAAATTTTTCTGCATTAAAAATACCCCATTGTTAAAAAGTCGCTTACGCCTTTATGATATCATTGCCTTTGATATTATCATTATTGCTGATATATGTGTACAAAGTACATTGACACACCCACTAATGGGTAATAAGTCGTGATGATTTATTTATTTATTATCAAAAGAGAGAAAAGAATTTATTTAGCATGACTTACATTAAAAGATCTCAGCTACTCGGCATCTCTGCAAACTCGAACTCAACTGCTCGGCATCTCTGCAAACTCGAACTCACTGCTCGGCATCTCTGCAAACACGTACTCAATTACTCGGGAACTCGGCAATTTCCATTCACCTGCAAATTGACAAAAACATAAAAATTAACTTATTGTTTGCTACTAAATGCATTTTAAACGATTTCTAATAAGTAAATTACTTAAAAACATTTGTTATTGTTTGAATTCTCCTTTGGTACCAATATTTTTGCTATAAAATATTTAATAAATTATAAAATTGTACTCAAAGCTTGACTATTATTATGAAACATTTTATTCTATTGAGTTTTTATCGTAAACATTATCAACTTATATAACCATTAATAGAGTTGGGATATTATTTAAACTTACGATTGTTATTAATTTGCAATAATAGTTAACAATATTTCACTATTAAAACAATAATATATTAACAATAAATGCATTTTTCGCAGCAAAATCAAATAGACGTTTGCTTGAAGACGGCTGATGTACGAGTGCACGAGTGAGAACTTTGCAGACCAATACATACGAGTTTAATTTGGAATAAAGTATCATATGTATCAGTTATATGTTATCAGCGTAATTTGCTTTATTTTGTTGAATAAATGCAGATAAAAATTTGATTTAAAAAATTGTATTAAATAAAGGATGAACTGTAAAATTAATTAAAATGCAATTACTCATGGATATTCGAACGTAAAATTTTTCCTGTAACTATTTAGTAAATAATACACCGATATGTTATGATTTTATTATAGTTAATATTACGTGTAGCATATACTGACTAGAAAAATCCCAGTTACTTACTTACACATGAAACGAAATATCAGTACTTTCTTTGTATTCTTCATTACAATTTGATATACTCCGAGATATACTCACAAACTACACGCAAAAAATAACCTTAAGTTACAGTAAAATGACAAGAAGTGACATATAACACAACAAAACACTGCCGACAATACACCATGACTTCCAACCCCGCAAATCCCCGCCCAAATCTTCCGATCACAACATCCTATGCATTGGTTTGAGAATTACTTCTCTAGTTAGTATATGCTCGAAGGTGTAAATAGTTAAACTGACAAATGATACACTAGTATATCCTAGATATATGAACTAAAATAAAAATAAATATCCACTTACATTTGGTGATTTCTTATTGCTGTCTGATTTCTGCCCCTTTAGATTTCTAGCTCGTCTTTGGATATCATTTCAAGTGGTCTGCTCACTGTGTAGAATAGCCAATTTCTACTGAAAAGAAAAAAAATCATTGTAATATACAATAAAATTATCATTTCGAAAAAAAATTTATATGTATGACAATACCGCGAGTATTTGTTAACGTGAAACATTGGGTTTGTCATATCCGTGGCTACGACTTGATATTTGATTAACAGCAATGTATTTGCCCGTTCCATTTAAAATGAAACATGGGGAACGAATCTGACAGAAGTATTATACTTAAATATTGTAAGAAATTTAGCGGAATCAGAAAACACTCGAGAGCACTAAACATATTTCGGGCACAAGGTGCACAAAGTATTTCTACATCTAAATTTAATTTTCAGAAAACAGGTATAATTATTTAAACAAAATTAACCTCTAATGCAGGGCCGCATTTATATCTTCAGAGGCCCGAGGCGCAGTGACCTGTTGAGGCCCCTATTTTTATATACTTTAAAATATATCCGGTGAAAAACACCTGTCTATTTTAAATTAAAAGAGAAGTTGTTACTGGTTATTAAATCAAAATAAATTATGGAGTATTAATAATAGTAAATAATTTTATTATTATTAGTATCACATAAAAAAAAAACAAAAATAGTTCGAAAACTGTAAATAAAAATATTATCTACCTATATAGTACACATCTATATAACATTTAACGGTTACTATGGTTACCCTACAATGATATTATCAAAATAAAAATAGAAAAGAGGTATTCTGATTGGCTTAACACTGGTTTCCTCCAGAGGTTATTTTAAGGATTTTTTTCCACTGCACATAAAGGAAATAAATCGTTGTTGGTAGGTTGGGGGAGGGTTAGGGTAAATATGCGCCGCAGGCGATTTTTTGAAAATTTTCAAGGTCAAACGAGTTTTAATGCAAAGTACGATAATATAGAGTTCTTTACAAAGAAGCAAATTTAACAAATTCATAAAAAATAAAATAAATATTTTGACGAAAACGCGTATATGCGCTCCAAAAGCGTATAGCTGGGCTGTCTTACTAGGCTATTCGGCTTTTTTCTGAGGCCCCCCGGAAGACGAGGCCCCCAGCTAGCGCCTCATGCGCCTCTGCTTAAATGCGACCCTGCTCTAATGACATCTTGTCAATATGACATATAACCGTTGAATTTTCCTATAAGTTATGATTTGACATTTGATAGACAGCAATGTATTTGTCTGTCTCATTTAAAATGAATGAATTTGACAGAAGTATTATATTTAAATATTGTAAGAAATTTAGCCGAATCAGAAAACCACTCGGGCACAAGATGCACACTATATTTGTCTACAACTAATTTTAATTTAGAATTCTGGTATAATTATTTAAACAAAATTATTATGTTACATTTTAAATGGAACGGGAAAATACATTGCTCTCAATCAAATGTCAAGGCATAACCATGGATATGACAAAACCCAATGTTTCACGTTAAAAAATACTCACGGTATGAGAAAGAATATTGATAGATAACAATAATTTATAATGTTGTAGTGAAAAAAATTACCACGTAATTTTTAACAAAAATAACTATTCATATGGTTAAAACATTGTTTAAATAACGCCAGATATTAGCAAGGCTTTTTCTGGGAAGTACATTTAATATTTCTTATTTTATCATTAATTAAATATTTAAAATTATAGGTATAGCTGCCGCAAGTTAAATTGACACTGTTCTTGAATGCCGAAAACCTACAATTCGTACATGGACAAGTCAAAATGTATAAGTAATTATAATATGCTATTTTTATAACAAGGAAACGACTCCGTCAACAACAAGTTGGTATAAACGAAAACGGGATTCATTTGTAAGTCAAAGTATGTACAGTAACAGGTCAACTAAACACGCGCTTGCTATGCATATATTTCATCATATACCTTTCAGAAATCCCGCCAATCTCTTCAATGAATTGGAAGAATCTCGAACATTTAGAAAGGTAGGAGGAAACTTGTTCATAGAATGAATTAAAAAATAAAGAATAGATGTAATTAAAATATTTTGTATGATCCAAATATGTTAAATACAATATTTATAGCCTAATATGAAATTGGAGAGAGGTATTGTGCTTTATTTTACAAATACCTCAACCACAAAACCCAAATAAACAAAATATTCTCGTAATATGTCCATAAAGTATCACATTTCCTTCATCACTTTCCTTTGTTTTTCCTTCCTCGTGTGTGATCCCCCCTTTGGTTCCCCCAACCCCCCGAGGGGCCGTAAAACTGCTCCAGCTTGCTGAATGGTTGTTCAGCTACTGTGTATATGGTAGTTAAGGTGCTTTTCGACAGATCGTGCGAAGAATAGACTGTCGATTTCACCAGCCTTTCTTATTTCATATTTTTACGTGGAATGACTGCGGAAATGAATTTTTTATGTTGTTACATTTATGTAACTGGTCACATACTTGTATGCTGGAGATTTGACGCGAATAAAGAATATAATAGAAATTTTATTTGAAAGATTTGGTGAATAGGATACTTTCTCCTAAGTAAAAGTTTGTAACGTGAATGGGCTCCTCCACCATAACAAAAAAATCTGTTGTGGCCAGCACAAGACCTCTCGCCATTTCCATATTAAGCCTCATTCACAGCTCCGAAAATAAAAATAAAATTATACATATTAGGCTATATAAGTATTGTATTGCACTTCGCTTTCGAACCGTCGTTTTATAACAAAATATAAAAGAACTTTACCCAAATATTGTTTTTTATTGTATTTAACATGTCTTCTGCACACATAATTCTAATTATATCTATTTATCATTGTATAAGGAAGTTTCTAAATGTCAGAGATTGTTCCAATTCATTAACCAGATTGGCGATATTTCTGGTGGATATATGAATTTAATAAAACAATAAGAAAAATTAAATATACTTCCCAGAAAAAGCTATCAAAATGTCACTAAAACTTCCTTAGTGCCTTAGCCTCTGCGATTAGTTTACTCTATAAATTATAGTGTCTTTATCTCTAAATCTATACAAAAATAATTTTTGTAAGTGTATTAGATGGAGAATTTTATGTTCTTCAATATTTAATAAAAAAATAACTCCCAAAATATTATATTTAGTTTACTACTTCCGGTTGTTCAATTGTTACAAAAACCTTTTCACCTATTCCTAGGAATGTCAGATTGAGGAAACTTGAATTAAATATTTTTTAAGTCTTATAGTTTTTGAGGAATCGTGTCTACAACATCCACACATACATACACACACATCCCCACACACACACACACACACACACACACAGACATCATTTTAAAAATGTATAATCGGATTCTAGGGACCTTAAATCGTGCTTATTCACCAAAATCTGGATATGCGAATTTTAGCATGAATCCAATACCTCTCTTAGCGAGAGGTAAAAATAATAAAGTATTACGTTATATACATACCGTGAGTATTTTTTAACGTGAAACATTGGGTTTGTCATATCCATGGTTACGACTTGACATTTGATTGACAGCAATGTATTTGCCCGTTCCATTTAAAATGAAACATAAGGAACGAATTAGACTTTTGATAAGACGTCAATAGAGGTTAATTTTGTTTAAATAATTATACCTGCATTCTAAATTAAAATTAGTTGTATAAAAAATATAGTGTGCACCTTGTGCCCGAGTGGTTTTCTGACTCGGCTAAATTTCTTGCAATATTTAAATATAATACTTCTGTCAAATTCATTCCCCATGTCCCATGTGTCATTTTAAACGAGAAAGTCAAATACAATGCTGTCAATCAAATGTCAAACCATATATTATCGGATTCTAGGGATTTTAAAACGTGCTTATTCAATAAAATGAGAAAATTTTTAGCATGAATCCAATACCTCTTTTAGATGGAGGTGAAAATGGGAGTGGAGGACCCCATTATATGACATTACATTTATATTTTATTTTTAAAACATAAAATACCTATTAACTTTGACATCTCTATTTATATTTGAAATTTGCAAATACATATACAGCAAAAAACTACCTTCACCTTAAACAGTGACATTCACAAATTTAATACAAAATAAATTCAGAATTCCTTAGATTAAATATGTCACAAATATGAGAGCATCTAATATAATTGGCAAAATGATCTTTAACAATCTTCCTGAATCTTTAACAAAAATGCAACACTATAATTTATTTAATACAAAATTAAAAAAATATTTAATAGAAAAATCCTTTTACAATTTAGAAGAATTTTTCAATACCAAAGACTAAGGAAAATGACTGTATGTCGTACGTCCTTTCCAATCCTCATTCGTATAATTGTAATTCTTGACATTTTCCATATGTATTTATTATATCGCTGGAAATAAAGTATTGTTATTATTTTTATCTACTCTATCGGTCGTTAAAATGCACCAGCAAAAAATATGAGGAATAAATAAATGATATTTATCGTATTGCTTATTATTAATAGCGTAACATTTTTAATGAAATGTGTGTATTTGTTGATTACCATTGTTTCATTTCATTTCATTTCAATTTCAGTTTATTATGCCACCAGCTTCAACAACACATTAAAATTGTCCCTATAATGAAAAAGATTACAAAAATGTAACATCGTGAGAATATGGCTGCTAAATACGCCTGCAGTTATTAAAAGCAAAGCCAGGTCATCATGCGAACTTTTTATTTACAGTTTTAATTAAATTTTTTGATACTGACATGAAAAGCATTTTTGAAATACTACATTCGGTTATAAAATTTCATGCAAAAATGAAAAATTCGTCTTCACTGTTTATTAAACTTTATAGCCGCAAAGATTTTTGCAAAATTTATGCAAAATACAAATTTAACTAGAATTTTTTTCAATGTTTTTATGAGAATCATTTCAAGTTACTAATGGTTGTGTTTGATGAAGAAAACAATGTGAAAATATAAATTTATAAAGTACCTAATCAATAAATCAATTTTCAAACATAGGTATGTTTGTAATTAAAATGAAATTAATTTAGAGAAGAAAATATTGATAGTATAATATATTCAAAATTGGAGCAACAGTTGCAAGTTATTGTATGCAAAAGAACTTAAGTTGCCAACATTAGTAAAAACAGATAAGTGTTGAAATAAATAAAAATTAACAGCCCGATTCACAAAAAAGTTTAAGCTAATCCTCATTTTTGGATTAGCGATTTCTACTCTAATTTTGACGGTTTATATCTTAAAATATAGTCTAATTTATTCCTAGTATCTACCTTTATTGATAATATCATAAAAATTAAATTTTAAATACTGGAATAGAATAGAATTCACTAATCCAAAAATGAGGATAAGCTTAAACTTTTTTGTGAATCGGGCTGTAGATGGTGAGAGTTACACTGTTTTTACATCCCCTTGGTAATGAGATATAGGGATCGTGCTAAAAATCGCATGTCGAGATTTTGATAAACGACCATGTTTTAAGGTCCCTAGAATCCGATTTTAACATTTTCACTATGATGTGAGTTTGTGTGTATGTGTGTATATATGTGTGTGTATATGAGTATGGATTTTGTCAACGCTCTAACTCAAATACTATCATTCAGAAAATTCCGAAACCTTGTATTTCGACCTTATTCTAATATGAATAGAAATCATTAGATTTTGGTATCAATAGGATAACTGAAAATAGTACTTTGCGGAAAAATACCATTAAATGACATTTTTTCGCATTTTGTCATTATGTAAGTTAAAGATTATTGAATTTTCTACAGGTATACATTAATACTTTTTCTATATTTTTACAGATTAATTTAAAAAATAATCTTTTTATAAATCCCGATGCCTAAGATTTCAAATGTATGTAACTGACAGATAAATGTAACTGTCAAAGAACCTATCGTTTCAAATTAGAAATGGTGACATTTTAAAAAGAAATTAGTAGATAAAGCAATATTTATATGCAAAGGAACTTATATGTAGTGTGTATGTATTTAAATTAATAAAAACTAAATAACGGGAGGTGTTGGCCACATCAGATTTTTTATTGAAATGTGTAGTTTTTCTATAATAAAATAAATTTTAAACTTAGAAAAATATTGTGTGGACAATGAAAGAGAAATGCGTATTACGAGTTCTAGACATTGAAAAATCTTTTTTATTTTCTTAAAATGTTAGAATTTCATCTGCATCGTTGAAGGAGAATGAAACAAGAAGTTCGGCAAAGCGAACTGGTTCAATGTACAATACAATTCAATTAATAAATCAATAAATACGAATCAGTTATAATCTTCCACCAGAACTTGCAAAAAATAGTCTGGAAATGAAATCTAATGTCAGATGTTCGGAAAGAAAGCATTCTTTTCATTTTTGTTTCAGAAACCTCAACACGGTAATGTCTTATGATTAACAAGTCTTGAAAGGCATAAAATTCTACGGAAAATATAATTTTCAAGATAAAATTATACGGAAAACATCAATACTTTAAAATAATAACTTCCAATTAAATATAATAATCCCGAATAATAGTTATTTTTTTATACAAGACGATAAAATTATATTTTATCGACGAGAGGAAAGTTTAATTCACGAGCGATTTCGCGAGTGAATATATTTTTTCTATAGCAGATGTTAAAGAAAAGAATAAAAAATACCAATTATATGTTATTATTAATAGAACACAATTTTAAAATCACAGTATGTATGTGGGTTTTTAAGGATTTTGTACGTAAATAAATAAGAATTAAAGTATTGTATCTACCCTTGCTGTTAAAATGTTACTTTATCTACCCTTGCAGTTAAAGTGCTACTTTATCTACTATTTTCAGTAGATAAAAGCACAGTTTAACATCTGCTATAGAAGAAATAATATTTTTCTATTTCGATGTTCTTATAGGCCTATAAATGTTAATACGTTTTTAAGAAGATCTGTATTCGAAATTTTTTTGACATCACATTTTATAAAAATCTCATTGTAAAAATTACCTCAATAGAAAAAATAGTATAATAGCTATTTATGTAATAAGTTGCAAAATGATAGTGTTTTAGGCACGCGACGTGAAATTGTACGCACGAGTGTAAGCGAGTGATACAATACGTCAAGTGCCTAAAACACTCATTTCGCAATGTATTACATACAAGATTTTTTATAATAGCGTTTCAAAACAGATCATTTATTCTCAAATATCAACATTTTGAATTTTTCAAAATTAAAAAGTAGGCAGCATTAGTACTAAGCATTAGTACTTCTAAGTAACATTTTACGCATTAAATTATCTCTTTTACGCATTAAACTGTCACTTTTACGCATTAAATTGTCATTTTTAGGCACTAGTGGTTAAAAGTTTTTCATTTAGCAACGAAAATGACAATCAAAAAGTAGTTGTTATAAAACGCTAGTATAAAAAAAAACATGTTTCATAATGCCTGTCAACACACTCGTCCTTTGTAAAACTCGCCTCACGACTTTTATCAAATATGGACTTTTACTTTAAAAGATTTTCTTATGCTCTTAGAAATTGTCAAAATGTAAGTCACAGAAATGCGTACAGTCAAATGTGAGAACAGTTTATAAAGAAGCTGTTAAAAAGGTGAAGTATTTTTGTGTCCTGGTAAAACAGAATTTTCCTTGAGTGCAGGCTCTAAGGAAGGGCAATGTTGCCGTAAATATATGCTGCAACAGCATTTTAGATTCACATTTCAATAGGCAAACATGATAATATCATCAATGTCAAAATAAGTTTTATGGATTTTAATATAAAAAGTGTGTACAGCAGGACACCCTATAAAAGTTATTTCTGTCGTTGCAGGGCTTCGCGATGCAGTAAACCCTACATCCCTTCTTCATTACTTTCTCCTGTGCGCGGGTGATATTTTTCTTTTCCCAGTAAGGGATGTTTTCCTCTTTGTCGCACTCGTTAAGCAGCCTATGCCTATTTCTACGTAGCTGGCAATCTAAGAGTCAGCCCATCAAGTAATGGAAATTGTATTACGGCAAGGGTAGGGCGAAAATGCAATTTCCTTACGACCTCTCTTTGGAGATTTTTACGTACGGAGCGGATTTCTGATGTATTTTATGTGAATTTTTAGCGTTATTAGTTTTTTCTTCTCGAGGAGAATGGATTTTGTGATTGTCTTGATAACGGAATTGTGATTTGCGATGGTAAATTGGCTCTTGTTCGACTGACGGATATCAAATTTTGTATATTGAAAATTTGTTTCCGCTCCACTTTCTGTTAACCTTTTTCGTAATTACGCAAGGCATTTTCTATAAATTCAATTTTAAACTACGAAATAAACCAATTTTTATACAAAATGTCAAAGATTATCATTTATTTTCAGGATATTAAAATAGAAAAGTAAGAAAAAATGCTGTAACTACTGCGGAAATAATCTATTTGCAAAGAATAGGATGACCTACCTACGTCTTTCTAATTTAATAATATTCATTTGAAATCGTCACTAAAGTGCACAAAAATAGTCATTAAAAGTTTAGAAATCGGCAATAAAGTAATCCATAATAATCCAAATACTATCATTCAGAAAATTTTGAAACCTTGTATTTCTACCCTATTCTAATAAAAAAGAAGCCATTAGATTTTGGTGTAAATTGGACAAACGGAAATAGCACTTTACTTGAAGCTCATAATGGTTTTTCTTCAAAAAATAACATTAAATGCCAGTTTTCGCATTTTGTCATTATGAAAATTAAAGAATATTGAATTTTCTACTTAATACTTTTTCTATATATTTTACAGATAAATTTAAAAGTCTTTTTTTTCTTTTAATCCGGAAAAATACAATTCCTATGTTACACAGTTCATTTTTCAAATGAATGTAACTGACAGGTAAACGTCATTGTTAAAAAACGAATCACTTCAAAATAATAATAGTGATATTAAATAATAAAGAAAATCGTAAATAAAGCAATAGTTTTATGTTATATGCAAAGGAAATATGTAGGTATGTATTTAAATGAATAAAAATTAAGTCACTGTCAAAAAATTAATCACTTCATAGTGACATTTAAAAAGAAAATAGTAAGTAAAGCAATAGTTATATGCAATGGAGCAGTCTGCAGCTTTAATAAATACGTAGGTATGTATTTTAAATAATAAAAATTAAATTGCGGGAGATTTTGTGATGGCCACATCAGATTTTTTACCTTCCGTCAAAAGGAAGGTATTGTCTTTGGTCAAAAAATTCGGTGGTGAGTTTTTAATGAATAAGCACGTTTTGAGATCCCTAGAATACGATTTTACTAATTTTACATTGATGTCTGTATGTGTGTGTGTGTGTGTGTGTGTGTGTGTGTGTGACAAATTTTTCTCCGACGATAACTCCAAAACTACAATTCTAATAATTATGATTCTTTCGTATTCCTCTTCTTTACAACCATATGAAGAGCTGTTTTTCTTAAAAAACGCAGTTAAATATTGTTTTTTGACATTTTGTTATTATACATATTAAAGAAAATATTCTTCTCTATACAGTTTGATTATACATTTTCCTTCATATTCAATAGATGTAGATTTAAAGCATTATAAAGTAATTAATTTTCAAAAATTAGTCAGCTTTGCTATTTATCATGGAAACAGCTGATGCTAATATATTAAAAAAAATCTAATTGACAGATGTCAGTTGCAAATGCAAAACCAAATATGGAAAGTGTAGGATCACAAAATTGGTATGTCATAGTGCTCCTCGCAAGTGACACGCAGAGAAAGGCCAAAGAGAAGATGGAAGGACTGTATCGCAGAAGACTGAAAGGAATGCCTGTGTCAAGAAGATGTGTTGGACAAGAATGAATGGAATAAAAGAGGAAACAGCTACCTCTTATAAAATAGGGGATGCTGACGAATAAGAAGAAGTGTCAAGTGCATTTTACTTAGTGTATGTTTATGTTATAATTTTATTGGATTTATAGAATAGAAATAGTATGTGTTCGTGTTTGATTTTACATGATATTATATAGAATCTGTTCCAAGGACCTTTTGGTATGGGATTTGTACAAAATACATCGAATTGACGGAAGGTTTTGTGCTGGCCACAACAGATTTTTTTCTAATGCATTGAGTTGTTAATAAATTAATAAATCTTGTATTTTATTGTATGCTGCCTTTCCCTGTTCTTTGAAAAGAAAGTTTGCAATTTGCGAAAGCTGTGTGAAAAAAAGTTTCCATATTTTTGTTCAACATTCCATATTGAAAAATCCATTGAAAAGTCTTTTGAATTATGTTTCCAAAACTTTTATTCCTTATACGAATATTAAAAAAAAAATCCAGCTTACTCATCTCCCTGTCACCAGAAAAAATATATCTTCGAAAGTGAACCACTGTTTTAATAAAACTGCATATTCAACAACGTCGCGTATTCGCAAAAACCAAGCCGGTTGTTATAAGTTCATAAATACATCATGAACATATGTCTCCACACATGCGCTGAGTGCCTGAGTTCACTCAGATGGCCGGAAGATAAGTTCCTGAAGTTTGTATTCCGCGGGGCTCAATTTCAGTGACTGTCGTTGCAGCTATCTCAATTGCACAGAAAATTCCATCTGGAAAATGAATACTGCATCGAGGAATGGACGGGTTTGTATCTCAGGACAGGAAAGATACTCAAAAGAGAAATAGTGGAATGCGAATGGTGTATTGTACTTGGGGTTGTAATGGAAAAATATAGTGGATAGTACTCGTAGGTAAATACAGTAGATATAGCAGATGATGTTTGTAAGAATAACAAATTGTTATAGATTTTTTGTAATACTGTACTGTTACTATGATTTAACAGGATTAAAACCAAAAGTGAAAAGATAAAAATAACGGACGCCGGCCGTTATTACCTCCCGCTACCCTTGGTAAGGGAGGTATAGGGATCGTGCTAAAAATCACATATCGAGATTTTAGTAAATGACCACGTTTTAAGATCCCTAGAATCCAATTTTCACATTTTCACGATGATGTCTTTATGTGTGTGTGTGTATGTGTGTGTGCATGTGTGTGTGTTTGTGTGTGTGTATGTGTGTGTGTATGTGTATGTGTGTAGGTGTGTATGTGTGTGTGTATGTGTGTATTGTGTGTGTATGTGTGTATGTATGTGTGTATGTATGTGTGTGTGTATGTGTATGTGTGTATGTATGTGTATGTGTGTATGTATGTGTGTGTATGTGTGTATGTATGTGTGTGTGTGTATGTGTGTATGTATGTGTCTGTGTGTATGGATTTTGTGTTCGCTCTAACTCAAATACTATCATTCAGAAAATTCTGAAACCTTGTATTTATGCCCTATTCTAATATGAAAAGAAGCCATTAGATTTTGGTGTAAATCGGATAACCGGAAATGGGACTTTACCTGAAGCTCATAATGGTTTTTCTTCAAAAAATACCATTAAATGCTATTTTTTCGAATTTTATGTCAAAATTAAAATTAAAGATTATTGAATTTTCTACAGGAATACATTAATACTTTTTCTATATATTTTACAGATAAATTTAAAAATAATTTTTTTTATTAGTCGCGAAGCCTAAGATAAACACAATTCCTTTGTTACACAGTTCATATTTCAAATGAATGTAACTGTTCCTAGAAAAATAACAGCATCTTGGTGGACCGTTGTCAAGGAGAATTTATAAATCATCAAAAATGTTGTTCATTATGACAGAAAGAAAAGAATTTTATTATTCCTAAATGTTTAAATTTTACGTTATTACGAAAAATCTTGAACGCCACACGGCCGATATGCAAATAACGAACTGCATATCGGCCTAATGACATTAATACCTAACTATAATTCAGAGTTAACATCATTCAAAAAAAATTCATAGCCATTACAGTATTTTGTTATTGCAAATAATATCCAAACATACAATAATACTGAATTCTACTTTGCCCTTTTTACAGTATTTTTACCTTTCGCCAAGAGAGGTATTGGATCCATGTTATAAACCACATATCCAGATTTTATAAATAAGCTTGTTTTAAGGTCACTAGAATCGGATTTTAACATTTTTACAATGGTGTGTCTATCTGTGTGTGTGTGTGTGAGACTGTGTGTGTGTAGACTAAAAATAGATTTATCTACGCATTCCTTAATCTGATATTAATGTTTTGGTAACAATTGGACAACCGGAAGTAGTTGTTTCTTTAAAAAAATTTCTATTTTGGAAATTTATGTTATTACAAATATTAAAGAATATAAAATTTTCTATCCGATACATTGAACATTTTTATTATCTTCTATAGATTTAGAAATAGAGTTGAAAAATTAAATGTTTGTAATTGACAGATAAATGTTAGTGTTAAAAATTCAGAAGGCTTTTTCCGGGAAGTACATTTAAATTTTTTTAATTTAATATTAATTAGATATTTAAAATTATAGGTACATATATTACATATACGCATCAGAAATACCGCCAATCTCGTCAATGAATTTGAAGAATCTCGAACATTTAGAAGATTAGGAAGAAACTTATTTATGGAATGAATTAAAAAATATATGAATAATAGATGTAATTAGAATTTGTGTGTGTGTGTGTGTGTGTGTGTGTGTGTGTGTGTGTGTGTGTGTGTGTTTATGTACCAGAAATGTTAAATACAAAATGTACATACATAGCCTAAAATGGAAATGGCGAGAGGTCTTGTGCTGGCCAAAACAGATTTTTTTTTAAGGTTTTTCAAAAGTAACACTACTTTTCTTTACCATTATTGCATTTTGAGTTATGGAAAGTATATCAGTGAAAAGAGATTTTTCATATTTCAAAAGATTTTTCTATGTCCGTTTCTTTCAAACAGCAAAAATGCAACAATTATTATATTTATAAGATAAAAATAATTATTTTAAATGATATCGTATCTTTCATAATCTGTACATATTCTTTATTATTTCTATTTCATCTATTTTATAGGTAACTCTCAAAACAAATAATATCGTTGATATATTTCACAGTGCAGAGTAAATTTATATTCCAAAAATAAAAGGTAAGATGAACAATGTACGTAGGCTTATAATAATCACATTGTTTGGCGTTATCATTGAAGTCGTTGCGTACAATATAACATACGAAGTCGGGTGAAAAGTACACGTACAATTAATTTATAATAGGATATTATCGAAATTTAATATGCCATTGTCATGCCAGGCTAAATGCAATTGATGTCATGTCCCAAGAACACAGAAATGGAAATTAATTTTGACACAATAGTTAATTAAATCTCATTCTAATACAATAACGCACTAAATTTCTAAACGCATTAGAATTTACAGGTTGTACTATAATCATAATTTATTTTGTAGGTGTTGGCATGCTAACCTAATCTATATATTTGTATCTGCACCCCAGAATAAAACAGTATTAAGACCATATTTTCAAAAAAATAGTTTTCTCCACGAATAAATATAACCTTAACTCCTCTTTTGAAAGGAATACCGTATTACGTCCTGTAGTGACAGCACACAATTTATAATTGTATCAAATGAGGCATTTGTTTTCGCTTTTCGCCACGAAGCGAAAATTTGGTAGCATGCATGTCTCAAAATATTCGCTGGCAAGCGTAAGACTTGTATGTCATTACCATAGTTACATTTAAAATGATTGACAGCAATGTATTATCGCGTTTTTTTTAAAACTGGACATAGGACGTGACATTTAGTATATCTGTCAATGGCATCAAATTGTCATACTTCAAAATGTATACAGATAAAGAAAAGTTCAAATTGTAAATTGGAGTAATTATAACGAGTCTACAAGTTTCTGTCTTATGTGCATTAACTTTTAATAAGCGACCCAGTCCAACAACTATAAGAAAAATTTATAATGACTACAGAACTAAAGGATGCGTCAATAAACAGCACAAGAAGAAAATCAGACCAAGTACTGTAGTTAATAGTAAGAAACAAGAAATTATGCAATTAATTGAAAGTGACAACACCCTGTCAACAATTTTTTTTCTGAAATTAAAAATACTAGTATACAAGGTTTTAAGACAAGAAGATTTTAAGAGTTTTAAATATCAAAATCACCAAGAGTTATTACACAACGATATAGAACGAAGAAATATCTTTTGCGAAGATATGATGAACAAAATTAATAGTGGGGAAATATTACGGGATCGAATTTTATTTACGGATGAAGCGACATTTTATATTAATCGGGAAGTAAATTCACAAAATTGCAGGTATTGGAGTCGTCAAAATTTTCACTTATATCTGCATCAGGTATTCCCCCAACGCTGGATAGGACGTGGTGGAGAAGTGGAGTGGCCTGCAATGCCACCAGATCTTGCACCAAACGATTTTTTTTCTTTGGGGCCATTTAAAAAATTGTATTTACAATGGTGACAAAATAAATATTGATCAATTAAAAATTAGGGATAAAATATAATTTACATTAATTATTTCTTGCCTTAGGCTTATGTCAGAATATAGAATTATACCATACAATTTGAACTTTTTTTTCAACTGTATACATTTTGAAATATGACAATTTGATGACATTGACAGATACACTAAATGTCACGTCCTATGTCCAGTTTAAAAAAAAATTGCTGTCAATCATTTTAAATGTAACTATGGTAATGACAAACGCCCATGTTCACTGATAAAAAAAACTCTCGGTATATAATTTATACATTTATTCAATTTTGACGTTTCAAACTGTCATTATTAACTCCATAGCAACTACTCTAAGTAACACTTTTTTCACATGTGAATTAAATTTTTTTTTAAATCACTCTCACAAAATTTTAACTCACTCTGCAACAAATAATGCATTTAAAATAACATCTGGTACGAAAATAACAATCACCATAACATTTATCAGGCATTATCAGCCATTTTCATTATTTTTCACGGTACAAATGACAGACAATAACACATTTTACATACATGACTTGACGTCTATCAGCGACGATTGTCACGCTCAGCCTACTAACTGATCATTTTTTTTGTCAAAATTAAATATTATAATGGTTTTTATTAGTATTTCGTCAAAATTGAATAAAATATTGTACAAACCACGTGAGCTAAGAATGTTTATTCACTCGAAGAAATTAACTCACTCGCCGTTACGGGCTCATGAGCTAAACGTTCTTCTCATGAGTAAACATTAACTTAGCTCACTTGGTGTGTAAATATCTATTATTATATACAAATGTCATAATATTTTTTTATTTTAATAGTATAACATCGAAAAATTTCCGAAACAAAAAGAGAATATAGAATTCTAAAATTCGTAAAAGTAAAATCGCATTCGCCTGCTTTCTATGATAGAATTCTAAAGTGCGTGCTACCACTACAGTTTTAAGCAGTCATTTCAATATAAATGAAAACAGTATTAAGTTAATTTAAAACATTTGCAATATTTGACTCACCCAATTTTGGATATCATTATAATATGCATTATTATAATAAAAAAAAATATAATAACATTCATTAATAAAATAATTTGATAATGGAGACAGAAACCTTTCAAAAATAATTTTAATGCTTCCCTGTAAAATATAAATTTTGCGATTTAATACACTTTTATTCTGAGATACAGAAATAAAATTGTATATTGCTTTTTAAACTCTGTAAACTGCAAGACTTCTGTTATTTATTTCTGAGTATAATAATCGGATAAATTTTAATCTCGACTTTAATATAACTTCCAATTTTCTGGGTGAATTGCAAAAGGTGTTATTAATTTTAATTTTTTTTTATTAAAGAAAAGTTAAGATACATCACAAAGATCTGATGTTGTCACCACATTATGTCCCGCCTTTTAATTAGTATTCATTCGTATTATTCAAAATTGGAAATAAATTTTAAGTTGACTAACATCGAGCCATTAGAACCAGGACCGCTCAGCCACGCGAAATCGTTATAATGAAAAATGAAAAACTATATATTATAAATCGATATATTGCACTATTCTATTTGAAGAACTAGGAACATACTCGAATTTTCAATTGCTAGATTAAATTTATGATACTATAATTAAAATTAAAATTTGAATCAGATAAAAATCCGTGAAAAATTGCACTGACCTAATTTTTAGATTGAAAAATTGATTTCAATTTACTGCTATTTCAAATTAATATCGTACACTGTGTCATTATTTCAAATAAATGAATTTCGTTTTTTGTTGCAAGTTAATATTATTTAGAGACAGAGTTTTGTGAAATAAATACTTGGTATTAAAATTTTGATTAATATATGGATACAAAATGAACTATTACAGAGAAACAAACAATTTGTAGAGGATTATTCATTTGATTCCTTTTTCTTGTTTGTATATAATTCTCCTAGGAAAATAACTTTGAAATGGGATAAAGTATTTACGTCACCTGAATTGCTTGTTTCCAGTTTAATCAATTCTTCTTATTTATTGGTTTAATTTAAATTCCTTAATTAAATTTCTAAATCAAATAATATTTGTATCTATAGCAAAACGTTGGACATAATATGACAATTTAATGGGATTTTCAAATGTCTGCATGATAGATAAATCAGAGTAGATGAACCAAATAGAATAATTTTACTGGATAAAAAGTGTAAGGGCCGGGTTTTCAATCTCTGGTAAAAAATTTAACTTCTAGTTGTATATATATATATATATAAGGTGTCTCAGGACGAGCTTACGCTATCTATATTTTAAATACTATTTAATGTAATTTAACGAAATTTGGTATCTAGGGGTTATCCAACATGCCCATTTTATCTAAAATATTTTCAAAGCAGTAGCACTTCCGGTTTGACCGGAAATTGACCTCAACTTTCTTATTTTAAATGGAATACGCTATATTTTATTTTACCAATGAATGCAGCGGAAAATTTTACATATGAAGCAATAAAAACATTTTACTCATGATAAACTACTTCCGGCGTTATTCAACTTTTTTTGATTTTTTTGTCTGAAATCCGGCACATTTTCAAAACTCTGTATATCGGGAACGAGATCGAATTTTTATAATCTGAAAAAAGCCTTTTATAAAGGAGACTTTAAGCTACATTATCCATAGAAGAGTCCTCGATTATTTATAAAAATGTGACGGGTACGTTACACACATTACAGTTGACAAACTTCAAAAAAGACATTTTTTTTAAATGGAACCCCCCCTTTTTTATTACATAAATGTGTACTGCGACAAAAAATAACGGTACTTTATGTAACATGTCCTATGTTGAAAGTTGATAGAATTTCAGTAAATTAGAAAAACCTGTAATCTGGGTATAATTATTTTATTAATACGGATAAGTAAGCCATGGAAAAAGAATGTTTGTTTTTACAAACTCATCTACTTGATTTCATAGATAATTTACCGTTGGATCAAAGGAATTTAATATGGTACCAGCATGATGGCGCTCCACCCCACAATAGCCATAGAATAAATACTTTTTTGGAAACAATTTTTGAAGATAGGTGGCTGGCAAATAATGGACCACATAGGTGGCCTCCTCGTTCACCCGATTTAACTTCACTTGATTTTTTTGTTTGGGGTTACATTAAAAACTAAAAATAAAATAATTATACCCAGATTGCCAGATTACATGTTTTTCTAATTTACTGAAATTCTATCAACTTTCAACATAGGACATGTTACATAAAGTAACCTTATTTTTTGTCGTAGTACACATTTATGTAATAAAAAAGGGGCGGTTCCATTTAAAAAATTGTCTTTTTTGAAGTTTGTCAACTGTAATTTTGGTGTCACGTACCCGTCATTTTATAGATAGCGTAAGCTCGTCCTGAGACACCCTGTATATATATATATATATATATATATATATATATATATATATATATATATATATAATTTTATTTTATTCATCGCCCCTCATATCTTATTCCGAGTTTTCCAATAAATCGAAATATCCAATACTGTCCCTGTATTAATATTCTATTGTATCAATCCTATTAGAATGCAAAATTGTCATCTTTATTCGTAATCTTTATTCATCTACATTTATATCCCGGTCTTCTTTGTTGCGTAAGTAGGTCAGGTAAGGGCAGGTGCGATTGGTGCGACGAGTATTACTGTGTAATTCCTGCGCAGGGATCCACAGGGCAGGAGCCCTTCCTGCTGGCGCCAAGGGCCTTATCGCTACAGCTAATTTATGATTCGCTTTCCGCTACGACGCTCGCCAAAGCTTTTCTGCACGTAAGCCAGGATACTGAGAATTGAAAGACGAACGTAGATAGAGAATTATTTTGAATATTGCTTTAAATGTAAGAATATATACATAGGATGAAAACTCACTACTGGCAATATTTCATTATTTTTTGTTACGTTGATGGTGGTTAGGGATGAACATATAGGGATTTAAAAAGGGATTTTACTTTTACGCAATTTCCACATACGAATATCATCGCAAAACTAGTAAAATCGTATTATAAGGACACTAAAACGTGCTTGTTCATTAATAACTCACTATCGAATTTTTTGACCAAAGACAACACCTTCCTTACCTAAAGGTGACGGAAGGTAAAAAAACTATTGACTCCAAATGACTGACTGACAATTTAAAATCAATTCCCTGATTACATTGAAGCATTTGGCATTTCTTGATACGTATTCTTGTGTTATATGTACAGAGTGTCCCATTTAAGGTACGAATGCATTGGTATCTCGAGAACCGTAAGAGCTACGAGGTTGGTTAAGTTAGACAAAAGTTGCCCCATTAGGAGGATATTTTAATGGTGTTTTGTTATTTGCGAAAAAAATGCATAGGTCACTAGATACAGGTGAAAATGTAAATTTAGCGATTTTTTTTTTTCTTATAACTTTGTTATATGAAATAATACGAGATTCTGGTTTGCACTTTTTTAAGGCACTTTTGTATGGCGAATTTGCAGAAGTACACAAATTTTTTTTATATCTAATAATAATAATCTAGTAATAAACGAACTTTGACAACGAATGTAACAACTAAAACATATCATATTTTTCCTAACGAGAAAAATTCATTTTTATTACTCGTAATAATCTACTGTTGTCAAGTAAAATTCAGAAATTCAATTGTTGCACGTTTTTGTTGTTTGTTGTTTCCATAGCAGTCTTCGGTTTACTTTTTTCAATTTAATTTTAGTATAAATAACAATTTTTATTAATTTTTCTGTTAATTATAAAAATAAATTATTATTGTTTTATATCATTGTAAAGCTAAAAAAAATCTTTATTTTAAAATGCTATAACTTAATATGACCTCCATATGAAAAATAAAAGTTGCTATCAGTAACTCGTAAATGGTTAGATATAAAAAAAAATTGTGTACTTCTTAAGAAAGTGCAAACCAGAATCTCGTATTATTTCATATAACAAAGTTATAAGCAAAAAAAGAAAATCGCGAAATTTACATTTTCACCTGTATCTAGTGACCTATACATTTTTTCGCAAATAACAAAACACCATTAAAATAGCCTCCTAATGGGGCAACTTTTGTCTAATTTAACCAACCTCGTAGCTCTTACGCTTCTCGAGATACCAATGCATTCGTACCTTAAATGGGACACGCTGTATAGTACTAATAGAAATATAACTGAAGACATTGTTAAATCTGCATCTTTGAAAAACTATGTTCTTTGTATGCTTACTGTATCTGAAATTGATTTGATGTCGCGAACATATGGTTGATTCCTTTTACAAACGTAATCTACATCAGGTAGCGCTACAGTGGCACGTGGGTTCCTGGGTACAAGAGCCAGTCCAAGTGGGCTGCGATTGCGAACGACTATCAGATATTTATCTATATTGTTTATAGCGCGTATATTTCATACTACACATCACTTTGCCCATGATAGCCTACAGCTTACGGCAGATACCAAGTGATAAGCCGCGAAAAACTATCGTGATTTGTGTTCAGCGACTAGAAGTATAGCTTGTCAAAGCGAAAGACGACTGGAATACATTTCCAATTTTGCTTATTCATCTATACTCGATATTTTGTTTAATCCACCCGAGTCAAAGTAATAAAAACTCTGTTGTGACCAGCATAATACCTTCCGTCAATTTCATTTTATTTTGTATTGTAAAACCCGTTACTTATTAAAACGCGGCTAGATTGTCAAAACTTCGTTGACTATATTTTACAATCTTTCTAGTCTTCTAGGCGTTTTATAAAACGACGAACAGGGGTGGGATTCCATAACTTGTAACAACTACAAATAACCATTGCTCTTGTTAAATATCAATAGCAACTGTAGATAACAGTTGCTCACGTTATTTTCCAAATGATAAATAACGACTGCAAAATACCACCCATTCGGCAGCCATATTGAATTGTTAAATCTGACATTACCCAGTTCGGCAATTTATTTGAAAGAAAACAGTAAGTACAAACAGTTTTTATGACAAATTAACAAAATAATTTACTTATTTAAATTGGTCATATTAGATTTGGATAATACTAATAATCTTGTACTTAATATTTCGAATTTTTTTATACATTATAACCTAATTTCTCTTGTTAGTACCAGCAACAAATAATTATTGCAAGTTCACATTGTAGTTGATATTTGCAATTGATATCATAACAAGTTCAAATGATAGCAACCGAAGTTATGGAATCCCACGATCCCACCCCAGTTCAGTTAACTTGAATATTTCTCAAAGTTAATTTTTATTATTTTACAAGTTTCATGCCGAAAGTTCCTTGGAAAAGATTCTATAAACCCAATAAAATTATAACACTAACATACATATGTAAATTACACTTCACGCTGACATCTATCAGTAAGATTTATTTGAATATATCAGCTGTGTCCATGATTATAGCAAAGTTGACTGATTATTGAAAGTGAATCTCTTTTCAATTCTATTATTGGAATTATTGTCGAAGAAATCTTTGTCACTCTCACACATACAGACATAAAATTAATAAAATCATATTCTAGGGCCCTAAAACATCTTGATAAATTGCCATTTTTTTTTTATGTCTTACTAGTATGTTATTGTTTTATAACAACCTCAACATTAGGTCCGTTATTGAGTAAATACTGCCCTAGGGCGTATTAAGTTGCTATGGTAATGTTGACAACAAACTGAGGTTAATAATACTGATACTAACATAAAGTGCAGTTAAGGTTAAGAAGTATTGTGAATTGTAGTCCTTTATAATCATATTTGTTTCATCACAAATACGAACCAGCATACTTCTTATTCTTAGCATTAACATTGCTCGTCCATATTGACAGAAAAATACCACAAAAAATATATTTTTTGTTTGAAAAAATGCTTTGTTTACAGAAACAAAATATTACCTAGATACCGCATTCACAGGCTACTTTGTGAGTTGTATTAAAATTTTGTGATTTATTATTTTCGTTTGATAAATTCTAGTCAGACAAAATGTTTATTAAGAATTTGTAGTACGACATAAAACGTTGAAGGCACCACGGGTGTTAAACGACAATAATGCCTTCAGTCAACGTACTCGCCTCGGGCCAGAGGCCCTCGATAGTACAATGTTGGCCTCGGGCATTATTGTCCTTATAACAACCCTTGGTACCTTAATTACTATAATTGCACTAATATGTCAACATAATGCCGCGAAAAAACAGCAACTTAATAATATTGCCACTGTAATACGATTGTGATTGGTTCAGAATATCAAAATAGACCGATTTCATTATTATAGATCATGCGTAGAATTGTCAAAGGAACATATTTGTGTTATAGAATTTCTACTTCACAGGAGAATGGAGGATTTTAATTATAAATCCAACGTTGTAAACCCCACCTAAAATAAAGTGTATTTTGCGTGAACTAAATTAATTACCTAACTACGAGAATACTTCATTTCACGTAAGAAAATAGGGTTGTTTTAAAAGGGATATAAATTCTATCCTCTGATTGGTCAGAATGCTAACCTAGTTTACAAAAGCGAAAGAAATATCACCTGTCAATTAACAAATAAAATCGTCAGAATTAAGGCTCATTCACAGCTACGAATTTAAGAAATATAAATAAAATTATAAATAAAGGCACATTCACAGCACTGAAATTATAATTGTAATTAAAAAATATAATTAAAAATTATACTTAAAAATGACCGTCTTAAAGCATGTTAATTAGATGTTCACTTATAAATACAATTTATAATTAGTATTTTTTGACATCTACAATATTTTTGTTTCTTATTATAATATGACATAATATTGTCAACGTTCACTTAAGATACAACATATAATATTTATAGACATTGTTCATTTTGATTCTTTATCTCCTCTCTCGTCCTTGCTTTCGTAGAAATGAACATGAGTATGGAAGAATTTACTTTATGTATAGTAGAAAATTCACATTTATGGAATAAAAAAGATAAAAATTTTAAGGTTACCATTATCTCGGGATAACGTGGAATGAAAATGGAACTAAATTCAAAATGACGGGTAGGTAATTTAATTGGTAGGCAAGGAAAGCAATGAATCGTCCTTTTAATATTACACGTTTTAATATATTTAAATTATTTATGTTCATATTGATGAAATTAGTGTCAAATTTGACGTGACGATTGTATTTGTAATTTTTTGTTCAATCTGATTGGCTCACTTATATTTATAATTATAATTATAAGTGAAATATATGAAGTTTGCATAAAATTCTTATTTTAAGTTATTTTAAATTAATTTCAGTACTAATTTGAAGCTTTCGAACGCTGACATTTGAATACATTGACATAAACTTATATTTATAAATATAATTATAAATACTAATTATAATTTCGCTTAATTTCAGAGTTGTGAATGAGCCTTAAGACTTGGTGGTTGGTGTTCTAAGCTTCGAAAACAAAACTTGAATCAACATCAACTATCATTTAATATATTCATAATTAACAAGCAATAATAACAGTTACATACTTTTTAAAGCACTGTACGCAATCATATATGCGAACCTTTGTCTGGAAACAGCTTTTCAAAAGTATATTTAAATTAAAATCCTTCTGCCAAAAAGCAAATTGACAGCTCAAATGACAGTTGTTATGTATGTGCTTATTTTTGTGTAAAATATTTAACATTTGCAAATCCTTGCGTTTATGTCTTATGTTTAATTTTATTTTCGAGAGCTGTGAACACTTTCATAAGAATCTGTTGTTTATATCGTTATTTTTATGTAAATTTTATTTTTATTTTCGGAGCTGTGAATGATGCTTTAAGCGATATTCAACCATGTTTTCATTTAATTTTTAATATTCAAGACTCGTACATTTTACAAAAAAAATATTTTTATTATTGGCAAAGTTTGGTTTGACGAATTTAAATTATTTATTTAATGCATGAAAAAACGGTCGGCTCTCAAGCGCCATCTGCTATTTTCTTACGTGAAATGAGGTATAGAGAGTAGGTGTGTATCAGAATGGTCTGGTTTATTTTGCTTGGGCAAACTATAGCAGCATCTCGTGACAAGCCGATGCAATCAAGCCCAGGTGAAACGCGCTAATCGAATGAAATGGATTGCAGGCTATTGGTTCATTATGGAATAAAATACGGGGAGTTAACCTGAAATAAGTGCTAGTTTGTAGAACTGTATCGGTATGCACTGCATTTTGTGAGCTCATTACATCCAACACCTTTATTTATTTCTATATAAACCAAGTTGCAATTGCTAGTGTAAAATAAAGTACTCATTTATTTATATGTGTTTTGCATAATTGGATTTTAAGTTATTATAAAAGCTTCGAAAATGAAGCCTCATTTCCACCGATTGATTAATAACTAAGCGCAAAGCGAAATCAACGTTAATCCATTACAAAAATAGTCCTTTGGTTTGTCCGCAAAATGCCTTTCAACAGCCGCTGTAATTTCCTTATCGTCTCTAAATTTTGTTCCCCTTAGTATTTTTTAAGATTTGGATACAAAAAATAGTCACAAGGGACTAGATCTGGCCTATAAGGCGGATGGTCAATTTCTGCGAAGTAACGGGAGCTTTTGACACCTTGCGTGACAACATAAACTGACAGATATTAGAACTAATATTGCTGCAATTGTTTTGTAAATTGTCGCACAAGTTACCGAGGCATATGTGATTAAAAAACAATATAATAAAAAATTACATTAACATTGAAAACTGTCTAGTTCGGGAATATGAAAACGAGCTCTCGCTTGTATAGTGTATGTAACAAAATCGTATTATATATTATCAGATATAATTACACAAATAGTTGGGTCAATTACAACCCTCAAAATTTCTCTCCGGTCGCAAGAGATTTGAAATATGCCAAATATTAACAAGCAACAGATCAATTAATTTAATTATAATTCCATCGGATGTCACTGCAATTATTTATAGAATCCGCAAAACGCAGACTGCGTCATTCACAGAATCAATGCGAGTCGGGTGTTAATTTATAACATCAACAATTAGCGGCATCCGATCTAGCGGCTTCCGGAGAAGAGAATCAACAGGATCACGCGCTGAGATCAGTCGTCATCTTACGCCAAGCTCTTGGCTTACTCAACATCTTAATTAATATTAATTAACCTCAGTAAGCATCTACCTGATGCGCGCCAATGTCATCCACAAATGAAACTTGCTGTGATTTCACAGACCGGCAAACTAGAGAGATAGTAACTGACAATATTGTGGGATGCGCGGATCGCTGATAAATTCTAATTAGTGTAACGGTGAAAGATTTACAACAAATTATTTCCACATATTTTTAAAAAATTCTGAATTTCAAACAATTAAATAATATAATAAAATCATTTGCGATCAGGTACTCGTATTATGTAGAAAATAAAGTACACTGAACAATTATTATTCAGATAATGGAGTGTTCCGAATTCTATTCCTTTACACTGAATCTCTCGACTAACGCAGCTTCTTCAATGAGGTCATGCAAAAAAAAATAATTGTGCCTTTTTTCTGTTTAAATAGAAAAATGATAGTCTAATTCATCGATCAGTAT
Source organism: Ophonus ardosiacus (assembly GCA_943142095.1). NCBI lineage: Eukaryota > Metazoa > Arthropoda > Insecta > Coleoptera > Carabidae > Ophonus > Ophonus ardosiacus. Next base: position 2,926,626 of record OW964832.1, on the reverse strand, counting down.
GATTAAATTATTTTTTATTTATATTTTTTGTTGTATAAAATCGTTTTAAAGTATGGTATTTTTAAAAAGTTGCAAAAACCAGCCATGTTTTGACGTCACAACGTTACGAACGAAGTTCAGACTCATTTCAAACAGACATTTTATATGGACACATAATTTCTAAAAGAAAAATATATATAAACTATAAATTGAGGATTACATATCTAAATATGCTATTTTAGATTAATATAATATCGTTCTATTTATTTTTATAAATATAATTTTCATTTGGCGTGAAATTATCTACGTTACATCAGATGTTTCTTTCACTTTTGAATCTTTGAATTAGACGGTAGGAGGTTATAAATCCATATGAGACATTGAATACATTCCAGAATATTATTTTATTCTTTATTTTGGCACGAAACAACGTTCCATCGACATGTTTACTTTAATAAATTTTAGGTTATCTTTAAATGTCACTTTGACGTTTAAGACAATGTGAAAATCAAAATGGTCGTGCTTCTCATTCTGTGACGTCAATGGACAAGGGACGAAGCGGGGGTCTTCAGCCGCATTTTAAAGAATGTCATTTTCAATTACAATTTTTTCATGATTAAAGATCGATTTGAGGAAAAATAAAAAATACGGGTCTATTATTTTTCACTACTCTATCGATTAAAATTATAAAAAAAAAGTCGTGCATGACCTCATTGTACTTAGCACCAACCCATACTGCAACGAGTGCCAATTTCAATTGCGACCTCGCCTAACAACTTATTTTATTTATCAATTGATAACTATAATTCAATTTTTTGATGAATGTATGTCATACGTTAAATAAAAAAAATCTGAATCTACATCTTGTTTTTATCATAAATATTAAGGGGTCACTTTTGTGCTATTTAAAATTCGAAATATGTGGCGTCGGTCAGAATCGAACCCGGTTCCCTAGGTTCGCGACCAGAAACTCAGGCACGCTGCCACGAGCCCCATTTATGCATATTTTTTTAATTGTTACAAATTTTAAATTTTGCGGATGTTACATACCTAATTTCCTGAAGTCGTAGAAAGAAGAATTATTTTGATATTGAATAATGATTAAATACATTAATGCTCGAGTTTTTTTTTGCAAACTAGAAAAACAATGACAAGTTTAAGGGAAGACTGGGACTTTTATTTTTACCGGGCATCCTAGAGTGTGCGCGTGTGTGTATATGTGTGTGTGTATGGATGTTGGAAGTACGGTTTCTTAAATACTATAAAACTTAACACATGTTAACTACAATTTCCGTAATTAACGGATAGAGCTGATTAGGTTTTGAAAATTCTTTTTAAAATTGTGAAGGAACCAAAAAGATAATAAGAAATGTAAAAACAGTTTTATATACAACTTTTAATTCAGTACAACTTTACAGTGCATAGTTTTTGCCGAAAAATTAACAGGAGTGGTTGTGCGTAGTCAGTCTCGTTATTATTATTATTATTATTATTATTATTATTTTTTCTAATTTGATGTTGTAACATTTTTTTCTATGTTTGGCCCAAGGTTCGTTCTTATTTTTCTGTTATATTTTTTTGTTTAACCTCTCGTTTTGTTTATTGACCATTTCTTCCAAAGAATTTTGATTGTCTCTTTGTTTCATTTCTTTTTTTTTAATATTCTTTGCCAAGAATCGTAGACAAGTTCTTTCTAAGATGTCGTACTTTTCTTCAAAATTTATAGCTCGTCTTGCTCATGTTTTTCATGTTATCATGCATTTTGTTTTTTCCAGAGTAAGAATGATGTATTTGGTGTTTGCCTATTTAATATGGATGCGAATATTTGAATTAATAAATGATTTTTTCATGTATTATATTGTCTTTATCTCTAAATCTATAAAAGATATATAAAAATTTGAAGTGTATTAGATGAGAAAAATTATGTTCCTTAATGATTGTAATTAGAAAAATTTAAAAAAATAATATTAGAAGATTTTTTTTAAGAAACTACTACTTCCGTTTGTCCAATAGGGTCCTCCACCGTAGTAACAAATTAGAACAAGGGTCAGTTATATTAAAACTAGACCTTAAAACTGTATTTTAACTATCAAAGTTTAAAAATAGTTATTAGTTTCTAAAATAATCGAGTTTTTATTACCATATCCTCATCTCTATATCCACGTCACACATTTATTCTATTCCAAATTCTTACTACTTTCAAACCTTCTGCTATCGCCTTTTTGAAATACGGAATCCATTTGCAAGAATATAAATGCAGAAAATAACAACAATAAAACAACATAAATAAACCAAATAATACTAGGTTAAATTTATGATGCCATGACAGATTACAAGCGTTGGTATGAAAGTAAAAGATATGTTGAATGACATAAGCTACCAGTGGTAATCAAATCTAGGACTAATATATATGTAGTACTTTTATTAATTATGACATTACATTACTTATTATCCACCTATATTTCCAATTATTGACCACAAGGGTTATTTTAACATATTTATACATTTAATAAGTTAATGTGACTTCAATTATTAGCGAAATCCACTGTTTGAGAACAAAATCATCTCTATATCTACGTCACAGAATATTAAAGAAAAATATTACGGCTTAACGAATAACAATAAAGACTTTCTAAAATTACATATCAATTTCAGTTTAGATGAAGTTTTGTAAAAAAATATAAAAAAATATAGTGGAGGACCCTATTGTATTCAAAACCTTTTCAGCTCTTCCCATTAATGTTAGATTGAAATACTTAGTTAAACTGGTCTTAAGTATTATAGTTTTTGAGGAATCGTTCTTTCAACATACAGACCTACACATACACACACACACAGACATCATCGTAAAAATGTTATAATTGGATTCCAAGGACCTTAAAACGTGCTTATTCACTAAATCCAATATTTCTCGTAGCGAGCGGTATTGATAATGCTACAAAAAAATTTGTTTTACAAATAGCATAATGTGTTCAAGAGTAAGCATCGAAAATCATTGAATCCATTAACTTCTTTGACGTTGAAGTACCAAATTCTGCAAACAAGCCCTTATCTCAAATCTCAACAACACTTATCCGTATTTATAACAGACAATAACAATCCAAAATTCGTTATATCGCAGTTGCTATGAAACAAAAGTACAAAAACAATCTGGAGTTTAAACGCATTGTTCCTCCAGCTGTGATGGAATAATTATAACGTAGCTAGAAGGCTCGAGAGGGCGATAATGAGCTCATGGGCCGGACTGAAAGGATTTTAAGGACCCTTGCACTCGCTTCATCAAGCTCTCGGTCTGCATCTGTAGCGGTACCAGTGAGTTATGAGGAAGTGAATTTATGTCGTTGGTAATTGTTTTCCGTTTCTAATTGGAACTGAATGTTTTGAATACCGAACGCTGATTAAGGGGTACCTGGACCAGGTGTGATTTGTGAGCAATAAAAATGTCAATATGTCAATTATATGCAAGAGTGGAGTGTTTGTTAGTTTATTTGTTGCATTGTAAGTGCAAGTATTATACAGGGTGTTAATATTAAGGCATTACACACGAAAATGGCAGTTAGAACTCATTAAAATAAACAACTTTTCTTAGTTCCAAATTTTAATTTGGTGTCCCGGTTCGTAGTTATTAGTTTTTTTGTTTTTCGAAAAATCGTCAGAACTCCCTTATTTTAAGGACCTTTAGAAAAGAGAAAAAAAAAATCGAATTTACCTTTTGGCTCTCTAAAACATTCGCATTAACAATTATTTTTCAGTTTTTCAAATGACAAATTGGCGATCGATCAAAATTTCAAAACAAGATTTTTTGATAATCACTCCATCGATTTGCAAAATTAAAACATTTATAAAATCCTTAGACTACCCACTACAATATTTGTTCTAAACATTTTTTTCAATCTATTAAAAAAAAGTATTCATTTACTTGATGAGTAGGTATTAATAAACTAAATTTAAAAAAATAAAAATTTAAAACAAAGTATCTTCCTGCCATTGAATAATGAAACCAATAATTATAATATAATATGTTTAATAATTATTGTGAACGTTGCGTCACAATCCCAATGACCGATAGATCTATAAATAGGTACCTACAATTCGTTGGTTTTGTTTGCAACAATACTGTCATCCAAACGATATTTTCAAAATGTTTCATGAAATATATTGAAATAAAATAAATTTTAAAAAATATTTTATATATTTTTTCTATAGCAGATTTTAAAATGTGTTTTGTTCAACTCGACATAGTTGACTAAGTGACATTTTAACCGCAAGGGTAGATAAAATAATACTTTAACAGCAAGGGTGGATAAAGAACTTTAATTTTTATTTAAATAAAAACACATTATACATTTTAGCGATTCATATTATATATAACTTCAATTGTATAAACATGAATAAAATGAAATTGTTTTCAAATAAATTCTATAACTCCCACGCTACTGAGATTTTTGAATTGTTCTTAAATAATTTAATTTATAATCAGTTTTTTTAATTTTTGCTCTTTAAAATCTGCTATAGAAAAAAATAGAATTTTACACACGACGATAAAATTAAATTATCGACTAGCGAAAAATAATTCACTCGCGAAATCGCTCGAGAATTAAACTCTCCGCTCGTCGATAAAATACAATTTTATCGTCTTGTATAAAAAATTACTATTTAAATATTTTTCTTTATTTCTGCATTCATTACTAATAAATTTGACAAGGGGAGAAGTTTTAATAAAATTTTGGTAGACTCAATGACTCATCGCTCAGTTACTAGTAGAAAAATCAAAGGAAACCATTAAAATATTATATTTTTTTTGTAAAATATAAATAAATAGTTTATTATTTAAATGTTGTGCTTATCGTACGAAGACTTTTTAGTCATGAAATTATGAATACTTGCAATGTTTGCCTCAAAATATTTATGAAATAATTATATTATTTATTTTAAATAGTAACGTAACATAAGGTTTTTTATTTTATATTAAAAAAAATATTAAATATCTTGATTTTTAGACAGCTATTTTCCCTAAAATAGTTTGAAATTATTTTCGTACCGAGACTTTTTGTATCTGTCTAAGAAGCACAACCAACTAGGGACTATGACGTCTCAAATAATTTCACACATTCAAAAATTCATATCTCGTTTACTTATTTGAATTTTAATATCGCGTTTTCACCAATACTCCTAGATATTTATATATTATCAGAAAAAATACATAAAAAATCGGTAAAATACCCCTCTTTGAGAAATATAAGGTGTACTTACCAATTGAAGATCTGCAGGGTTGAAATCCAAGGCTGGAAAGTTGCTACCATCCTCTCCAAATTTCTCAGTGTCTCTGGTCGACTCCAACTCGTCTCAAAGGCCCTACACATAAATAATTATTAGTTCTTTTGCATTGCGAAACCCAAAACAATCATTAATACCTTAATTTTAGAGCAATAAAAGCATTATAACTATAAAATATGCAGTAAAACTACAATTAAATGCATTTTTTTACAGTAAAATCAAACGCATGTTTGCTTTAAGACGACTACAGGAAGAGTGAGCTCTGCTGACGTATACGAACGAGTTTGATCCGTCACGCCGCATAAAGCAAGTTTATTAATTAATAGTATTGGTTGTATAACGTTCATTATAAATATTTATTTTATTTGAATAATCCAAGGATGCACTTTAAAATGATTTAAAATGCAATTATTTAGGGATGTTTAAATGTAAAACTTTATGGCAATTAAATGATACTAAACAACCCTGTATTATTTATAAAAAATATAATATCACCATATAATTAAATGTAGTAAAAAGCATAATCTTAACGCTCTAATTCTAATACTATCACTCGAAAAAAATTTAAATCTTGTATTTAGATCCTATTCTAATATGGAAAAAACCATAAGATTTTGGAGTACATCGGATAAACAGAAATGGTACTACTTGAAGCTCAAAATAGGGAAAAGTACATTTAAATGTAATTTTTTCGCAATTTAATGTTATTTTAAAAATTAAAGATTGTTAAATTTTCTATAGATATGCGATTATACATTATATATAAATTATAAAATAGTCTAATTTGTAAGTCTAGGAGCCTATGTATCAAAGACAAATCCAATTCCTTTATTACACAGTTCATATTTCAAATGTATGTAACTGAGATAAATGTCACTGTGAAAATACTAATCATTTCAAATTAATAATGGTGAGATTTTAAAATGAAACTAGTAAATAAAGCAATAGTTATATGCAAAGGAACATAATATAGTTTGCAGTATTAGTAAATATGTAGGTAGGTATGTATTTAAATTAATAAAAATTAAATAGCGGGAGGTATTGTTTTGACCACATCAGATTTTTGATTTACATAATAAATTTATTCAAGTTGTGTATAATTTATCTGTCAATATTATACGGTAGTTTATTAGGATACGGAAATCACAGCCTTTAGAAAATTTAAATTTTCGAATATACTTGCGTGTCAGATTATATGAGATTGGATAATTTTAAAAAATTGTAAAATCTAGAATAGCAAATATTTTTTAATAAAAATGTGTAAATTAACATCTCTAAACTCTTCTGAATAAAATCCATATAAAGAAATTTCCAAAAAAATGATTAAATAAACAAATGAAAAAATCTGATGTGGCCAACACAAAACCTCCCGCTATTTAATTTTCATTAATTTAAATACATACCTACCTACATATTTACTAACGCTGCAAACTGTTCCATTGCAGAAAACTATTGCTTTATTTACTATTTTCTTTTTAAAATGTCACTATTATTAATTTGAAGTGATACGTTTTCTGACAATGACATTTACTGTCAGTTACATTCATTTGAAAAATGAACTGTGTAACAAAGGAATAGTTTTTATCTTAGGCTTCGCGACTAATAAAAAAAATAATTTTAAATTTATCTGTAAAATATATAGAAAAAGTACTAATGTATTCCTGTAGAATATTCAATAATCTTTAATTTTCATAAGACATAAAATTCGAAAAAATGGCTTTTAATGGTATTTTTTGAACAAAAACCACTATGAGCTTCAGGTAAAGTGCCATTTCCGGTTATCCGATTTACACCAAAATCTAATGGCTTCTTTTCATATTAGAATAGGATAGAAATACTAGGTTTCAGAATTTTCTGAATGATAGTATTTGAGTTAGAGCTAAGACAAAATCCATACACATATACACACACATACACACACACACACACACACACACATACATACATACATACATACATACATACATACATACATACATACATACATACAGACATCATCGTGAAAATGTTAAAAATGGATTCTAGGGACTTAAAACGTGGTCATTTACTAAAATCTCGATATGTGATTTTTAGCACGATCCCTATACCTCCCTTACCAAGGGTACCGGCAGGTAAAAATAGTTTATATAATTTTGCGTTTTCGCATCATCGGTGTATAACTCCCACCAAGGTACCTACTTCAAATTAGGTTCAACAGTCGTGCCAAATTTTACCCTTATTTTGAAATAATTATTTTATTTGAAGGTTACCAAATTGTTCGTCACTTTGTTTCTGCAACTATATTTTATTAAAAAAAAATATTTTAACTTTTGATATAACACTTATGATAACTTTGATACATCTTCCAAAGTTACAACTATTTTGAAAATGACAGCTCATAATTATTTCAAACATGTCGGGGGATACGAAGTCAGAGTTAAAACTTCTGATTCCATCAAATTTATATTACAGATAGAAGAAAATTGACAGAGTGTATTATTCATCGTCATGTTATTATTGGAGTTGCAGGAACTTCGATTCGCATTAGAGCATAAAGTGCAAACTTACTGACAGTTGCTAAGTGACCAGTAAAGTGTCCGGTTCGTCCACTTAACCACTGACATAACAACCAAAGACGGGAATAAAGTTACTTCCATCCAACCGGAAAATCGCTCAACGCGAAGCTTCTCACATACTATTACACAATGTTCGAGTATCTTGCTGGTTAAAGATTAAATTTCTGAGTTGTGAATAAAATTGGTATAACCGAGAAAATAGTTCTATTTGAATTAAATATTTCGAAAATAGAGAATTTAATTGAATGTCAATAAGAGCACCTTTTTATTAAAATTTGAGAGTATTTTCAACAGATTTAAATAAATCTTAAGTACAAAAAAATTCTATTGTTTTTATCCGCGCCATTTCTTTGAAATCAATCAAAGACCAAAATATATACTCGTATAAAACTGTTTACAAGTATCTTTTCAAATGCAGAAAAACTAACATTTTCAAAAAAAAAAAAATCTGTTGTAACCAGCACAATACCTTCTTTAATTATTGCCCTAAAAGTCAATATACCCCACATTTAGATAAAAACTTCAAAATTTTCAAAAATCTAATTTAAATAATTTAATTTATAATCGGTTTTTCTAATTTTTGCTCTTTAAAATCTGCTATAAAAAAAATAGAATTTTACACACGACGATAAAATTAAATTATCGACTTGCGAAAAATAATTCACTCGCGAAATCTCTCGTGAATTAAACTTTCCGCTCGTCGATAAAATACAATTTTATCGTCTTGTATAAAAAAATAACTATTTAAATATTTTTCGTTATTTCTGCATTCATTACTAATAAAGTTGACAAGGAGAGAAGTTTTAATAAAAATTTGGTAGACTCAATGACTGATCGCTCAGTTACTAGTAGAAAAATCAAAGGAAACCATTAAAATATTATATTTTTTTTGTAAAATATAAATAAATAGTTTATTATTTAAATGTTGTGGTTATCGTACGAAGACTTTTTAGTCATGAAATTATGAATACTTGCAATGTTTACTTCAAAATATTTATGAAATAATTATATTATTTATTTATTTTAAATAGTAACGTAACATAAGGTTTTTTATTTTAGTTGAAAAATCAATATTCGACTGTGTTAGGATGGAGGTAGATACAGAAAAGTAAGAATTCTTCGAACTTTCAGTCAATTAATAAAATTTATTCACGCCGACGTTTCGACTATACTATAGTCTTCTTCAGGGCTAGAATGGTCAGTTGAAAAAAGGAAACCACATGTGGATAATAGAACATACAGCACGGACAATTAAAAAAATAAATAAATAAATATGAATAAATAAATAAATAGTTAAAACCAACATATCACAGAGAGAAATTCGTCTAAAAATGAAAAACTTGTCTTTGATGAGTGCAATACTTATGGAACTACAAATAACTAGTAACGTGTAAAAAAAAAAAATAATAATAAAAAATTTTTTTTTTTAAGAATTTAAAAAATTTTTTTACACGTTACTAGTTATTTGTAGTTCCATAAGTATTGCACTCATCAAAGACAAGTTTTTCATTTTTAGACGAATTTCTCTCTGTGATATGTTGGTTTTAACTATTTATTTATTTATTTATTTTTTTAATTGTCCGTGCTGTATGTTCTATTATCCACATGTGGTTTCCTTTTTTCAACTGACCATTCTAGCCCTGAAGAAGACTATAGTATAGTCGAAACGTCGGCGTGAATAAATTTTATTAATTGACTGAAAGTCCGAAGAATTCTTACTTTCCTGTATCTACCTCTTTTTTATTTTAGATTAAAAAACACATTAAATATCTTGGTTTTTAGACAGCTATTTTCCCTAAAATAGTTTAAAATTATTGTCGTACGGAGACTTTTTGTATCTGTCTGAGAATCATAACCAACTAGGGACCACGATGTCTCAAATAATTTCACACCTTCAAAAATTCATATCTCGTTTACTTATTTGAATTTTAATATCGCGTTGCCACCAATAGTCCTAGATATTTATATATTATCAGAAAAAAGTATATAAAAAATAGGGAGAATGCCCCATTTTGACAAATAAAAGTATACTTACCAATTGAAGATCTGCAGGGTTGAAATCCAAGGCTGGAAAGTTGCTACCATCCTCTCCAAATTTCTCAGTGTCTCTGGTCGACTCCAATTCGTCTCAAGGCCCTAAATATAAATAATTATTAGTTTTTCTTGTATTGCGAAACACAGAACAATCATTAATACCTTAATTTTAGACAAACAAAAGCATTATAACTATGATATATGCACTAAAACAGCAATTAAATGCACTTTTTATGCATTTTTTTACAGTAAAATCAAACGCATGTTTGCTTTAAGACGACTACAGGAAGAGTGAGTTCTGCTGACGTAAACGAACGAGTTTGATCCGTCACGCCGCATAAAGCAAGTTTGTTAATTAACAGTATTGGTTGTATAACGTTCATTATAAATATTTATTTTATTTGAATAATCCAAGGATGCACTTTAAAATGATTTAAAATGCAATTATTTACGGATATTTAAATGTAAAATTTTATGGCAATAAAAATGATACCAGGCAACCCTATATTATTTATAAATATAATATCACCATATAATTAAATATAGTAAAAGCATCCTGTTAACGCTCTAATTCTAATATTATCAATAGAAAAAAATTAAATTTTGTATTTAGATCCTATTCTAATATGGAAGAAAACCATAAGATTTTGGTGTACATCAGATAAACAGAAATGGCACTACTTGAAGCTCAAAATGGGTTTTCTTCGAAATATACATTTAAATGTAATTTTTTCGCAATTTACGTTATTATAAAAATCTGATGTGGCCAACACAAAACCTCCCGCTATTTAATTTTTATTAATTTAAATATATACATACGTATTCACTAATGCTGCAAACTATATTATGTTCCATTGCATATACATACCTATTGTTTTATTTACGATTTTGAAGTGAATAATTTTTTGACAATGACGTTCACCTGCCAGTTACATTCATTTGAAAAATAAACTGTGTAACAAAGGAATTTTGTGTTATTATTAATTTTATTATTTTGAATTATTGCTTCAAAAGTCAATATACCCTATATTTAAATAAAAACTTCAAAATTTTCAAAAATCTAATTTTCATGTATCTAGATACTTTTTAATGCGCTGATTACAAATTTTGAAACCGCAGGTCGATATCTCGTTTCGTTCTCGAGATATTTAGATATAAAGTTTTGCTCAAACCTGCCCATTTTTGGGTATTAACCCAAAAATGGGTCGAAATATGAATTTGGCGACATCACCATTCGATTCTACGAATAAAAATACATAAGTATAGCAATTTTCATAATTTTTGTCCAACCGGTTCATTTTTACCTCCCGCTACCCTTGGTAAGGGACGTATAGGGATCGTGCTAAAAATCACGTATCGAGATTTTAGTAAATGACCACGTTTTAAGGTCCCTAAAATCCAATTTTCACATTTTCACGATGATGTCTGTATGTGTGTATGTGTGTGTGTATGTATGTATGTATGTATGTATGTGTGTGTGTGTGTGTGTGTGTGTATGTGTAGGGATTTTGTCTTCGCTCTAACTCAAATACTATCATTCAGAAAATTCTGAAACCTTGTATTTCTATCCTATTCTAATATGAAAAGAAGCCATTAGATTTTGGTGTAAATCGGATAACCGGAAATGGCACTTTACCTGAAGCTCATAATGGTTTTTCTTCAAAAAATATCATTAAATGCCATTTTTTCGCATTTTATGTCTTATGAAAATTAAAGATTATTGAATTTTGTACAGGAATATATTAATAGTTTTTCTATATATTTTGCAGATAAATTTGAAACTAATTTTTTTTATTAGTCCCGAAGCCTAAGATAAACAAAATTCCTTTGTTCATATTTCAAATGAATGTAACTTACAGTAAATGTCACTGTCAAAAAACTATTCACTTCAAATTAATAATAGTGACATTTTAAAAAGAAAATTGTAAATAAATCAATAGTTTTATGCAATTGAACAGTTTGCAGCGTTAGTAAATACGTAAGTATGTATTTAAATTAATAAAAATGGATAGGAAAGTAAAGCGAAGGAAGATTGTTGTGTAACTATTATTGTGGTCCGGATGGGGTTATTCGCTATCGAAAATCGGTCACTTTAATATGTTCTTATGTATGGATGCTATGATGATTGTGGACAAGGCGAAAGAAGAATGTTGTTAAAGAGTGAAGTGAGTCATCTGAGCTCTTACTCTTATCCCTTTTCTTATTGTTACTATTGTTTCCGGGTATTTGCTAACCCCCTAAGTGGGAGTCGCGTGATTTTATGTACGAATGAAAGTATGTAAAAATTAAATAGCGGGAGGTTTTGTGTTGGCCACATCAGATTTTTTACGTATAAAAGCTTGAAAACCCTTTAAAATGGCCAAAATCTGAAAAAATCGTAAGGGGTACACCTTAGATGTTTGCGATTTTTGGGCATTTTCAGTTATTTTGCTTTAGAAATTGTATGCGGTGTTCAAAAATTCTGAAAATTGGTGTACTTATGTAATTTTGCCCGTAGAATCGAATGGTGTTGTCGCCAAATTGATATCTCGACCCATTTTTGGTTTATTACCCAAAAATGGGCAAAACTTTGAATCTAAATATCTCGAGAACGAAAAGAGATATCGACCTGCAGTTTCAAAATTTGGAACCAGCGAAGTTGAGAAGTATCTAGATACATAAAAATTAAATTTTGAAGTTTTTATCTAAATGTGGGGTATATTGACTTTTGGGGCAATAATTCAAAAATGAGTAGAGATATAAACTTGGTAGTAATATTATTTGATTGATACATAATTTTATTGAATTTATAGAGTATTTTCCAAGGAACTTTCTGTATGGAATTTGTAAAAAATACATCAAATTAACGGAAGGTGTTTTACTGGCCATATTGAATTTACTTTTTCTGAAACTGAAGTTAGTTTTAATGAAATTGAAGTTGAAAAGCTAGAGCAAAATTTGGTATTACTGTAAGGAAGATCGGGCCTATATTTGTATTGATATACCCGAAAAGGAATAATAATGATGAGTATATTATTTATAATTATTCTAGTAGGTACATTAATTAACTTTCTAAAATCAATGGGTGTGCTTTCAACAACTTAATAACGTTAATTAAATATTTAAAACCAAAGTGTTAAATATTCATTTCCACCTACGTTGTGACCGGAACAGCTTACCCATTATTAACCATTCAATAATGAACTCATCACTGCTAATTTACGATTTTATTATACTGCATGTAGAGCAGCCCAACGCTATAAACTTATAATTAACCACACCTTTTGTTCATCGGTTTTTGAAGTCTGTTTTAATGATTTCCTCGAGTAATTCTCCTTTCCATGTTATTATATCCTGAGTTGGATTTGAGCCGCAGGCTCGTTAAACAAAATAACTTGATAACGATTCAATAACTGAACTAGTAAAGTTGTGGAGTGGCGCATATCTTGTGGAGACGAAACTGGAGCCAAGATCGAGGTAGACTCCAGACTGGAGTAGTCTGGGAGTCGTAACAACCGCGGGCTGCCGGTAACTTTTATAACTAAATTACAAGCAACAAAGGCAACCCAATTTAGAGTTGCTGAGTTTGAAACCTTTTATTCTGAGGCTAGACTATGTTTAGGTTAGTAATATTGTGATGGGGACAGCCCTGACCGCAAAGCATTCATAAGATGAAAAATATTAACACTTAAGATCTTATGGAGTGATTCTATAAAAGTTTGTACATGCTACCGTGCATATAATGATAAACAAAATTTACCCCACGTATTAATGATGAACTTTAGCAACTCGCTAGAATTGCTCATGGGTGTTACCGTTCCTGAATATTACTTAAGAGACAACCCGGAATTTGAGTTATTTCTGTGTGTAATTTTGTCAGTACATTCAAACTATCTAGTGTAAATAAATTTAAAAATGAATTTCAACAACCCCCTACAACAGTTCTAGAACGTTGACGTACCTGACTTCTGAATCAAAAATAACTTTTTCCTACGACCACTGTTAAAAGTAGTCTTTTTAACGGTTTAAATTAAAAAAAAACAAATTTACTTTTAACAGTAGTGTTAAAAAAGAACTAAATCTAGTTACATTTAGTGTTAAAAATATAACTAAATCTAGTTACATTTAGTGTTCATAAGTAAACATAGTTTCATTTTATATTTATTTTTGTACTAAAATTATTTATATAGGTATTTTATTAGAAATACACATTATTTTGAAACGTTTATTGTTATAGTACAATTATTACAATTGCTTATAGTAATTCCTTGCAAGGCGCTTGAAGAATTGGAATTTAAAACAGTATTGTTGGAAGTAGAGGTTAGAATAAACAATTTTCAGTTATTAAAATATCTTTCAGAACTCATATTATTTATTGGAAAAATACTACCTTTTTTAGTTTAAGTTCTGTAATTTATTATTTTAACCCAACAAAAAACAAGAAATATCAATCTTAATCATTGTGATGGATTAGAACTTAGTCGCGCATGGCTTCCAATATTAAATATGTTGTAATTTGTAATATGTATACAATTTTTTCTAAACTTTTTCTAACATCTGTTAATAAAGAGTACGGCTGCGGTATTTCGTTACCGATAAAGCGTCTCTGAGTTATACAGATCACTTCTCTGCCAGTTTTTGGGACGGTTTTTCCTCTGGCAAAAGAAGATTTTTTTCTTGAGAAGTTGCATGTTCGCCGTCCATGTTTTTGCCGGACATGCATATATTGTCTAGAAAATTGTATACATAAAAAAGGTAACATTTATGAACATTTCTTGTTACCTTGGTTACTTGTTGTTTTTGTTATTTCAAAAAAATATGTCATTGTATCCCCTGAAGAAGGCACCAGTTTATGGTGCCGAAACGTTGGGTTAAAATAATAAATTACAGAACTTAAACTAAAAAAAGTTAGTATTTTTTCAATAAATTTTCAGTTGTTCATAGCAAATACATCATGACCTGTCATAAATGTTATTCTATAATTTTTAGTTTTTACTAATACATAACTAGGGTCGTAGGAAAAATAGTGTATGCTATTCGTGTTAAAAGTGATTTTATTTCGTTCGTGGGGTTTGTTTTACTCGGCTTCGCTTCGTTACACAAACTTCCCCACTCACTCATAAAATGTCACTTTTAACACATATCATAAATAACTATTTCCGACGACCACTACGGAAAGTACATAAATTCACACGCTAAACTATTACTGAAAGCTGGTCATTGCACATCACTAGCAATGCTGTGTGATATGAAATCTCGTTAGCCAATCAGATGCGCCTGCAACTGTGTGATATGATTTTATCACACGCTGCGATAACTGAGCGAACTAACCTAAAAATTTGTATTTAAAAAATTGTCAGTTCCAAATAATTTGCTGAATTTACACGGATTAAGAAGGTTGGACACTGATTTATCAGATTTTAACATAATTTTCGGTGAACTATGATAGCAATGATTTTAATAATCTGTTTTAATATTTTTATGTAAATTTTACATATTTTTTTTGTGGTCGTCTGAAAAGTATCGTCTACAACACGTGCTAAAAGGGAAAAATTTTAAAACTACCCCCTCTCCAGCCTCCCCTGGAGGTGGGAGTTTATTTTGAAACATTTTTTCGAACGATGCATGATCCTGAAGATATTCCAGATGGTACATTAAAATGGGACACCCAGTATAATTTCAGTAATACATAGGGCTATACAATAATGTAATCCTAATATAAAGGACAAGAAAAATGTATAATAATTATTGACAGAGTTGTTTTTATGTTTATGTACAAGAACCGACCGTGTGTGTAATGAAATATCTAATGTCGTAGTACATAAAAGCTTTTGCAAATCTAAATTGGATCGATGTATGTGTCGGAATCCCCTGCATGCACCCTCGTTTAATCAGGAGTAATTCGCTCGCCGCAGCCCCGGGCCGTTTCTCATCGCGAGGGAGATAACCTCACCGGATATTCCGCAGATGTGTGAGCACGAGCTCTGGTTTACTTCACAGAGTCAAAGATTTATAATAACAGAATGATGGGGCTATATAATGTCACTTAGAGTGATAATGTTTCGCAGCTTCAACTATAAGAGCCCTATTGGTTTACGTTTTCAATAAACGGTTACAAATTTCTACAAAATTCTTTTTGATACTTTAAATATAGACAAAACTTATAAAAAGTATGGGCCATGTATTATAAATAAAATAAATAATGTATTCGAGGATTTTAGTAAAGCTTTTGACCGGGTTCATCATCCTACACTAATTTATAAACTTCAGATACTTGGAATACATGGTACTTTGTTAAGATGGATCGAATCTTATATTACTAATAGATCACAATTAGTCTATTGTAATGGTTTTAAATAATATTCTATATTAGTACCCTCAGGGGTACCACAAGGTTCACACCTAGGTCCATTACTTTTTAATTTATTCATCAATGATATCTCACAATGCTTTCAAAATTCGAATTTCTTACTTTATGCGGACGATTTGAAATTATTTAAAACAAATACAAATACTAATGATTGTACTGCATTACAAAGTGATCTATTACGTTTACATTTATACTGTAAATAAAATTATTTAAGTCTAAATCCGTCTAAATGCTACGTCATGAACTTTACCAGAAACTATAATTTTATAACATTTAATTACCAAATAAATAATCTAAAACTTGATATTAAATCTGTTAGGAGTTATATACGACCCTAAATTAACAATGACTACTCATATCGATAAATTCAGTAAAGATTCATTTCGTACATTGGGCTTCATTTTTAGGCAATGTAAATTTTTCGAACATCCTGATACACTTATTTCTTTATACAATTCTCTAGTACGTTCTAAACTAGAATATGCATCTGTTGTGTGGAATCCACAATACAGATCAAATATTAATTTAATTGAATCTGTTCAAAAAAACTTTATTAATCTACTATGCTATAAATTTAAAGCAAACTGTTCGAATTATATTAATAAATTAGAAAGGTTGAATTTGAATAGCTTAGAAAGTAGACGAACTTATTTTGATATGTTATTCCTCTTCAAGATTTTCAACAATTTGTTGTATTCTGACAATATTCTTTCTCTATTCCTTATAAATGTTCCAGCAAAATGTACAAGAACTTATAATTTGTTTAAGCTTCCTGCAAGTAACACTAATAATTATAAATTTTCTTGCATAAATAGAATAATGGCAGTTTACAACAATCAATTCAGTCATCTTGATTTGTTTAGTTTATCTCTTAATAGTTTTAAAAAATGTGTCAAAACTATTTTATGATGAGCTTTACTAGTGTAATTATTTTGTTTATTTCTACTAACTTTATTACTGTTTTGCTATTTTTTTTTCTTTTCTTGTAATATTGTGTTTAATACGTGAGAACCTTTATTTGGTCTCTGTTTGAGCTGTTGGTTCTCCTATTTTCTTAAATAAATAAATAAATAAATAAATAAATAAAATGTTAAAAATCTATTCTATTCGAAACGTTTTCGTATCAATAGTTATTGGCGAAAAATATTAATTATCAATAAATTTAGTAGAAAAGCAAATTCAGTATAAATTTTGTCTAAAATATTGTTTCTATAACCAATAGATAACGAGTTATGTTAGTGAACTAATTTCTAAAAAGTATTTACATAATAATAAATAATAACTTATCTATAGCCTCTCGGATAATAACTTAAACATTATTAGTTAACTACAAGCCTATATATTAAATGATAGGCATTTGCATTTAATTTTCTCTTCAATACGCTGTTCAAAATAAGAAATTATTATAATTGGATAATTTTCTGGCGTTGAAAATCAGATAACGAAGATAATAACATTTTAAAAGTAATTTTTATGGACATTAAGTTAGATTAAGATATTATCCATGTAAAAATGACGACACATAAAATTTACATATCAGAACAAAGAGTATATCTTATGATTATGATAATTTAGTCCATTTTAAGATATAGGTCATTAGAAAGAAATCTACCATCATTTTGCTTCAGACAAAATAACAAAAATATTAACGTAAGTATACCTTTCATAAAATAATCTTTATCTTGCAATATCAATAAATTTTAATTTAAAATCAATGTTGTAGGGAAACAAAATATAAGCAAGATAATTTAATAATAATCTCATTAACCTATTGCTCGATCCAAGCATAAAACACACCACCGCAATCAAAATTATCCCAGCCAATCTAAATATTTTAGCGCCCTTCCCGTATGCCACAAGGAATATAAAGCCATATACTATCCAGATCCCTGTAATTAGGGAAAATAGTCGGCAATGTGTAAATTGTATCCCAGAACCTTAACAGATTTTGGAAGCCATAAATTATTTTTCATTTGCGCCTTTACATACAAGAATATACAGATTAAATTCAAAAGAATGTATGTGATACTTTTATATTTATATATTATTAAATAATAGTATATTATAAAACTAATTTCATAAGAATGCACGAGTCCAAGTTTTACAAAGGACGAGTGCGGTAACCCATTTAAAATGAACACTCTGTATACTAAATATAATACTCATACCAATAAATTAAGTCATCTCAGTTTTATTGATATATTAGGTTTCCAGATTAAGTATCCGAAACATCTCCCTCTACAGCTATAAAATATTGCTTTGGATATATCATACTTTTTCGTATATGAAGTTAATATTAATAGAGCATAGGAATTTAGATCGAGTGTGATACAAAGTTACTTATAAAGAGCAATTTTTCATAACGATTTCGTTAGTATGTATGAATATATCGGGCTTAACATAACTTAGCCAATTTCGTGGGGGAAGGCAAGAGAAATACGATTTACTAGTCTGCAAAGGGAGACGAAGCAATGTGATAATAAATTGCAATGAATTTAAACTTTAAACTCATATTTTGCGGTGTATATACGAAACATTGATTCTAGTTTATAGCGGAGCATCGGACCTGAATTTTATCGCCTAACGTGGTTGGAATATTTTCGAGATTTATACTGGAGAACCTGAAATATTTGCCAGCTCTAGAAATGCTATTTCTAGCGCAATTTTTCTAGGAGAACATAAACACATATTTAAACGGGAAAATCCATATTTTTAACATTCATCGCAGTTCTTAAAATTAGTGTAGAATAAAATTTGAAGATGCATTTTATAATATCATTTTTAGAATTGTCGTGTGTAATAAAATTCCAAAAATGAATTGTTATATTTTACGTTCATAATGAAGTCATTATGAAACCCAATTGGATATTGAAGGAGCCTTTTCGAAACGCAATTTCTTTAGATGGTTGGTACTCGATAACATAAAATTAATCAGAATAAATCTTTTCAATTTAAAGAGATAGAAGACACACGCGCGCTTAGTAAGACAACAAAATGGTGGGAGTCATGGTTACTGGCTTGTCATAAGAGATCCATAGCTTTTGGTTTTTGACGTAAAATGCGAGAAAAGTCTTTAAAAACTTTTAAAAAATTCTCTTAATTTATACAAGCTTTTATTGCAACTAAAATGTCAAACAATACAAATTTTCACCCAGAGTACACGTATTTTAGTATCTGCAATATTTTTGTTTCGTTTGACACCCCGGTTGGCAGTTGCAGGCGCCATTTTGCTAACTATGTGCAAAGATAGAAACATATAGCTGTTAAATTGAATATTTATATGAACTTTCAAATAATTAAATAAATATTAATCAAATGTTATCAACTACATATTACACTTACAAATTTCTCTAAATCATCTCGGTTTAATATAGCAGTTTTCTTAAAATATTTTATTATATAAAAAATGCAAAATACGAAATATAGTATAAAGAACTCATTTTATCAGTCGTGTTCGATCCCGACCGGCGCCAAATATTTCGAATTTTAAGTGGCACAAAATTGACCCCTGTGGTGTACTCTCCACGCCAGCAAAGAGTGCCCGTGAGGTGACGCCTGGTCAACGCTCGCACGGTACAAATATGTCATCGTCATTACCGATATCTGAAATAGGTAATAAGCCGTGATGATATATTTATTTATTTATTTATTTAAGAACTCTTTTGATGACATTTTTTTTCGCAATTGTCATATAGAAAACACATGTCTTAGCAAAATTTGTTCTTTAATTATTGTTTAGACCTATATTAATCAATATCTTTGTGTGAGTAAAAATATGGAATTAGCCAGAGAATATTTCCTTCAGTTGTTGACAAAAAAGAACATCCGTTATACTTTCCTGATTTGGCAATATGTAACTTTTAAACTTAATTAAATATTACAGGGCAGACGATTTTCGTCAGAAGCAGAGATTGGTGCTGCAGTTAATCATAGTTATTTTGATAGCATTCTAAAACAAGAATGGTTCAGAGCTTTTAGTTAAAAAGTGGAAAGAAAGAATAGTGAAATGTATTATTCTTGAGGGAACAACTTAAAATAAGTAGTATTCTCAATACTTAATCATCGGCTTAATTACAATAAAATGGTACAGTAGGTGAGTATTACCTACCTAGTAGAAGCAACGAATATGTCTTTATTACTAAGAAAAATAAATAAATAAAACTATTCATGGATATGAAATAGTATTAGTTATTTCCAAAGCAACTGACAGCTGCAAAATTGCTAATACGTAATTTAAAAGAAATCAAATCAAATTCCAGATTCGCTTTAAAAATAAATTAAAACATAGCAATCATTTCGAAATTAATTCTCACATCTGCATCTCTGAGTTTTAAAGTCTACCTGCATATGCATAAATAAATCTACTTAAAATATAGCATGTAATTTTCAAAGCGTTTACAGAGGAATTAGAGGTCTCAATTACGTATAAGTGTCTCTCCTTAGGCCTTTAGGCTAAGCATAATGACGGGAAAGTCTCGGCAGCTTATTTTTAGTTTCCGTTAGATGTCATCGTAGTCGTGAGGCCCTCAGGTGAAAATATGACCAAGTCATTAGTATAATTAAAACGAAATTAATGGGTAAAGTTAAGGGGGCATTAATTACGACTTTATTTTATGTACAGGGTTGGACAAAAAGGACGAACGTTTTCTAAAACGTCACAAAATTGGTACTTTTTGCTTACGAAAAAAATTATTGACAGATTTGAGTCCGTAATGACAGTATTTGCATGTGGTGTCCGTTATTATTAATGCATTTCTGGAGATGTTCTACGAAGTTTGCAAACGCTCTTTCAAAGATCGCTCTGTCGATTTGGGCGACTTCTACGCGAATAGCTTCTTTCAGTTCTTTCACTGTGAGGGGTTTGTGTTCGTATGTACGTATCTTGAGGTGAGCCCACAAAAAAATTGTATATGGACAAATCAGGGGACCGAGGAGGCCAACGAATATCATCAAACCCGGAAATGAGGTGATCGGGAAAGAGAGGGCAAATAACGGCTGTGTGGGTCCCATCCTGCTGGAACCACATACGTAGGAACACGGTTTCTTTGTAATTCAGGCAAAAAGAAGTTGATATAACGCTCTGAGTTCACGGTAACAACAGTCCCATTATCATCATGCATTATTCATAACGGAAACCACATACAAGATGTTGTTTTCCACACTTTATTTTGTCGAATGCTATGTCATTACTAACTCAAGCTTGTCAATAATTTTGTTTTTAAACAAAAATTATCAATTTTGTGGCTTTCAGAAAACGTCCGGCCTTTCTGCCTAACTCTGTATAAATATTCTTTATGCACGGACGTATCATAATTTAACAATTATACACGAATTTCTTTGACATAAACGTCATTTTATAGCCCGCGGGCCTCATTATAGCCCGCCGGGGTATAATGAAACGTCAAACCAAATTATAACCTACAATATAAACAATTTAAACAGGCAACATGAAAAGTTTTTATTACAAATCGAAAATTTTTATATTCTTTAATGAAAAATGAAAATTAAATTAAACTCAAATGATACAACTAATAAACAAACAATAAACTGTTGTTCTCCGCTTTCATAGCAACACTAGATAAGTACTGGATGTATTCTTTTCGATACAATTTTTCTAACACTCACAATTTAAAAGCCTCCTTACGCTCTTAATACATAAATAACTGTTATATTCACAGTTACAGGGTTATAAAAAATACGTGTAACAAATTATGAGGGCATATAGTACTGACAAAAAAAAAATAAAAAAGTTTAATGAACAGGGGTCTGATCTTCAACTGTTTTTGAGAAAGAGGCCATTTTGTATTAGAATCGAAGAAAAACTGACTAAAATAGTGATTGAAGAAAATTTTGTCTATATGAGTAAGGAAGGGCATAGAAAAAAACAATAAAATTTTATATGAAACATTTATTTCACTCACTTATAGTTACGAAGTTATTTGAAAACTAAATATTGGCCAAGGTCGACGAAACATTTATCTTAGTACAATTATTCGTTTTTTTTTTTTTCTTGAAAACCAAAAATACATCTAAGATGGCCTATGAAAAGTAAACAAAAAATATTATTTAATCAACGTCGTAACTCTTACAGTTTTCTAGATAGGAGAGGTAAACCTCGATAAAACTCATTTTTTCACTGCCCTATATCTCGGAAACTATTGAAGATCAGACCCATGTTGATTAAGCTTTTTTGACTCACTTTAGTCATAATTTGCTACACTTATTTTTTAACACCCTGTATATTACCCCTTTCTATAATTAAATACATCTAATTATAAGAAAGAGTTTATTCGTTGTTTGTTCCCGTGATATTTTTGTTCAAATTTATATTCTTAAAACACCCAGTAGGTATTTTAGCTTAACAAAGACGGCACCATATTAACTGATGCTACAACTACTATATAGTATCCAATCAAAATATTTTCTTAAGCATTTTTACTAATTAAGATCTTAAACGTTAATTAGTGATTCAAGATCTAAATTAGTCTAACTAGTACATATCTATAAGTTTTCTTCATACGCTTATCTGATTTCTCGTAAATAATATCTTAACAAGACAGGAGAAATCCGATATATATTTCAAAAGTTCATAACTTTGAATTATTGAGAAAATGAAATGTAAATTTAATCTGAACATTACTCTGTAATTAAAGGTAAAATATTTCAACGTCTACATAGCTTAATCCCACATAAATAACTTTGCTAACAAATTCAAAATCAATGTGGGTTATCCTATCCTGGAATATAGGTCACGAATTTAGGATACATCAATATGAATTTTCCAATTACATGCTGATCACACTGTTCTAATTAATAATAACGAAGAGGATTAATGAAAACGTTAATTCGGCAAAAATTTAAATTAGAGACTGGAAAAATTTAAAAGCAAATAGAAATGTTATCAGAACACCTTTTAGGTAGCTCCTAAGTAAACAAATTACAATAAGGCTGTTGCAAGAATTTTTATATGACTTCTAAGTCCTAAATTTTAAAAGATATTGTTCTTTAAAGAGCCTCAAATTTGAAAATATCTCGAATTATCCATTAGATATTTTACAATTAAATATTATAAATTGTGTAATATTTTGAAAAGTCACGAGATCTGAAACAGAATGTGACGTTAGCGTACATTCAGTTTAACATGTGATAAACTGTCACCTACTTTTATTTATAACGTAAACTGTTTTCCTATTGAACTAAAAATTAACCTGAACCGGAGATGAACCCCAAACCTGAATTTTAATACTCGGTTCGGTTTCGACTCAGATTCAATTAAAAATATATCTGAAGTTCGGTTCTCGGTTTGTGTTCCCTAAAATGTTACGGTTTGGTTCCGGTTTTGGTTCGGTTTAGTTTCGGGTTCGATGCCCTGCTTTTTTTTCTTATTTTTCGTGTAAACTATCTTGTAATATAGTGTAATAATACGTAAAATCTTTATTTAAAAATGAACCCGTTAAAATATTTGAATAAAAATTGAATTTTATGTGTATTTTGATCGGGCAAGTCGATTGGCGATAAAATTAATATTGTAACTCATATCCATTCATAGGTAGATATTCATTACCCAAAACTGGGTGGAGATGCTGCCTTGTATAGGAATACCGATTTTCAAAATTTTTACTCTACTGGTCTACGTCTCATGAAATTGTAAATATTCAACAATGTCCTAGGTAAGTACCTTTGTAAGATAAATTTCTTTAATACATATCAGAATTTTTTAACAAAAATTTGTATCCCAAGAAATCGATTATTAATAAAAATAAAAAAGTTGTAGCTTGTACCCATTTCTGGGTAGAAATTTTGTTCCCAAAAATGAACAAAGTACATATTTGATAATATCGCTATTCGCTTCTACGTGTTTTCTTCTATAAGTATACCAATTTTCAAAATTATTACTGTACTAGACGAATTGCTAGCGAAAATTCCAGAAAAATATCAAATCATTATACACACCATTATGGTTTCCAGTACACGTGTACTGCTTTCCAAACATATATTAAATACGTATTATCTTACGTACATCTTCAAAAATCATTTCCAATAACCCGAAAGTAGTTAATACTAAAAATATATAACAATATTGAAGTTTAACTTACATTTTCCACCCAAATTTCTGCTCAGGAAACCACAAAAAAAATTACACCTGTTCACACTGCAAGACATGTTAATTAGTATGTTCATGTCGCCGTTTCATAGACAAACAAAGCAGCACCGTCGCTAAATATTGCAAATAATCAGGTCTGTACTTTCAAACAAGATTTTTCGTGATTTTTACTGAACTTGTATATGGAAAATTTGTATAGAAATTTGTATTGGAGACTAAGTACGTCCCTGTATATAATTTTATAAAGAATATTGTTGTTTATACCGCGAAATATGAATAAATTTTCTATTCATAAGATAGAAATTTTTATGTAGAACTTTATGGTGATTTGTGTTACCTACCTAATACAAATTTTAATAAATATGAAAATAAATAGGACTTCAGTGTTGTATTAGAGTTGTTTTATTTCTTTGCCAACGTTTCGGAATTATTTATTCCTTCATCAGGAGTCTACAATAAAAATATGAAATGCAATAATCAATCACATAAAAGATAATTAAAATATTTACAAAAATTATAACAGGAATTAATAAGGTCATAAAAAAAGGAAAATAGAAATCTTTTTAAAATGTTTGTAAATGTCATTAAAATATGTAACGATGACAACATAAATATATATACGAGGTGTGAAAATTAAATAACAAGATTTATTTTTTTCGGCTTCCCTGTAAATTTGGCAACATTGCAGGCTATGTCAAATTAATTTGTCATCTTCCCTCCATTCACTGTTAAAATTTGAAGATAATTAGGCAAACCGTTTGGCAGTAGTCTTTGGTTGAAGTTAACTACTTTCTCGTACTCCGTCGGAATTATGTTAGTGCCAATATGAAATTCTGTGTGAAACTTAAAGAATCCGCTACAGAAATGTAAGAATTGTTAAAGAATGTTTATGGTGATGAGGGTCTAATATTCAAGTTTTCGAGCAGTTTAGAAGATTTAAAGAAGGAAGAAAAGAGATCGGAGCCGATTACCGCCTCGGCCGTGCACTAACATTTTTTTTTTTTTTGAAATGCGAGTGATTCTCCATGAAGACGACGCGTCGGATCAAAACGCCCTGTCCAGCAAGACATTTTTGACGAAATACAAAATCACCGTGTAGGTACATCAACCGTACTCACTTGACCTAGTGCCATTTGACTTGCTTTTATTCTCAAATTGTAATTCTGTATTAAAAGGCACCAAATTCGGGGCCGAGGTGTAGTTATAGAAAAGCAGCAGAGCTTATGAACAACCTAACAAAAAAGGGCTGCAGGCATTGCTTCCAACAATGAAATATTCGCATCGGGCGGCGTAGGGTTTGGGGAGGAGAGTACATTGAAGGTAACAATATTTGTTTTGTGTAATTTTATACATTGTCAATGTTTTGTATTTTAATTATTTTTTATGTAATTGATTACTGTATTTTATATTTTTATTGTAGTGTCCTGATGAAGGAATAAATAATTCCGAAACGTTGACAAAGAAATAAAACAATTCTAATACAAGACTGAAGTCCTATTTATTTTAATATTTACATAGTTTCTACAGTCGTTTATAAAAATCATATTACAAATTTTAATATTCGAAAGCTTTCATTAACATCAACTTTTTTGGCATTTGTACACGGTAAAAAATTACATTGATATTCCGGACAAAATTTAGTTAGCTGTATTTTTTTTGTTATTTCAACAATATGTTTTTGCCGTGTATATGAAGAGCTTTGTATTTTAAGTTTCCAAAACTAAACAATTTTTGTTGTGTATAAAAAGTATTATTTGCTGTAAAATATTAGTCATAGTAGCAATTATTATTAGTAGTACTAAGTAGTCATTTTGTTACTTTGTTCAGATTACAAAATCATTTTGCAACAATTAAAGATATTTAATCTGTTACTGGGACAAATTTTATTTTTTTGTATCCTGTGACATTATATTTTGTAAAGATTACCAATTCTTCTTCCCGCCATATACTTTGTACAGGTAACTAAAACTTTTGTGTAGACAGGGTATTCCCTGGTATACAGTATAATTCACTGTTCGTGTTGTACAATACTACGTCGTGTCGCATTTGCTTGCGCTGTTAAGTTTTAGACTGTCGAAAATTGTGTTTTAAAAGTGCTTGTTTCTTGTGCCCGTCAATAAAAATGGATTATTTTGTAAAAGATATTTTAAAACAATGGCAATTAGAGTGTCTTAATGAGAAATTTGAAGGTATGTATCGATTATTGATAAATCTATTATAATTTAAGTGACTATTGTTTCATATGTTATTTTTTTATATAATATTTGTTACATGTATATAGATTATAATTATAAATAAATAAAATTATTATAATACGCATGTATTTAATTTTTACCTTAATACCTCATTAATGCATTTGTATATCTATCAAAATTTATTAGTTTCCAAAACAAATTCATAGTTATTAATGGTAACTTATTTTATTTGTTCGTATAACAAATATCTTTTGTTATATATAACAAAACTGTATTTGTTGCCACAACACTTTCTTACCAGCAAATTTACCTAGGTAACTGTAACAAATATATTTGCTGGTCCTATATTGACGAAAAAAAATTGCTGCTGGAAATCATTTTTGGTAATCACAACAAAGTTTTAATTTACCGTGTTGAAAAATTATATTCTCTTCCGATTCAAGCGGTTCAAAAATAAAAAGTATAAATAAACTTTAGTAAATTTATAACTGTTGTGTCTCACGGTAACAATAGTACAGTTAGGAAGGTAAATTTCACAGGTATTCAATTGAAAAATTGTGTTATCAAGTGTATCGTAAACAGAAATAAATTTTTGTCGGCGCGGCGCAGAAATACAGATCTGGTAACGGAATAATTTTCAACGTGGGAACAATTGAATTGAAAAATCAGATTTATAGTGTTCAATTCGCTAGCGTCGCGTTTTACAAATTTATTGCCGCAAGATTCAGTTCCGTTTTAATTTAAAACGCATTTTGGGAATTGAGAGAAAAATGGCATTTCAAGTGCTTACACAAATACTGCGACTGCTATAGCTCTAGCACCACTATCAATATTATGTTTTCATTTTTCGCCAATAAATCAGTTTGTTATTGGCATTGCGACAACATTGTTTATTTACTTGATGCATCCTACAATCCATAAAAATGAAAAGTTTTGCTGAATAAAACGCATATATTTCGGCTTTTCTTTTTGTTTTGAAAATAATGAATTTCAACGGACTTAAAATAGAAACATTAGTGTTTTAGTGACATGATCTCATTCCAATCACTGCAGTTAACGGAAATTTTGAATGGGGGATTCTACGATTTTTTGATTTTTTTATGTTATAGCATTTTTAACTTCAGAAATTTCCCAATATTTCTTTTTTTTAAATTCGGCTTCATTTGAAAAAAAAAAAATCTATTGTGCCGAGCACAAAACCTCTCGCCGTTTCCATTTTATGTTATATAAGTATTGTATTGCACTTCGCTATCGAACCGTCGTTTTATAACAAAAACATTACAGAACTTTACCCAAATATTGTTTTCATTGTATTTAACATGTCTTCTGCGCACATACAATTCTAATTATATCTATTTTTCATTGCATGAGGAAGTTTCTAAATATTAGAGATTCTTCCAATTCATTAACAAGATTGGCGGTATTTCTGATGGATATATCCATTTTACGTACAATTTTAAATATAGTTAATTAATAAAACAATAAGAAAGATTAAATGTACTTCCCAGAAAAAGCTTTCAGAATGTCACTAAAACTGTTGATTTTTGACACTGACATCTGTCATATACAAACTATGTTATAAACATTTAAATTTGTGATAGAAAAAGTTCCTTGACTGGATATATTGATGAGGTAATAAAAATTTCTGGATTGTAGTCACAAAATTTTATTTAAATTCTCGGGTCGACCGGTTTCGAGCTCCACATGAGCCTTCCTTAGGAGCTGAACAGTATTTACAAAACATTACAATTTAATAATCAGAAATAACAAAATTTATAATTATAAAGTAACTCTGTAAGTCATTTATAATTTTTGTTATTTCTGATTATTAAAGTGTAATGTTTTGTAAATACTGTTCAGCTCCTGAGGAAGACCCGAGAATTTAAATAAAATTTTGTGATTGCAATCCAGAATTTTTTATTACATCATTTAAATTTGTCAACTGATTTCCTTAGTGGCTTGGCCACTGCGATTAGATTATTAGGGTATTAGATGCATAATTTTATTTTCTTCAATAATAATAATAGAAATTTTCAAAAAATAATATTTAGAAATTTTTTTAAAAGAAAGTATTACTTTCGGTTGTCCAATTGTTACCAAAATCTAATGAGCTCCTCCCAGGAATGTCAGATTAAGGAAACTACAGTTAAATATATTTTTAAGTCTTATAGTATTTGAGAAACCGTGGTTCCAACATCTACACATCCACACACACACACGGACATCATCGTAAAAATGTTTTAATCGGATTATAGGGACCTTAAAACGTGCTTATCCACTAAAATCTGGATATGCGAAATTTAGCATGATTCCAATACCTGTCAGCGAGAGGTAAAAATTATTATTTTTGTTATTACTGCGATAAATATTAAATAAACTTTCATTTAAATTAAAAAAAAAAAACCTGAAACTTTTTCATTCGTTATAATGACAGTATTTCACTTTGGTTCAGTTTGGGTAATTATAAGTTATAAAAACTAATTTTTAGGCACTGTTTTTGTGCAAAAAAAAAAAATAGAAAAGTTAATCGGCTGTTCACCCCAATAAAAAACACTATCCCAAACAACTACAACTGTAATCGCTTTCATTATGTCTGGATGGAGGTTAATCCACATGCCAAAATGCCCACAAAAAATCCACCACGAGTCTATCTCATCAGAATACAAATTCAAAGCATCTCACACTGTCACTGTTCTCTCTCTCCGGCCCTCAATATTTCATTAGCCCCGTTCATAAAAAGCCAGTAAATTTAAATGGTCCAATCAGGCGGGCCCATCGCAGGTTACAAGTTCCCGTGGGACAAATCGCGCGGCTGATAGCGCTCCGGAACCGGGATCGGCACGGGAGTCGGTCTGGGGATGGGACCACCGGAATGCTGAATCCGGGCATAACTCATAGGGACACCCAGGATTTGCGATGAGGGAATGACCTTTCGAAAAAATATTGGACTTTATAAATGTTTAAATTTTATACACGTGGAGATTATCAATTAATATGTTTTTCCTGAAATCGACATGTAATCTCCTAATCCCCTACCGCAAAATCGGCAGGGTAATTGATTTTCCCTGCCTAGGCAGGGAAGTAAAATGCAACATTGCCATATATATTTTAACAAACACGTTTTAAGTTTTAATATGAAATGCAATTATAAAATTAAAATAATTGATGTCCAGTTGTTTTAAATTCATGTTCAATTTTAAATAGAGTTCTTTAAATTTTCAATGTGATTCACTTGTTAAATGAAAATAGGTTGTATGTACCATTCAGTAACTATGGTTATTTTATTATGTTCATATTCGTCATGATAAGACGAATTTCCCTGCCTTGATAAGTAGAGATGTACTCGATTTCGAGCTTTGGCCCGGCCCGGCCCGAAGCCCGCCTCGATTTCGAGTCGATCATCCAGCCGGGCCGAAGATATTTTTTATCGGGCCGAATCGGGCTAATCATTTTCAAAAATCGAGGCGAGTCGGACTTTTGATTTTGGCCCGACCCGAAAAATCTTATAGTTCAATCAAATGCACAGTTTCCTTAATATTTTAATGAAAATGGATGAAGTTAAAAAGGATCAAAATGATTTAATAACAACAAACTTCATATATTAATAAATAAAAATGTATTATATTACTTCAAAAATTCAAGGTTATTCATTAAAGCATAATAATTATATTGTGATGTTGCTATTATTATTGTTATTATACCATAATGATTTCTTGTCCTATTTTTGAGCAGAAACAAAGTTAGATAAAAATTTTTTATGTAAATTATATTTTTTTATATAAGATTTGTAAAAAAGTTGTTTAAATTTTCGAACGGCTTTGGTAAACAAAGTGTTAAATACAAGTAGGTCTTTAATTTTTATAACAAACTTACACTAGAAGGGTCTCTTTTTTAACTACTTATGTTAACTAATGTTGAAAGTTATAAGAATGTTGAGGTTTTTTATAAGTTTGACACGACAAAAGTTAAACATTTCGCTTTAACATAAAAATCAACACTAGGAATGCCGGATGCATCCAATTTCGAGCTTTGGCCTGGCCCAATTTCGAGTCAATTTTCGAGCCGGTTTGGCTAATTTTTTTGTCGAGTCAACCTTCGAGTCGGGCCAGTAATTTTTATTTTCGGGCCGAGTCGATCCAAACCTCAAAGCCCGGCTCGGCCCGGCCCGAATGCATCTCTATATGATAAGTAAATAACTAATATCAGGAACAGTTGTATAAGATGATATAAGGACATTAGTCCAGAATTGAAAAGAAATTTTAACCAGAAAATATAATTAGTAATTCGTAATAATTTCACGTCTTCATTCATTTTTAATAACTTATTGGAAGAATAAGAAAAAGGCAAGAACCAAAACAAATAATTTACTGAAGTAAATAATTTAGAAAATAACTGACTAACGAGGGTAGTTCGAAACTTTCTTAGCGTAACAAAGAAAATATTTTAATTTTGAAAATTATTTTTACCTCTCGTCAAGAGAGGTATAGATTTCATGCTAAAATCGCATATGGATAAACACATTTTAACGTCTCTAGAATCCGATTATAACATTTTTACGATTACGTTTGTCTATGTGTGTGCGCGTATATATATGTGTGTGTGTGGGTGTGTGAATGTGTGTGTGCGTGTGTGTGTTGTTAATGGGAAGATCTGAAAAGATTTTTATAACTATTTTTGTAATTTTTTTTATTACAAATATTGAAGAACATAAAATTCTCTATGTAATACTTTTAAATTTTTTATTAAATCTGCTATAGATTTAGAGATAACGAAAATATAATACATAGAATAATGTATTGCAATAAATCGCACATTTCAGACTACAGCAAGGAAACCAGTTGTCAAATTCATTTGCTTGTGATTGACAGATACATGTCTGTGTCAAAAATCAACAGCTTCAATGACAGTCTAAAAGCTTTTTCAGAGAAGTACATTTAATATTTCTTATTGAATTTAAAATTGTAGGTAGGTATACGTATATTAATAACAGTACAGAAATATCCTTAAGACATACCGCCAGTCCCTTCAATGAAATGGAACCATCTTGAACATTTTAGAAGAGTAGGAGAAGATTCCTTATAGAATAAAAGAATATAATTAGAATTATTTGTGGTGGACCATACGAAGAAAATGTGCAGAAGAACGTACCTACATGTAATTTTCAAAATAATCGTGTTATTGTTTAATATAAAATTCAATAAATTATTTCATTTTTATCTTTACAATCCTCTTAAAAGACCATAAATATTCCATCCTACATAAATCCAAATAAATAATACATCTCTCAGATTAACTCTGGTACATATCTTGACAACATCCTGTACACTGACATGCAATTCCGGGAATAAAACCTCCCAATCTTCTTATCACGGAGTCCACGCATGAACAGTGTGATTATAGAAGTTACTGGATGAGCCTGGAGGTCCGGAGTCACTGGATCGCGAGTTCGATGTTTCACGCGCCATTGGATGCAAATCACAAGATAACAAAACAATTTAAAATGCCAAAAGGGTACAGGTGAAGATTAAACTACAGATTGGAATTTCGAGAATTTTTTATAATAAATGTATCGATATTGTATGGACGTACACATCTGCTATTTGGTGATGAAGGTTTTATTAAGTACTCGAAATCTCAGTCAAACAGAACAGCATTTGTCTCGTACGACGCCGATGTTTAATCACACACAAAATACTGTAACACGAGGTTTCTGCTACTGCTGCCTTTGGCTTCATTTTTTTACCAAACGACCACTTCACTAACATTTATAGAGGTGATTGATGAACTCTGAACACTTTTATGGAGACGGACACACTTAATACTTTTACACTAAATTTTATTTACGTATTTATTATTAACGATTACAGTAAGGCTGTGTCCGATGTTGCACTTTTATCACCCTAATATCTAAATCCTAAATTTATATGCCCTAAATAATGTCATTACTTAGGACTTTAGGAATTAGATTTTAGGGTTTTGCAGGAGCACACTATGCCTTGAAGTTGACGCGCACTAATTGGACAAATCATGTTCGTTGCTATAATTTGTGCAAAATGTCAAATTTACCGTCAAAGACCAGCTTCTTAGCTTCTATTTTATGAAATATAATTTTAGTATTTAATCTGAACTATTAAATTAAATCGAATTGTATAATTCATTTTTGTTATTCTAATGTGTTGTCATATAAACCAATGGATGTAATTAGTGTACCATTCGGAAATGTATTTATGTGAAGTAGACCTAAATCTTAAAATCTTAATGTCAAAATGCGACATCGGACACAGCCTCAGGCTCATCTCCGGTTAAACAGACTACTAATTTAACTATCAGTTAAAATCCTAAAGATGCCGATGCATTCCTAGAATAAAATATTTGCGTTACGCAGAAAGCAGACTCTATGTCTTTCCAGTATGAATCTCTAAACTAGATTAACTAAAAACAAACGGTTATAATTTTCAGGAAATTATATCTGAAGGGTGTAGGGTGAAAGGTTATCATACAGCATCCATAAATAAATATCTACCCTATAAGTAGGGTGGCAATAACGTACAGACTTAATTATCAATACACTAACAGCTCGATTTTCGAAAAACTTTAAGGTTATTCTCATTTTTGGATTAGCGAATTTTATTCTAATTTTGACAGTTTATATTTTAAAATATAGTTTAATCTATTCCTAGTATCCACTTTTTACATACCGTCACCTTTAGGTAAGGAAGGTATTATTTTTGGTCAAAAAATTCGGTGGTGAGTTTTTAATGAATAAGCACGTTTTAGGGTCCCTACAATACGAATATACCATTTTTAAGATGATGTCTGTATGTATGTGTGTGTGTGTCCGTGTGTGTGTGTGTCCGTGTGTGTGTGTGTGTGTCCGTGTGTGACAATTATTTCTCCGACGATAACTCCAATACTACAATTCTAAAAATTATAATTCTTTCGTATTCCTTTTCTGTACAACCATATGAAGAGTTGATTAGATTTTGGTTATAATTACTCCACCGGAAGTACCCTTATTTAAAGTTTTTAACAGTTTTTCCTAAAAAACCCAGTTAAATATTATTTTTTGACATTTTGTTATTATACATATTAAAGAAAATACTCTTTTCTATATGGTTTTATTATACATTTTCCTTCATAATCAATAGATGTAGATTTAAAGCGTTATAAAGAAATTAATTTTGAAAAATTAGTCTGCTTTGCTATTTATCATGGAAAGAGATGATATATTAAAAAATTCTAATTGACAGATGTCAGTTGGAAGTACAAAACCAAATATGGAGCGTATAGGATCTAAAATTGATATGTCATAGTGTTCCTCGCAAGTGACACGCAGAGAAAGGCCAAAGAGAAGACGGAAGGACTGCATCGCAAAAGAAAGGACTGTGTGATGCGTTGGACAAGAATGAGTGGAAGAGAAGAGGAAACAGCGACCCCTAATAATATAGGGGAAAGAAGAAATGAAGGAAGTGTCTAGTGCATTTTACTTAGTGTATATTTATGTTATAATTTTATTGGATTTATAGAACCTTTTCGATTCAATTTTTGGTATAGAATTTGTAAAAAATAGTATGTGTTCGTGTTCGATTTTACATGATATTATATAGAATCTGTTCCAAGGACTTTTTGGTATGGGATTTGTACAAAATACATCGAATTGACGGAAGGTCTTGTGCTGGCCACAACAGATTTTTTGATAATATTTTGAAGATCAAATTTTAAATATCGAATAGAATAGAATTCACGAATCTAAAAATGTGGATTAGCTTAAACTTTTTTGAGAATTTGGCTCTAAATGTCTAAGCGGCTGACATCCAGACTAAACAGAGAGGGATGTGAGAAAAATGATAATAATAAAATAAACAAAATTTTCACTTACGAAGATAACTAAGTTGAAATGTTTATATTGAAACTATAATTTAGAAGAGTTTATGATAAAGTTATTTACTTGTTATTGTTCTGCCCTGTATCTGGTCACATTACATTTGTTTGTTTTTTAACATTCAATTTTACATCATGAAAAATTCATCAGGAGCACATGCACATTAGCATCTAAAAGCATATTTTATACAATATATCTGAATAATTCTGAAATGGTTTTGAAATGTGTTTCAATTATATGTATTGAAGTTTGAAATTTTCTTCAGAATGCAAATTTAAAATTCAATATCTAATTTAGTAAAATCCCATACTCGAGAATAAATTCAATTAAGATTGATTCAGTTTAAATGAAAATAAAGTAAAAAGGCAAACCATTCGCTTCATATTTTACAGGGCAGTGCGGGCTGCAATCTTTTCAATTTGAAGGCGAGTAGCGCAGGTCGACGGCTGCGGACTGCCGAGTATCGAATGAATGAAACAAGACGGTTTCTCATATACAGCCGAGAATTCATTTCCCTAGCGTACGAAATTTAATATCTAGTCTAGGCCGCAATCCTCCAGCAGAAATTATAAAACCATTTTAATCTCTCACGCGCACATTAGGGGGTGGAGTTGGATGCCTCAGCCATACGGTAAATTTATCCTCATTACCGCATGTACAACTTTAAATTATGGTTCATGTCTGCCTATATCGTATACCAAAACTGATGTATATATCACGTCACATCGTTTATCTAGTCTGCGAAAAAAAGTTGTGTTTTTAAAAGTATTAAAGTCTTTTGCACGTTTTTTTTTACCTTTCGTCACCTTTAGGTAAGAAAGGTATTGTCTTTGGTCAAGAAACTTGTTGGTGAGTTTTTAATGAATAAGCACGTTTGATGGTCCCTGGAATACGAATATACTATTTTTAAGATGATGTCTGCATGTGTGTCTGCGTGTGACAAATTTTTCTCCGACGATAACTTCAATACTACAGTTCTAAAAATTATTATTCTTTCCTATTCTTCTTCTTTGCATCCATATGAAGAACTGATTAAATTTTGGTTATAATTGATACCGGAAGTACCCTTATTTGCAGATTTAAACAGTTTTTCTTAAAAACATTTTATGTTTTATAAATATTAAAGAAAATGCTCTTCTCTATACGGTTTGATTATAATTATTGAATATATAAAATCTTTCCCAAGGAACTTTTTTATGGTATATGTACATTTTTATTTCAATACTTTTATTTCTAAAAATTCACACAGTTGTTCAAATATTCTAAAAATGCGTACACTTACGTAACATTATCGTTACAATCAAATTATATTACTGCCAAGTTTATATCTCTGCCCATTTTTGAATTATTGCCCCAAAAGTCAATATACCCCACATTTAGATAAAAACTTCAAAATTTTCAAAAATCTAATTTTTATGTACCTAAATACTTCTCAATGCGCTGATTCCAAATTTTGAAACCGCAGGTCGATATCTCGTTTCGTTCCCGAGATATTTATATTTAAAGTTTTGCTTAAAACTGCCCATTTTTGGGTATTAACCCAAAAATGGGTCGAGATATGAATTTGGCGACAACACCATTCGATTCTACGGACAAAAATACGTAAGTATAGTAATTTTTATAATTTTTGTCCAACCGGTTCATTTTTTATGAATAAAAGTTTGAAAACCCCGGAAAATGGCCAAAATCTGAAAAAATCGTAAGGGGTACCCCTTACGATTTTTGCGATTTTGAACCATTTTCAGTTATTTTGCTTTAGAGATTGTATGCGGTGTTCAAAAATTCTGAAAATTGGTGTACATATGTAATTTTGCCCGTAGAATCGAATGGTGTTGTCGCCAAATTCATATCTCGACCCATTTTTGGGTTATTACCCAAAAATGGGCAGTTTTGAGCAAAACTTTGTATCTAAATATCTCGAGAACGAAAAGAGATATCGATCTGCAAAATTTGGAATCAGCGCATTGAAAACTATCTAGCTACATAAAAAATAGATTTTTGAAAATTTTGAAGTTTTTATCTAAATATTGACTTTTGGGGCAATTCATGAGATAATTTTATTTATAGAATATTTTCCAAGGAACTTTCTGTATGGAATTTGTAAAAAATTGTATTATGTTCGTGTTACAATTTTACTGGATATATAGAATCTTTTCCAATGAACTTTTGGTATGGGATTTGTACGAAATACCTACATCTAATTAACGGAAGGTCTTGTGCTGGCCACAACATTTTTTTTTTAGTTACGAAGGGGCCAAACGTGCGGATATTTTTTGAACACCTTTATATTGTTCCTCATTCTATTTAATGATAACTCTATGACTGACTACAGACATTTATTTATATAAAATTGCATTCATAATTTCACGTGTCCATAAAAATTCATGTGAATGTAAATCCTTATATAAAGGTAAAAGTTCTTGTACGTCAGCTCTTCATTGAAATAACGATTATTAGATCATCTATATTCAAAAAACAATATTTTATAACCAATATAAAGTGACGGGAACCAAATTGAGTGTACACAAGTTACAGTATAATTCGTCGTTCTCGTAAAGCGTGAAGTAGTAGTAAACATCAAGTATAAAGTAAAATATGTTCCGTTAGTCATGAGGGAAATGCGTAAAAGTGGAATAAAGTGGATAAGCCACGGCTCACAAAGGGAAACAGATTTCTAGATAACACGCGATAATTACACTATAAATAATACAAAACAAGTGTGTCATCGTATAGCAGCTGCTATTTATTATTTCGCGTGTGATGGGTACATCATTTGCATAACACGCTGGGTAGCCTACCATTGGTCTAAATACATACCACCAACTTCAACCCAAACAAGATCAATGTATGTACGTAATCTCAAAGGGTGAAACTACACGCAATTTTTTTTTATTTAGTTTTAATTAATTCCTA
The DNA here is from genome assembly GCA_943142095.1 of Ophonus ardosiacus. Lineage (NCBI taxonomy): Eukaryota > Metazoa > Arthropoda > Insecta > Coleoptera > Carabidae > Ophonus > Ophonus ardosiacus. The sequence goes on along the minus strand of OW964832.1, from coordinate 2,889,338 downwards.
TTCCTGCGAGCATTTCATTCGTACAATGTAATAGCTATTTGTGTATTAAGAGCGCAAAATAGCATATTGTCGATTGAGAACTTCCGACAGTACTACTCAATATTAAATTTTTAAATTTTAATTTATTGTTTTTTCTTGAGTTATTGCATCAATCTAGAGATGCATTCGGACCGGGCCGGGCCGAGCTTTGAGGTTTGTTTCGACTCGGCTCGATAATAAAAATTACCGGCCCGACTCGAAGATCGACTAGACAAAAAAATTAGCTAGCCCGGCTCGAAAATTGACTCGAAATCGGGCCGGGTTTCGAGCCGGGCCGGGCCAAAGCTCGAAATTGGGTGCATCCGGCATTCCTAATGTTGATTTTTATGTTAAAGCGAAATGTTTAACTTTTTTCGTGTCAAACTTATAAAAAACCTCTACATTCTTACAACTTTCAACATTAGTTAACATAATTAGTTAAAAAAGAGACCCTTCTACTCTAGTGTAAGTTTATTATAAAAATTAAAGACCTACGTGTATTTAACACTTTGTCTACCAAAGCCGTTCGAAAATTTAAACAACTTTTTCACAAATCTTATATAAAAAATTTAATTTACATAAGGATTTTTTACTTTGTTTCTGTATACGAGTAATAACAATAATAATAGCAACATCACAATATAATTATTATGGTTTAATAAATAACCTTGAATTCTTCAAGTAAAATAATACATTTTTATTTAGTAATATGTGGTTTGTTGTTATTAAAACATTTTGATCCTTTTTAACTTCATCCATTTTCATTAAAATATTAAGGAAACTGTGCATTTGATTGAACTATAAGATTTTTCGGGCCGGCCCGAAAAGCTCGAATTTTCGGGCCGGGCCAAAATCAAAAGTCCGGCTCGCCTCGATTTTTGAAAATGATTAGCCCAATTCGGCCCGATAAAAAATATTTTCGGCCCGGCTCGTATATCCAGATTTTAGTGAATAAGCACGATTTAAGGTCTCTAGAATCCGATTATAACATTTTTAAATTGATGTCTCTCTCTCTCTCTCTCTTTCTGTGTGTGTGTGTGTGTGTGTGTGTGTGTGTGTGTGTGTGTGTGTGTATATGTGGATGTGTGTATGTGGATATGTGTGGATGTTGGAGGGACGATTACTCAATAACTATAAGACATAAGACCAATCTGACATTCATGGGAAGAGTTGAAAAGGTTTTGGTAACAATTGGACAACCGGAAGTAGTAGTTTGTTAAAAAAAATCTTCTAAATGTTTTTTTTTTTGGAAATTTATGTTACTACAAATATTAAAGAATATAAAATTCTCTATATAGTATATTGAACATTTTTATTATATCTTCTATAGATTTAGAGATAGAGTTACAAATATATAAAATAATTCATTGTATCCATCAAATAGCCCATGGAAACCAGTTGAAAAATTGAAATGTTTGTAAATGACATAAATGTCAATGTCAAAAATCCACAGATATTACTGAAGGCTTTTTCTGGGAAGTACATTCTATATTTCTTATTTTATTTGTCTTGCAAAATAGCAATTGTGGCCCATTTAAAATGATCACCCTGTATATTTATTTTCCATATCAGTGACAGGATATTGAAAACATGTTTAATATAATTTTGTAAAAGGAATTTTAATTTATATCTCTTTGCTACGTATATCTGACAATATTTGTCATCATTTAAATAATATAAAAATCAATTAAATTCTCTTTTGTAGGGTCAACAAAAAATATCTGCTCTTCAATCTAGAACAAATCAATCAAATATACTTCAGCAAATAATTCAAGATTTGCTTTTCCATTTGAAATCCTTGCTAAAAACAACAAAGCCGAAGACCTATAAAACCTGGCCAAAACGTTAAAAACATAATCTGAACGAAATAAATTCCTAGATTCCCTTTTTCACAGACAAAAGAAAACTTCTCTTTCAGCAGTTCAGAGAACTCAACACGCAATTCCCTGCATTCGAAGTTAGTTCAATCAATATTAGCGTAAAATGTTCGTGTTTGTTTATCAACATCAACAAAACAAAAGAATGCAACGCGACAGAAAACACGGCCACTTGATTAAGTTATCAAATGGGGTATAAAGACTTTAAAGAGTCATTTCTCGTAAAATAATTGTGTTAATTATTATTCGTTTTGCTTTTTGTTAAATTATCGCCAATGGTATGCGATACACTGTTCGTTTAATTATTATTCTGACATTATACTTGTAATTTATTTATAAGATATGATAATATTAATTCGACAACATGATAAAAAGAATAACTGTTATGTTTCACGAAACACTGAACAGTTTTTTACAACTTATGCTGTTCGAAAAATCATTTAATACGGTTTAACATGAATATGATTGGTTACGATGATGTTAATTTAATTTAATTAAAGTTTTGCTAATTCTAGTTCAGTTATAGCTAGATCAGTAAAATTTATACCTTCCGTTAGCTTTAGGTAAGGAAGGTATTGTCTTTGGTCAAAAAATTCGGTGGTGAGTTTTCAATGAATAAGCATGTTTTAGGGCCCCTACTATACTAATTTACTATATACAAATTATGTAAAATAAAATAGAATTAGCGAGAGGTATTGTGCTGATCACAAGACCTCTCGCCATTTTCATATTAGGCTATATAAGTATTGTATTGCACTTCGCTTTCGAACCGTTGTTTTTATAACAAAAAATTACAGAACTTTACCCAAATATTGTTTTTTATTGAGGAAGTTCCTAAAATACTAAATGTGAGAGATTCTTCCAATTTATTAACCAGATTGGCGGTATTTCTGATTATGGATATATGTATTTTACCTATAATTTCAAATATTTAATTAATAAAACAATAAGAACGATTAAATATACTTCCCAGAAAAAGCTATCAGAATGTCACTAAAACTGTTGATTTTTGACACTGACATGTGTCATTTACAAACTATGTTATAAATATTGGAATTTGTCAACTGGTTTCCTTAGTGCCTCAGTCTCTGCGATTAGATTACTCTATATATTATAGTGTCTTTATCTCTAAATCTATACAAGATATAATAAAAAATTTAAGTGTATTAGATGGAGAATTTTATGATCTTCAATATTAAATAACAAAAATTCCAAAAAATTATATCTAGAAGAATTTTTCTAAGAAACTACTACTTCCGGTTGTTCAATTGTTACCAAAACCTTTTCAGCTTTTCCTAGGAATGTCAGATTGAGGAATTCATAGTTAAACAGTTCTTAAGTCTTATAGTTTTTGAGGAATCGTCCCTCCAACATCCATACATACATATACACACACACATACACACACACGGACACACACACACACACACACACACACACACACACACACACACAGACAGACATCATTTTAAAAATGTTATAATCGTCATTACGTGAGATAATTTCTAAACTATCGTTAAATGAATTAAATCGACTCGCCTAAGAAATCCCGTATTTAGTAAAAATATATCGTCATTAGATACTGAGAGTTTGAACAATTTGACAAAGTGTCACACCCAGCCACGGGTAGTGCATAATTTTTATTTTCATAGCTCTAATGGTAAATAGACACTGCACAGTACAAATACTAATTAAATGTAGTTAATTATTGATCTATGTAGTTGGGGTAAATATTTGTTAAACGAACAAATGAGGACGTTGTCTGCACATAATTAAAATTACGATGTTACATTGTTCTCTTTTATATCATCATTAACCCTTTCATGTCCATATATTAACAAAAGATCAAAAGAACTTTAATATAAATTACAGCTCCGAGTTTTATAAAATATTAATTCGTACGTTATTTACACCCTTTACAAAGTTTTATCATCATTGAAATATATTCATATTGTATAAAGTTTAATTTTAACAAATTAAAATTTGACAACAAAAATGTAACTTTTTCGTTGGAAAAAATCATATAATTTATTTTATTTGAAAATATCACAAAAATCGCAATTAAAAGTTCGGAAATCTTCACTAAAGTATTTCATTATTGCCAGCCTTATAATAATTGCTGTACAAGAAAGATAATGGGGTCCCGTGGCCGCGTGCCTGAGTGTCTGGTCGCGAACCTGGGGGAATCGGCTTCGATCCCGACAGACGCCAAATATTTCCAATTTTAAAATGGCACAAAAGTGACCCCTGTGGTGCACTCTCCACACCAGCTATGAGTGCCCGTGAGGTGACGCCTGGTAAGCGCCCACACGGTAAAATATATCGTCATCATTACCGATGTCTACATGTATTGTAGATACTGGCACACCCAGAAATGGGTAATATGCCGTGATGATATATTTATTTTATTTATTTATTTATGAAAGATAATTTAGACAGGTGTACGATGTACAATAGTAAATTCGTACAAAAATATGTCTATTTTCAATAATACAAAATTTCGATGAAAAATCATGTAACTTTAAACGGCTGTAATTCGAAATACAATGCTGTAAACAAATCATGCCTCATATAAAAAGAAAGAGAATTTCATGCTAAATAAAGATTTTAATCGTACATTATTCTATCTTTGACCTTGTATGAGTGGTGCATGAAAATATGAAAAATGAAGTATATAATTTAGCTCATTTCTCATATTTTCATTCACTCATACAGTGTTATACAAACGAATGATAAATGTTTGTATTCAGCATGAGATTCTCTTTCTTTTTATGTCACGCATGATTTTTTAACTTTATCGGATCTCGAGTTACAGCCGTTTAAAGTTACAGGATTTTTCATCGAAATTTTGTGTTTTTTCAATTATAATAAATTTCGATGAAAAATCATGTAAATTCAAACGGCTGTAACTCGAGGTCCGATGGCTAACTTGAGAAAAAAAAAGAATTTTATTTATCTTCAACCGTGTGAGTGGTGCATGAAAATATGAGAAATAATTAAATATTTTCTCTAAATCTATAGAAGATATAAAATTGTTCAATGTATTGGATAGAGAATTATATATTCTTTATTATTTGTAATAACATAAATTTCCAAAAAATGCTTAGAAGATTTTTTTTTAAAAATTCTACTTCCGGTTGTCCAATTGTTACCAAAACCTTTTCAGCTCCTGCCATTAATGCCAGATTAAGGAATACATAGTTAAATTGGTTTTAAGTATTATAGTTTTTGAGGAATCGTCCCTCCAACATCTACACATACACACGCACACACAACATTGTAAAAATGTTAAAATCGAATTCTGCTTATCTTAAATCGTACTTATTCACTAAAATCTGGGTACGCGATTTTTCGCATGAATCCATTACCTGTCTTAGCGAGAGGTAAAAACTATTTGTTTGCATTTCAAACGCATATTCACATTGTAGTGTTAATAAAAATAAATGTTTAAATTTCGATCTCCATTTTCCTATATCTAAAGAATTTAGAGAACAATCCTATTCAGTTCTATTGGAAGAAGAATGCAAAACTCGTCTTCCTTTGTAATTATTGAAAGTGGGTTAATAAGTACAAGTCGTTGTATTTTTCATCAAAGTTTTGTCGGAAATTAAGTTAAAAGGTAAATAAGATTGTAAAAGTCACAAAGTGGAACAAGGGATTACTCATGACGAAACTGAAGAAATCTAATTTCAGAAGGAATGCAGGGGATTAGAAGATAATTAAATTTTAAAATACTTCATCCTTCCACGACGATTCGATTAAAACTGCCTGTTTTCTTTCCGCGAAAGATCCATTTCAGATTTTTGCAAATATGGTACGAGTAGTTTAATTACTAACGATACTATTTACAAAAGTAAAGCAAAATATAATTTATCGCAAACATGGTATTTTTATAACCGTAATTTAGATAATCTTTTACTAAAAATACTTTGTTGTAAGAAAAAAATTCTTGATTGTATATCAAATATAATTTATTTCTCTGTAATACTAAAATAACATAGGACACGAACGAGTTTTCTGTAAAGGAATCTGTCTCGGTTTGTAATGTTTACATTTGTAGAATGCATTTTACATATATTAAATGATGGTAATTGTACTTACCGGGTGATGGAAAATCATCAGAACTGATGCATTCGTTAAGGAATCACATTCACATTTTTGTATTGCACTTTAAATGTAAATTTAAACATTATCTTTCAATACACTGAAATGTAAGTCATTTCACTGCCAATATCTCAACAGACTAACTACCTTGCGATTTTTAACTTGTTTCATTAGGATTACGCAGCACTAATCACAGCGTAGAATGAAATTTCTTTATAAAAATTACTACAGATAGTATAAAATTTTACCACAATTTATTATTTACAATTTGCAAAACATTATAAAATATATTGTTGGTTTTTACAAAAGTATATTTCACCACTTGTTAAATTGGTTTTAGACATTAAAATTAGAGTGTCAACTTTTCTATATTTTCTTTTTACTAAAAACCAAAAAATCTAAAATTAAAATAAATAAGAATGTAGGTAAATAAAGAAGCAATTAAAATATGTATTTATCTCGATTAATATTTTGTTTATATTAATTATACTTTATACTTGCCGTCAAATAAATATGGACAGGAAATTTCTACACTGTTGCCAATTCTGTTGGTCATGTTGAAAATGATAAGTTAGGAAGAAGCGGCAACACCGAATGGCAAAAAACAAGGTTGGTCGAAGGGAAAAAATTGTGCATCGGTCCATATTTATGACGGCGAGTATAGATATAACATCGACCTTTAAACTAATAGACGCAGCGTACGAGCAAAACGCTTGTCCCGCCATAACGGTGCATACACATTATCTCTATCCTTCAATAGCACGGAAGTTAAGAAAACGCGGCAAAATAAAAATTTGATTTGTCCCTAACTTGTTATACTTGGTGCATAATCGCTGAGTATATATTTAATTTTTTTGTGCATAATTACTTTCATTATGTATTTTTAATACAATATATTATATACACATATTATATTATAGGGAACAAGTAATAATTAATAAGAACTTACATATGAAATGACACAGCTAAACGGCGTACGTACTACTGCCTGCACAAAATACACCGTTTCCCCATTATTTTGTCGCATACCCTCACAGCACATATTCGTATATGTTGACAGAAATAATTGTAAATGTTCTCCAAAAAAGTAAAATAATACACAAACAGTCACGAAACGTCAAATAGATTTTGACAACTATTTAGTGATAGAGAGCGATATATAGAGGTTTACATAATGGCTGAAAAAGATGTACAATGAGTACGAACGCATGCGCAGTATACTTTAACTGAGAACTTCCGTATTGTCGAAGGACAGAATATATATTTCTATCCTTTTATGTTGGAGCATTATTCTAACAATAAAAGAATAGGAAACACTTGGTCCATTAGTTTAAAGGTCGAAGAGATATAATTATACCGTGAGTATTTTTTACCGTGAAACATTGGGTTTGTCATATGGAACGGGCAAATACATTGCTGTCAATCAAATATCAAGTCGTAACCATGGATAGAACAAACCCAATGTTTCACGTTAAAAAATACTTTAGGTATATTGTACCGAGAGTTGTTTTTATCAGTGCACGTAGACCTATGTCATTACCATAGCTACATACATCTATTACCTGTATATATTAATGAAGAACATTATATTTTCATTTTATTTTATTTTTATTTGTAGACTGTTGTTGATATGTCATTCTGGTAATAATATTACCGTACAGATGCAGTTAGCCTACTTTTGAAATCGGTAAAATACAGTGTGTCCCATTGAGAGGTGCCACCATTGGGATCTCGAGAACTATAAGAGATGTGATGCCGGTTAAATGGAACTTTTTGTGCGCCTTTGGGAGGCCATCTCAGATGTGATTTTATTTTTCCAAAAATAACTAACTAAATAAAACGAAATTAAAGAGGTTACGCTAAATCATCCATGATGTGAAACGGGGCTCATATATCGTATCATAAATGATGATAAATAACAAAATTATTTATACCGAACCATTAAATTTCTTAAGACGAATGCTTGTATTTCTCCAATTAAACGTATCTTACCTCCCAATTATAAACCCATCATCTGGTTAGTTCTCCTTGAAACCTTAATCCGGGGGCATTGGGTGACACGTAGCGCCAGCTAGCGAAGCGCCTTGCCTTATTTACAAGAGGCATTAGCGACCGCGAACACGTCATTAATCTCAATTAGCTCCAGCCTCGAGTCGGACTGCTGATGCTGATGCATGTCGCGCAGATATGCATCCCGTGATGGACAGGGATGTCGCATAGGAAAATTGCAGCGATCTAATGGGGTACTAAATATCTATTCTTTTAAATTATTCTACCAGTAGAAAATATTATAGATTTGCAATTAGACTAAGATAGTTCGTGTCCCCGGAAGGTAGTTTATATGACAAAAAAAAACATGCTTTTATTATTAATGAACTCTATTTATAGTATGTGATTATGCATAGTTATGCTTTATTGTGTTCATAATTTTCAATAATGATTGCATTCATTATTTTCGTTTTCTTCTAAGTACTTCCTTATTGTTGAGTTTATGATCGAATTGTGACTACTGAAATAATATGCTGTAATAAGAAAATTACTATAACATTGTATGAGCATTAATATTGTATTCCAGTATTTCCAACTACTTAATTATTATGTAAGTTACTTTTATGAAGAGAAGATTGTTGACTCCTCCAGGTATTGATTTTGATTTTTTTCATTAAAAACTGTTTTCGTCCTTCTTGGAGAAAAGGTGTTATTTAAAAAAAATATTATTAATTAAAGAAACATATTTCCTTTGGGTTGTGAATGAATCGCCTTTGCCTTAAAACCAATTTTAGATGTTGTTCGAGTGCTTTCCTCGTTTTTAAATTATTGGGAACATTCAGCTAAACGATGTACGAACTTTAGGTTCTACACTCACAGAGTAAGTGTCAACTTAACCCGCGACAGCTATATTATGTTTTGTAATAAATTAAATTTTGTTTTTAATACATATACATATGGTATAGTGAAAATGAATAGGCAGAAGACTTACGTCATCTACCTGAAAAAAAAAAAACGTTATAAAATGAAATATAACAAAAAGAAAATCAAAATTTCAAGATTTCCTAGTTTCGTGTGGTTTCTTTGTCACCTTACTTGGACCTTACTTGGCGAGTTAAATAAATCACATAGAATTGGAAAATCGTTAAATTTGGTATGAAAAATAATGACATTTGACATCTATGTATGTACATGATTACTATTACTGTTTTTCTAAATAATTTTCATTCTTTAACCTCGGTTTTCGCCAAACATTTCCAGATTTTGTCTTCGCTCTAACTCAAATACCATTCGCAACATCATTCCGCAACTTCTGAAACCTTGTATTTCTACCCTATTCTAATGGAAATGGCACTTTACCTGAAGCTCATAATGGTTTTTCTTCAAAATATAGGTACCATTAAATGTCATTTTTTCGCATTTTATGTCATTATGAAAATAAAGATTACCTATTGAATTTTCTACGGTAATACATTAATACTTTTTCTATATATTTTACAGATAAATTTAAAAATCCCGAAGCCTAAGATAAACACAATTCCTTTGTTACACAGTTCATATTTCAAATTAATGTAATTGACAGTAAATGTCACTGTCAAAAAACTAATCACTTCAAATTAATAATAGGGACATTTTAAAAAGAAAACAGTAAATAAAGTAATAGTTTATGCAATGGAACAGTTTGCAGCGTTATTAAATACGTAGGTATGTATTTAAATTAATAAAAATTAAACAGCGAGAGGTTTTGTGTTGGCCACATCAGATTTTTTTTCAAGAAAACAGATGAATAAAATCGTATAACTGCGCAAACTTGAACCGTTAGTCAGAAAATAAACCACCTGAAATTGGAAAATCATGAAATTTGGAATGAAAAATGATGACATTTGTCATTTATATTAGGTACTAGCTGTCATTATGTCACGGGTTCCCCATAACTGCTTGTCAAGAAAGACCAACAAAGTCACATGACTGTTCACGCCTTATAAATGTGTATCCCATGTAAACGTAGTAGTATATGACGTCATTACTTTAGGGATATTTTTGATGACGTATCAACCATAACACTCATTTTAAAAAATCGCAATTCCTCAGAAAATCCTATCCGTCTGTCTATGTCCCATCCTACAGCGAAGGTAACAACTCAACTACATCGTTACAGATAAATTCTCGTGAATAAGTACACAGGTTTAATGAAATCACTGGCTTGATTGGTCACACTGATAAATTACCCGATAGTCGCCGCTGCCTCTGCACGACGCTGTTTTGTTTTTCCTCTCGAGAGAGGATAATGCGCCCTTGTCTTGCACACGAGGACAGATAGGCCGTGATATGCGCTTATTAATTAAATGATATACACGGTGGGACATCGCGACTATCAGCGTAATTAATTCAAGAAGTGTTGTGATCGAATGACAACTGGTAATGAGAATGATAGCGAGAAAAAAGTTTGATGTATTAGGGTAGTAAAGATATCCAATGCGATTTCAGAATACATCAATTTAATTATATGCAAGATGTTATTACTATTCTTGTTCTGTGTTATAGATTCACATCATTTTGAAGACCAATGCACTTTTTATTTTTAATTCTTCTCTTTTTATCTAGCGTTATCTACACTTTTTGTTTTTAGTAGGTAAATGTCCTGATATTTTAGTTTTGGTTTCACGTGAAGCGATATTATCATAAACTTTTTTTACCCCTTGCTAAGAGAGGTATTGGATTCATGCTAAAAATCGCATATCCAAATGTTAGTGAATAAGCAATAATTAAGGTCACTATAATTTGCTTTTAACATTTTTACAATGATGTCTGCGTGTGTGTGTGAGTGTGTGTGTCTGTGTGTGTGTGTGTGTGTGTGTGTGTGTGTGTGTGTGTGTGTGTGTGTATATATTTGGATGTAGGAGGGATGGTTTCTCAAATTCTATAAGATTGTAAACCAATTTAACTACGTATTCCTTAATCTGACATTAATGGAAGAGCTGAAAAGGTTTTGATAACAAATGAACAACCGGAAGTAGTAGTTTCTTAAAAGAATCTTCTGATTTCTTTTTTGGAAATTCATGTTATTGCAGAAATTAAAGAATATAAAATTCTCTATCCAATACAATGAATATTTTTATTATATCTTTGATAAATTTAGAGATAAAGAATTATAAATATATAAAATAATCTATTGTGTAATGAATCAAAAAGCCCATGGTAACAAGTAAAAAAATTAAAATGTTTGTAATTTACATAACTGTCAGTGTCAAAAATCCGGAGACATTACTGAAGGCTTTTTCTGGGATGTATATTTAATATTTCTTATTTTAACACCAATTAAATATTTAAAATTATAGATACAGCTTCTGCACGTTAAGTTGACGCTGTCCTTGACTGCGGAAAACCTAAAATTCGTACATGGACAAGTCGAGATGTAATAGTAATTATAATATGCTATTTTTATAGCAAAGAAAAGACTCCGTCAAAAGTCAACATCTAATATTGGTATAAAAAGAAAGGGGATTCATTTATAAACCAAAGTATGCACAATATCAGTGTCAACTAAACACGCGCTTGCTATATATTTCATCACATACTCTTCAGAAATACCGCCAATCTCGTCAATGAATTGGAAGAATATCGAACATTTAGAAGAGTAGGAGGAAACTTGTTCATAGAATGATTTGAAAAATAAAGAATAGATGTAATTAGAACTTTGTGTATGTGTGTGTACCAGAAATGTTAGATACGTGCAATACTTATATAGCCTAATATGAAAATGGCGAGAGGTATTGTGCTGGCCAAAACAGATTTTTTTTTTTTTAAATTGAATGATGTATATGTTACTGTAAATTTATATGTATATTGGAATATTAGTGATACCACGAGATCTCGCAGTTTTAAATCTCTTCTCGAATTTTCGAGAAGAGATTAACCTTATTCTCGTCTATAAATTTCGGGACTGGAGGTTTGCACGAGACGATAGTAGAAATTCGAGGTCTCCATCTAGAATTTAGTGCATAAGAAAGTTTTAAGGTGTCACCTAATCCTTACAACAGTCCAGAAATTTTCCTTATTTATTTATTTATTTATTTAGTGTAGGTACATCACCAAGCCGAATTCTTAATGTGTATTATTACTTGTTCATGTTACTATTTTTACTTGTATGCGAGTATATAGAAAATATAGCAATTTGGTTTTTGCTACGGTAGGTACCTAGTTCATTTATCGCGGTTGATGATAGTGATAGGACGTAATAGTGTTCTGACAGAAACACATTATGTGATTTTGCAGTACCTTGTACGTCGTGTATGCATGTGCATGTGATTCAATTATTGAGCGTGATGAGCTAATATTAAAGGCAGTAATTAAGCCTTGTTTCTCGATCATCGATCCGTAATTAATTTGCCTGGAAGCGTGAAAAGAATTTACTCGAACGCTGCTGAATATAAATAGGAATTAGTTGCCAATATTCAGGTTCATCTATGTTTATTACGAAGCCATTTTAAAGATATCTGAAGTGCGCCGGCATGTTAATGTTTTCATTTATATCCTACGTAACGACCTGGATTAATTTCTCTCAAATGACTACTTGTCATCACTGTTAGCGACGTTATAAATCATTCGAAAACGAAGCTATCATTAGTTCATGAATAATTGACTCATTTCTTGATTCTTGACCTACGCCATTAGTGTATATACACAAAAAAAATTATTAAAGGACTAGAATTTTTACCACTCGCTAAGAGAGGTATAAGAATCATGCTAAAGATCGCATATCCAGATTTTAGTGGATAAGTACGTTTTAAGGTCCCTATAATCCGATTATAATATTTTTACGATGACATCTCTCTCTCTCTCTCTCTCTCTCTCTCTGTACGTATGTGTGTGTGTGTTTGTGTGTGTGTGCGCGCGCGTGTGTGTGTGTATGTGTTTTTGTGTGTGTATGAACATATGTGTGGATGTTGGAACCACGGTTTCTCAAATACTATAAGACTTAAAAAATATTTAACTGCAGTTTCCTCAATCCCGCATTCCTGGAAAGAGCTGATTAGATTTTGGTAATAATTACACAACCGGAAGTAATAGTTTCTTTAAAAAAAATCATCTAAATATTAATTTTTGAAAATATGTGTCATTACAAATATTGAACATAAAATTCTACATCTGATACATGGAAAAATTTTATTATATCTTCTATAGATTAAGACATAAAGGCACTGTAATATATTTGGATGTAATACATTACGCAGGACCAAGAAAACCTGTTAACAAATTCGAATATTTGTAACATGATTTTTTATAATGACAGCTAAATGTCATTGACAAAAATCAAAAGTTTTAGTGGCATTTTGAAAGCTTTTTTTGAGAAGTATATTTAATCTTTCTTATTGTCTCGTGGCCGCGTGCCTGAGTGTCTGGTCGCGAACCTGGGGGAACCGGGTTCAGTGGCGTAACTACCAGTGTGCAAGGTGTGCCAGGCACACGGGCCCCGCGACATTAGGGGCCCCGCAGTACTTGAGATGTTTAAAAAAATGAAATATGTATCACTGAACTTCAAAATTAATATATACCACAGCCAGTACTGAATAATAATATATTTATTTATTTTTCAAATAAAACATTCATTCCGCTTTATTATTAGCCTTTCTATTGAAAATGAACGGGCTAAAAGTGTAGATATTTATAATATAATTAATGTCTTTGCTGAACAAAAAGCTCGAAAGAAACAATTTTAGTTTAGTAATTTAGAATTATTAGTTTTTTTTTTAAATAAATATTTTTTGTTTATACGTATTGTTTTTACCTTCCGTCACCTTTAGGTAAGGAAGGTATTGTCTTTGGTCAAAAAATTCGGTAGTGAGATTTTAATGAATAAGCACGTTTTAGGGTCCCTACAATACGAATTTACTATTTTTAAGATGATGTCTGTATGTATGTATGTATGTATGTATGTATGTATGTATGTATGTATGTATGTGTGTATGTGTGTGTGTGTGTGTGTGTGTGTGTGTGTGCGTGTGTGTGTATGTGTGTCCGTGTGTGACAATTTTTTCTCCGACGATAAATCCAATACTACAATACTACAATTCTAAAAATTATAATTCTTTCGTATTCCTCTTCTGTACATTCATATGAAGAGTTGATTAGATTTTGGTTATAATTGATCCACCGGAAGTACCCTTATTTGAAGTTTTTAACAGTTTTTCTTAAAAAAACGCAGTTAAATATTATTTTTTGACATTTTGTTATTATATTTATTAAAGAAAATACTCTTCTCTATATGGTTTGATTATTCATTTTCCTTCATATTCAATAGATGTAGAGTTAAAGCATTATAAAGAAATTAATTTTTAAAAATTAGTCAGCTTTGTTATTTATCATGGAAACAGCTGACATAATTATTCAAAAAAAATTAATTGACAGATGTCAGTTGCAAGTGCAAAACCAAGTATGGAAAAAAGTATAGGATCTAAAATTGGTATGTCATAGTGTTGCTCGCAAGTGACACGCAGAGAAAGGCCAAAGAGAAGATGGAAGGACATTACTTAGTGTAGTTTATGTTATAATTTTATTGGATTTATAGAACCTTTTTAAATGAACTTTTGGTATGGAATTTGTAAAAAATAGTTTGTGTTCGTGTTCGATTTTACATGATATTATATAGAATCTGTTTCCAAGGACCTTTTGGTATGGGATTTGTACAAAATACATGGAATTGACGGAAGGTCTTGTGCTGGCCACAACAGATTTTTTTTTACTTTGTATTGTTTACATGGTAAATAAATGCACTCACATTTATTTATACACGAAAGGGGAAAACATGCATTTGCACATCCCTTGAAAAAAAATGTAACTTTCATTTATAAGGCATTTGGCCTGCGGCGTATTTATTATCTAAATACTTTGCCTCACCAATTTTAAGTCGCCACTAAAGACTAGGAACCCTAACACCCCCCTTCGAATCCTGAATGTAAGGTCCAGTTACGCTATTGATAAGGCCCCATAAGAATGGTTTGCACACGGGCCCGGTTTTCCTAGTTACGCCACTGACCGGGTTCGATCCCGACCGGTGCCAAATACTTCCAATTTTAAATGGCACAAAAGTGACCCCTGTGGTGTATTCTCCACGCCACCTTTGAGTGTCCGTGAGGTGACGCCTGATAAGTGCTCACACGGTAAAATATATCGTCATCATTACCGATGTCTACATGTGTTGTAGATACTGGCACACCCAGAAATGGGTAATATGCCGTGATGATATACTTATTTATTTATTTATTGTTTTATTAATTAAATATTTAAAATTATAGGTAAAATCCATATATCCATCAGAAATACCGCCAATCTTGCTAATGAATTGGAAGAATCTCTGATATTTAGGAACTTCCTCATACAATGAAAAATAGATATAATTAGAATTGTATGTGTACAGGAGACATGTTAAATACAATAAAAAACAATATTTGGGTAAAGTTCTGTTATTTTTTTCGTTTTTGTTATAAAACGACGGTTCGACAGCGAAGTGCAGTACAATACTTATATAACATAAAATAGAAATGGCGAGAGGTATTGTGCTGGCCCCAACATTTTTTTTTTTTTAGTTAGATTTTGTAAAGTGGTTTATTTTAAAGTGGTTTATTTTAAATCACCATCATCAAGGATGTCAAACACAATCTGTGCTACATTGCTTTACAAAACTTTTATTTGACATCGATATTTCCAATCTCTTGCAACAAATCCTTGATGCAGCAAAAATAAAAGCTTTCATTTTTCTCCTTACTTTATTTACGAGTTCTTTGACGTTTCTTATATCGCAAATCACCTTGCATGGCAAAGATAAACTTGGTTATTTGCACCACAGATTCAAATTCCCTCATGGAATCGAACATGCAAATCAAAGTCGATGTTCCCGTCACAGAGAACATCAGACGATCGCGCGGTGCATCGTGCCAAACACAGGATCGCAGCGACACTTGAAAACATGACAAATGCAGCACGTTAGGGGTGTTGGTTTCTTTCCGCGTTAGGATTAGAAGATGCTGGATGCGGTTGCTATTGAGTTAGGTGATATATTGGTGCATAAATCAGGAATTCAGAAATACGGAATGATGGGAAAAGAGCGTTGGCAAAACAGGACACTGAGAAAATAGTCTACTCACGGTTTTGGAAAGAATAACAACTTGGGTTTTGATAGTGCACCAAAACGTGCTTGAATGCGTTTGTAACTAAATGTATAAATAGAATGCAAAAATTTATTTAGTCCATATCACTGAAATAACATATGGACTCAAATGAATATGTGAAATGAAATATAAATTTTAGAAAATGGGAAAGTATAACCAATATATTTAAAGATTTGTTACATTTACGACCGAATTCGCCATTAAAAATCAAGCTAATCTATTAATCAAATTCAATGATCAACTGATTCGTCATATTCATGAATCAAGCACTTACATCTTTCAATTTTACCAAATTCAGTAAAATATGCTTAATCATCATGGGTTTGATCTTTAATAGTTTCCGAGATATGAGGCAGTGAAAAATGAGTTTTTACGGGGCTTACCTCTGCTCTCTTGAAAACTATAAGAGTTACGACTCTAATTAAATAAGAATTTTGTTTACCTTAGAGGTCATCTTAGATGTGCTTTTGTTTTTTTAAAATCATATAAATCTTAAAAGTTAAATGTTGTGGCGACCTTCGCCAATATTTAATTTTCATATAATTTAATAATGTTTTATATAAAATTTTATTTTTTTTTATTCCATTAACTGACAAAATTTTGTTCCATCACTAACATTGACAGTTATTTTTTTTCGATATTTCATTTATTCGGAAAGAGTTGAAGATCAAACCTAAGCTAATTAAGCTTTTTAGCGACATTTAGTGACAGTTTAGAAATTGTCTCACGTAATGACGTCAGATTTGTTACCTCTCGCTAAGAGAGGTATTGGATTCATGCTAAAATTCGCATATCCAGATTTTATTGAATAAGCACGATGTAAGGTCCCTAGAATCTGATTATAACATTTTTAAAATGATGTCTGTGTGTGTGTGTGAATGTGTGTATGTGTGTATGTGTGTATGTGTGTGTGTGTGAATGTGTGTATGTGTGTGTGTGTATGTGTGTGTGTGTATGTATGTATGAATGTTGGAGGGACGATTCCTCAAAAACTATAAGACTTAAGAAGTAGTAGTTTCTTAGAAGAATTCTTCTAAATATAATTTTTTAGGAGTTTTTTTTATTAAATATTGAAGAACATAAAATTCTCCATCTAATACACATAAAATTTCTACTATATCTTGTATAGATTTAGAGATAAAGACACTATAATTTATAGAGTAATCTAATCGCAGAGGCTAAGACACTAAGGAAACCAGTTGACAAATTCCAATGTTTATAACATAGTTTGTAAATGACTCATGTCAGTGTCAAAAATCAACACTTTTAGTGACATTCTGATAGCTTTTTTGGGAAGTATGTTTAATCTTTCTTATTGTTTTATTAATTAAAAATTGTGGTAAAATGCATATATCCATCAGAAATACAGCCAATCTGGTTAATGAATTGGAAGAATCTCTGACATTTAGAAATAGATATAATTAGAATTATATGTGCGCAGAAGACATGCTAAATACAATAAAAAAAACAATATTTGGGTAAATTTCTGTAATATTTTGTTATAAAACGACGGTTCGAAAGCGAAGTGCAATACAATACTTATGTAGCCTAATATGGAAATGGCGAGAGGTCTTGTGCTGGCCACAACAATTTTTTTAATAAGTAACACATGGAAAATTATGATAATTCTTTGTAAAATGCAAACAGCAGACATTATATTTACCATGTTACAGTTTTGTGATAAATTTATAGTTCTGATCTATACATTCAATCGATCAATTTTTTCTTGCGAAAAATTATGAATTATTTCTGGAAATTTTATTATACTCGCACTCCTTTTACTACAGCACTTTTTGATGTACATTTTGTTATTTTTTTTTTAATTCGCTTATTTATCATAGGTCCATTTTTATTTTCTGTTAAACGAGAAAATAGTTTGCTTTCTTAGTTACTTTCGACTCTGTTAACCCTTCTCCCCTTCCTTAATCTTCCTCTTCCTTGTCTCTAGAGATCTAGAGACTTGCACATTTACAGACCATTTCTATGCGTCAAATTCACGCACATCCCTTGCATACCATCTTATGTAAGTCAAGCAACTTCTTGCTAAGTGTGCAGCCACCAGAGGGTTGTATTTTAGTGAGACATGTAACATGCAAGAGGGTGGAATCTGTTTAGCGGGTGTTATTTATTGGAATGTCATTTGCAAACTATTTATTTATTGAGGTAGGGGGTAATAGAAATGTATAGGAATTGAGGGATGCAAATTTGTATTTATTACAGTTAAATATAGTAAGGGAGAACTGAGTATCAAAGATTTGGAACAGAGAGTTTACACCATTCGTAGCCATCTTTTCTTTTCCATATCATCTCTATTGCGCAAACCCAACACCCATTTTTGGGCCCGGAAAAAAATTCAAAAAGGTGTGAACTTATACCTAACACTTACCTTAGGGTCTATGCTGTTTTAAACTCCTGTAACAAAAAAAAAATACATTAGACTTATAAAATATTATTTTATTACAACTTAAAACTAAAATTTGAAAATAAAATCACACCTTTAAGGCCCTTAATAAGTCCTGGCAGCTCTACGAAGTCTCAGCATCATGATACACTGTTAGTCTATAAATTTACAAAGCTTTTGCCTTGAAAATATGGTTCTCGAAATAGTTTCATACACTGTATATACATTAAAAGTTCGATGAACACTTTAGTAATAGTTTTAGCACAATTTAACGCTAAACTACCCTATTTTTAAGGGTTATTCTACACTATAACACGGAGCACGTGTACTAAATGTAAGCGTCAATAGCGTTCTGAAATGAATACAGCAAAATTCAATGTTGGAAGTGGCTACGGTTCGCACAGACAAGTTCGTACGTAACCGACACAGCTTCAATAAGTGGTTTCGAATTTATTTAAAGTAAAATACAGATAAAAATACTGAATTAAATATTTGTATTTGTTGGCAATAAAAAAAAAATCTGTTGTGGCCAGCACAAGACCTCTCGCAATTTCTATATTTTAACTAAAACACTGGTGTAAGAATTGTCACATTCAAATTTTAATATTTAATTTCACCATTATGTTTTAAGAACGATTTATTTAAAAATATTTGTTTGAATACAAAGTATGTCCTGCTTTAAAATCATATTTTGATAAATTAGATATTACTTATTTCTGATGGGTACATGTAATATATGTCTCTATAATTTTAAATATATAATTAATAATAAAATAAGAAATAGTTAATGTACTTCCTAGAAAAACCTTCGGTAATGTATCTGGATTTTTGACACTGATGTTTTCTGTCAATTATAAACATTTTAATTTTTCAATTGGTTTCCATGGAGTTGTTTGGGCTATGATATTCATTATAACGGATTATTTTATATATTTATAATTCCCTATCTCTAAATTTGTACTAATACAAATTCCCAAAAAATAATATTTAGAAGATTTTTTTACGAAACTACTACTTCCGGTTGTCTAACAGGGTCCTCCTCTATATTTTTCTTATATTTTTTTTTTACAAAACTTCATCTAAACTGAAAGTGATATGTAATTTTAGAAAGTTTTTATTGTTATTTGTTAAGCCGTAATAATTTTTTTAATATTCTGTGACGTAGATATAGAGATGATTTTGTTCTCAAACAGTGGATTTCGCTAATAATTGAAGTCACATATATTTATTTTTTTCAGCCCTTATAAAATGTATAAATATGTTAAAATAACCCCTGTGGTCAATAATTGGAAATATGGGTGGATAACAAGTAATTTAATGTCATAGTCATAATTAATAAAAATACTACTTATATATTATAGTTAGTCCAAGATTTGATTACCACTGGTAGCCTATGTCATTCAACATATCTTTTACTTTCATACCAACACTTGTAATCTGTCATGGCATCATAAATTTAAACTAGTATTATTTGGTTTATTTCTGTTGTTTTATTGTTGTTATTTTCTGCATTTATATACTTGCAAATGGATTCCGCGTTTCAAAAAGGCGATAGCAGAAGGTTTGAAAGTAGTAAGAATTTGGAATAGAATAAATGTGTGACGTAGATATAGAGATGAGGAAATGGTAATAAAAACTCGATTATTTTAGAAACTAATAACTATTTTTATACTTTGATAGTCTTTGATATACAGTTTTAAGGTCTAGTTTCAATATAACTGACCCTTGTTCTAATTTGTTACTACGGTGGAGGACCCTATTGTTACCAAAACCTATTCACATTAAGAAATACGTAGTTAAACACACACACACACACACACACACACATCCCAGACATCATCGTAAAAACGTTATTATTGGAGCTTTTAAAACGTGGTTATTCATTAAAATCTATGTGACTTTTAGTATGAATCCAATACCTCTAAAAAGACGATGCATTGTTTTCTATCCATATAAATAATGCATACATTTTTTCATAAATAAATAAATAAAATATAAATATATCATCCCGGCATATTACCCATTACTGGATTTGCCAATCTGTGTTGTACACAGATTTCGGTAATATTTGAACCGTGCGGGCGTTTACCCGGCGTCACCACACGGGCACTCATTGCTGGCGTGGATAATGCACCACAGGGGACACTTTTGTGTCATTTAAAATTCGAAATATTTGGCTTCCTTCGGGATCGAACCCAGTTTCCCAGATTCCCGACCAAACACTCAGGCACGCGGCTGTAGGTCCCTCAATATTTTTTCATCACTGAAATAATCATCCATACGTGCCCTAAAATAAGTGACGTGAACAAGGGGGCAGCAAACACTGCCAACTGTTTCCCGCGTGAGCGAAATCCATGTCAAGTTGTTGTCATCACCTGACATGCAATAATTCTAGTTTAAAACGACGCAAGTTTGACTGCGTGTGCGTGCGTACACGTATGTGCGGGTTAGAATAACCAAGCCAGGCATTCAACCCTTCACCATGGGAGAATCTTAGGGAAAGTTATTTCAGACGCGACAGAAGGGAACGCTAAATGAAGATCGATAGTTTCGCACAATTTTCAAACGAACGTGACAGACTCAAATTATTGTTATTAATGGATGGAGAGGATAGTGTATGCCATTTTGCTTTGTCAAAATAGAGGTGGGCTAAATAATCCTCCGTATTTCCGTATTTTGAAATTTTTAATATACTATATTCTATTTTGGAGTTCTTATGAGTCTAAACGAGTTAAAAAATCTATAAACGCGCTGTTTTTGGCTTTTTTCTGTTCTCTAGGTGGTATGAGGACTATGTTCTCGAAATTGATAGATAAATTACATATAACTTCAAATTACTGTCAATTAGCAATGAATTTTCATCTATGAAGTTAGCAGGAAGCGTTACCAACATAAATAAAAAAATCTGATGTGGCCAGCACATGACCTCCCGCCAATTCCATGTTTAAAATAGCAGTAAGCTTTACGTAAAGTATCACTTCCGGTTGATCGGTTGTAAATAAAATCTAATTTGTTGTCCAATAAATAGAAAAGTCTGTAACACGAAATTTTGGATTGTTTTATTGTTTTACCTCAAAAAACTGTTAGAGCTCCAAATTAAGTACCATATCCTATTTATCATAAATGGTTAAAATCTGATATGTTGTTTCAAATTATATGAGTTTTAAATACCAAATTTGAGAAGTTTTGAATCATATTTTAATAGACTTTAAGGAAAAATCGTCACACACACATTCTTATAAAAATCAGCATCAACTTCTAGGTGCTCTGAAACGCAATCTTTGTAAATTCTTCGTCGTACATGATCCATTTCGTAAATGTGTAGTTGTAAATTAATATTAATTTATAGTGCTGCAAAAATAGAAAAAATTCTTCCTGTACATCTAATATTTATGTATGATGGAAAATATATTATTTTTACAAACCTTAATTTCTTTAGAATTAAATATTTTACCATTATATTCCCCTTAACACGGTTTCATTATTAATTTTAATACAATTTCTTCCTAACAGAGACTGACAGTGACATTTGTTTAAATATGTCAAAATTGTTATTAAAATTATGTTTTTGTTTGACACATAGGCAAGACGATATATGAAAATAAATTATATTATTAATTCATATTTAAAGTTATTTAGAGTTATTTACTAAATGTTATTATCGTAGAATTGAAGATTAGACAATTACCTATATACAAATTTATTTAGTAAAAGTTACTAAATAATTATATTCAAGGAATATTTTACAAGAAAAACTGTTAAAAGCTTGTATAAATGATACTTCCGGTTATCCGATATACACTAAAAACTAATGAGCTCTTCCCACATTAGTATAGAATGAATATACAAAATTTCAAATTTTTCTGATTGATAGTATTTGAGTAATCGTGTCCACAAGATCCACACACACACACACACACACACACACAGACACACACACATACATACCTACAGACATCATTGTAAAAATGTTAAAATCGGATTCTGGGGACATCAAAACGTGCTTATTCAGCAAAATCTCTATATCCGATTTTTAGCACGATCCCTATACCTCCCTTACCTAGGGTAGCGGGAGGTAAAAATCTGATGTGGCCAGCACATAACCTTCCGTTAATTCTATTTTGTATAAATCCTATTACAAAAGTTCATTGGAAAACTTTCTATATATCCAGTAAACTTGTAACACGAACATATACTATTTTTTATAAATTCCATACTGAAAGTACCCTAGAAAAGATTCTATAAATCCAATAAAATTATAACACGAACATACACTAAGTAAATTGCACTTGACACTGACATCTGTCAATCTCTTTATAATACTTTAACTCTATATCTATTGAATATGAAGGAAAATGTATAATAAAACCGTATGGAGAATAAGATATTCTCTCATATTATCAAAAATGATATTTACCTGCGTTTTCTCAAGAAAAACTGTAAAAAACTTCAAATAATGAAACATCCGGGTCACTAATTATAACCAAAATCAAATCAGTTCTCTTTTCATATATGGATGTATAGAAAAGGAATACAAAGACAAAGGAATATTAATTTTTAGAATTGTAGTATTGGAGTTATCGTCGGAGAAATTTTTGTCACACACACACACACACACACACACACACACACACACATACACACACGTACAAACACCATCTTAAAAGTAGTAAAATCGTATTCTAGGAACCCTAAAAGTGATTATTCATTAAAAACTCACCACCGATTTTTTTGACCAAAGACAATATATTCCTTAGGTGACGGAAGATAAAAAACCAAGTCATATTTTTGACAAGTCGTATATTTAAAGAATAGAATAGAAAAAATCTGATGTGGCCAACACAAAACCTTCCGCTATTTAATTTTTATTAATTTAAATACATACCTACGTATTTATTAACGCTGCAAACTATTCCATTGCATAAAACTATTGCTTTATTTACTATTTTCTTCTTAAAATGTCACTATTATTAATTTGAAGTGATTAGTTTTTTGACAAGGACAGTTACTGTCAGTTACATTCATTTGAAATATGAACTGTGTAACAAAGGAATTGTGTTTTTCTTAGGCTTCGGGACTTGTAAAAAAAAATTATTTTTATATTTATCTGTAAAGTATATAGAAAAAATATGAATGTATTCCTGTAGAAAATTCAATAATATTTAATTTTCATAACGACAAAATCCAAAAAAAATGGCATTTAATGGAATTTTTTGAAGAAAAACCATTATGAGCTTCAGGTAAAGTGCCATTTCCGGTTATCCGATTTACACCAAAATCTAATGGCTTCTTTTCATATTAGAATAGGGTATAAATACAAGGTTTCAGAATTTTCTGAATGATAGTATTTGAGTTAGAGCGAAGACAAAATCCCTACACATACACACACACATACATACACACATACATACACACACACATACACACATACATACACACACACATACACACATACAGACATCATCGTGAAAATGTTAAATTTGAATTCTAGGGACCTTAAAACGTGGTCATTTACTAAAATCTCGATAAGTGATTTTTAGCACGATCCCTATACCTCCCTTACCAAGGGTAGCGGGAGGTAAAAATAGTAGATATAAAAAAAACATGTTTCATAAGGCCTGTCTTAGGAAATTTGTTTATTAATATATTATTGTTGCCAATATCGTGTTTCATACTGGGAATTGGACCTGCAATATGTTTATATGACATTTTTTACCAGAAATGTCCTCCTCAACAAAATGTTAACTTATGATATACTCGTTATAAATCACCCAGAATAAATCTAGAGTATTTAATTTACCGAGATCTGTCTTCGTCTACATCTATTTTATGAGTAAAAACAATGATAATTTATGTACTTTTTTGACGAATCAAACATCAGGTGCATGTGTGCGATAAAATGTTCGCTTAGAATCCATCAAACATTTCGATCGCATGCCGCTAGAATACCTCAGCATCAGAACCGGGAAATACGACTTTCATAACCTATTGTGGCAGAAATAATACCGGTAACATTTGGTTTCATTGAGGCAAACGTCACGATAAATACCTTCGCGCACGAATCCTACAGGATGATGGATGAACTATTGAACAGAATCCATTAATCCTGCTGATGTTGGTGTAATAATTTGGAAGGAAGATAAGGACTACACCTGCGAGGATACAACTAATTACAGCGCAGGTGTGCTCACAAGATGGCGCTGGAGTCAACCGCTGGGACCACTCACTGTCTGTTTACTAATAGATAGAGTGGCGCAACAATAAGTGAAGTTGCAGTGAAACTTTGACGGGTATTGGTCTCACTAGGGCTCTCTGCGTTACGGCGGTCGAGGGACCAAGATGTGATAATGAGGATATTGAAGGTGTTACTGCGGTTAATGTCCTAGACATTAGTTTTCCGGAAGGATTGCTCGACTTGCTAAGTGCTCGCTGATGTTTAAACTCAGAATTGATTTGCTTGGGATTTGAACAAATTGCTGAATGAGGTACCCATAAGGGTCGTTCTATTAATTCGATCATTATTTCGGTTCGCTTTGGATGAGATCGTTACATCCACGATCATATATATATATATCCAAAGTAAAAAATCTGTTGTGGCCAGCACAAGACCTCTCGCCATTTCCATATTAGGATGTAGAAGTATTGTATTGCACTTCGCTTTCGAACCATCGTTTTATAACAAAAAATTACAGAACTTTACTCAAATATTGTTTTTTTGTATTTAACATGTCTTCTGCACACATATAATTCTAATTATATCTATTTTTCATTGCATGAGGAAGTTTCTAAATGTCTGAGATTCTTCCAATTCATTAACCAGATTGGCGGTATTTTTGATGGATATATGCATTTTACCACAATTTTACCTATAATTTCAAATATTTAATTAATAAAACAATAAGAAAAGATAAATATACTTCCCAGAAAAAGCTATCAGAATGTCACTAAAACTGTTGGTATTTGATAATGACATGTGTCATGTTATAAACATTGGAATTTGTCAACTGGTTTCCTTAGTGCCAAAGCCTCTACGATTAGTTTACTCCATAAATTATAGTGTCTTTATCTCTAAATCCATACAAGATATAATAAAAATTTTAAGTGTATTAGATGGAGAATTTTATGTTCTTCAATATTTAATAAAAAAAAACTCCCAAAAAATTATATTTAGAAGAATTTTTCTAAGAAACTACTACTTCCGGTTGTTTAATTGTTACCAAAACCTTTTCAGCTCTTCCCAGGAATGTTAGATTGAGGAAACTGCAGTTAAATATTTTTTAAGTCTTATAGTTTTTGAGGAATCGTGTCTACAACATCCAGACATACACACATACACACATACACACATCCACACACACACACACACACACACACACACACACACACACACAGACATCATTTTAAAAATGTTATTATCGGATTCTAGGGACCTTAAATCGTGCTTATGCAATAAAATCTGGATATGCGAATTTTAGCACGAATCCAATACCTCTCTTAGTGAGAGGTAAAAATCTATTGTGGCCAGCACAAGACCTCTCGCCATTTCCATATTAGACTATATAAGTATTGTATTGCACTTCGATTTCGAACCGTCGTTTTATAACAAAAAATTACAGAACTTTACCCTAATACTGTTTTTTATTGTATTTAACATGTCTTCTGCACTCATATAATTCTAATTATATCTATTTTTCATTGTATGAGGAAGTTCCTAAATGTCAGAGATTCTTCCAATTCATTAACCAGATTGGCGGTATTTCTGATGGTTATATGCATTTTACCTATAAATTCAAATATTTAACTAATAAAACAATAAGAAAGATTAAATGTACTTCCCAGAAAAAGCTATCAAAATGTCACTAAAAATGTTGATTATTGACACTGACATGTGCCATTTACAAACTATATTATAAACATTGGAATTTGTCTACAGGTTTCCTTAGAGCCGTAGCCTCTGCGATTAAATTACTCTATATATTATAGTGTCTTTTTCTCTAAATCTATACAAGATATAATACAAATTTTAAGTGTATTAGATAGAGAATTTTATGTTCTTCAATATTTAATAACAAAAATTTCTAAAAAATTATATTTAGGAGAATTTTTCTAAGAAACTACTACTTTCGGTTGTTCAATTGTTTCGAAAACCTTTCCAGTTCTTCCCAGGAATGTCAGAGTGAGGAATCCCTAGTTAAACAGTTCTTAAGTCTTATAGTTTTTGAGGAATCGTCCCTTCAACATCCAGACATACACACACACACATACACACACACACACACACACTCACACACACAGTAAAAATGTTATAATCGGATTGTAGGGACCTTAAAACGTGCTTATCCACTAAAATCTGGATATGCGAATTTTAGCATGATTCCAATAACTCTCTTAGCGAGAGGTAAAAATGTAAGATTGTATAAAAAATTTTCAGCTATAATTTTGTATTCTTGTAAAATTTTGATACGGGCAATTGTTTTCGAGAATAGTTAAAGCCTAAATTTGCCGCCATGCTCAGATTTCCGTAGCTTTTGTTACAATAACTTTGAACTTTTGAAAAGCACGTTGTGTAAAATTTTGAATTAGAAAAGTAAATAACAATAGAAAAAATACTCGTATATATTTGCGGGTAGATACGCAGAAATATAGCATAAAATCTTGAGAATATAATTAAGGCTTTAAAGGATCGTAAGCTATTTCTTTAGCACTACATTAAAAATTAACACACCATATAAACAACTATTACGAGCACTTCAACTCGTAATATATACGAAATGACCGTTTAAGAGAAACTCTGAATTTTGCGACAACTAAAAACGACGTGTGCTTGCAGTAAACGTCCATACTATGCAGAATATTCGCCATAAACTGAAATGTTGCTGTTAACTACCGAGTATAGTTTCGTTATGCCTGTTATATTGTCAGATAGTTCACAACGAACAGGAACAATCAAAAGACTATGGGATCGCGTTTTCATAGGATAAAATGCATCAAGCGATAAAGGGGCTAGGTTAAAAACATTTTTAAAAATCTGTTGTGGCCAGCACAAGACCTCTCGCCATTTCCATTTTAGGCTATATAAGTACATATATGTTGTATTTACCATTTCTGGTACACACATTTAAAATCTAATTACATCTATTATTAATATATTTTTATATTTTTTAATTCATTCTATAAATAAGTATCCTCCTACTCTTCTAAATGTTCGAGATTCTTCAAATTCATTGACAATTTTGGCGGTATTTCTGATGTATATATGTAATTATAATAATAATAATACTCAGTACTCTATGCCGTGTAGGCCCATGGCTTCTCTTGTAATAATCTTCTACCGTATTCTGTCCTGTGTTTTTTCTTTCCAATTTTTTTTTTCCTTATCACTTGTAAGTTTTTTGCACAGATATGTTATATACATATTTATAATTTTAAATATTTAATTAACAATAAAATAAGAAATATTAATTGTATTCCCAGAAAAAGCCTTCAATAATGTATTTGGATTTTTAATACTGACATTTTTCCGTCAATTACAAACATTTTAATTTTTCAGCAGGTTTCCATGGAGTTATTTTGAATGTGGGATTCATTGCAACTGATTATTTTATATATTTATAATTGTCTATCTCTAAATCTATAGAAGATATATTGTTCAATGTATGGGATAGAGAATTTTATGTTCTTTAATATTTGTAATAACATAAATTTCCAAAATATAATATTTAGAAGATATTTTTTAAAGAAATTACTACTTCCGGTTGTCCAGTTACTACTAAAACCTTTTCAGCTCTTCCCATTAACCCTTGCCTGACAATAATAATTTTATGTCATGAGTCCCCAAAATAGGGTGATTTGTAACCCGAATTATTTTTGCTGTTTTGTTATTATCACTATAATGAATCATTTTTTATTTTTATTATATTTATTGAACATAATCGTTGTAAAATATCATGAAATATACATATTTTGATATTATTATAATTTGTTATGAATTTTTAAATAAACCACGGAGTTTAGTAACTTAATTCAATATTATTTATTGAATAATTATTATTTACATAACATCACAGAAAATAAAAACAAATGTATTTTTATAAGTAAAAAATATTATTGTTCGTTAGGTGGAAACTGGAAACAAAAAAATATGTCTTAAATTGTATGCACGATGTTGCCACCCCGTCATAACTTAGCATTTTCGACATTGCCCATAAATTGGCAACAGAGTGAAAATTTTAAGTCCATACTTATTTGACGACAGGTATAACATGTATCGAAGTAAACTGAATTAAAAATATCGAAATTCCAACCGTGCGTAGGGATGCAAACGTCTCAACTTCCGTGAAAATGAGTTCGTTAGAAAAAAATTAAATTCAAACACAACATACCAAAACCGGGTCACAGCTTCAAATTATTCTTGAACTGTGTTAATTTTCGTTTTGGTTATTATTGCTTATGTTTCAATACAGTATTTTAGGAGAATTCACAAAA
This sequence comes from Ophonus ardosiacus, assembly GCA_943142095.1. Taxonomy (NCBI): domain Eukaryota; kingdom Metazoa; phylum Arthropoda; class Insecta; order Coleoptera; family Carabidae; genus Ophonus; species Ophonus ardosiacus. Next base: position 2,860,296 of record OW964832.1, on the reverse strand, counting down.
GGAAAAAAATCTGATGCGGCCAACACAAAACCTCCCGCTATTTAATTTTTATTAATTTAAATACATACCTACCTACGTATTTACTAACGCTGCAAACTGTTCCATTGCATAAAACTATTGCTTTATTTACTATTTTATTTTTAAAATGTCACTATTATTAATTTGAAGTGATAAGTTTTCTGAGAGTGATATTTACTGTCAGTTACATTCATTTGAAAAATGAACTGTGTAATAAAGGAAGTTTTTATCTTAGGCTTCGCGACTAATAAAAAAAAATTATTTTTAAATTTATCTGTAAAATATAAAGAAAAAGTATTAATGCATTCCAGTAGAAAATTCAATAATCTTTAATTTTCATAAGACATAAAATTCGAAAAAATGGCATTTAATGGTATTTTTTGAAGAAAAACCATTATGAGCTTTAAGTAAAGTACGATTTCCGTTTATCCGATTTACACCAAAATCTAATGGCTTCTATTTCTATTAGAATAGGGTAAAAATACAAGGTTTCAGAATTTTCTGAATGATAGTATTTGAGTTAGAGTGCAAACAAAATTCGTACACATACACACATACATACATACACACACACACATACACATACACATACAGACATCATCGTGAAAATGTTAAAAATGGATTCTAGGGATCTTAAAAGGTGGTCATTTACTAAAGTCTAAATCTAAAAAAAAGATTTTTAGCATGATCCCTATACCTCCCTTACCAAGGGTAGCGGGAGGTAAAAATCTAAAATTATTTAACGAGTTACAAAGAAAAAACTAAATTTTGGGTCCATGTTGACCCGGTTTCAGTAAGGCAAAGGTTAATGTCAGATTAAGGAACGCGTAGTTAAATTGGTATTTAGTCTTATTGAATTTGAGAAACCGTGCCCCCAACAAACACCTTAAAACATGCTTATTCAGTAAAATCTGAATGTGGGATTTTTAGCATGAATCCAGTACCTCCCTTAGCGAGAGGTAAAAACTATATTTTCCTTCTTTTTGCAAGAACATATCGGGCACGTTTCTTATTTATTTATCTTTAAAAGTCTTACTATGAGTATAATTTCCCGTTGTGCATTTTCGTAATGCAGCGTAAATCCTTACTGATGCTCTTCATTTATTACCTACAAAAACACTTATTTAAAAGATTTTATCGCCGTAAATTCAGTGAGAAGTAATTTAGTCTTTAAGGCATTAGAGTGCTTAGCATAATAGCTAGCGATAAATTGCGGAAGGAAGCGAATGAAAGCAGCGGAGCCCATGTATTCACTGAGAGTCTTCATTATTTGAAGTGCGACATGGCGACATGGGCTAGTCCGCACGGAGAAGAAAACATGAAAAACTTCTACGTCTGAAATAAAAGACGCGACGTGTCATCTTGTGGCAGTAAAGACTCAGGTAATGCGTCTTTGTGAAGTCCGAGTGCTATTGTGTCACTGGCTTTGTGGATCGCTACATGCATTAACCTAATTGAAGGATTTCGATTTTTTGCAAAACTGGGATTCGGCTTACGAGACAATTCAATTTGGTTTATGGTGACACAGAACGTAATGATCCACATTCAAAACCTTTTTCTATAATTCTTCTTCCTTTCAAACAGTAAGAAAATCAGTTATATAATAATACCGGCTGCTGACATACTGTTCTTGGAACCTTGTGATTTGGAATCAATAATAAAGACGATTATAGAAAATGATCAAATAGATAGATAACGCATTAAAAATATCAGACTAATGTACTCATTAATGTAAAATACAAAGGAAATCATTCCACAATTTGAAATGGAAACCTATTCGCGAGTGAAGAAGAGGAGGAGCTTAGCGCGTGACGTAGCAATATGGCAGATGCTTCGTTTCCCGCAGCTGTATTCTTATACACTGCAGCGTGTGAAATATAATAACATTACAGTTAATATTAAATAAAAACAATGTTTCTGGTATGAATAACATTTTAAATTTTGCGAACTAGTCCGTTTTATATAAAAATTATGTTCAGCATTCTCTCGAATTTTGAATTTATATGATTCGAGTCTTTGTTTTCTTGTATCTACATAGTACTGCATTATTACAGTCTTTGGTAGATTAATGGAGAGATAAGTATTATTATTTTATTGTCATCTTTGTGCAGGCAGGTCTACAAGTTTAGATTTCATTACGAAGTATTTTAATAAAGACACTAAGTAATTATTATCTTGAAGTTACACCCGGCAAAATATAATCTTGCTTTACAAAATGCAAGGAACACGCATATTTTTCTCGGTTTCTTTCCCATTTTTAAAAGATGAATGCATAACTTTCGTCTACAACTATTTCAAATTGGCAACACACACACACACACACACACACACACACACACACACACACACACACACACACACACACACACACACACGTACATACATCATCGTAAAACTAGTAAAACCGTATTCTGGGGACACTAAAACGTGCTTATTCATTAAAAACTCACCATCGAATTTTTTGACCAAAGACAATACCTACCTTTCTTACCTAAAGGTGACGGAAGGTAAAAAGCATTCTTTGGTTTGCTTTTTTCAAGCAAAACTTATAAAGAAGGTAGAATAATGAAAATATATTCTTCAAAAGATATCTTTAGGTAGTTGATATACAATTGTATTGAAAGAGATTTCTATCTTAATAACGTGATTAGAATGTTTGTTATGTTGTAATTGGTTTCTCGATATATTTGAATGAATGAAAGCTTTACTAACAGATGCATGTCAAATGAATTTAAATGAATGATGCTAGCAAAAGACTAGACATAATGGATTAATTCCATTCATTGCAAGCTATAATATAACATAATCATCTTGTCAAGACTACAATAGTTTTTATTGATGCTGTATATAATACTTCCATTATTTCACATTGATATTTTAAACTATTAGAATTATTATTTAGAATAATATAATAAATATACTCTTGGAGTTTGCAGAGCAAAGTTGGATAACTCCACATTCCAATTCAAATTCAAATGACAGTTATGTACCTACGAGGAACATTTCTCACCATACCCGCTGAGCATCTGGCGAATGCCAACTTCGTAAATAGGTTAAATTTGATACGATGACACACCTGTAGTATTTAGACTTCGTTCTTATGTTTATGTTTGTATATTTGAGAAGTGAGAACATTGTTTACGAACAAATTTGGTTAGGAGTTGTCATTGGAGTTGTAATAGTTTGAAAATTTGAGGGCTTGTTTTAGGGTTGAAAGTTTATACATATAATTTAATGGGGTCCTGTGGCCGCGGGTCTGAGTGTCTGGTCGCGAACCTGGGTGAACCGGGTTCGATCCCGTCTGACGCCAAATATTTCCAATTTTAAGTGGCACAAAAGTGACCCCTGTGGTACACTCTCCACACCAGCTATGAGTTTCCGTGAGGTGACGCCTGGTAAGCGCCCACACGGTAAAATATATCCTCATCATTACCGATGTCTACATGTGTTGTTGATACTGGCACACCCAGAAATGGGTAATATGCCGTGATGATATATTTATATTTATTTTATTTATTTATAATTTAATGTAAAGAGTTTTCAAATTTAAAATAAAAATTCTGATAAGGCCAGTACATTACCTTCCATCAATTCGATGTATTTTGTACAAGTCCTATACCAAAAGTTCATTGGAAAAGTATCTATATATCCAGTAATATTGTAACACTATTTTCTACAAATTCCATACCGAAAGTTCGTTGGAAATATAATCAAATAAAATTATAACACGAACATACACTATGTAAATTGCACTTGACGCTGATATCTGTCAATTAGAATTATTTCAATATATCAGCTGTTTCCATGATAAAAGCAAAGCTGAATGATTTTTGAAAGATAATCTTTCTATAATTCTTTCACTCTATATCTACTGAATATGAAGGAAAATGTATAATCAAACCTTGTAGAGATAAGATATTCTTTCATATTGATACATAAAATATCAAAAGAGTATATTAAAAAACGAGAGTCATAATTGTCATTTTATTTTGTGAGAGGACAGTTTGGATCCAACCCTTTGAACAAAATAATCGCCAATTATATACTATTATGCTATTTTTTCTATTTTGCGCTTTCTATTGCTTTTTAAATAAAAAATAGTAGTGTCAAAGTTTAGGGAATTCATTTGACAACTCTAACCTTATTTATGTAACAAATGCAAAACATTTAATTAAAATAATATTTATTTTATAACATTTATTAGATAGTAAGGGGTCCCCATGGCTGTGTGCCTGAGTGTCTGGTCGTGAACCTGGGAGAACCGGGTTCGATCCCGACAGGTGCCAAATATTTCCAATTTTAAATGGCACAAAAGTGACCCCTGTGTTGCACTTTTCACACCAGCTATAAGTGCCCGTAAGGTGACGCCTGGTAAGCGCCCACACGGTAAAATATATCGTCATCATTACCGATGTCTGCATGTGTTGTAGATACTGGCACACCTAGTAATGGGTAATATGCCGTGATGATTTATTTACTAGATACTATTTTTTTGTTAAATAAATTAATAAAAATATATTCTCGACTTATTACCCATTTCTGGTTGTGCCAATCTGCTTTTTTCCACAGTTTTCGGTAAGGAAAATAAAAGATAATAAAGAAAAGTATTACAGACTCTTATCGAAAAACTCTACAGAAATATAAAACTGCATCATTAAAATTTCATCTAACAATGTCATGACGTAAAATAAGTATTTTATTTACCGGTATTTGTAATTATCTGCCAAGTATGCTCTGGAATCAAGGGAATATAAACATGGAGAATGAAAAACTGCAACAGGCAGACTCCTCAGAGGAAGCAAGCCATGCTCTCGACGACAAAGAAAGTCTTCCGCAACCTGCGGATTGAAAAACTTTGCCAGGATAATAATGATGCAGCCGGCGAACAAGGATATTTAAAACTTTCCAGAACAAAAACTATTCAACGTCATTATTAAAATAGACGTCGCCGTAATGCGTACGCCATTTCCACTAAATCAAATCAATTTTTAAATTAGCTGCAAGATGAGGGATGCAAACTACGGTGGTGAATTTGTGAGCAAAGTTTGGTGGTCATATTCATAATACGAGTATACGAGTTGGAAAGTTACAATATGGTAGAGTGAGAGCAAATGATGGAAATTTAACCATAAAATATAAAAATTGATCAATTCGCATTTTTGAATTTAATTATTTTTATAGAAACTAAACATCAAATTAAAATAAAAACTTATGCTATTTGAAAGATGGTTTATTATAATTCTCTGTGAAAATTGACACATTTTAGCTTCAATAACAGCTTTTGTAATTTGTTTGGAAAGGTTTTTACCCTCCCGTTACCCTAGGGAAGGAGAGTATAGGGATCGTGCTAAAAATCGCATATAGAGATTTTAGTGAATACGCACGTTTCGATGTCCCCAGAATCCGATTATAACATTTTTACAATGATGTCTGTAGGTATCTCTCTCTCTCTCTCTCTCTCTCCCAATTTTGAAATGATTATAATGCATATATCACAAGAAAACACTGCCCATAATACACAATGACTAAGAAAGTTGTTAAGTTTTAACAACGTTACTATAGCAAATAACCAATAATAATTACGAACACTGAATAAAACACACTATTTAAAATATACTGGTTATGCCACTTGTCATGTTTTTCATTGTTTGTGATGGTCCGCTTGATACGTGTTTCCTTGAATAATCCGCTAGTTGCGCTACGTGAGAACGACCCTACCACAGCAAACTATTTTTACATAAAATATAAAAAATAAAATGCATAATGAATTTATTTTTAATATAAATTTATGTATTTAATGGAAACCTGAATCAATACATTGTTAGAATTTAAAATTGGAAAACTAAATAAATTGATAGAACCGTACGCTTCCAGATTTCCATTCGGTAATAATATCTTCTTCCCGAAAATGTTTTCGACAAACATAATTCAATCTTAATTCGCGAGCATCTCTACTAATTGCACATTGCCATTTTTAAAAAAGTGATATATCGAGTGGAGCAGCAAACAGAGATTCTTTTTCAGTGGATTTCTTGTATCCGGTTCACATCCAGGAATGAAACATTTTCTATTTAATTTTCTTTTCATTTTGCATTAATTGCAATATCTTACAACAAAATATTTATATTACATTAATTATAATACGAATATGTACTTCAAACCAGTTTTATTTACCTTTCTATAAGATATAACATGTAATATTTTCAAAATGACATGCAAATGACAGGTGTCAGTTGGGTCGTTCTCACCTCACGTTGCGACTCTAGCGGAAAAAACGAGGAAATACGTATCGCTTTGGACCCTCGTTTTGTGCAAAGTGGCACAACCAGTATATTTTAAATCGTGATAAAATATGAAAATGACAGGTTTTACATTTGTTTTTATTGGAAACAATTTTTAGCAACGTTACTAAGACTTAACAACTACCTTACATACTCATAAAGACTTCACTGCCATATTTTCAGAACTGACTATTATAGTTCAGCAAAGTTTATGATCAGAAACATTTAAATAAATACCTTTTTTGAAATACAAATATTTATTATTTTAAATTTGACAGCGCAATCTGTACTAACCCAGCACATGGATCAGAGGTTTGAAAATTTTTGATAGAATCGGTGTGAGTTTACGAACGTGTCAAATTAACCCAAATGATTTTACGAACGTTTCAGATTGCATCAGAAAAATCCGATCAACTTTACGAAAATACCTTATATTTGCAAAAGTATTAATTAAATTTTTGTTGGAAGATTTTAAACTCTTTCTTTGCAGTCAACAATCTTTATATATCCTGAAGTATTCGTTCTTTCTCTAAATATGAGAATATGAATTGCGTTATGCTCTCAATGGAGCTCTCAGAAAATTAGAAATGATAGAACAACGTAATGAGCGTCTGCAGCAAGCACTGCTAATGGACCACGTTGTTGTTCAATACAGGAAATGTCTACTGCAGCGTAAAACAAATAGAATATTCGCTACTAAGTCCCGTTTACCCCGTTTAGTTTACGATCACGCACGACTACTAGAGTCAGCAGTGAGATGTAAAGTGGCAGCGTCAATCTGTCAGACGACTTGACTGCGAGTTAATCCCGAGAGCGTTGTGGACGTGATCCGTCAACGAGTCGCCGGACCTGATATAGCATTAGAGATACGAGTACATCGGTCATTCAATAGGAAAGGGTTTGATAACTTGATACAAATACACCTCTTTTACCTCTCGCTAAGAGAAGTATTGGTATCATGCTAAAATTCGCATTTCCAGATTTTAGTGGATAAGCACGTCTTAAGATCCCTATAATCCGATTATAACATTTTTACGATGATGTCTGTGTGTGCGTGGAAGTGTGTTTGGATGTTGGAACCATGGTTTCTCAAATACTATAAGACTTAAAAAATATTTAACTGTAGTTTCCTCAATCTGACATTCCTAGGAAGTGCTGATTTTGGTAACAACCTGAACTAATAGTTTCTTTACAAAAATCTTCTAAATATTTTTTGAAAATTTCTGTTATTACTATTATTGAATAACATATTTTAATTATATCTTGTACAGATTTAGAGATAAAGGCACTGTAATATATAGAATTGTGTAATCGCAGAGGCTACGGCACTAAGGAAACAAATTCAAATGTTTATAACATAATTTGATAATGACAGATGTCAGTGTCAAAATTCAAAAGTTTTAGTTACATTCTGAAAGCTTTTTCTGGGAAGTACATTTAATCTTTCTTTTTGTTTTATTAATTAAATATTTAAAATTGTAGGTAAAATGCATATATCCATAAGAAATACCGCCAATCTTGCTAATGAATTGGAGGAATCTCTGATATTTTGGAACTTTCTCATACAATGAAAAGTAGATCTAATTAGAATTGTATGTGTGCTGAAGACATGTTACATACATTAAAAAACAATATTTGGGTAAAGTTCTGTATTTTTTTGTTGTAAACGACACATACACGGACATCATCGTAAAAATGTTATAATCGGATTATAGGGACCTTAAAACGTGCTTATCTACTAAAATATGGATATGCGAATTTTAGCATGATCCCATTACCTCTCTTAGCGAGAGGTAAAAAATATGGCTATTTTCTTTTTTATTTTAATTAGGCATATAATTTAAATTAAAAAGTTTGGGGTGACTAAAATTCCACTTTTGGTAAGCAAAGTCCTGAATTGATTTTTTAAATGGAATAATGTAAATTTTTAGTCTTACAATTTTGAAAAAATTAATTATTTTTAGAATATATACTTACAGATGTCAGAATTTTAAAGGCCAAATCTCGGAAAATAAAACCCTTGGTAAGGGAGGTATAGGGATCATGCTAAAAATCACGTATCGAGATTTTAGTAAATGACCACGTTTTAAGGTCTCTAGAATCCAATTTTAACATTTTCACGATGATGTCTGTACGTGTGTATGTGTGTGTGTATGTATGTATGAATGTGTGTGTGTATGTGTAGGGATTTTGTCTTCGCTCTAACCCAAATACTATCATTCAGAAAATTCTGAAACCTTGTATTTCTATTCTATTATAATATGAAAAGAAGCCATTAGATTTTGGTGTAAATCGGAGAACCGGAAGTGGCACTTTACCTAAAGCTCATAATGGTTTTCCTTCAAAAAATATTATTAAATGCCATTTTTTCGCATTTTATGTCTTATGAAAATTAAAGATTATTGAATTTTCTACAGGAATACATTAATACTTTTTCTATATATTTTGCAGATATATTTAAAAATATTTTTTTTTATTAGTTCCGAAGCCTAAGATAAACACAATTCCTTTGTTACACAGTTCATATTTCAACTGAATGTAACTTACAGTAAATGTCACTGTCAAAAAACTAATCCCATCAAATTAATAATAGTGACATTTTAAAAAGAAAATAGTAAATAAATCAATAGTTTTATGCAATGGTACAGTTTGCAATGGTACAGTTTGCAGCGTTAGTAAATACGTAAGTATGTATTTAAATTAATAAAAATGGATAGGAAAGTGTGGCGAAGGAAGATTGTTGCGTAACTATTATTATGGTCCGGATGCGGTTATTCGCTACCGAAAATCGATCACTTTAATATGTTCTTATGTAGGAATGCTATGATGATTGTGGACAAGGCGAAAGAAGAATGTTGTTAAAGAGTGAAGTGAGTCAGCTGAGCTCTTACTCTTATCCCTTTTCTTATTGTTACTGTTTCCGGGTATTTGCTAACCCCCTAAGTGGGAATCGCGTGATTTTATGTACGTATGTATGTATGTAAAAATTAAATAGCGGGAGGTTTTGTGTTGGCCACATCAGATTTTTTTACTTTTTTTATTTACTAAGTGACAGGAAGTAAAAAATCTAAATACAAGCCATTCACAATCGTCGAGTTTTGTTGTAGGTCACTATACAAAGCATATCAAGATGTTAATCACATCTTTTAAATTCACAAACAAACCATTAATTACGCGCTCCTTCCTCCCATATTACTTATCTGGGATCTCCTACCACACAATGTCTTCTGAAGCTGCGATTCGTATTCGTACTCGTTGTGATCGTAATTCAATTATTCCGGGCCGCCACGTGGGTGGGAAATGCACCACTGCTATCTAGATCAGCTAAGTGCGTTTTATCACTGCGGAATACGTCATCGTGGGTGGATATAAAATAATAACGGTGCTGCTGATTGAGGTTCACTGCTGTATCCGTCGGCAACTTACGCCAGTGAGTTAGTAGCTGTTGTTTAACTGAGTTTTTAATTAGTATAAGTGAGTTATTGTCTGATTGTTGTGATTGTTTTAAATGTTGTCGTATGGGAGTAATAGATAGGGACACTATATTAGTAGGTTGTACTGATGAATTATGGACTTCATGATGAAATATGTAATTGTATTTAATTATATGGTTGTTATATCGGTAAAATAAATACTGAATGTGTATATTCGTGTTATAAGGCTTTGTCACATTTCATTGTTGTCAAAATCAAAAGAGCATAAAAATCTTCCAATGATAATAATAAAAGTCTAGTAAGAACACAAACCCCGCACATTGGAAGAACTGAAAGAAGCTTTTCGCGTAGAAGTCGCCCATATTGATAGAGCGATGTTAAAAAGAGTGTTTGCAAACTTCGTAGAACGCCTCCAGAAATTAGGAATTCAAAGCTGTCAATAAATTTTTTCTTAAGCAAAAATATCAATTTTGTGATGTTTTTAAAAACGTCCGTCCTTCCTTTCTGCCCAGTCTTGGGCAAGTTGATTTATGTTTTCAATATCGCCTTTTTAATGGAATAATGCTGTTGTAAAAAAAATCTAGCTTACAATATGATAAGACCGGTGCTATTCTATAATAGTTTGGGATTAGTTTCAATGAAATTAATTACATACAGGGAATTTATTTTAACATGAAACATATGGCGAATCACTTCCATGGTTACTTACTATTGTCAAAAAATGACAGCAATATAATATTTGTCCATTTTAAAATGCAACATACAAAATTTGTAGTTTTGTATTATCAAAACTAATTTCCAATAAATTAGCCTACATACGATTAACAAATAATCAAAACATGAATGTTGTACATCTTAACAAACTTTAGCTTTCATGTAATAAATGTTAATAAAAAAAAAATACCCCCAATCACTCTGAGGCAATATTCTAGTCGGTCGTAATAAGAATTGACACCATTTGTAATGTGTTATGAAGGTATTCCTGTGCTGCAATACTATTTATAATGTTGCATTTTAAAATGGACAAATATTACATTGCTGTCATTTTTTGACAATAGTGAGTAACCATGGAAGTGATCAACTATAATGTTGCATTTTAAAATAAATTCTCTGTATATGTAGATGATGTATTGTATTATATTGCACTTCGCTATCGAACCGTCGTTTTATAACAAAAAATTACAGAACTTTACCCAAATATTATTTTTTATTGTGTTTAACATGTCTGCTGCACACATATATTTCTAATTATATCTATTTTTCATTGTATGAGACAATTCCTAAATGTCAGAGCTTCTTCCAATTCATTAACCAGATTGACGGTATTTCTGATATGGATATATGCATATTACCTACAAATTTAAATATTTAATTAATAAAACAAAAAAAAAGATGAAATGTACTTCCCAGAAAAAGCTATCAGAATGTCACTAAAACTGGTGATTTTTGACACTGAAATCTGTACATTTACAAACTATATTATAAACATTGAATTTGTCAAGTGGTTTCCTTAGTGCCTTAGCCTCTGCGATTAGATTATTCTATATATGATAGTGTCTTTACCTCTAAATCTATACAAGATATAATAAAAATTTTATGTGTATTAGATGTAGAATTTTGTTCTTCAATATTTGTAAAAACAAAAATTTCCAAAAAATTATATTTAGAAGAATTTTTCTAAGAAACTACTTCTTCCGGTTGTCCAACCTTTTCAGCTCTTCCCCGGAATGTCAGATTGAGGAATTCATAGTTAAACAGGTCTTAAGTCTTATAGTTTTTATCCAGAAATACACAAATCCGCACACACTCACACACACACAGACATAATTTTAAAAATATTATAAGTGGATTCTAGGTGCCTTAAATCGTGCTTATTCACTAAAATCTGGATATGCGAATTTTAGCATGAATCCAATACCTCTCGTAGCGAGAGGTAAAAAGCACTATTCCTTGTAGTAAAAGAATTATAATTAATAATTTTAAAGGTAAGTCAATTTAACACCATCTTTATAAATAATACCAAGACCCAGTTTTACAATCTCTGGTTAAAATTTTAAAAGTCAGTAAAATAAACAAAACTGGAACAAAATCATCATTATTGCTATCGATAATCCGATTCAATATTGTTTTTATTTGCGCTCTTGTTTTTTTTTCTGTCGTAGCTAGCTTAAAATATCTAAACCTTAACATTAATTTCAGAAATGAAAAGATGCAGAAAAAGAGAACAATCTGTAAATTTTTTCTTTGAACCTCTCATATATTTCAAGATCAACAACTGGTCAAGTCGATGCTCTTGTATGTGCTGTGATCAAATGATTCATATGAAATTTTAAATATCAGAAAAGAACTACTAAAAGAGGAAATGCCTGCAAAATTATTTCTTAAATTACAGTAAAGAATTTAATATAGCGGAGAAATTCATTGAAGTTCGGGCCATGCGCATCTGCCCATAAGTTATTGAGAGGCATCCCCATAAAGCAATCCCTATTCGGGTTTGTGGCCGGTGGCGGAACTATTAAGTAGATGATCGCAGCAACCGAATCATTAAACTTTAAATGTCACATTAAATTGCGCGCGGCCGTGGGTTTGAGAGGTACCTCAGGGCCGGCTGCACCGCTCTCCGTTGCCATGGAGATGCGCCGTGCCATACTCATGGCTCACCCCAAGACAATCGCCCCAAGATTTATATATTCTCCGTGGACGGTGCTTGCTGGGGTGTCGCGGACAACACCAGGATGCTGACTTACAAATCGTTGGTCAGCCAAAGTATTTTTTATGAAGAAAGACAGTGAGCTAAATTTAGCACTAATTATTGCTGATCCATAAAACAACATAAATAAAATAAATAAATATATCATCACGGCATATTACCCATTTCTGGCGTGGAGAGTGCACCACAGGGGGCACTTTTGTGCCATTTAAAATTGGAAATATTCGGCGCCTATCGGGATCGAACCAAATTCCCCCGGGTTCGCGACCAGACACTTAGGCACGCAGCTACGGGACCCCGCTTTTCATTTGTAAAATGGTAAAACATTGAAACAGCTAGAAATTACACTGATTTTGGTAGAGAAATGTTTTTTTTTGTTGGAATAGTCGAAAAATATAGAGGTACTTATAGTAGTAAATAGTAAATGAGAAATACTTTTGCGACTTTAAATAAAGAGAAAGAAGTATAGGTCAAATTACAAATGATTACAGCCTTCAGAACACGGACATAATTATTATAAATGTCAAAATTCAAATCAAAACATGCTATCAGTATTTGATTCATGGAATATAACGAACTGCATTGATCCCCAATTTTGATTAGATTAGGTTTATTTTTGATTGTGAATTAAATTGATTCAGGAATTAGCTTTAAACTATGGATCAACTGTTTGTTAAGGAATGGTGAATTCAGGCGTTAGCGGCAATAATACAATCAGTCCTATTTTGTTTGTTATGTTATAGCAACATTGCTACAGCAAATAACCAATAATATTTGCGAACACTGAATACACCATGAAAATGACGGGTTTTACATTTGTCCCTATTGATTAAATTTTTTGCAAAAAGTAGAATCTGTTTTATTTTTACAATTAATTTTTAAAATATTGGAATATGTTTCTAAACTTAATATTAAATAAATAGGTAGGTACTTCAGAATACTTGATTACAACAATGATAAAATTGATTGCAACAATGGCATTGTTTAATCACATCAATGCGCTGCACTGCATATTTCAGAAAAGTATAGCATTGAAAACTTAGATGCCTTACAAGACTAGAGAATCAAAAATAACCTGAACCAGTTTATAGACGAAGTTATAAATAGTTTCACTAAAGACAGACGGAAATTGAAATATCTGTTCAATGAAGAACTAAATATTTTTATTTTTATTTAATGGTTACTAATTAATGAATTTATCAATAAAAAATAAATAGGTTTATAAAAAAGCCTATGACTGAGCACTTATTTTATTTATTGTTGCAATGGTATTAAATACAGAAACAGAATTACGAACGAATATTAAATAAAGAATAATTTTATAAAATTTCATGCTGTTTCGTTATTTTTCTTTAGATTTTTTGGGAAATGTACCATTTCCCACTTTTTAATCTTTCACTGAAAATATACCAATCATTCTATACGTTATTGCAGCCTTTAGTCTCAAATAAAGGACAGTTTTTGTTGGCACTTCCTGGTTTGTCGAAACCAGGAATCTTGCAGGTTTCATCGCTCAGAGTTCGGTGCGCAACTCACCATCTCAGACACCAAGTCTCTTTCTCGTCTGCTCCCGGACCGAGGAGCAGACATTATAAGACGTTTGTACAGTCGCACAATAACTTGCATGATCTTCACGCCACAGGGAGAGTAGAAGTGTTTCCTTATCACTTTACTCGCAGCTTACAGCTTACCAAAGATTTAGTTATAAGCTTGTACACAGTAAATAAGAGATTTTTAAACGTAAAGAGTTAATGAAAGAAAATGGAGATGTGTAGCACAGTGTACTAAAGATTAAAGATAAAAGAAATTTCGTTCGTAATATGTATACTGCATACCCTTCGTCAGCAAACTTTGTACGCTTTTCAGATATGTGTATTAATATATCCCTTATTTATATGTATGTCTGACATTCAATATTGCTAATCGCGGACATTTAATTTATTGTAAATAAATTGTAATAAAAAATATTACAAGAATTATTATGGATTACTTTAGTGCCGATTTCTAAGCTTTTACAGTCCGATTAACAAAAAAGTTTAAGCTAATCCTTATTTTTTGATTAACGAATTCTACTCTAATTTTAACAGTTTAATTCGTAAAATTATTGGCGAGTGAAGAAGAGAAGGAGCTTAGCGCGTGACGTAACAATATGGCCGATTTAAGGTAGATGCTTCGTTTCCCGCAACTGTATTCTTATACACTGCGGCGTTTGAAATACAAAGTAATATTAATATTGTAGTTAATATTAAATAAAAATAATGTTTCTAGTATGAATAACATTTTGAATTTTGCGAATTAATCCGTTTCATATAAAAATTATGTTCAGCATTCTCTCGAATTTTGAATTTACATGATTCGAGTTTTTGTTTTCTTGAATCTATATAGTACTGCATTATTACAGTCTTTGGTAGATTAATGGAGAGATAAGTGTTATTATTTTATTGTCATCTTTGTGCAGGCAGGTCTACAAGTTTAGATCTCATTACGAAGTATTTTAATAAAGACACTAAGTAATTATTATCTTGTAGTTATACCCGGCAAAATATAATCTTGCTTTACAAAATTCAAGCTTTATTTTTACTCGGTTCCTTTCCCTATTTCACAGAAACAAAACAAGTATCGCCTGTCAGTTGTCAAATAAAATCTACAGAATTAAGTGGTGTTTAACCATATTTTGTTGCAATTTTAGATTTAGACATTTTTACAGATAAATATATTTATTATTGACAAACTTGGTTTCACAAATTTAAATTATTTATTCAATGCATGTAAAAACGGTCGGCTCTTAAGAGTAATCTACTATTTTCTTACGTAAAATGGTATAGCCTACAAATTTCAATACACTCGTGATTTATTTGTTAAATAAGTGACAGAAACGATGCATTCGCCGCTACCTCGACTAGGACTTACTACCATGTACTAGTTCATATTTTCGCCGCTAGACGTCATATTGCTCTATTTCACTATCGAATAGTCTAATCTATTTCTAGTATCTACCTTTTTACAATAGAATTCACTAATCCAAAAATGAGGATTAGCTTCAACTTTTTTGTGAATCGGACTGTTAATGACTATTTCTGTCTACCTGAGTGACGACATCAAATAAATTTACTTACATCGGGCTAAAATTTATATCAAACAATGTGAAAATAGTTACCTAAACAAACTGTTTTCATATATCATGTTTAAAACAATGCTGCATTAAAATGAATTAAATCTAGTATTCTTTCTAGCCAAAAAAAGATTCTACAAATTAGACTCGTATTTAGTAGTAGTAAGAGGCGTAGTGCAACGTAATTTAGTTTGAAAATATAATTGATTGCAAAGTATAGCTGCAACGATTAAATCAGTTTTATGAATACTAACACTAAACAGAAGCTGTTGAAGTGTAGTGATATTTACGATTGCAACTATAACGCTTCGTAGCAGAAATATTTAATTCCATGGTTGCAAAGTGTTCATCGGACGAGTTAGAGCGCCATTTCTGACATAATGACTGCGGTGGAACACAAATAACCCTTGCGTCAAGGCGCTATAAATTCACGCTATAAAGCGGCCTCTGGATAATTCCACTTCGAGATTATTAATCTAGATTCACTCCAACTTATTTTTCGCGCATATTAATCTACCAAAATAAAATATTCACGTTATATTGCTTTTTAATCTCAAAAATATTCATTAAGAATTTAATTGAGGGTTGAGAAGAGAGAGACAACATTTGTTAGATGTAGTAAAATTTTGCTACGATTTACATGTAGAGCTATTTTTTTAGTAGAAACTAAAATCTAATTAATCTTTTGTCTGTCCAAATAGTTATTGCTTATACAGGGTGTCTCAGGACGAGCTTACGCTATCTATATTTTAAATACTATTTAATATAATTTAACGAAATTTGGTATCTAGGGGTTAACCAACATGTCCGTTTTAACTAAAATATTTTCAAAGCAGTATCACTTCGGGTTTGACCGGAAATTGACCTCAAGTTTCTTATTTTAAATAGAATACGCTATATTTTATTTTACCATTGAATGCAGCGGCAAATTTTACATATGAAGAAATAAAAACATTTTACTCATGATCAACTACTTCCGGCGTTATTCAACTTTTTTTGATTTTTTGTCTGAAATCCGGCACATTTTCAAAACTCTGTATATCGAGAACGAGATCGAATTTTTATAATCTGAAAAAAGCCTTTTATAAAGGAGACTTTAAGCTACATTATCCATAGAAGAATCCTCGATTATTTATAAAAATGTGACGGGTACGTTACACCAAAATTACAGTTGACAAACTTCAAAAAAGACAAAGACAAAGCCTTTTATAAAGGAGACTTTAAGCTACATTATCCATAGAAGTACCCTCGATTATTTATAAAAATGTGACGGGTACGATACACCAAAATTACATTTGACAAACTTCAAAAAAGACAATTTTTTTAAATAGAACCTCCCTTTTTTATTACATAAATGTGTACTACGACAAAAAATAAGGGTAGTTTATGTAACATGTCCTATGTTGAAAGTTG
This sequence comes from Ophonus ardosiacus, assembly GCA_943142095.1. Classification (NCBI taxonomy): domain Eukaryota; kingdom Metazoa; phylum Arthropoda; class Insecta; order Coleoptera; family Carabidae; genus Ophonus; species Ophonus ardosiacus. Next base: position 2,843,328 of record OW964832.1, on the reverse strand, counting down.
ATAGAATTTCAGTACATTAGAAAAACATGAAATCTGGGTATAATTATTTTATTAATACGGATAAGTAAATCAACATTGGTCTGATCTTAATCTGTATCCGAGAAAGAGGTTATTTTGTATTACAATCGAAGAGAAACTGACGAAGATAGTGATTGAACAAAATTTTGTTTTTACCAATAAAAAAACTATAAAAATACAATAAAAGTTTATACGAAACATTTTTCTCAATTTCTAATAGTTACGAAGAAAATTAAATATTGGGCAAGATCACATTTAACTTAATACAATTATTTGATTATTATTGTAAAACAAAAGCACATCTCAGATGATCTCTCAAAGGTGAACAAAAAATCTGATTTAATCAAAGTCGTAACTCTAATAATTTTTGAGATAGCAGAGGTAAACTCCGTTAAAAACTCATTTTTCACTGCTTTCAGAAAAAATTGAAGATCGGACCCATGTTGATTAAGGCTTTTTTACTCATTTTGGTCAGTACTATATGCACTTATAGTTTTTACTCGCAGTTTGATAACACCCTGTATAAGACAGTGATTCTAGCTGCGTCCGATGTCGCATTTTGGCATTTAGTATTTAGGATTTAGATCTTCTTCACATAAATACAACTACGAGTAGCACACTAATGACATCCCATCCATTGGTTATATGGCAACACTTTAGAATAACAAAAATGAATTTCACAATTCGATTTAATTTTATATTTCATAAAGTAGAAACTAAGAAACTATTCTTTGACAGTAAATTTGACGTTTTGTTCAAATTATAGCAACGGACATGTTGTTTAATTAGTGCGCGTCAACTTCAAGGCATAGTGTGCTCCAGCAAAACTCTAAAATCTAATTCCTAAAATCCTAAATAATAACGTTATTTAGGGCACATAAATTAAGGATTTAGATGTTAGACTAATAAAAGTGCAACATCGGACACAGCCTGTATATATGAAATTCAGAATGTAATACGAATTTCAACTGACATTTTATATTTAATATATGCACAATCTGCATGTAGGTTGCTATGCTCAAAATGAAAACAAATAAAATATATGAGATGTGAAAAGAAATATATAAAATATGACACAAGGTATGAAAAGTATATGCGAAATAGAATAAAAGTTCCATGAAACTGGAACTCGCGCTAGAAATGTGTTAAAGAATATAAAGATTTTATTTTCACACAGATAAGCATAGCATAGAAAAGAAACATAAAACATAATATGTGCTACATTTTCATTACATTTCTTTCGTCAAATAAACTTCCAACAATTGCAACTGTTCTGTTAAATGAAAACGCTACAAACAAAAAAACAGCCAGCAATAAAAAGATCTCATAAAACTCGTTCATAACCCTTGAAAATTGTGCAGTTTCTTACGGAATCATCGAGGGTGGTTAATTGCTTCAACAAGAGTTTAAAAAGTATAACAATGTGTTTCCCGAAAACCGAACAAAGCGACGGAGAGCGGGACAATAGCAACGAAACTTTAGTAAGAATCTTTTCACAGTAGATAAAGCCGCCAACATACAGAGAAATAAAAAAGAGTTCGGCCGGTGCTGGAGATGTATTGTCTGATATAAGTTTTACTGCCAGAGTTACTCAATGAAATTGAATGGTAGGGTTTGGGTAACGCAGGAATATCGCATGTTTGATGGATTAGTTCTTTTTTAAGGAATGAATTCCTAAACTTATGCTAGGTATACAATTGTATTTTTCTACGACCACCATGAAAAGTTGACATTTGTGCTCTATTTTGTCATCGTAAAGTTGATGGTTACTAAGGAACAAGCAAAAAAAATACTTTACCGCGCGTCTCCCGTAGCAACGCGCAGTAAAGTGCTCAATTTGCTCGCTTAGATAAATAAATATTTTTGCTGAAATCTTAATTTATTAAAATATTACTTACGAAATCTAAAATATAGGTTAGGTTCATTTTTACACTAGAAACGTGCTACAAACAATATATCTGAAGTTAGCTACATTACCAATTTAGTTAGGTTAGGTATTTAAATATATATAATAACAACTCTACTGGTGAATGTACATTGTATTACAACTTTAAATATTTACTAACACACATTTCATAATTAACAAACTTATTGGATTTAATTATTGGCGGATAATATTAAAATTGAATGTGCACTTTTGGCAGTTTTGTATATTCATTCCAGAACTTGAAAACAGCTGACGAAGATAAATTAGATTCTGTGACTGTGACACTCACTAGAGTTTTCAGTTCTTAACTGCTAGTGTTGATTTTAGCATGGAATAAATGGACCAAAGAGAAGACGATTTCATTAGATTTTTACAAAAAGTAAGCTAGTAAGACATTTTCACTGTAATTCTTGATTTTTTTAAATTACACCATTCAATGGAGAGGTTATAATTCTTTTCGTATAATGCTTTTGATTTTGCAGATAATAAATTCAAGGAAGTATTTTGCGCCGTTTCAAATATATCTGGAGGAGTGCAGGAAAAATCACTATCTTTTACTGACAGAATTTTGTATTTATTTATTTGAATACTCACATCGTCATGGTTACACAAAACAGAAATTGGTTGAGGTTGAATTGAACTTACTAAATAGGTATTATTATTTTTTCCTATTTTGGTTAGTAAAGTCGTAGAAAAAATTATGTGTGCATCTCTAGCGTCAAGTATCTTTATTACTCTCGCTCGATTGTAGCGCTCGCTACGTTCGCGCTTCAATTTTCGAGCACGAGCAATAAAGATCCACTTTACGCTCTTGATACACAAATAACTATTTTGTCATCTTTTTCAAGTGAATAATCAATCATTATTAAAGCCCATCTATTTATTGACACCATATTCACCGTACATAGTTGAAAGTTACCAGTGAGCCATTCTTTCATTTAAATGAAAAATGCGTTTGTGGTATTCGTTCGTAAGGGCTGAATCGAGGTGGCGCGAATAGACTGATTCTCCTTTTGGGGATTTCGCTAAGATGTAAAGCCTGATTGATTGCGGAATGAAAGGGCCGGTTCCGGTTTCAGTTCCGATTCCGATTCGAATTCGCAGGGAGGAGAATCGAATCGGGCCGTCCTCTTTCAGATCGCCGTCTTATACGATGCGCTCACTGTGGGCGGAGGACTATTTTCTCGGTCCCGATCTCCTTTATTATCTTCATCATTGAACGAAAATAGAATTCATATTTTATACCCTTCTCCCCAATGGATTATCAAATGGTATTCCTGCGGATTTTGATGATTTAGAGAAAAACGTTTGCTGGATATATTTTTGGTGATTCAGGAAATTTAAAAGTGTCACATGACGATTTTCAGCACATTTATGAGAATTGAACTCTTATATTTATGTTATTATTTACGAAAATAGAAATATTATGTTTGTGTTGGAATAAACTGAAGTTATATATTCATATGCAGCCTCCGATAAAAATTTGATGACGGTATATATCTTTATAAACGACATATTTATTTCAATTTTCAAACCATTTCACAGAAAATATTTTATATGACAAATAAGAAATGTATCTTAAATTTCTTATTGTAATAAAATACAAAATACAAAAAATATCTTTGAAAAGATAATCAATAAGGTTTCATGGATTAAGAAGGACGTCTTAAACAATAACAGAGCATGAAATTACTATCAACATCTTAATGCATTGCTAAATAGTTATTAACGTTATTTGCCGTGTGGTGTTCAAGATTTTTCATAGTAACATAAAATTTAAACATTTAGGAATAATAAAATTCTTTTATTTCTGTCATAAATTCTCCTAGATAACAGTCCATCAATATGCTGTTATTTTTCTAGGAACACTAGATCCTTAATTGTAGGCGACTGTTATAAAAAATAACGGCCTCAGCCGTTATTTTTATCTTTTCACTTTTGTTTTTAGTCCTGTTATATCACAGTAACAGTATGGTATTACGAAAAAATGTTCAGTAGGTAGATTATGAAATATGTAGATATTTCTCATGTAATCATGAAATTTTTCGGTCATATTTAAAAAGTATTACAGTGCTAATGTAAAAAAATATCTACTTCATTTTGAATAAAAACGTCATACATGCATAGTTTTTTTTTTTGCTACCAGAATACAAGGAAACAAAATTTCATAAATAAGTTTACAGTTAATTTTTTAAATATATATATATATATATACTTTGTTTCAAAAATTATATTTTATTTAAAAATATTGTACAATGTACATTTCGAGGTATTACCTCATCATCAGGAAGGAAAATAAATGATATAAATATAAATAAATATAAATATAAACAAATAACAAATGAGTGAAACAAATTACAAATTAATAAAGATAATAAAATTGAAATTTTATTAATATAAAATTATTAATATAAAATTACTAAAATTTTGAAAAAATATTAGGATCTAATAGGGGTGAATTGTTTAAATCCAAAATTTCATTCATTAGATTATCTTTTTTGTGTAAAGAATTTTTTATTTCGAATGCTTCTAAACAATTTAGTTTTTTACTTTTGTTTTCAATATGGAGTATTTTTAAATTTTGAATTGTACCAAAATGTTCATTGTTAAATAAATGTTTTGCCAAATTTGAATTTTCTATTTTTTCGTATTTAAATTGTCTTAAATGTTCATTAAATCTTAATTTGAAATTTCGCCCCGTTTGACCAATATATTTATAATTACAATTGTTACAAGAAATTTCGTAAACCCCAGATTTATCTAATTTGTCGAAATTTTCAATTTTATTATTAACAAAAATAGATTTTAAATTATTTTTTACATAATATGCTGGATAAATATTATTTAATTTTAATATTTTTCCAATTTTTAAACTCAAATTACCAACAAATAATATTTTTCTGTAGTTTTTATTTATTTTATTTTGAAAGCAATATAATTGTTTTGATATTAATTTCTTTTTTTGCTTTTTTATAATATTATCAATTATTATTTTATCAAAACCATTTTTATAAGCCAAATAATAAATTGTTTTTAATTCTTTTTTATAATTTTTGTAAGATAAAGGAATGTTCAATAACCTTGTAATATAACAATAGAAAGAAGCCAACTTATAATTTAGAGGATGTTTTGATTTATAATGAATAGTAATGTTTCAAATGTATCCAACATATAAAAGTTTACAGTTAACCTTGTTTGACATTTCCGATATGTACAGAATGTTAAAAAATCTGATGTGGCCAGCACATTACCTTCCGTCATTTCTATGTATTTTGCACAAATCTCATAACAAAAGTTCATTGGAAAAGATTCCATATATTCAGTAAAATTGTAACACTAACATATATTATTTCCTACAAATTCCATTCCTTGGAGAAGATCAAATCCAATAAAATTATAACACGAACATATACTACGTATACTGAACTTGACACTATCATGTGTCAATTACGATTATTTGAATATATTAGATATTACCAAGATGGTAGCAAAACAGGCTGATTTATGAAAGTTGATCTATTTATAATTCTTTAACTTTATATCTATTGAATATGAAGGAAAATGTGTAATTAAACCGTATAGACAATCAAATGTTCTCTCATAATTATAATAACATAAAATGTCAAAAAATGATATTTAACTGCGTTTTTTCAAGAAAAATTGTTCAGCACTTCAAATAAGGGAACCAATTATAACCAAAATATAATCAGCTCTTCATATAGATGTAAAGAAGAGGAATACGAAAGTATTATAATTTTAGAATTGTAGCATGGAATTATCGTCGGAGTAATTTTTGTCACACACAAACACACACACACACACACACACACACACACACAAACGTCATCGTAATTTTCTTTTTGCCAAAGACAGTACCCACTTTCTTTACTTAAAGATGACGGAAGGTAAAAAAGTGATCAACTTCATTTTGAGTAAAAAAATGGCATACACACGTAAGTTTTCTATAGTTACCAGAGTACAAGAAAACAAAATTTTATAAATAAAATTACAGTTAACTTTGACATTTGCGATATGTACAGAATGTTAAAAAAGGTAATTTTTTCGTGAGTATACAGTGTATTCATTTTAATTGGACCACCATATCTACTTTACAAGAAAAATTTAAAGAACTGTGGTTCTCAAAATACGGGACCTAACTTTTTTAATTTAATTTTTTTTGTTATAAAAGTTTTTCAAAGTAAAATACAATTGGAGATTATTTTCCTATTGAAAATTTCAATATGTATCTATTTATATCGATGTAAAGTCGTTTAACTTTTGTGTCGCAAAATTCATGACTTTAATACCTTTATTTTTATGGTTTACGGAAATAAAAATAATATAAAAGACAAGAAGTAAAGTGACATATTCATTCCAGCAAATAATTTGGTGTTAACACATTTTACCACGACACCCGCGTTTAATAGCCGCTTGAACAAAGCGTTTCCGACCTTTTCTTATATATGAGCCTTACAATTTGTTTTTAAAATATTATCCAATGCATATGGAATGAAACTCGCTGGAATTTAAATTCAAAGAATATTTCCCGCCATTTTTCTCTGCCGGGTTTTTATTATTTCTACAGTTAAAGTTTGCAAAGCCTCCCTGGGTTTATTGCTCCAAATGTTTGAGTTCCGAATATCGTATGAAGAAAAGTGGAGAAAACCTCACAATAAAAGTTCGCTAACCGGCAGATTTTACGTCATTTTCACGGCCAGTTGAATGAGGACGGTCGTTGAGCAGGAAAACATCAACTTTGTTGTTTGATTTATTGCGGAGACGTTATTGTGGAGGCGATGACGATGACTTGGTCGCATCGATGGATGTTCGCGCTACATTTATCAACGTCTAAATCCGGGTCCCGGCCCTGCGATGCAGATATTCAGTAAGGTATTATGCATATGACTTGATGCTTTTTCTTATTTCCTGTCATGTTATCATGTAGCTGTTGACACTTTTAGTATGAGATGAATGAAGAGACTAACAGGTGATGGCAGATGCATATTTATTGATGGGTTAGTCTGTGCGCAGTGCATCGCAATCAAACAGGAACGCGAATAAAATATTCACACATTAACCTGGTTTTGAAGTATAAAACTAATAAATAAATATACAGGGAATTTATCCCAAATTCTAAATTATATGAGTTAATATAAGACAATTACTCTGTTTAATCTTAGTTACCCAATTAAGTATCCATTCGCCTATGACTCCTGTCCCTATATAACCCGTGTTCTCTCCCTTATTCCTCAGAGCTGTTTTGACCTCTGGCATGGTTTACATGCTGAGTAATCTTAACTTCTCTGTTTTCACTTTGTAGTTTCTACTGATGATGAGAACTTAGTTCTCGAAATACGTATATAGTTTTTAAATTTATTGTTAAGGTTAAGGGGTTTTTTCGTTAATTATAACTTTACCTTAAGACTCCATTTTAGTTTTATAATTTATTTTAACATGCAGCATTTGGTCAATCACTTCCATGGTTACTAACTTTTGTCAAAAAATGACAGCAATGTAATATTTGTCCATTTTAAAATGCAATATACAAAATTTGTAGTTTTGTATTATCAAAACTAATTTCCAATAAATTAGCCTACATACGATTAACAAAAAATCAAAACATGAATGTTGCACATCTTAACAAACTTTAGCTTACAAAAATTCGTAACTTTCATGTAATAAATGTTAAAAAATATTCCCATTCACACTCTGGCAATATTTTAGTCGGTCGTAATAAGAATTGACACCATTTGTGATGTGTTTTGGAGGTATCTCCTGTACTGGAATACTATTTATAATGTTGCATTTTAAAATGGACAAATATTACATTGCTGTCATTTTTTGACAATAGTGAGTAACCATGGAAGCGATGAACCATAATGTTGCATGTTAAAATAAATTCTCTATATCATTACGTCGAATCCATTTCTGGGTGTGCCAATTTATTTTCATTTGTTGATATATGTATGCATGCAAATGACTCATAAATATATAAAATAATCCGTTATAATCAAATAATGTTATTACCAAGTTTATATCTCTACCAACTTTGAATTATTGTCCCAAAAGTCAATATACCCCCACATTTAGATAAAAACTTCAAAATTTTCAAAAATCTAATTTTTATGTATCTAGATACTTCTCAGAGCGCTGATTCCAAATTTTGAAACCGCAGGTCGATATCTCGTTTCGTTCTCGAGATATTTAGATTTAAAGTTTTGCTCAAAACTGCCCATTTTTGGGTAATAACCCAAAAATGGGTCGAATTATGAATTTGGTGACAACGCCATTCGATTCTACGGGCAAAATTACATAAGTACACCAATTTTCAGAATTTTTGAACACCGCATACAGTCTCTAAAGCAAAATAACTGAAAATGGCCAAAAATCGCAAAAATCGTAAGGGGTACCCCTTACGATATTTTCAGATTTTAGCCATTTTCGGGGGTTTTCAAACTTTTGTTCATAAAAAATGAACCGTTTGGACAAAAATTATAAAAATTGGTACACTTATGTAATTTTGCCCGTAGAATCGAATGCTCATGTCGCGAAATTCATTCCTCGACCCATTTTTGGGTTACTACCCAAAAATGGGCAGTTTTGAGTAAAACTTTGAACGTAAATATCTCGAGAACGAAAAGAGATATCGACATACGGTTTTAAAATCTGGAATCAGCATATTAAGAAGTATCTAGATACATAAAAATTAGATTTTTGAAAATTTTGAAATTTTTATGGGGTATATTGACTTTTGGGGCAATAATTGAAAAATGGGTAGATATATAAACTTGGTAGTAATATTATTTGCTCGTAAAGACAATGTTACGTAAGTTTACGCATTTTTAGAGTAATGTATCTAGTAGCCCAAATAACTCCATGGAAACCAGTTGAAAAATTAAAATGTTTGTAATTGACAGAAAAATGTGAGTTGTCAGTGTCAAAAATCCATTTACATTACTGAATGCTTTTTCTGGGAAGTAGTAGTACATTTAATATTTAATCAAATTCATAATTTGGCCAGTAAAAATTCAGTGCGTACGAAAAACCTACTACGGAAGACACATGGGACCATACTGACAGAAAAATGTGCAGGGCTTAGGGATAAATGCTCAATTGAATTAAAGTTGTTATTACCAATAAAGGCGATATAACCCAATATTAAATAACGGAATACTTGAATAACATATTCAGTTTTTTTTTTTAATTTAAGTCAAAAAAAAAAAAAAATAGAAGAAATTTCTCATCATTTCCGAAGGTTTTATGATTTGTTTGTTGAAAAATATAAAATATGGAAATAATTTGCAATAATTTGACTCCGGTAGGATTCGAACCACAGCAAGTCAAATAACTTCATTCATTAATTATTATGTACATATTTAAAAAAGAACCTAGTTTGCGAAATAAAACAATTATTCTGTTTTAGAGAGAAAAGCATTTTCCTGAAACCCAGAATAAATAAGAATTTTAATGTAGTGAAAAAAATAAATTACAATAAGGGTAAGTGAATTTACGCCGAACGGAAATGAAACAAAAGTGCAGCGAGGAAGCCTAGAAATCCAGAATTAAAATAAAAGATACAGCGAGGGTAGTCCATACAAAAAAGAGGACTAACCGTTCGGAACATTTCTTTTGTTTCGAACTCGCCCTCCACAGAAACTGTTTTAAACTTTTCCAATAAAATGTCATCGAAAACGTGATATAAAAGTTCTAAGAGTATAAATAAATTCTAGGACAATGTGCCCCGCATTTTTAATCTCAACCAAGGTGGAAATATAAAATATCGTCTTGAATTATGAGATGATGAAATGAAATAAAACTTGTTAGCCAATTCTCGCAAAGAAAAATGTGATTCCAACTTTCATACATTCCGCTATTCTGTTTTATCTTTTTAGGTTGCAATTTAAACTTTTTATTGAATGGGTTGAATTCGAATACTGAATAGGGTGAATGATATATTATATAATAGAGTTTTGCCAATGTATAATTTAAAGAATTTTGAAATACATAACGCGCATATTCAGATTTCAATATAGTGAATAATAAATAGTTGTACGTGCAAAATATTTTCTTTTCTCGTTTCTGAAGCAGGAACATGTTATGAATTTGACTAAAAATATTAATAAAATAATGCAATCAAATCAAATTTATAATTCTTTAACTCTAGATCTATTGAATATGAAAGAAAATGTATAATCAAACCGTATAGACAATAAGATATTCTTTCATATTGATAACCACATAAAATGTCAAAAATGATATTTAACTGCGTTTTGAAAAACTGTTAAGAACTTCAAATAAGGGAACTTCCAATTGACTAATTATAACCAAACTCTAATCAGCTCTTTATATGGATGTAAAGAGTTATAATTTGTAAAATTATGGTATTGGAGTTATCGTCGGAGAAATTTTTGTCACACACACGCACACTCACACACACATACACACACACACACACACACAGAGAGAGAGAGAAAGAGAGAGAGAGAGAGAGAGAGAGAGGGAGAGAGACGTACATACAGATATCATCGCAAAACTAATACAATCGTATTCAAGGGACTCTAAAACGTTCTTATTCATTAAAAACTCACCACCGAATTTTTTGTTTAAAGACAGTACCTACCTCCCTTACCTAAATGTAATGGAAGGTAAAAATTTAAAAATAATTATGGCCAATAAATTACCTTTATAGTAAAAATAGTAACATCATATTCTACAGACCCTAAAACGTGATTAATCTTTAAAAACTGACCATCGATTTTTTTGACCGCAGACAATACAATCCTTACCTAGATGGTAAAAAGAATGGATATATTAGATGGTAGCTATCACTTTTTCACATTAGTGTGAAAGAATAAACTAAAAGTGTAAAACAGAATTAGGAAAATGTAATATGAATGTCGAAGGTCATTTTTAATTTTAGTCAAAAAAGATATGTAGGTATTTAGGCTGTGTCCGTTGTCGCATTTTGGCATTTAGAATTTGTGATTTAGGTCTTCTTCACCTAAATACAATTCCGAGTGGCACAATTATGACATCCATTGGTTTGTATGGCAACATTTTAGAACAACAAAAATGAATTGTTAATTTTGATTTATTTTGATGCTTCAGATTAAATGTTAATATTATATTTCATAAAATAGAGACCAGGACGCTATTCTTTGACAGTAAATTTGACATTTTGTACAAATTATAGCAACAAACATGATTTGGTTAATTAAAGCGTGTCAACTTCAAGGAATAGTGTGCTCCTGCAAAACCCTAAAATCTAATTCTTAATATCATAAATAATGCCGTTATTTAAGTCATATAAATTTAGGATTTAGATATTAGGTTGAGAAGATAATCATTATTGACCCAGCGCCAATATTGTAACTCGAGGGCGAAGCTCGAAGGATACAAGGCGCCTGGTCAATAATGATCTTCTCAACAGTGGGTTATATACTATTTTTTTTTCACTACTAGCACATAAATTCTATTTTAATTTTTTTTATTGATAATAACAATCATTTTGACATGAATAATTACGTAACGTTACTAATTTGTTAATATTCACAAAAACAAAGTAGGCTGCATTTGTTTTTATCTGACGTTTCGCTCATTTCGCTGGTTTAATAACCTCACTTTTGGGCCTTGATTTGCATTTGATTTAATTATTTAATAAAAACACTGTGCGCTGTTATGGTCAGCAACCTTATTAGTTTATTATTATTTTGAAATAAATCTATTGAAATGTATTTACCTATAAATACAAAAAAATAGTGATTTATTCATTTCTACATCTACATGTTTCACATTTTCACCAAAACAGCACAGTGGCCAGTCGAGACGGCAGCGTAGGTCAATTAAAAATTAAGCGGGAAATTTAAATTATATACTGAACACCTTTCTTGAGTTTAATGAGTTAAATAATATTTAGATTTAGAGGCTTGAGTTTGATTGAAAAGTGACAGTTTGCATTACAGACCTAGGTTAATAATAAATTATTATTGACCTAGGTTACCATGGTTACAAGCAAGCGGTAGTGAAAAACAATTTCTCATGTCATATAAAGGTAAATAATAGTGGGTTTCTAGGCTAGTAGTGAAAAAAAAGTGTTTATTATCTACTCTCGTAAATTAACACTTCGTGCGCTCAACTTGCCGTTCGTCAATAAAATGTCTTTGGTCACTAGATTCAATAAATAGCAATTTCTATTTGTTTTATTATTGCAACATAAAACAGAATGAATTGCAAAATTCTATTACCGTCATTTCTTTAACCAGACATCAATAAAAATATCTTTGATTTTTTAATGAATAATAAACCAGAAGCAATATACAAATCAATTTATAGAACATAAAATTTTCTTCCTTTCCAATGTCCATTCAAAACGAACAAACAGTAAACAGGAGAAAAATCATAAACTTTATTCTCGCATAAACATCCCGTATATACCAAGTAGTTCTGCAAACTCAAAACAAATGGCTACTCTAACCTAACCTAACTCTTAACTACCACTCATTTACGGCAGGGCGATAAAACCGGTGAACGAATAGTAAAAGTAAAGTGGGCGATTCTTCCATTAAGTAGATTCGATTATGCATATTGGTCGTCTGATGTCTTTATTAGTCCGCTTTATGACCGCCAGAGTGTGTAATGAACAAATTAACAAAAGAATGCGTCCGTGGGGGTGTTAATAGTGCTTTGGCAAGCGTCCAGAGTTAAATTAGACTCTTAATAAGGATTCTTTTTAACTAAATAGTAGGGTTTTCAAGTAATGAAGATGTATTGTATCGGGAAAATGTTGGACTTTAATTTACGATTGATGCAGTTTTTGCTGCTACTTTTTCAGGATGTAATTAAACTGAGGGTTTAACAGTAGTTTAAAAATACTTATTTTTTATTTCTTGTTGTTTTCCAACACAATATATTAGAATTAACTGCACAACAATGCAATCAAGAGGAATGAAACTACATTTTAAAATTTAAAATTGGTGCATTTTCGTGTTTACGACTATAAATTTACTTTTATTTAGTTCATTTCCGTATGTCAAAAAGATCCTGCAATATGTTTACATATTTATGTCTGTAGAATCAAATATTTATGCTATTATATTTGTATCTGTATTAATTACAATAAAATTATTTTATTAAATACAGATTTGTATTATGAATGAAGTTACATGTTAAAGTAATATTACTTAAATGTTATGTTTATTATAGGTACCTATAATATTTATTTACTTTTTAAAATATTATTTCGATCAGAAATAAAAAGAAAATCAATAATGAGAGAAGCATTTAGAACGCATTTATGAATCTATAACCAACATTTCTTGTATTATGTAAGTAAAATATATATCATCATTACCGATGTCTACATGTGTTGTAGATACTGGCACCCAGAAATGGGTAATATGCCGTGATGATTTATGTAAGTAAACTATATTTTGTATTTCATTTATAATAAATTCGTTTTTTATTTATTTTTTTAGTCATAAAGTCACGAGTTTTATATAAATTAGAATATTTAATACAGAGTTCTGGTGAATATTATCTAGTAGTCTTTCTCTCTTACCTTTTCAATCAAAAAATATAGTAGTCACAAGAAAAAAATCTGTTATGGCCAAGGCAGTACCTCTCGCCAATTCCATCTTATTTTTTATGTATTGTATATCTTGCAAACAAATTTCATTAAAAATAAATTACGGATTAGAAAAATTATATATACAAGTGTTTCACAACTCGCGCCCCAGACGAAACTGACACTTGCCGACGACAATAGGTTGCCAACAAATAGAAGAAAATAATTTGCGGCTGCTTGCATAACGGAGTTACAAGACTTTTTAATCCACCAATCCCGGAAGGATATCTTGAGGTGTGATGATATTATTACAAAATAAAACTGGTTGCTAGGTTTTAAAAATACTACTACTGAGTTACAAAATTTGTTTGACTTACTGTAATTTTGACACTTTAGAGTTGACTTTTCACTGTCAACAAATTTAGGTTAGCGAAGGTGTCATCCGAGATCATCATTTATATCTTACAGTGCAACGTGTTGTAGCAGCTGTGTAAAATGTGTTAAACGAAAATATTATTGTCCACATTCTCCGAAAATTATAATCATATCTAAGTAATCAGCGGCTGAATACATGGTAAGAATTTGCCTTTTTTTATTCACCTTGTCAAATTTAATTTGACACTGACATTTTTCAAAAATTACAGTTGCCCACACATTTTAAAGAAGATTTGTTTTGTATAAAACCATAGTAACGTAAAATTACGGCAAACACACGTTAAAGGTGTGGGTCTCTGATTGGTCAGTTTTAAGACGTCTTTTCTCTAATATCTTTTAAGCTAGATTTTTTTTCTTCGTAATTACACATCCGAGTGCAGTCTCGTGTTTCCTCATTCGCTCTGGGGCGTGAGTTGTGAGTCACCCTATATATAATATTATATTACGAACTTAATATATAAACTACTCTTGATTTTCGACACAGATTTATCATTTACGAATGACTGAATCTCTCAATACTCAATTTTGAGAAACCTGAATATTTATAATTATACTTTCTTTTTGTAATTAAATGAAAATGATTAACGTTAATTAAAATATTACAGTCGAAACCGAGTAAAATTTTAAATTAACCTATCCCAAATCCGACATCTCATATCCTTTAAAACATCTCGAACCCTTTAGGCTAAAAACGTCTAAACGACAAATTTAGTAACCCATTAATTTTTCCATTTTATATTTGTTAATAATTAAGAAGACATAATTTACTTCAAGCTTCAAGCAATTACTTCTATAATTAACACTCATCAACTTCGACCACAAACGAAAACCGAAACCGAAATCCAAGAGTGCCATGAAGAATAACAGTAGACAATCGGACTAAAAACGTCAAGTCAAGCCATCTTGATTGGAGGTGTACATGTACGGTACGCAACGCTCCCAACGAGAATAATAGGAGACGTTAATTACTAATTAGTAAGAGGAATACGGAATGACGTCTTAAATTACTTTTGTGTATCAGTAGTGAACTAATTATTACGACAGGAGTGTTCGCTGCAAGCGAAACAACTATATGGGTTTATATTATAGGATCTGTTACTTGCTTTTAATGAGAAGAAATTTTAGTTGTAGCTTATTAACAGGTTTATTCTCTTGATATTATAATTTTAAATAGAATTACATTAATTTAATATTTAACAGAAGAGCCATTCCTTCTAAAAATTGAGATAAAAATTCTTTATTAATAATAAAAGTACAATAAAGTACAATACAATGGCGACATTTCGTAAAACTGTTCTAGTAAGAAATTTAAAAATACCACTTGATATGTTTCACATGATTTCAGTCTATGAATCAACCTCTCGGTCATTTATCAGAGATATATAATAAAAATTTTAAGTGTATTAGATAGAGAATTTTATGTTCTTCAATATTTAATAAAAAAAAAACTCCCAAAAAATTATATTTAGAAGAATTTTTCTAAGAAACTACTACTTCCGGTTGTTCAATTGTTACCAAAACCTTTTCAGCTCTTCCTATGAATGTCAGATTGAGGAAACTGCAGTTAAATATTTTTTATGTCTTATAATTTTTGAGGAATCGTGTCTACAACATCCAGACATACATAGACACATACACACATACACATACACACACACATACACACATACACACATACACACATCCACACACACACAGACATCATTTTAAAAATGTTATAATCGGATTCTAGGGACCTAAAATCGTGCTTATTCAATAAAATCTGTATATGCGAATTTTAGCATGAATCCAATACCTGTCTTAGCGAGAGGCAAAAAATAATCACTTCAAATTAGTAATAGTGACATTTTAAAAAGAAAATAGTAAATAAAGCAATAGTTATATGCAATGGAACAGTTTGCAGCATTAGTAAATATTTAGGTATATATTTAAATTAATAAATATTAAATTGCGGGAGGTTTTGTGTTGGCCACAAAAGATTTTTAATTTTGCCTGTCGATCGTAAAGAAACGGAAGGACCATTGCGGTCAGTAAGTTCTTTTCAGCTTACTACCCTTAATACTTAAAAAACTATTTTCATTTATTATCATGAATATAACTCCTTCAAAAATATTTTGAATTTTTCTTGAGATATGTATTTGTTATTTAATTATATGTAAACCAATTCATTCAATAGTAAGTTCCCAACAGCAGGAATATATTATTCTTTAAATCCCTAGTCCATTTCCACCTAACAATTCCAATCGGTAAGAACCTCTCCAACTCTAACCGCCTCGTATCGTTATCGGCATCATTTAAGCCGTGTTAGCATTGTAATAAAGTTGTAGTCCGTGAAGGGTTGCTCACGCATTCAGACTCCGATGCAGGAACCGCAAGACGAGCAAATCCTGCCTCGTTATCGAGTATTATTCTCAGTGGTCGCAGGTCACGACAGCAGGAATATAAATTCAGCAGAATTACAAGCAGATTTGGTAGGGATCATAGATAAAAATGTGGTTTATAGAAATTTGTGATCGGACAAAAAATCTGTTCCATAAAAAAAGAATTTTTGTTGACTTGTAAATCAGGTATCTATTTAGTGAAATTTAAACTGTTTAACCTTTGATTATTATGAAAAGCGATAGATGTTAATATAATTTTGACGTACAGTAAGTTTTCACTCTAACTAAATAAAGTTAGAATAATTTTTACACGAATATATTTAAAAATATAATAAAATTCTTACCTTTCCAATCCTCAGTCTAATATCTGCAACAACAAGAAAAAATTAATACAACTTGTCAAACTTTAAAATAAATAAATATAAAATTTTGAAAAAGTTACAAATAAAAAATCCAACAAGTTTTCTTTTAAAATATGTAGCAAAGTCCTTTCTGTAAGACAAAAGTAACCTACTTATTGTGTATAGATTTTTTAAAATTATGACAATACAATCACAAGCATATAATTTGTTAATGCGAATAGGAGAGGTGAAGGAAAAGTAGTCTATACGGCAAAATTTTGAACAAAAAAAATCTGTTGTGGCCAGCACAAGACCTCTCGCCATTTCCAAATTAGGCTATATAAGTATTGTATTGCACTTCATTTTCGAACCGTCGTTTTATAACAAAAAATTACAGAACTTTACTCAAATATTGTTTTTTATTGTATTTAACATGTCTTCTGCACACATATAATTCTGATTATATCTATTTTTCATTGTATGAGGATGTTTCTAAATCTCAGAGATTCTTCCAATTCATAAACCAGATTGGCGGTATTTCTGATGGATATATGCATTTTACAACAATTTTACCTATAATTTCAAATATTTAATTAATAAAACATTAAGAAAAGTTAAATATACTTCCCAGTAAAAGCTTTTAGAATGTCACTAAAACTGTTGATATTTGACAATGACATGTGTCATGTTATAAACATTGGAATTTGTCAACTGGTTTCCTTAGTGCCTTGGCCTCTGCGATTAGTTTACTCTATAAATTATAGTGTCTATCTCTAAATCTATAAAAGATATAATAAAAATTTTAAGTGTACTAGATGGAGAATTTTATGTTCTTCAATATAATAAAAAAAACTCCCAAAAAAATATATTTAGAAGATTTTTTTTAAGAAACTACTACTTTCGGTTGTTCAATTGTTACCAAAACCTTTTCAGCTCTTCCCAGGAATGTCAGATTGAAGAAACTGGAGCTAAATATTTTTTATGTCTTATAGTTTTTGAGGAATCGACCCTCCAACATCCATACATACACACACAAACACACATACACACATCCACACACACACACACAGACATCATTTTAAAAATGTTATAATCGGATTCTAGGGACCTGAAATTGTGCTTATTCAATAAAATCTGGGTATGCGAATTTTAGCATGGATCCAATACCTCTCTTAGCGAGAGGTAAAAAATGGGAGTCTTTTACTACTTATTTAAAATAGTGTTAATATATTTTTCATTCCAATTAATTGAATATTTACTAAATACTGCACCCTAGATAGGCTGTGTCCGATGTTGCATATTTATCACCCTAATATCTAAATCCTAAATTTATATGTCCTAAATAACGTCATTATTTAGGATCTTAGGAATTAGATTTTAGGGTTTTGCAATAATTAAACACATCATGTTTGTTGTTATAATTTGTGAAAAACGTTAAAGAATAACTTGTTAGCTTCTATTTTATAAAATATAATATTAGCATTTAATCTGAAGCATTAAATTAAATTGAATTGTATAATTCATTTTTGTTGTTCTAAAGTTTTGCCATACAAATCAATGAATGTCACTGTCATTAATGTGCCATTTGGAGTTGTATTTATGCGAAGAAGAGCTAAATCTTAAATACTAAAGTCAAAATGCGACATTGGACACAACCTAAATCTTGAAGTTGCCATGCACTAAATAAAAATTATGTTAAGTAAATATATCATCACGGCATATTACCTATTTCTAGGTGTGCCAGTCTGCTTTATTGCAGATATCGGTAATGATAATGACATATTTGACTCATTGCTGGCGTGGAGAGTGCACCACAGGGATCACTTTTGTACCATTTTAAAATTCGAAATATTTGGCGCCGGTCGCGACAAAACACTCAGGCACGCGGCCACTTTACAATTATTTGTACAAAACATCAAATTTATCGTAAAATGTGTCACAGAATACCTTCTTATCTTCTATTTTTTGAAAAATAATATTAACATTTAACCTCAAGGATCACATTAAATCGAATTGTACATTTAATTTTTTTGTTCTAAAGTGTTCCCATACAAACCAATGGATGTCATTAGATTGCCATTCAGAGTTGTATTTATGTGAAGTAGATCTACATCCTAATGTCTAAATACCAAAATGTGACATCGGACATAGCCTTAGCACAATCCCACTTTCATTCAAATTATACTGCATAGGTCCACACGCTCTTGCAGCTTTCCATTCGGTAAATGCTAAATCATATCTGCATTCGCACAAAACCCGATGTATCCTATTCATATACCAGTGTTTCAAAGGGCACCTGAGTCCATCATCATTACCGCAATGGCTGCAAAACATTAACTATTCTCTAATTTGCAAATGAAAGTAATTCAATGGGCCTTGGGTGAATTGAATAGTACCCACTCTATCGGGTAGTACATTGGATGTACATTGCAATTAAATCATGCATGGCCGTTTACGAGTTTGATGATAGTATGGAGTAAATTTGTGTAATGAATACAGAGTATATGGTATGGGTATGGGAATGTCAAGTGTACTTTTGGTTTTGTTTTTTGGGAGTAATGAGGACCGTAATTATTTTAACTGCCGTTATTCTGTGTTTTTAAACTTAAATAGAGAGAAAATATATTTGTACTAAAAAAAGTTTTTACTATTTATGTTTATACTATGAAAAATTTATACTTTTTATATTTATACCATGAAAAGTATTTACATTTTGTGTATATACTATGAAAAGTTTTTATTTTTATGTTTATATCATGAAAAGTTTTTACTTTTTGTGTATATACCATGAAAAGTTTTTACTTTTTATGTTTATAGTATGAAATGTTTTCACTTTTTATGCTTATAGTATGAAGTTTTTACTTTATATGTATATACTATGAAAAGTATTTACTTTTTGTGTATATACTACGAGGGGAGTTTTTTATGTTATCTACCTAGCTATACCATGAAAAGTTATTACTTTTTATGTATATATCATAAAAAGTTATTACTTTTTATGTTTATACCATGAAAAGTTATTACTTTTTATGTTTACAGTATGAAAAGTTATTACTTTTTATGTTTATAGTATGAAAAGTTATTACTTTTTATGTTTATATCATGAAAAGTTTTTACTTTTTTTGTTTATATCATGAAAAGTTATAACTTTTTATGTTTATAGTATGAAAAGTTTTTACTTTTTATGTTTATAGTATGAAAAATTTTTACTTTTTATGTTTATAGTATGAAAAGTTTTTACTTTTTAAGTTTATAGTATGAAAAGTTATTACTTTTTATGTTTATAGTATGAAAAGTTATTACTTTTTATGTTTATAGTATGTAAAGTTTTTACTTTTTATGTTTATAGTATGAAAAGTGATTACTTTTTATGTTTATAATATAAAAAGTATATACTATGAAAAGTTATTACTTTATATGTTTATAGTATGAAAAGTTTTTACTTTTTATGTTTATAGTATGAAAAGTTATTACTTTTTATGTTTATAGTATGAAAAGTTTATATATATATATATATATATATATATATATATATATATCTTGAAAAGTTTAAACTTTTTACGTATATACCATGAAAAGTGTTAACTTTTTATATTAATACCTTGAAAAGTTTAAACTTTTTACGCATATACTATGAAAAGTGTTAACTTTTTATATTAATACCTTGAAAAGTTTAAACTTTTTACGTATATACTATGAAAAGTGTTAACTTTTTATATTAATACCTTGAAAAGATTAAACTTTTTATGTATATACTATGAAAAGTGTTAACTTTTTATATTAATACCTTGAAAAGTTTAAACTTTTTATGTATATACCATGAAAAGTGTTAACTTTTTATATTAATACCTTGAAAAGTTTAAACTTTTTACGTATATACTATGAAAAGTGTTAACTTTTTATATTAATACCTTGAAAAGTTTAAACTTTTTATGTATATACCATGAAAAGTGTTTACTTTTTATATTAATACCTTGAAAAGTTTAAACTTTTTACGTAAATACTATGAAAAGTGTTTACTTTTTATATTAATACCTTAAAAAGTTTAAACTTTTTATGTATATACTATGAAAAGTGTTAACATTTTATATTAATACCTTGAAAAGTTTAAACTTTTTACGTATATACTATGAAAAGTGTTAACTTTTTATATTAATACCTTGAAAGGTTTAAACTTTTTATGTATATACTATGAAAAGTGTTAACTTTTTATATTAATACCTTGAAAAGTTTGAACTTTTTACGTATATACTATGAAAAGTGTTAACTTTTTATATTAATACCTTGAAAAGTTTAAACTTTTTACGTATATACTATGAAAAGTGTTAACTTTTTATATTAATACATTGAAAAGTTTAAACTTTTTACGTATATACTATGAAAAGTGTTAACTTTTTATATTAATACCTTGAAAAGTTTAAACTTTTTATGTATATACCATGAAAAGTGTTAACTTTTTATATTAATACCTTGAAAAGTTTAAACTTTTTATGTATATACCATGAAAAGTGTTTACTTTTTATATTAATACCTTGAAAAGTTTAAACTTTTTACGTATATAGTATGAAAAGTGTTAACTTTTTATATTAATACCTTGAAAAGTTTAAACTTTTTATGTATATACTATGAAAAGGGCTACTTTTTATATTAATACCTTGAAAAGTTTAAACTTTTTATGTATATACTATGAAAAGTGTTAACTTTTTATATTAATACCTTGAAAAGTTTAAACTTTTTATGTATATACTATGAAAAGTGTTAACTTTTTATATTAATACCTTGAAAAGTTTAAACTTTTTATGTATATACTATGAAAAGTGTTAACTTTTTATATTAATACCTTGAAAAGTGTAAACTTTTTATGTATATACCATGAAAAGTGTTAACTTTTTATATTAATACCTTGAAAAGTTTAAACTTTTTATGTATATACTATGAAAAGGGCTACTTTTTATATTAATACCTTGAAAAGTTTAAACTTTTTATGTATATACTATGAAAAGTGTTAACTTTTTATATTAATACCTTGAAAAGTTTAAACTTTTTATGTATATACCATGAAAAGTGTTAACTTTTTATATTAATACCTTGAAAAGTTTAAACTTTTTACGTATATACTATGAAAAGTGTTAACTTTTTATATTAATACCTTGAAAAGTTTAAACTTTTTATGTATATACTATGAAAAGTGTTAACTTTTTATATTAATAACTTGCAAAGTTTAAACTTTTTATGTATATACCATGAAAAGTGTTAACTTTTTATATTAATACCTTGAAAAGTTTAAACTTTTTATGTATATACCATGAAAAGTGTTAACTTTTTATATTAATACCTTGAAAAGTTTAAACTTTTTACGTATATACTATGAAAAGTGTTATCTTTTTATATTAATACCTTGAAAAGTTTAAACTTTTTATGTATATACTATGAAAAGTGTTAACTTTTTATATTAATACCTTGAAAAGTTTAAACTTTTTATGTATATACTATGAAAAGTGTTAACTTTTTATATTAATACCTTGAAAAGTTTAAACTTTTTATGTATATACTATGAAAAGGGCTACTTTTTATATTAATACCTTGAAAAGTTTAAACTTTTTATGTATATACTATGAAAAGTGTTAACTTTTTATATTAATACCTTGAAAAGTTTAAACTTTTTATGTATATACCATGAAAAGTGTTTACTTTTTATATTAATACCTTGAAAAGTTTAAACTTTTTATGTATATACTATGAAAAGTGTTAACTTTTTATATTAGTACCTTGAAAAGTTTAAACTTTTTATGTATATACTATGAAAAGTGTTAACTTTTTATATTAATACCTTGAAAAGTTTAAACTTTTTATGTATATACTATGAAAAGTGTTAACTTTTTATATTACAACCTTTAAAAGTTTAAACTTTTTACGTATATGCTATGAAAAGTGTTAACTTTTTATATTAATACCTTGAAAAGTTTAAACTTTTTATGTATATACCATGAAAAGTGTTTACTTTTTATATTAATACCTTGAAAAGTTTAAACTTTTTACGTATATACTATGAAAAGTGTTAACTTTTTATATTAATACCTTGAAAAGTTTAAACTTTTTATGTATATACTATGAAAAGTGTTAACTTTTTATATTAATACCTTGAAAAGTTTAAACTTTTTATGCATATACTATGAAAAGTGTTAACTTTTTATATTAATACCTTGAAAAGTTTAAACTTTTTATGTATATACCATGAAAAGTGTTAACTTTTTATATTAATACCTTGAAAAGTTTAAACTTTTTACGTATATACCATGAAAAGTGTTAACTTTTTATATTAATACCTTGAAAAGTTTAAACTTTTTATGTATATACTATGAAAAGTGTTAACTTTTTATATTAATACCTTGAAAAGTTTAAACTTTTTATGTATATACCATGAAAAGTGTTAACTTTTTATATTAATACCTTGAAAAGTTTAAACTTTTTACGTATATACTATGAAAAGTGTTATCTTTTTATATTAATACCTTGAAAAGTTTAAACTTTTCATATTAATACCTTGAAAAGTTTAAACTTTTTACGTATATACCATGAAAAGTGTTAACTTTTTATATTAATACCTTGAAAAGTTTAAACTTTTTATGTATATACTATGAAAAGTGTTAACTTTTTATA
This sequence comes from Ophonus ardosiacus, assembly GCA_943142095.1. NCBI lineage: Eukaryota > Metazoa > Arthropoda > Insecta > Coleoptera > Carabidae > Ophonus > Ophonus ardosiacus. The sequence continues at coordinate 2,820,003 of OW964832.1, read as the reverse complement.
TTAATACCTTGAAAAGTGTAAACTTTTTATGTATATACCATGAAAAGTGTTTACTTTTTATATTAATACCTTGAAAAGTTTAAACTTTTTACGTATATACTATGAAAAGTGTTAACTTTTTATATTAATACCTTGAAAAGTTTAAACTTTTTATGTATATACCATGAAAAGTGTTAACTTTTTATATTAATACCTTGAAAAGTTTAAGCTTTTTACGTATATACTATGAAAAGTGTTAACTTTTTATATTAATACCTTGAAAAGTTTAAACTTTTTATGTATATACTATGAAAAGTGTTAACTTTTTATATTAATACCTTAAAAAGTTTAAACTTTTTACGTATATACTATGAAAAGTGTTAACTTTTTATATTAATACCTTGAAAAGTTTAAACTTTTTATGTATATACTATGAAAAGTGTTAACTTTTTATATTAATACCTTGAAAAGTTTAAACTTTTTATGTATATACTATGAAAAGTGTTAACTTTTTATATTAATACCTTGAAAAGTTTAAACTTTTTATGTATATACTATGAAAAGGGCTACTTTTTATATTAATACCTTAAAAAGTTTAAACTTTTTATGTATATACTATGAAAAGTGTTAACTTTTTATATTAATACCTTGAAAAGTTTAAACTTTTTATGTATATACTATGAAAAGTGTTAACTTTTTATATTAATACCTTGAAAAGTTTAAACTTTTTATGTATATACTATGAAAAGTGTTAACTTTTTATATTAATACCTTGAAAAGTGTAAACTTTTTATGTATATACCATGAAAAGTGTTAACTTTTTATATTAATACCTTGAAAAGTTTAAACTTTTTATGTATATACTATGAAAAGGGCTACTTTTTATATTAATACCTTGAAAAGTTTAAACTTTTTATGTATATACTATGAAAAGTGTTAACTTTTTATATTAATACCTTGAAAAGTTTAAACTTTTTATGTATATACCATGAAAAGTGTTAACTTTTTATATTAATACCTTGAAAAGTTTAAACTTTTTACGTATATACTATGAAAAGTGTTAACTTTTTATATTAATACCTTGAAAAGTTTAATCTTTTTATGTATATACTATGAAAAGTGTTAACTTTTTATATTAATAACTTGAAAAGTTTAAACTTTTTATGTATATACCATGAAAAGTGTTAACTTTTTATATTAATACCTTGAAAAGTTTAAACTTTTTATGTATATACCATGAAAAGTGTTAACTTTTTATATTAATACCTTGAAAAGTTTAAACTTTTTACGTATATACTATGAAAAGTGTTATCTTTTTATATTAATACCTTGAAAAGTTTAAACTTTTTATGTATATACTATGAAAAGTGTTAACTTTTTATATTAATACCTTGAAAAGTTTAAACTTTTAATGTATATACTATGAAAAGTGTTAACTTTTTATATTAATACCTTGAAAAGTTTAAACTTTTTATGTATATACTATGAAAAGGGCTACTTTTTATATTAATACCTTGAAAAGTTTAAACTTTTTATGTATATACTATGAAAAGTGTTAACTTTTTATATTAATACCTTGAAAAGTTTAAACTTTTTACGTATATACTATGAAAAGTGTTAACTTTTTATATTAATACCTTGAAAAGTTTAAACTTTTTATGTATATACTATGAAAAGTGTTAACTTTTTATATTAATACCTTGAAAAGTTTAAACTTTTTATGTATATACCATGAAAAGTGTTTACTTTTTATATTAATACCTTGAAAAGTTTAAACTTTTTATGTATATACTATGAAAAGTGTTAACTTTTTATATTAGTACCTTGAAAAGTTTAAACTTTTTATGTATATACTATGAAAAGTGTTAACTTTTTATATTAATACCTTGAAAAGTTTAAACTTTTTATGTATATACTATGAAAAGTGTTAACTTTTTATATTAATACCTTGAAAAGTTTAAACTTTTTACGTATATACTATGAAAAGTGTTAACTTTTTATATTAATACCTTGAAAAGTTTAAACTTTTTATGTATATACCATGAAAAGTGTTTACTTTTTATATTAATACCTTGAAAAGTTTAAACTTTTTACGTATATACTATGAAAAGTGTTAACTTTTTATATTAATACCTTGAAAAGTTTAAACTTTTTATGTATATACTATGAAAAGTGTTAACTTTTTATATTAATACCTTGAAAAGTTTAAACTTTTTATGCATATACTATGAAAAGTGTTAACTTTTTATATTAATACCTTGAAAAGTTTAAACTTTTTATGTATATACCATGAAAAGTGTTAACTTTTTATATTAATACCTTAAAAAGTTTAAACTTTTTACGTATATACCATGAAAAGTGTTAACTTTTTATATTAATACCTTGAAAAGTTTAAACTTTTTATGTATATACTATGAAAAGTGTTAACTTTTTATATTAATACCTTGAAAAGTTTAAACTTTTTATGTATATACCATGAAAAGTGTTAACTTTTTATATTAATACCTTGAAAAGTTTAAACTTTTTACGTATATACTATGAAAAGTGTTATCTTTTTATATTAATACCTTGAAAAGTTTAAACTTTTTACATTAATACCTTGAAAAGTTTAAACTTTTTACGTATATACCATGAAAAGTGTTAACTTTTTATATTAATACCTTGAAAAGTTTAAACTTTTTATGTATATACTATGAAAAGTGTTAACTTTTTATATTAATACCTTGAAAAGTTTAAACTTTTTACGTATATACTATGAAAAGTGTTAACTTTTTATATTAATACCTTGAAAAGTTTAAACTTTTTACGTATATACTATGAAAAGTGTTAACTTTTTATATTAATACCTTGAAAAGTTTAAACTTTTTATGTATATACTATGAAAAGTGTTAACTTTTTATATTAATACCTTGAAAAGTGTAAACTTTTTATGTATATACCATGAAAAGTGTTTACTTTTTATGTTAATACCTTGAAAAGTTTAAACTTTTTACGTATATACTATGAAAAGTGTTAACTTTTTATATTAATACCTTGAAAAGTTTAAACTTTTTATGTATATACCATGAAAAGTGTTAACTTTTTATATTAATACCTTGAAAAGTTTAAACTTTTTACGTATATACTATGAAAAGTGTTAACTTTTTATATTAATACCTTGAAAAGTTTAAACTTTTTATGTATATACTATGAAAAGTGTTAACTTTTTATATTAATACCTTGAAAAGTTTAAACTTTTTACGTATATACTATGAAAAGTTTTAACTTTTTATATTAATACCTTAAAAAGTTTAAACTTTTTATGTATATACCATGAAAAGTGTTTACTTTTTATATTAATACCTTGAAAAGTTTAAACTTTTTATGTATATACCATGAAAAGTGTTAACTTTTTATATTAATACCTTGAAAAGTTTAAACTTTTTACGTATATACCATAAAAGTGTTAACTTTTTATATTAATACCTTGAAAAGTTTAAACTTTTTACGTATATACTATGAAAAGTGTTAACTTTTTATATTAATACCTTGAAAAGTTTAAACTTTTTATGTATATACCATGAAAAGTGTTAACTTTTTATATTAATACCTTGAAAAGTTTAAACTTTTTACGTATATACCATGAAAGGTGTTAACTTTTTATATTAATACCTTGAAAAGTTTAAACTTTTTACGTATATACTATGAAAAGTGTTAATTTTTTATATTAATACCTTGAAAAGTTTAAACTTTTTATGTATATACCATGAAAAGTGTTAACTTTTTATATTAATACCTTGAAAAGTTTAAACTTTTTACGTATATACTATGAAAAGTGTTAACTTTTTATATTAATACCTTGAAAAGTTTAAACTTTGTATGTATATACTATGAAAAGTGTTAACTTTTTATATTAATACCTTGAAAAGTTTAAACTTTTTACGTATAAACTATGAAAAGTGTTAACTTTTTATATTAATACCTTGAAAAGTTTAAACTTTTTATGTATATACTATGAAAAGTGTTAACTTTTTATATTAATACCTTGAAAAGTTTAAACTTTTTATGTATATACTATGAAAAGTGTTAACTTTTTATATTAATACCTTGAAAAGTTTAAACTTTTTATGCATATACTATGAAAAGTGTTAACTTTTTATATTAATACCTTGAAAAGTTTAAACTTTTTATGTATATACTATGAAAAGTGTTAACTTTTTATATTAATACCTTGAAAAGTTTAAACTTTTTACGTATATACTATGAAAAGTGTTAACTTTTTATATTAATACCTTGAAAAGTTTAAACTTTTTATGTATATACCATGAAAAGTGTTTACTTTTTATATTACTACCTTGAAAAGTTTAAACTTTTTACGTATATACTATGAAAAGTGTTTACTTTTTATATTAATACCTTGAAAAGTTTAAACTTTTTATGTATATACCATGAAAAGTGTTAACTTTTTATATTAATACCTTGAAAAGTTTAAACTTTTTATGTATATACTATGAAAAGTGTTAACTTTTTATATTAATACCTTGAAAAGTTTAAACTTTTTATGTATATACCATGAAAAGTGTTTACTTTTTATATTAATACCTTGAAAAGTTTAAACTTTTTATGTATATACCATGAAAAGTGTTAACTGTTTATATTAATACCTTGAAAAGTTTAAACTTTTTACGTATATACTATGAAAAGTGTTAACTTTTTATATTAATACCTTGAAAAGTTTAAACTTTTTATGTATATACTATGAAAAGTGTTAACTTTTTATATTAATACCTTGAAAAGTTTAAACTTTTTATGTATATACCATGAAAAGTGTTTACTTTTTATATTAATACCTTAAAAAGTTTAAACTTTTTATGTATATGCTATGAAAAGTGTTAACTTTTTATATTAATACCTTGAGAAGTTTAAACTTTTTACGTATATACTATGAAAAGTGTTAACTTTTTATATTAATACCTTGAAAAGTTTAAACTTTTTATGTATATACTATGAAAAGTGTTAACTTTTTATATTAATACCTTGAAAAGTTTAAACTTTTTACGTATATACTATGAAAAGTGTTAACTTTTTATATTAATACCTTGAAAAGTTTAAACTTTTTATGTATATACCATGAAAAGTGTTTACTTTTTATATTAATACCTTGAAAAGTTTAAACTTTTTATGTATATACCACGAAAAGTGTTTACTTTTTATATTAATACCTTGAAAAGTTTAAACTTTTTACGTATATACTATGAAAAGTGTTTACTTTTTATATTAATATCTTAAAAAGTTTAAACTTTTTATGTATATGCTATGAAAAGTGTTAACTTTTTATATTAATACCTTGTGAAGTTTAAACTTTTTACGTATATACTATGAAAAGTGTTAACTTTTTATATTAATACCTTGAAAAGTTTAAACTTTTTATGTATATACTATGAAAAGTGTTAACTTTTTATATTAATACCTTAAAAAGTTTAAACTTTTTATGTATATACTATGAAAAGTGTTAACTTTTTATATTAATACCTTGAAAAGTTTAAACTTTTTATGTATATACCATGAAAAGTGTTTACTTTTTATATTAATACCTTGAAAAGTTTAAACTTTTTATGTATATACTATGAAAAGTGTTAACTTTTTATATTAATACCTTGAAAAGTTTAAACTTTTTATGTATATACTATGAAAAGTGTTAACTTTTTATATTAATACCTTGAAAAGTTTAAACTTTTTATGTATATACTATGAAAAGTGTTAACTTTTTATATTAATACCTTGAAAAGTTTAAACTTTTTATGTATATACTATGAAAAGTGTTAACTTTTTATATTAATACCTTGAAAAGTTTAAACTTTTTATGTATATACCATGAAAAGTGTTTACTTTTTATATTAATACCTTGAAAAGTTTAAACTTTTTATGTATATACTATGAAAAGTGTTAACTTTTTATATTAATACCTTGAAAAGTTTAAACTTTTTATGTATATACCATGAAAAGTGTTTACTTTTTATATTAATACCTTGAAAAGTTTAAACTTTTTATGTATATACTATGAAAAGTGTTAACTTTTTATATTAATACCTTAAAAAGTTTAAACTTTTTATGTATATACTATGAAAAGTGTTAACTTTTTATGTTAATACCTTGAAAAGTTTAAACTTTTTATGTATATACTATGAAAAGTGTTGACTTTTTATATTAATACCTTGAAAAGTTTAAACTTTTTATGTATATACTATGAAAAGTGTTAACTTTTTATATTAATACCTTGAAAAGTTTAAACTTTTTATGTATATACTATGAAAAGTGTTAACTTTTTATATTAATACCTTGAAAAGTTTAAACTTTTTATGTATATACTATGAAAAGTGTTAACTTTTTATATTAATACCTTGAAAAGTTTAAACTTTTTATGTATATACCATGAAAAGTGTTTACTTTTTATATTAATACCTTGAAAAGTTTAAACTTTTTATGTATATACTATGAAAAGTGTTAACTTTTTATATTAATACCTTGAAAAGTTTAAACTTTTTATGTATATACTATGAAAAGTGTTAACTTTTTATTTTAATACCTTGAAAAGTTTAAACTTTTTATGTATATACCATGAAAAGTGTTTACTTTTTATATTAATACCTTGAAAAGTTTAAACTTTTTATGTATATACTATGAAAAGTGTTAACTTTTTATATTAATACCTTGAAAAGTTTAAACTTTTTATGTATATACCATGAAAAGTGTTAACTTTTTATATTAATACCTTGAAAAGTTTAAACTTTTTACGTATATACTATGAAAAGTGTTAACTTTTTATATTAGTACCTTAAAAAGTTTAAACTTTTTATGTATATACTATGAAAAGTGTTAACTTTTTATATTAATACCTTAAAAAGTTTAAACTTTTTATGTATATACTATGAAAAGTGTTAACTTTTTATATTAATACCTTGAAAAGTTTAAACTTTTTATGTATATACTATGAAAAGTGTTAACTTTTTATATTAATACCTTGAAAAGTTTAAACTTTTTATGTATATACTATGAAAAGTGTTAACTTTTTATATTAATACCTTGAAAAGTTTAAACTTTTTATGTATATACCATGAAAAGTGTTTACTTTTTATATTAATACCTTGAAAAGTTTAAACTTTTTATGTATATACTATGAAAAGTGTTAACTTTTTATATTAATACCTTGAAAAGTTTAAACTTTTTATGTATATACTATGAAAAGTGTTAACTTTTTATATTAATACCTTGAAAAGTTTAAACTTTTTATGTATATACTATGAAAAGTGTTAACTTTTTATATTAATACCTTGAAAAGTTTAAACTTTTTATGTATATACTATGAAAAGTGTTAACTTTTTATATTAATACCTTGAAAAGTTTAAACTTTTTATGTATATACCATGAAAAGTGTTTACTTTTTATATTAATACCTTGAAAAGTTTAAACTTTTGATGTATATACTATGAAAAGTGTTAACTTTTTATATTAATACCTTGAAAAGTTTAAACTTTTTATGTATATACCATGAAAAGTGTTTACTTTTTATATTAATACCTTGAAAAGTTTAAACTTTTTATGTATATACTATGAAAAGTGTTAACTTTTTATATTAATACCTTAAAAAGTTTAAACTTTTTATGTATATACTATGAAAAGTGTTAACTTTTTATATTAATACCTTGAAAAGTTTAAACTTTTTATGTATATACTATGAAAAGTGTTGACTTTTTATATTAATACCTTGAAAAGTTTAAACTTTTTATGTATATACTATGAAAAGTGTTAACTTTTTATATTAATACCTTAAAAAGTTTAAACTTTTTATGTATATACTATGAAAAGTGTTAACTTTTTATATTAATACCTTGAAAAGTTTAAACTTTTTATGTATATACCATGAAAAGTGTTTACTTTTTATATTAATACCTTGAAAAGTTTAAACTTTTTATGTATATACTATGAAAAGTGTTAACTTTTTATATTAATACCTTGAAAAGTTTAAACTTTTTATGTATATACTATGAAAAGTGTTAACTTTTTATATTAATACCTTGAAAAGTTTAAACTTTTTATGTATATACTATGAAAAGTGTTAACTTTTTATATTAATACCTTGAAAAGTTTAAACTTTTTATGTATATACTATGAAAAGTGTTAACTTTTTATATTAATACCTTGAAAAGTTTAAACTTTTTATGTATATACCATGAAAAGTGTTTACTTTTTATATTAATACCTTGAAAAGTTTAAACTTTTTATGTATATACTATGAAAAGTGTTAACTTTTTATATTAATACCTTGAAAAGTTTAAACTTTTTATGTATATACCATGAAAAGTGTTTACTTTTTATATTAATACCTTGAAAAGTTTAAACTTTTTATGTATATACTATGAAAAGTGTTAACTTTTTATATTAATACCTTAAAAAGTTTAAACTTTTTATGTATATACTATGAAAAGTGTTAACTTTTTATATTAATACCTTGAAAAGTTTAAACTTTTTATGTATATACCATGAAAAGTGTTAACTTTTTATATTAATACCTTGAAAAGTTTAAACTTTTTATGTATATACCATGAAAAGTGTTGACTTTTTATATTAATACCTTGAAAAGTTTAAACTTTTTATGTATATACTATGAAAAGTGTTAACTGTTTATATTAATACCTTGAAAAGTTTAAACTTTTTATGTATATACTATGAAAAGTGTTAACTTTTTATATTAATACCTTGAAAAGTTTAAACTATTTATGTATATACTATGAAAAGTGTTAACTTTTTATATTAATACCTTAAAAAGTTTAAACTTTTTATGTATATACTATGAAAAGTGTTAACTTTTTATATTAATACCTTGAAAAGTTTAAACTATTTATGTATATACTATGAAAAGTGTTAACTTTTTATATTAATACCTTGAAAAGTTTAAACTTTTTATGTATATACTATGAAAAGTGTTAACTTTTTATATTAATACCTTGAAAAGTTTAAACTTTTTATGTATATACTATGAAAAGTGTTAACTTTTTATATTAATACCTTGAAAAGTTTAAACTTTTTATGTATATACCATGAAAAGTGTTTACTTTTTATATTAATACCTTGAAAAGTTTAAACTTTTTATGTATATATTATGAAAAGTGTTAACTGTTTATATTAATACCTTGAAAAGTTTAAACTTTTTATGTATATACTATGAAAAGTGTTAACTTTTTATTTTAATACCTTGAAAAGTTTAAACTTTTTATGTATATACCATGAAAAGTGTTAACTTTTTATATTAATACCTTGAAAAGTTTAAACTTTTTATGTATATACTATGAAAAGTGTTAACTTTTTATATTAATACCTTGAAAAGTTTAAACTTTTTATGTATATACTATGAAAAGTGTTAACTTTTTATATTAATACCTTGAAAAGTTTAAACTTTTTATGTATATACCATGAAAAGTGTTTACTTTTTATATTAATACCTTGAAAAGTTTAAACTTTTTATGTATATACTATGAAAAGTGTTAACTTTTTATATTAATACCTTAAAAAGTTTAAACTTTTTATGTATATACTATGAAAAGTGTTAACTTTTTATATTAATACCTTGAAAAGTTTAAACTTTTTATGTATATACTATGAAAAGTGTTGACTTTTTATATTAATACCTTGAAAAGTTTAAACTTTTTATGTATATACTATGAAAAGTGTTAACTTTTTATATTAATACCTTGAAAAGTTTAAGCTATTTATGTATATACTATGAAAAGTGTTAACTTTTTATATTAATACCTTGAAAAGTTTAAACTTTTTATGTATATACTATGAAAAGTGTTAACTTTTTATATTAATACCTTGAAAAGTTTAAACTTTTTATGTATATACTATGAAAAGTGTTAACTTTTTATATTAATACCTTGAAAAGTTTAAACTTTTTATGTATATAATATGAAAAGTGTTAACTTTTTATATTAATACCTTGAAAAGTTTAAACTTTTTATGTATATACTATGAAAAGTGTTAACTTTTTATATTAATACCTTGAAAAGTTTAAACTTTTTATGTATATACCATGAAAAGTGTTTACTTTTTATATTAATACCTTGAAAAGTTTAAACTTTTTATGTATATACTATGAAAAGTGTTAACTTTTTATATTAATACCTTGAAAAGTTTAAACTTTTTATGTATATACCATGAAAAGTGTTTACTTTTTATATTAATACCTTGAAAAGTTTAAACTTTTTATGTATATACTATGAAAAGTGTTAACTTTTTATATTAATACCTTAAAAAGTTTAAACTTTTTATGTATATACTATGAAAAGTGTTAACTTTTTATATTAATACCTTGAAAAGTTTAAACTTTTTATGTATATACTATGAAAAGTGTTAACTTTTTATATTAATACCTTGAAAAGTTTAAACTTTTTATGTATATACTATGAAAAGTGTTAACTTTTTATATTAATACCTTGAAAAGTTTAAACTTTTTATGTATATACTATGAAAAGTGTTAACTTTTTATATTAATACCTTGAAAAGTTTAAACTTTTTATGTATATACTATGAAAAGTGTTAACTTTTTATATTAATACCTTGAAAAGTTTAAACTTTTTATGTATATACCATGAAAAGTGTTTACTTTTTATATTAATACCTTGAAAAGTTTAAACTTTTTATGTATATACTATGAAAAGTGTTAACTTTTTATATTAATACCTTGAAAAGTTTAAACTTTTTATGTATATACTATGAAAAGTGTTAACTTTTTATTTTAATACCTTGAAAAGTTTAAACTTTTTATGTATATACCATGAAAAGTGTTTACTTTTTATATTAATACCTTGAAAAGTTTAAACTTTTTATGTATATACTATGAAAAGTGTTAACTTTTTATATTAATACCTTGAAAAGTTTAAACTTTTTATGTATATACCATGAAAAGTGTTAACTTTTTATATTAATACCTTGAAAAGTTTAAACTTTTTATGTATATACCATGAAAAGTGTTTACTTTTTATGTTTATAGTATGAAAAGTTTTTACTTTTTATGTCTATAGTATGAAAAGTTTTTACTTTTTATGTTTATATTATGAAAAGTTATTACTTTTTATGTTTATAGTATGAAAAGTTATTACTTTTTATGTTTATAGTATGAAAAGTTTTTACTTTTTATGTTTATAGTATGAAAAGTTATTACTTTTTATGTTTATAGTATGAAAAGTTATTAGTTTTTATGTTTATAGTATGAAAAGATTTTACTTTTTATGTTTATAGTATGAAAAGTTATTACTTTTTATGTTTATACCATGAAAAGTTATAACTTTTTATGTTTATACCATAAAAAGTTATTACTTTTTATATTTATATCATGAAAAGTTATTACTTTTTATGTTTATAGTATGAAAAGTTTTTACTTTTTATGTTTATAGTATGAAAAGTTATTACTTTTTATGTTTATATCATGAAAAGTTATTACTTTTTATGTTTACAGTATGAAAAGTTTTTACTTGTTATGTTTATATCATAAAAAGTTTTTACTTTTTATGTTTATAGTATTATTATTATTATTATTATTATTATTATTTGAGAACCATACCCAACAGGCTGAGCCCAATTACAGGGTAGGAAAAAAGCATACAAATTAATAGAATATTCTTTTAATATCATTCAATGAGCAAAAGAATATATCTAAATTGTCTTCGACAGCATGATACGAATTAATCATAAAATGTATAGGCGATTTGTTCAAAGCGTTGGATTTACCAGAGGTTACGTAAAAAGTAGTAGCATGTCTCGATGATAACCTTGGGACATGAAAGTTTATTATTGACAACAAGTAAGGGCTATCGATTACATTATTAATGATTTTGAACAGAATAATAACTGCATGCATGCTTCTTCTCTGTTGCAGAAGAACAAGATTATATTTTGCTAACATTGATTCTTGCGACGTGCCCCTAGCGGGGTAAGCACCCTCTGCATAGAAAATGGCTGACTTTAAAAATCTTCTCTGGACTTTTTCTATTAGTACCGCAGACCCAGAATAAATCGGGTTCCAGACTGTTGAACAGTACTCTAAATGAGGGCGTACGAGGGATACAAAAAGCATTTTCAATACTTGGCTATTGAAGTACTCAGCATTTCGGATGAGAAACCCTAAGTTCCTAAAAGCACATGAGACTTTGTTTTCAACATGTTCTGTGAAATTTAACTTGGGATCGAAAATAACACCCAAATCATTTATAGAATCCGGCCTATCGAGCACACAGTTGTTGATATTGTAATTATATTTAATAGAATTGAGCTTTCGGGTGTATGACATGACTTGACATTTAGAGACGTTGAGCTCAAGATTATTGTTTTTACACCAACCAGAAATAATGTTCAGATTTCTCTGAAGGTTTTCACAATCGGCAACAGAAGATATTCTACAAAATAACTTCAAATCATCTGCATATAATAAGTACTTGCAGTCAACATTTTTAATAGTACCATCAATAAAGATGTTGAATAACAGAGGGCCGAGTACCGAACCCTGAGGGACACCAGATTTTTGTAAGAAATGATCAGAATTATAGCCCTGATAACAGACATATTGATATCTATTTTCAAGGTAAGAAGACATTAGACTGATCAATGGATTCGAGAAACCAAAAAGATCAAGTTTCTTAATTAAAATCGAGTGATCTATTTTATCGAAAGCTTTTGAAAGATCAGTATAAATTACATCAACCTGAGAATTATCATTCATAGCTTCACAAATGTAATGTGTAACATACATTAAATTGGTCTCAGTTGATCTGCCTTTGATGAATCCATGTTGCTCACTAGATAGCATATTATGAACATGACTATAGATTTTCGTATGAAGAATTATTTCAAATATCTTACTGAAATTGCATATGATTGAAATAGGTCTATAATTATTAATGTTGTTCTTGTCACCTTTTTTGAAGACTGGTGTAACTTTGGAAAGTTTCCATGCTTGAGGAAAAACAGAAGTTTTAAGAATAAGGTTATATATAATTAATAGGGGTTGAATAATGACAGATTTGCAATCTTTAATGATAAAAGCAGGAATAAGGTCGGGACCCATAGTCATTTTACATTTTAATTTATTAATGGCAAACACAATGTCTTCCTGAGTAACAGCTGTAAGTTGCAGAGTAGTACAGTTATCAGTAGCATGTGGGTAGATGTCGAGAATAGAGTCGGTGAATGAGTTTGAAAAATGAAGAGCAAATTTATTAACAATATCCTGTGGAGAATTTACTATTTCATCATTATATTGCAGAATGGAAGGTATAGCAGAGGAATTACGTTTGCTATTAATGAAGGACCAGAATTTTTTAGGTTCAGTAACGATTTCATTTTGTATACTTGTGCAGTAACTCTTGTAAGCTTCCTGTACTTCGCGCTTTATAAGAGATCGTAAGTTAGAATACTCTAATTTGTCTTCAATATTATTCGATTTTTTATATTTGCTCCATGTTTTGTGTTTCATTTTAATTTTATGTATGATAGAGCCATTGAACCAAGGTGGATAATTTTTGGTCGTTTTGCGTTTTTTAGGAACATTTCTACTGAGAAGTGAATTAAAAATATTGTATAAAGCATCAAGAGCAGAATTCACATTAGTATATGCATGTAGAAAATCCCAATTAATATTGGACAACTCTTCATATAATTGAGGGAAATTAGCTTTTTTGAAATTAAATGCTTCATTATTTACTGACTTAAATTTTTTGGAGAGTGATTTCAAATTAATTTCAACAGAAAGTGCGGGATGGTAGTTATCCTCTTTAACCTCCGTATTAATTACTCTTGATACTGAACAGTTTTTATTACTTATAATCAAATCAAGAATCCTTCCACTACTATTTTCAATAAAGTTGTATTGTTTCATATTAAAAAAGTCCAGAAAATGCAATAGATTAATATAGTACTGACATTTAGCATTGTTTTTAACGCAGTCTAGATAGTGAGGTATATTGAAATCGCCGAAAAATATCACGTTTGAATTATACAGCAATTCCAGCAATGACAGTGAATTAAATAGAGAACTATAGTCATTAAGAGTACTAGAAGGTGGAATATAGATATTACAGATGTACAATATATTATGATGTAAGATAACTTTAATAAGAAGAATATCAATAAATGGAAGATCAGAAAACGAGGGACAAGCACTAAGAATGTCAATTTGCATAGAATCGATAGATTTATTAAGAGCAACAAGTACACCACCTCCACGCTTTGTATCGGTTCTACGAAAATCACGATCAGATCTATATACGGTAAAGTTGTTGATGTCAAAAATCTCAGAGTTATTAATTGAATTATTACACCACGTTTCAGTTAAAACATAAACTTGATATTCTGGAGAGCTGGCAGAGTGCATAAATATATCTTGGCATTTACCTGTAATTCCTCTAATATTTTGGTAATAAAAAGTTAAATCGTGTTCAGAATTACTGATGATATTCTTTGGTTGCTATAATTCACCTAGCATGGACTTTTTAAATTTTGATAAAACTTCTTTGTACACATGACACTCGGGATGCCAAACTGCGTGGTCAGTAGCAATATTTAAATTTTGTGACAATTTTAGATGAGAGCAATGTGTACATTTTAACGTATCAGATTTGCATTCACTTAAATTATGACCTTCAGCACATCTAGGACAGGTAGGAATTAACTTGGTGCACTGAGCTGCAAGGTGATGGAAGCCACAGCATTTGAAACAACGTCGTAAATCCGTAGCATCGTAAATAGAGCAGTAATCATAAGAAATCCAGAGTTTCCCTAGATTCAAAGCAGCATGATACGTCTTAAGATCAACTTTAAGAGTACACTGATAAATTTTTTGATTATTACGTAATGGCTTTACTGAGATAACTTCACAAGTACTGCTGTCAGTAAAACATAATTTATTTAATTGTTTTAGATTGTTAATAATTTGATGTGCTTCTAATTTCTCAGAAATACCGGTAACTCTTATTCTGGGGTAAAAAGTGGAAGCTTGTTTAATTTCATAAGTATCACTTAGTTTTTCATTTACCAATTTTTGAAATTTGGATGACTCATCAGTATTTGCACAATTTATAATAACGCTACCATCTCGTGAATTACGAATATTAGTGATTCTTAAATTGGAATCAACTGGATTGACAGATTTATGTAAATCACTTTTAGTGGCGACAGAGCTTTGAACTTTCTTCGGCTTAATGATTATGGGTGGCTCAATAGGATTGGTTGTAATAGCATTAGAATAAGATTTAGTATTAATATTAGTCAAGTTACTTTTGGTATTGATTTCATGTAATTTGGAATCGAGTGACTGCTGAATTTCATCTTTAAATTTGGAGAATAGTGAATTTAAAGTAGAAAATATTTCACTTTGAAAATTTTCAAAAGCTTTGTTTAAAGAATCACTATTTAAATTTAAATTGGCCACATTTTTATGTAACTCTTTCAAATTAGATTCTATATTCAATGCCTTAGATTTATCAACAACATCACAACATTTTTTGCACACATCACACCAGTAGAAAATATTTGTATCTTTTTCAATGAATTTAAATTCAGCTTCAGTATAACCTGCACAACTGGAATGGAACCACTTTCCACAAGGACCTTGGCATCCTACTAATCCATCATTTTTTTTATATTTACATTTTGCACAGCTAGACATTGTGACGACATAAAAATCTCTAGCCTATAATAAACACAAAATAAATTAAATAAAACCTTAACTAAACTAAAACCTGAACTGAATCCTATCTAAAATAATGGTAATAGGATATGTTGTTTAAAAATATAAATAAATGTATAAATACGAATAAAACACAAAATAAATTAGATAAGACCCTAATAACTAATCTAAAACCTGAACTAAATACTGTCTAAAATAATGGTAAAATGATATGTTATTTAAAAATAAGTAAATGTATAAATACGAATAAAATATAGGATAAATTAAATGAAGGCCTAATAAGTACTCTAAAATCTGAACTAAATCCTACCTAAAATTATAGTAAAAAGATATGGTTGTTTAAAAATATAAATAAATATATAAATACGAATATTAGTTGTAAAGTAAGACGCCAAAACTAATAATCTACGCCACTGCTAACGGCGAGTAGTAAAACTTAACCTGTCAGAACTGACTACTTAAGTAATTTCAAGGCAACAAAAAAATAGTTTAAAATATTTAAGAAAACTGGAACAGACTTACTGCTTCTGGTGTACAAAATGAACTACATGCACAGAAACACTAGGCACATCCAATAAAGTAAAGCACAATAATAAATTAATACAATAACCGCGAGAAATTTGAATGAAACACAGAGCTGTCTGCAGCATGTACACACGTTGAAAATGTTTACTTCTTATCTGATGCAAGAAGCCTGGTAAGCACTTCTTTGTAACAGTTGGCTTAGAGCCTGTGTATGACGAGGTTAGACAAGACTTTATTGATAATATTAGTTATTTTTATTCTGTTATTACCTATTGTGTGAGTGTAGAGAAATCTGAAGTAAGTACTGATCTGAATTATCATATGCATGCTTATTTAGAGTTTGAGAATGCATTGTTTTTAGAGGAATTGAGTGAATTGATACGTGTGTTATATGATAATGTTCGTTTGGATTGTCAGAGTTGTCGCTCGCCTAAATCCTGTTTAAAGTATATTACGAAAGAAGATCGTAATTGTTATTTTAATTGTAAGTTATCAAAATTGCATATTAATTATCAAATGTTTCATTGGGCTAATACTACAACAATTTTTGAATATTCGCATCCTTTTGTTCAGTCTCATAGGAATAATTATAAATTTCTGCAGGCATTTCATTCTGAAGTGCAATTTAAGAAAAATTATTCTTTTAATGGATTTAGGCCAGTTGAGTGTATGAATAATAATTGGGCCCTGACTGTGTGTGAATGGTGGAACTTGAATATTAAGGCTCGAGCTTTGAAACAGAAACAATTATATATATACGGTTCTAGTAATGTTGGTAAAACTACTTTGGTTGAAAAATTGATTGGTAAGAATAATATGAAGTATGTGTTTTACCCTGGTACGGGGCATTTTTTTATGCAGTCTTTGAATATTGGATTTCATAAGATAATTGTTTTTGAGGAATTCGAAATTAGCCATTATTTTAGTTCTTATTTGAAAAGTTATTACTTTTTATGTTTATATCATGAAAAGTTTTTACTTTTTATGTTTATAGTATGAAAAGTTATTACTTTTTATGTTTATAGTATGAAAAGTTATTACTTTTTATGTTTATAGTATGAAAAGTTTTTACTTTTTATGTTTACAGTATGAAAAGTTATTACTTTTTATGTTTATACCATGAAAAGTTTTTACTTTTTATGTTTATAGTATGAAAAGTTATTACTTTTTATGTTTATAGTATGAAAAGTTATTACTTTTTATGTTTATAGTATGAAAAGATTTTACTTTTTATGTTTATAGTATGAAAAGTTATTACTTTTTATGTTTATATCATGAAAAGTTATTACTTTTTATGTTTATAGTATGAAAAGTTATTATTTTTTACGTTTATAGTATGAAAAGTTATTACTTTTTATGTTTATAGTATGAAAAGTTTTTACTTTTTATGTTTATAGAATGAAATGTTTTTACTTTTTATGTTTATACCATGAAAAGTTATTACTTTTTATGTTTATATCATGAAAAGTTTTTACCTTTTATGTTTATAGTATGAAAAGTTATTACTTTTTATGTTTATACCATGAAAAGTTATTACTTTTTATGTTTATATCATGAAAAGTTTTTACTTTTTATGTTTATAGTATGAAAAGTTATTACTTTTTATGTTTATATCATGAAAAGTTTTTACTTTTTATGTTTATAGTATGAAAAGTTATTACTTTTTATGTTTATATCATGAAAAGTTTTTACTTTTTATGTTTATAGTATGAAAAGTTATTACTTTTTATGTTTATATCATGAAAAGTTATTACTTTTTATGTTTATAGTATGAAAAGTTATTATTTTTTACGTTTATAGTATGAAAAGTTATTACTTTTTATGTTTATAGTATGAAAAGTTTTTACTTTTTATGTTTATAGAATGAAATGTTTTTACTTTTTATGTTTATACCATGAAAAGTTATTACTTTTTATGTTTATATCATGAAAAGTTTTTACTTTTTATGTTTATAGTATGAAAAGTTATTACTTTTTATGTTTATATCATGAAAAGTTATTACTTTTTATGTTTATAGTATGAAAAGTTATTATTTTTTACGTTTATAGTATGAAAAGTTATTACTTTTTATGTTTATAGTATGAAAAGTTTTTACTTTTTATGTTTATAGAATGAAATGTTTTTACTTTTTATGTTTATACCATGAAAAGTTATTACTTTTTACGTTTATATCATGAAAAGTTTTTACCTTTTATGTTTATAGTATGAAAAGTTATTACTTTTTATGTTTATACCATGAAAAGTTTTTACTTTTTATATTTATATCATGAAAAGTTTTTACTTTTTATGTTTATACCATGAAAAGTTTTTACTTTTTACGTATATATATATATATATATATATATATATATATATATATATATATATATATATATATTTAATATTAATATAACATAATTGATATAATATATTTAGTGTTATTATTTACAAATAATTGTTAACAACTTACCCTACAGTTGAGAAATTTTCCACATGTATAATTTATTTCTACAGAAATTTCAATTATTTTTCACACGATCTCTTATCGCTTTATCAGTAAATATTAAAAGTAGTAACTGATAAATTACCTGCTACTGCCATCTTTTTATCGTTTATATTAACTTCTCAATTACTATAAATTTAAAAAGAAACACTTCTTGTCCGATGTATAAAGTCATTATTCTGCAATTCACTGAAGGGAGCGAGTTTTTCTTATTATAGAGGTAAATTACGAAGTTTTATGAGTTCCTAAGTGCAATTTGATTTTTCTTTGTGTCTAGCGCATTTTTAATTTATAGTCCCAGAATTTTAATCATAACGGTATGCCATTTAATCAATTATCGTGAAATATTTCCATGCTGCAGACGACAGCAGCGCTTAATAATCTCGATAATTACTATTATAATTACATAGAGCGGCGCGAAAATGCATTTTAACGTATAATTACGGAAGGTGCGATGCATCTTGCAACAATGTAGGAGAATGGCTCGTATGCTGTAGTCATTATGAGCGGAGAAATATTCCTCGTTCGCTATCTCCAAATTACGTGGAATGATCAAGGATTTAATTACACATATGTATGGTGACAACAACACATTGCATATATCACGCTTTCTCAGAAAATGAAAATGTATTGTTGAGACAAACGACCCATAGTCGTTAAGGTAATATACGAGAAGTGCTACAAGAATACATATTGTTATAATTACAAACTGGAAACAATATATAATTTTGATTATTTAACTTGTCAATAGTTTCCGGTGGCTTGCTGAACACATGAATACTGATTATTTTCAAAATGAAATTCTTTTAACTATTGGATTGTAGGATTTCCAAGAATAAATATATTTATTTGAAATCGTGTCTCAAATGTACAAAAATTGTCATTTAAAACTCAGAAATTGGCATTAAAGTAATCCATTATAAGACGATTTTATGCAATTGCAGTGTTGCCAATCTTTTGATAATTACTGTACATGTACGATGTACAACAGTAAATTTGTACGTAAAATGACAGAAATATGTACAAGAAGAATGAACTAAATAATGGGCTACTTGCGTACCTTTTTTTTATTTAATATTTTTGAAGAGAAGGTAAAAACTTGCTATAGTGAAAATGAAATGGCAGAAGACCTACGTCATAGATCTGAAAAAATTTTTATAAAATCAAATATAACTTGTAAAAATTATTTATTTTTAAATACAGAAGAAAGAAAAATACTAGTATTAAGAAACGTATATATTAATGAAATTTACAAGTATTTTTAAGTTAATCTCTTTTTCTTTTATGCAATTTGAAATTATTTGAAATAATTGTAGTTCATTTTTATACCGGTAAGTTGGCATGACAATGTTTACATTAAATTTTATATCGATCGAATATCTATCCTGTCACTATTGTCACTTGGTTGTCAGTTTACATTCATATAAATACAATAAATAAGCAATTTCAGAAACTAACCTTGTCATGAACTATTTCGAATGGGAATTGTAGGCCATTAATTCCGTTGAAAGCCGTTCAAAAAGTATTTTTTTTCAAATATTTCTCTTGTTATCAATGTTTAAACTATGTATTCTTAGAGAGGAGCAAATGCCCTGCAAATAAGCAAATCTTGAGAAGCAGAATGACAGCTAGTAATCATGTACGTAACTTACAAATGTCATAAATTTTAATTCAAAATATCAAGATTTTGTAAGTTCACGTGGTTTCTTTGTCACCAGGTGCGTGGACTTTACTTGGCGAGTTACATAAATCACATGAAATTTGGAATGAAAAATATTGACATTTGACATCTATGTATGTACATGATTACTATTACTGTTCTAAATAATTTTCATTCTTTGACCTCGGATTTTCGCCAAACATTTCCAGATTGTCTTCATCACTAGAAAAAAAATCCCCCGATTCATACGACTCTTCAAATGAAAATTCGTCAATCATATATATAACAGAAAATGACGCCAAATTACAAGGTTAATTTTTAACAAAACAGCTGACCAAAATCGTATAACTAAGATCTAAGATAGACAAAATTATTTCCAATAAAGTCGTCGGTCACAATTTTATCATTAAAAACAAATTAATAACTAAGTAAATTACATCGCTCGAGTTTGTTTATCGCTTCGCTTTTGTCTATCTTAGATGTACCTACTATTCGTAAATATTTGAACCGGTGTTTTTCCTTGTAAAAATGTTATTAAAATAAATTGAAAAACGAAAAAACAAACATACTGTTATAAAGAGAAAAAAACACTCTATCGAATGATAGAGTAAAATTAATAGGTTCCCATTTAAAAAAAATTACGCGGACAAGCGTAACTCAAAAACAATTGAAAAAGAAAAATAAAATTCAAGTATTCTCAAATGTAGATGAAAATTTCTTAAAAAACTTTTGTATTGAACATAATTTCCTAAAATGAATATTAACTACAACTAACCCTCTATCTATTTTCTGTAATATAACTCGTTAGGTCTTTTGGAAATAATCTGATGAACACACAATTTATTAATAAAAGGCGTCCGAATTTTGCTGACTACAGGCTAATTCATTATTAACAAAATATTTACTTTAGGGCCAGTTTTACCATCTCTGGTTAAAATTTTAACTGTCAGTCACATAAATAAAATTGAAACGAAATGAACTTTCAAATGACAAACTGATCATTGCTGTCAATAAGCCAATTCAACATTGTTCATTCATTACAGTTAAAGTTCTAACCGGAGATTGTAAAACTGGCCCTTAGAGTTTACATTTCCTGAATCCATCTCTGTTAGTAATTCCTGCACTACAATTACTCAGCGCGCAGCTTCCATTGTTTCCCGAATTGAACAAAAAACTGGTTAGATAAAACCAACGAGATGTAAATGAAATTTTTAACCTGGTCGCTATCCCATCTCCATGCATAGGAACGCTGTAACTCTAACTGATGTTGATGGAACAAATGCAAACAGGTATCGCATTTCACTGTTATTCTATTCAAATCACCCACCCTACCGATGCACGTATGATAATCATTGTTTTCCTGCCGTCAACACGACTGTAATCTAATTATTACCATGGAGACGTAATTCGAATGGAGCTCTGTATTTGTTGGAAAACAAATTGGACGTATATGTTAATTAAATTTCGAGTTACTTATGATGTATGAATAGTTATTTCTAAACTAAGTGCAAGAAGACGTACCTTCTTCCCAAAGAAGCTCTTAGACAACTTAGATCTTAGTTAACGTATGTTTGGTATCCATACAGAATAAAAAAAAAAAATGTTGTAGCCAGTACAAGACCTTCCGTTAATTAGATGTATTTCGTACAAATCTCATACCAAAAGTTCATTGGAAAAGATTCTATATATCCAGTAAAATTGTAATACGAACATAATACAATTTTTTAAGAATTCCATACAGAAAGTTCCTTGGAAAATATTCTATAAATCCAAAAAAATTATCACATGAATATACATTATGTACACTCATATATAAATACTCTAAAACTGCGTACACTTACGTAACATTCTCTTTACAATCAAATAATATTACTACCAAGTTTATATCACTACCCATTTTTGAATTATTGCCCCAAAAGTCAATATACACCACATTTAGATAAAAACTTCAAAATTTTCAAAAATCTAATTTTTATATATCTAGATACTTCTCAATGCGCTGATTCCAAATTTTGAAATCGCAAATCGATATCTCTTTTCGTTCTCGAGATATTTAGATTCAAAGTTTTGCTCAAAACTGCCCATTTTTGGGTAATAACCCAAAAATGGGTCGAGATATGTATTTGGCGGCAACACCATTCGATTTTACGGGCAAAATTACATAGTACACAAATTTTCAGAATTTTTGAACACCGCATACAATCTCTAAAGTAAAATAACTGAAAATGGCCAAAAATCGCAAAAATCTAAGGGGTACCCCTTACGATTTTTTCAGTTTTTGGCTATTTTCAGGGGTTTTCAATCTTTTATTCATAAAAAATTAACAGGCTGGACAAAAATTATGAAAATTGCTATACTTATGTATTTTTGTCCGTAGAATTGAATGGTGATGTCGCCAAATTCATATCCCGACCCATTTTTGGATCAATACCCAAAAATAGGCGGTTTTGAGCAAAACTTTAAATATAAATATCTCGAGAACGAAACGAGATATCGACCTGCGGTTTCAAAATTTGGAATCAGCACATTGAAAATTATCTAGATACAAAAAAATTAGATTTTTGAAAATTTTGAAGTTTTTATCTAAATTTGGGGTATATTGATTTTTGGGGCAATAATTCAAAAATGGGCAGAGATATAAACTTGCTAGTAATATTATTTGATTGTAAAGAGAATGTTACGTAAGTGTACGCATTTGAATGCTACAAATCAATGAAGTTCAGAAGAATTACTAATTAATTGTAATTAAAATTGTGTAATTAATAAAATGTTAATAAAGATTGATAAGGAATATCGTTAATAAATAACGGCCGTGGCTATTATGACGCACATTCGCACCCTGGCGAGAATAGTGACAAAAGTCATAATTTAGAAATTCTAAGTTCATCAGATAAAACTGTTCAAAAATATGCTTACTATATCAGGAATAGTGACATACATCAAAAGTTTATATTTTTTGAGAGATGGCGCGAAAGTCGTTGCGTTTCGAGCTAATGTCGTTGCGTTTCGAGCTAATGTAAATAATTTTTTTCGCGATCGCCCAGAAAATGAGCTCTTTCTGATCACTATTTAGACCGGAAAGTCCTTCTTTGCGGAGCTAGCTCGGAAAGTTGTCTATAAGGGATCGGAAAGTACTTTACCGATCCTGGGACCGGTAAAGCTAAATGTTTCCATGGAGATCAGTTGTTTATTTATTTCTTATTTGCTCGCAGTAAAAAATAAAATAATACTTTTTTATTCTTTTTTCATGATCGCAAAAAAAATATTGTACCCAACATGACCTGAAAGTGTCTATACTGGGCTCACAAGCTTCCAAAGCTCGCCTACGGCTCGCTCTGGAATATGCTTGCTCACCCAGTAAAGTATCACTTTCAGGTCTTGTTACGTAAATTAAAAATTACTTTCGAGAACTGTCTTCTTTAATTTAAGTTTTACGCAAAACAAATTTTTTGACGTGTCACTTTTCTCGCCGGGGTGCGAATATTGGTTGAGCATAGAGTACTTTTAAAGCACATTTAACAGTAAGGTATTATGAAAAGTTCTTAACAAATAAAGGTATCACAAGAAAGGCTGCAATATTGTATATCAGAAAAGAATCCTGAAAAGAATAATGTCATAACCCTAAACGATATGTTCGTATAAACAATTTCCGAGATTACCCTTTCGAAAGCATGATCCATAAAAGCACTTGAGCTGAGCCTCTATCGGCAAACATCTCGCATGCACAAGGCATCAAGTTGTCGCGGTCGTGGTCGTGGTCGCGGCCTACTACTACGTGTCGTGTGTGTTCTCTCGAAGTGCAAACAAGAAGCAGTTTTAAGACAACACGTCCTCACCTTGGGGGAAATCACGAACACTCAAATATTTATACCCGGCTCTACCCCCGTCGCTGTGAGAGGAATGGCTAAGTTCGCCCGCTTTCTTTCAATTTCGTTTCCGGCTCTGTCAGTTTATATGTCCTGGGTGATTTCTTCCAAGCCGAGGAAATCATTTTTAAGGCTTTGAATTCATTGGATTTGACAGCAGTTTTCACACTCAATTTTCCAACTTATTTTCACACATTCTCTTTTCGATTTTACCTAGAACTTCGTTATCAAACTTGACTGAATTTCTAAATTGATTTCAATTTTTAAATATAGGATATATAAAAAATAAAAACCAGTGCTACAGTGCATAATTTGTTCAATGAATTAAATTGCACGGGTCGCTGATAAGGTTTTGGTAACAAATGAACAACCGGAAGTAGTAGTGTCAAAAATCTAAATATTATTTTTTGAAAATTTATGTTATTGCAAATAATAAAGAACATTAAATTCGAAGGCCGATATTTTTTTTTATTATAAATGTATTTTGTAGATTTAGAAATAAATAATGTAATATACAGGATGTCCCGGAACGTACCGGCAATATTTTAAATATGAATTCCAGAGTTTATTTTAAGTCGAAAAGTTCATATAAACAAATGGCCTAAACGTAATCGTTAACGAGTTATTGGTTATTTTATAATTTATGTGGGTAAAATTTTAGTTCAACGGATATTGTAATTGGGTACAAAATAATCAAAATCTACCCATTTTATGGACCGATGAAGCTTCTTTCACACGAGATGGTATCAATAATTTTCATAATTGTCATGAATGGGCTGCACACCGTTTGAATGGTGCAAATTACGAACATTGTCTAGAAAACTCTTTACCCATGTTACTAGATGATGTGCCATTAAATATTCGACATGCAATGTGGTATCAATACGATGGGGCACCAGCACATCAATGTTTTCGTGTTAGAGAGCTTGGCGTAACGTACATTTTTCAGGAAGATGGATTGGAGTAGGAGGACTCCATTAGATTTTTATCTTTGGGGGTCACATGAAACAGATTGTTTATGCAACTGAAATATCCACGATAGAAGAATTACGCCAAAGAATATAGCAGGTTGCCGATATTATTAGGAATATTATCAACACATCTATCTGTTCTGCGACGTGCGGCTTTGTGTATCGAACACAATGGAGATAATTTTGAACATTTTTTGTAAATACAATAAAAATAATGTATTAAAAAATTATTTCATAAAATTCATTGAACTAAAATTTTACCCACATAAATTATAAAATAACCAATAAGCCGTTAACGGTTACGTTTAAGACATTTGTTTATATGAACTTTTCATCTCTAAATAAGCTCTAGAATTCATATTTGAAATATTGCCGGTACGTTCCGGGACATTCTGTATACAGAGAATTTATTTTAAAATGCAACATATGGTCAATCACTTCCATGGTTACTCACTATTGTCAAAAAATGACAGCACTGTAATATTTGTCCATTTTAAAATGCAACATTATAAATAGAATTGCAGCACAGGAGATACGTCCAGAACACATCACAAAAGGTGTCAATTCTTAATACGACCGACTAGAATATTGCCTTAGTGTGAATGGGGGTATTTTTTAACATTTATTACATGAAAGATGAATTTTTGTAAGCTAAAGTTTGTTAAGATATGCTGCATTCATATTTTGATTTTTTTGTTAATCGTAATTTATTGGAAATTTGTTTTGATAATGCAAAACTACAAATTTTGTATGTTGCATTTTAAAATGGACAAATATTACATTGCTGTCATTTTTTGACAATAGCGAGTAACCATGGAAGTGATTGACCTTATGTTGCATGTTAAAATAAATTCCCTGTAGAAGAAACTGATGTAATAAACTACACCAAGAAAACCAATCAACAAATTCAAAACTTTGTAACATAGTTCTTAATTGACAGATAGATGACAGTGTCAAAGATCAACAGTTTTAATGACATTATTGAAAGGGTTTTCTAGGAAGTAAGTACATTTAATTTTTTAATGATATTATAATTATATATTTAAAATTATAGACAAAATGCGTATATCCATAAGAAGTACCACCATTCTTGTTAATGAATTGGAAGAATATCTAACATATAGCAACTTCCTCATAAAATACACAAGAAAATAATAATAATAATAATAATAATAATAATAATAAATAAACTTTATTGACTTCAGTCAACGGCGGAGTTCAGCCAATGGCTGTTCTTCCACTGAATACATATATGGAGCAAACAATAAATTTGTATATAACATGCTCATAGAATAGTAATGACAAACACTTACATACATAATTAGTAATTGACAGATGTCATTATCAAAAAACAACAGTTCTAGTGACATTACTGAAAGCAATTTTTGGGAAGTAGATAGTTCTATTAATAAATTTTTAAAATTACAGGTAAAATAGATGTATATTACTTTTTTGCCCTCTTGAAGTGTAATGGGAACTTTACAATTGTATACACAGCAAGTGTAACCTACATTTTACGCTTACTGTGTTGTAACTTGTCTAACTATGCGGTAAAATAATCAAAATACACTGGACGTTTATGGGCATTTAGAAAAGAAATCATCTTTACTATAATAAAGCTCATGTAAAAAAGTACTACCTACTTAAGTTACTTTTTACTTTAACATTTCCTATATTTAAAATTAATTTATATAAACCAAAATTATGGCAGCGACATCTGTCATTATTGTAAAAATCCGCCGTTACCGACATAGTCACCGATCGATATACCTGTCAAATACGCGAGGCGAACATTGCTGAAATGTCAAATATCGACACCTACCTATTATTTATTACGAAGACAAGATGAGCAAATAAATATATTATCAGTCACAAACAACGTCTATTATTACAAATAAATTTTCGCTAGAAGAAGTACTCTAATGAAGGTAAGTAAAATCAAATTTGGAAATTGACTTAACCCCAATATTTTAAACTAACCCTTTTCAGATGTACAAACTATCTCATTAAAAAAAGTGATTTTCATTATCGTCGGCCAAAATATTTGATACAATTCTCGTGCGTGAAGTATTTTACATGCACTCGAATGTAAATAACTATTGGGACACTATATATCAACTTTATATACATAATATCAATACTGTTCAGTAGAGATTATTACTTCTTGAAAAGTAAAATTTTCCAGAACTTTTAAAAACTCGTACCTACTTTGAAGTAAGTTCAAGTTCGTATTTTTAATTAATATTGCAAAAGCAAAAGTTGTTTCATTTTACGAAATTTTAATTTTCAAATTTTTAAGCAAACAGTAAATTGGTTTCACTTAATTACTTTTTTTTCTGAGTTTTTCGATGTGTTTCATTTTTAATTATGTATCTTCATAATTCATGCCAGCATAAGGTAAAAGTTTACGTTTACCTTTTCCCACCAAAAAGTGACATTTAATTAATTAAGTTAATCTGCAACTTTGTTTTTTAAAATATAGATCTAAAATAAATAAAAAAGAAAATAACTATTCGTTCCGATCTTTTCAATTACCTGTACATAGTCTGGTCCGATCACCCTAATATCTAAATCCTAAATTTATATGCCCTAAATAACGTCATTATTTAGGATTTTAGGAATTAGATTTTAGAGTTTCGCGGGAGCACGCTATGCTTTGAAGTGGACAGGCACTAATTACTCAAATCATATTCGTTGCTATAATTTGTATAAAACGTCAAATTTACTGTCAAAGAATAGTTTCTTAGTTTCTATTTTATGAAATATAATATTAACATTTAATCTGAAGCATGAAATTAAATCGAATTGTATAATTCATTTTTGTTATTTTAAAGTGTTGCCATACAAACAAATGGATGTCATTAGTGTCCCATTCGGAGTTGTATTTATATGAAGAAGACCTAAATCCTAAAAACTAAATGCCAAAATGCAACATCGGACACAGCCATAGTTATATTTAAGAAATAATGAATCTGTCATCAAATTGCTCGTATTATTCTATCATACCCATGCGGTTCCTTGTCGACATATATCCGTTGCAGATTGTTGTAAAATGAATAATATAGTTATGACAGTTGCATTATGTAACTTCACGGCAACCTCCTCAACACGTCGAGTAATTGGGAAATGTCAAGCTATCATGAGCAATTAGCACACAATCCTTGTGCATTAGTATGCCACATCCGTGTCTCGATCCAATGTGTCGATGTGTTAATGTCACTCCATACGTCCTGGAAGCCATGTACGTGTTATGTGCTCGAATTACATATCCTGCTAATTCCTAGATGATGTACACCGAATTTCGAGATTGAGATAATTATGGAATGGATATAATACATGTAATAATTAATAATAATAAAAGTTGTATGAAGCTAAAGTCTGTGAAGGTAGTTTAGTTTAAAAACTTTCTGAGCAGATTGAAAATAATTGAAGTGATCGGTGGATAATGGTACAATATTTTATTTTTTACTCTTAAATCAATTTTAAAATTATAACCTGAAACTATCAGTTGCAATTGACATTTATTTTTAATACGAATGACAGTAACAAAATACATTTTTTCTACAGTCGCTATAGAAAGTAGCCATTTGCGCTCTCTTTTGTTAACGCAAAATGTCAGTTTGCCGCTCATGCGCGACAAAGTAGAAAAACGCTCGCTGTCCAAATTTCTAAATATACAATGTTGAGAAATGTCACTTGTCTACATTCTTAATGAAAATGTTTAGTTAGGAACTAATGGCACTGTAATTACACATTTATCACGTTCACAAATCAATTTGACATATGTTCTGTCGGTATTTAACATAACCTAACATGCCACACTGCTGTGAAAATGAAATAGGACATTCATTTACAAAAACGAAAGTATAATATGCTTAGATTAGATTGAATAAAAACTCAAGAAGAATGGAAAATAACGATAAAATAAAATTAAATATAAAATAAATTGTGTGAACAGTTATGTTTAGTAATAGGAATGATTGTACACAGATGGCGGTAGGATAGTTGCGAGTCGTACTGACATCTGATCTCTAGTTAACTATTTATTTTGATTACAATAAGTTATTAGTTATTTCGTTACTTAAATAATTGCGAGAAGTCAGTCAATGCACATACATGTCTATATAATCACAAATTCCTTGAAATATTTGTTAATTTTTTCAGTGTGACAGGCGTGACAACTAACCACACATTTTGCTACAAAAACTGATCAAATCATCACAAATCCTTGCTTCCACGCTCTAATTTTGTTTTTTTTTTTTTATGGAATAGATGGCTAATGTAACGATATAATCATTTAAAAGCCTTTTTAAGTTTAAACCGTATTTTTGTATTAGCCAATCGTTATTTATTGAGCAGTACTGTAAGTATAAAGTGTACATTTTATTATTTTTTATGGTGGAGGACCCCATTGTGGCGACTGTAGAAAAAATCTTGTGTGTGTTTCGAGCATAAATGGACATTGTCAATTTCGAGAGAATACCTCTCAATCGACAATGTCGCATTTTGCGCTCTTAAGACTTACGACATAGATCAGAAAAAAACTTTATAAAATGAAATATAACTTGTAAAATTTATTTATTTTTAAATACAAAAAAAAAAAGAACACTAGTATTAAGAATAGTATATATTAATGAAATTTACAAGTCAATCTCTATTCCTTTTACGGAATTTGGAATTATTTGAAATAATTAAAGTTTATTTTTATTCTCTACGTTGGCATGACAATGTTTACATTAAATTTTACATCTATCGAATATGCATCCTGCCACTATTGTCATTTGGTTGTCAGTTTACATTCATAATAATGCCTAAAACTTAAACAAGCAATTTCAGAAACCAACCATGTCATGAACTATTTCGAAGGGGAATTGTAGGCCATTAATTCCGTTGAAAGCCGTTCAAAAGTTTTTTTTTTTTCAAATATTTCTCTTGTTATCAATCTTTAAACAATGTATTTTTAGAGAGGATCAAAAGCCATGCAAATAAGCAAATCTTGACAAGCAGATATGGGCACCCGTTTCAGAATGACAGCTAGTAATAATGTACATAACTTACAAATGTCATAAATTTTAATTCAAAATATCAAGATTTTGTAAGTTCACGTGGTTTCTTTGTCACCAGACGCGTGGACTTTACTTGGCGAGTTAAATAAATCACATGAAATTTAGAATGAAAAATAATGACATTTGACATCTATGTATGTACATAATTACTATTACTGTTCTAAATAATTTTCATTCTTTGACCTCGGATTTTCGCCAAACATTTCCAGATTGTCTTCATCAATAGAAGAAAATTCCCCCGATTCATACGACTCTTCAGATGAAAATTCGTCAATCATATATATAACAGAAAACGACGGCTAATTACAAGGTTAATTTTTAACAAAACAGCTGACCAAAATCGTATAACTGCGCAAACTTTATTCATCATTAGTAAGAAGATAAACCACCTGAAATTGGAAAATATATGAAATTTGGAATGAAAAATGATGACATTTGTCATTTATATTACTAGCTGTCATTCTGTCACGAGTCCCCATATCTGCTTGTCAACACAGAACACTAACCTAAACTTGTCAAGAAAGACCAACAAAGTAACATGACTGCTCGCGCCTTATAAATTAGTATCTTATGTAAACTTAGTAGTATATGACGTCATTACTTTAGGGATATTTTTTGATGACGTAAGTCTTCACCCATTTCATTTCAGTAAAAATTTTACAAGTTAGTAACTATGGTAGAAGTTATTAGGAAAAAGATTTACGTCATCAAATAATATTATTAAAGTAATGACGTCATATACTAGTACGTTTACATGGGATACTAATTTATAATCATCATCACTAATGTAGTTTAGAAGCGAGTAACAAATAAACATATTTTTAATATGAGCTTTAAATGCAAATTCATTTTAGTTCTACAGTTTGTTTTACATATTAATTAAAGTTAACCTAATTTATATTTACATAAATGGCCATTAAAAAATATTGCTATAAACAAAACACAGGTACGTGTAGGTACATATATTTTATATGAAAAGAATAATTATATTTTTATTTTAAAAAAACTAAATAAATACTACACATAACTTTGAAGTGCTCTTGACTGCATGCAGTCAGGATGAACCAATAACACAAAAATATGTTTGTTGAAGTTTTTCCTTTGGTACTTGTGATGAATAACGTCCTACCGGCTCTGAATTTAAATTTCAACAATACGCATTACGTACAGTTTGTGCAGTTGCATTAGCTCTGCTCGTACTTATTCAAATACAGCAATTTTTCGAGATACGCATATAAATGCAGGAATTATTATAAACCAGAAGAAAACTGAATGCTCGCTTGTTATTATTATTGTTTGCTCGTATTTCGCTACTTATGCTGCCATATGCCAAATGGAGCTCAGAATTTTTAAAATGTCTGAGAAATGAGCTCGCCTTATTTTGATAGAATATAAATGGCTTATATACGTTCAATTTGTTCAGTAGTGTAAGTAAATTTCAAGTAGGAAATAAGAATAATACAGAAAAGTCGAGCAACAATGTATTGAATATCACCAGCATTTTGTTTGAATGTATTTACCGAGTATCTTTGAGTTGAATAAAAATTACCATTGCATTTCCATGAATATATAGAATTTTGTTATGTGCATACGTGCCTCATATTATTTCTGATATTTCACTTTGAAATTCATACAAGTTTTCATTGCTTTATCCATCGAGAACAAATTTTATATAAAATAAAACTACATGAAAACGATGTACGAGCCAAACCCAATGTTTTAGAAGTATTAAAATTACAGACGTGATTGAAATGTAAAGTCAATAATGAAACATTTTTACCTCTCGCTAAAATCGCATTTCCAGGTGTTAGTGAATAAGCACATTTTAAGGGTACTACAATCCAATTTTAACATTTTTACAATGATGTCTTTCTCTCTCTCTCTCTCTCTCTCTCCCTCTCTCTCTCTCTCTCTCTCTGTGTGTGTGTGTGTGTGTGTGTGTGTGTGTGTGTATATGTCTATGTATGTATATGTGTGTGTGTGTTTGTGTGTGTGTCTGGATGTTGGAAGGACGATAATACTTAAAACCTGTTTAACTACGTATTCCTCAATCTGATATTAATGGGAAACACTTAAAAGATTTTGATAACAATTGGATAACCGAAAGTAGAAGTTTCTTAAAAAAAATTGTCTATTATCTGTTTTTTGAAAATTTTTGTTATTACAAATATTGAAGAATATAAAATTCTCAATCTAATATACTTAAAAAAATTATTATATCTTATATAGATTGAAGTAAATGAAAATATAATATAATAATATAATATATAATTTGTTGCAATAAATTGCACAGTCCAGACTACACCAAGGAAAATAGTTGTCATATTCAAATGTTTGTAATTGACAGTAAATGTCAGTGTCAAAAATCAACAGTTTTACTGACATTACTGAAAGCTTTTTCTGGCAAGTACATTTAATATATCTTATTGGTAGGTAGGTATGTATATTAATAGTAATACTACATATATCTTTAAGAAATATCGCCAATCCTGTCAATGAATTGGAACCATTTTGAACTTTTTAAAAGAGTAGAACAAGATTCCTTATAGAATGAAAGAATACATACAAATAGAATTATTTAAGTGTACAAGAGATGTTAAGTTCAATACTTATGTAACAAAACGGAAATGGCGAGAGGTATTATGCTGGTTACAACAATTTTTTTTTTATGGGAAAATAAGTACGGAGCAAGAACATGTACTTAGGCTCAATCTTACCATCTCTGGTTAAAAATTTAACTATCATTTAAACAAGCAATATTAGATCGAATTATTGACAGCAATTATAAATTTGTCATTTGACAGTTCATTTCGTTACGGTTTTGTTTATATAACTGGTAGTTAAAATTTTAACTAGAGATAGTAAGTTTGGGCCTAAAATATTTTAACTTTGGATTTCAGGGTCGGAAGTGTTTAGTATGTATTGTATATACACAAATACAGAAGATAGAATTTGACATAATTTTAGAGTAACAAAAATATAGTCACTTATTGTCATTTTAACAAAATTATAATTTATAAATTTAAATTTATAAATTAAAACCAGCATAAAGAAACCTTAAGCCGACAAACTTTAAATTTGATCTGAAATATTTGAAAAAAAGTCATTTTTCTTTTGTAATAAAGCAACAGACATTTGCTTATTTTACCTACATAAAACTGTTACAATATATGTACCAACTATTTTAAGAACATAGAATAAATAGTTTACAATTACTATAAAGATACAAGGCTATTCATTTTCTAACCAAACAAACATTTGAAACAAAATACCATCCTCATCAAAGCAATCCGCAATAACCATAGCATCACAGCAATTACAACAATCAAATCAAATTTGCATGATTATCAGGGCACAATAAGCCTCAATTACAGTAAACAAAACACTGCATCGCGGCGATAACCTCGGGAATTATACACAAATCGCAGGGCCTAATGTCGTCCCACTGTGCAATGATATCCAACCATGGCTAACTGTGACTATTTGGAGATAAAGCTGCTCACAATAAGGGATGGAGCATTGTCTTAGAGAAGATGAAATTATATGGTGGCAGCGGAGAAACAGAGAAATAAGTTTATGTATTTGGTTGATACAACAACAAAGGAAACAATGAAAAATGTAATATACTCGTAGATATTTTTACATTCATATTTATTCATTTTATGTCCGATTTTATAAACGCCAGAAGTTTGAAAATTAGGATTCTCGGTTTAGGAAAATATATATTCAGAAAGGTGAAATAAGGGCTTAGCAAGTCTTAGAACGCAGGTGATACCATTTGAGTTTTGGGACCCAGAGAAAGTTCGGAGCTAAACACATAAGCCTATGTACGCACGTGCCCTTTACCAGAAGTTCTCAATAAGTTAATGTATAAAATATGAGTACATACCAAAATGTCGTAATATGTACGACCAATTTCTAGCTATAGTAGATTGATAAAAGCATTTGCTTTTGCTTATATATATTATTTTTTTATTTCTCGCTAAGAGAGGTATTGGATTCATGCAAAAAAGTGCATATACAAATTTTAGCAGTTAAGCTCGATTTAAGGTCCCTACAAACCGATTTTAACATTTTTACGATGATGTCTGTGTATCGTGGCAAGCATTTTAAAGAAATTAATTTTCAAAAATTAGTCAGCTTTGCTATTTATCATGGAAACAGCTGCTCATTCAAAAAATTCTCTAATTGACAGATGTCTGTTGCAAGTGCAAAAACAAATATGGATAGCATAGAATCAAAATTGGTATGTCATAGTGTTTCTCGCAAGTGACATGCAGAGAAAGGCAAAAGAGAAGATGGAAGTACTGTATCGTAGAGGTCTTGAGAAAGGAAGGACTGTGTGAAGAAGTTTCGTTGGCCAGGAATGAGTGGAAGAGAAGAGGAAACAGCGACCCCTAATAAAATAAGGAAAAGCTGAAAAAAAAAATAAGGAAGTGTCAAGTGCATTTTACTTAGTGTATGTTTATTGGATTTATAGAACCTTTTCAAATGAACTTTTGGTATGGAATTTGTAAAAAATACTATGTGTTCGTGTTCGATTTTACATGATATTAAATAGAATCTGTTCCAAGGACCTTTTGGTATGGTATTTGTACAAAATACATCGAATTGACGGAAGGTCTTGTGCTGGCCACAACAGATTTTTTATATTATTATGAAGATTAAATTTTAAATACCGGAATAGAATAGAATTCACTAATCCAAAAATGAGGATTAGCTTAAACTTTTTTGTGAATCGGGCTATACATGACTAAAACAGTGATGACTTATTTTCTGTCTTTGTCTACCTGGCTGGGGCTGTTCCAAATTGTTAATATTTTTTTTTTCTCGTAATTATCATACAATACAAAAAATAAAATTATAAGTAGTCATATACTTCATTAATGTAAAGTAAATTACAGTTTTGTTTGAGAACTTCTGTCCTCCCTTCTAGTCCCGTGTGGGGATGTGTAATTTTTCCCGAAATCATTTTGAAGCACGCTCAAAATCGATTATCCATGATTCACACTGAATACGATTTGAATATAAGACAGTTATGTTTACACATGGTTGTGCGATAATCGGCTTAACCCTCAACCCCCAGAATAGGGGTGCAGGGATTCTATTATAATAAAAAAATGCCGCGGTGGTAGATAGAGCCACTGGATTTTCTTTATCGGAAAATAACAAGCAACTTAATGAGACGTAGTCTGACTAGAATATTAATAGTATGATAAAGTCGTTCAGTTCCTAAACTAGCACATGAATTCCGCTATCTGCGATATTTATATAGAGATTTTTCATGTAACTGTACAAGGATTCGGAGTATGAAATTTTGATACCAACAAGAGAAATAAATCCCGATAAACATTGATGTTATAACGCTTCCTAACAGAGATACCTACCTACACTGGATTTATCTTAACACGCAGAGTGCCATGGGGGATCAACGCTGTCCCCCATTTTC
Source organism: Ophonus ardosiacus (assembly GCA_943142095.1). Taxonomy (NCBI): domain Eukaryota; kingdom Metazoa; phylum Arthropoda; class Insecta; order Coleoptera; family Carabidae; genus Ophonus; species Ophonus ardosiacus. Next base: position 2,784,287 of record OW964832.1, on the reverse strand, counting down.
CTTAAACCTTACGGTCCATTGTGGCCATGGGGGATACATGTACTCCGACAAACCGAAAATTATTTGCAGCTAGATCACATCACGTTCGTGCGACATTTCAATGTAAATTATAGGGAAATATATTTGGTAGATAGCAAGCAAAATGTAAGTTAATTTGGTTTCGGTGTAAAATTAATTTAATAAATTTAAAATTATTTATTCTGAGTATTAGCATTGTGGCCGTGGGGGATTAACGCTGATCGACATAAAAAAAAATCAAAATCACATTAACTTCCGTCAATTCTACGAGTATGTATTATGTACAAATCAAAAGTTCCTTGGAAAAGATTCTATATATCCAATAAAATTGTAACACGAATATATGGGTACTATTTTTTACAAATTCCATACAGAAAGTTCATTAGTATATAAATTGCACTTGACACTGACATCAACTAGAATTATTTATTTATATGTATTATATAGGGTGTTACAAAATAACTGTCCCAAATTATAAGGGCATATAGTACTTACCAAAATGAGTAAAAGAAGTTTAATTAACATGGGTCCGACCTTCAACTGTTTTTGAGAAAGAGGCTATTTTGTATTAGAATCGAAGAAAAATTGACTAAGATAGTGGTCGAACAAAATTTTGTCTTTGCCAGTAAATAGACTATAAAAAAAAAACAATAACATTTTATAACAAACATTTTTTTCACATTCTAATAGTTACGAAGTTATTTGAAAACTAAATATTGGCAAAGGTCGCCAGAACTTTTGTTGTACTACAATTATTTTATTTTTTTTGAAAAACAAAAACATATCTAAGATGACCTCTGAAAGGTAAACAAAATGTCTCATTTAATCAAAGTCGTAACTCTTACAGTTTTCGAGATAGCAGAGGTAAAAACCGAAAAAACTCATTTTTCATTGATGATTAAACTTTTTTCACTCATTTTGGTCAGTTCTATATGCCCTCATAATTTGGGACACTTATTTTTTAACACCCTGTATATATTAGCAGTTGCCGTAAAAATAACAAGATATTATTTCATTTTTATAATAAAATGTATATATATTTTGTTTTTTGACTGTCCTATATCATGTATATGATCAGAGGAATGAATAAATAAATAAATAAAAAAACATAAAATGACAATGTGTTTTTTCAAGAAAAACTATTAAAAAGTTGAAATACGGGTACTTCTGGTGGACCAATTATAATTAAAATCTAATCAGCTCTTCATATATACGTAAAGAAGCGGAATACAAAATAATTATAATTTTTAGAATTATAGTGTTGGCGATATCATAAGAGAATTTTTTGTCACACACTCACACACACACACACACACACACACACACACACACACACACACACACACACACACACATACACACATCATTATAAAATTCTAGGCACCCTGAAACGTGCTTATTCATTAAAAACTCGCCACTAGGACAATACCTTTCTTACCTAAAGATGACGAAAGGTAATAAATAGAACTAGCCTACTATTTCTTGGTTTTTATAAAATCCTTGGTATCTTTGTTAGGAAGCATTATGGCACCAATATTTATTGGTATTTTTTCTCAATTCGGAATCTAGAATTCATACTGCCAAGCCTTGTATTGTTACATCAAACACCCTGTATAACAAATAGGAATTGGAGAGAGATGATGAACTGGTCTAGGTAAGTAGTTAAGAAATATATGTATGTTTATCTACAGTTGTGTCTATTGTCTAATTTTTTATTGTTTCATTAAGGTGCTTAATCGAGTGTACTATAATTGATCTTTTTCCTTAACACTCATCAAGAAATTTAAGTAGTAAACATCAAAAACAATTCCCACAAGAACTTCTAAAAATTCCCGATAACACATCCACTAATCTTTGTCACAACACGTTAATAAATAAACTTCAATACAATAACATTCTCTCAAAGAAAAACAATGCTGTGATAAGAAGCCTCCTTCGATCCATGATCTCTTTGCTTTGAGATAAACCTATGGAGCACTCAATCAATCTAAACATCGAACGGCATCCATCAGCATCAGGCGATTGTCGCTTGTCTAGTGACAGTGGAAAGGGTTATTATGCGAGCACGGGTTACAATGTCACGTTCAGGTTGAAGATGAAAGTGAACAGGGGTGGAATACAGGAAATGATGAGGAAGTCAATGTTGTATGTTCATTTAAAGATGCTTTGTACAAGATATGCGATAAGTATATAACTGAATAATTTGAATTAGCATACATAGTAAATTAATGTGTTCATCTCACATTTTTGTTTTCTTTTTACCTTACGTCATTTTTAGGTAAGGAAGATATTGTCTTTGGTCAAAAAATCGGTGGTGTTTTTAAAGAATAAGCACGTTTTAGGGTCCCTACAATACGAATATACCATTTTTAAGATGATGTCTGTATGTATGTGTGTGTACCGTGTGTGTGTGTGTCCGTGTGTGTGTGTGTGTCCATATGTGACAATTCTAAAAATCATAATTCTTTCGTATTCCTCTTCTGTACAATCATATGAAGAGCTGATTAGATTTTTGTTATAAATGATCCACCGGAAGTACCCTTATTTGAAGTTAATAATAATATGTCTACAAAGTCACCCCTCTTTGAAACTTGTTTTACATTTTTTGACAATTTTTCTGTCATTTTAGGGACTTGACTAAGTTCTAGAACTATTAATAACAGTGGAAATTGTTACATGTGTGTGTTGCAAAAATTTCTCAGAAGATAACTCCAATTCTACAATTTTAAAAATTATATTTCTTTCATATTCCTCTTCTTTACATTCAAATGAAGAGCTGACTAGATTTTGGTTATAACTGGTCAACCGTAAGTTCCCTTATTTGAAGTTTTTAACAGTTTTTCTTGATGTAGTTATATATTATTACCTTCCGTCACCTTTAGGTAAGGAAGGTATTGTCTTTGGTCAAAAAATTCGGTGGTGAGTTTTTAATGAATAAGCACGTTTCAGGGTCCCTACAATACGAATTTACTATTTTTAAGATGATGTCTGTATGTATGTGTGTGTGTGTGTCCGTTTGTGTGTGTATGTGTGTCCGTGTGTGACAAATTTTTCTCCGACGATAACTCCAATACTATAATTCTAAAAATTATAATTCTTTCGTATTCCTCTTCTGTACATCCATATGAAGAGTTGATTAGATTTTGGTTATAATTGATCCACCGAAAGTACCCTTATTTGAAGTTTTTAACAGTTTTTCTTAAAAAAACGCAGTGTATATTATTTTTTGACATTTTGTTATTATACATATTAAAGAAAATACTTTTCTCTATACAGTTTGATTATACATTTTCCTTCATATTCAATAGATGTAGATTTAAAGCGTTATAAAGAAATTAATTTTCAAAAATTAGGCAGCTTTGCTATTTATCATGGATACAGCTGATATATTAAAAAAAAATTAATTGACAGATGTCAGTTGCAAGTGAAAAACCAAATATGGAAAAAAGTATAGGATCTAAAATTGGTATGTCATTGTGTTCCTCGCAAGTGACATGCAGAGAAAGACCAAAGAAAAGATGGGAGGACTGTATCGCAGAAGACTTGTGAAAGGAAGGACTGTGTGAAGAAGATGCGTCAGGAATGAGTGGAAGAGAAGAGGAAACAGGGACCCCTAAAAGAAAGAACGAAGTGTCAAGTGCATTTTACTTAGTGTATGTTTATGTTATAATTTTATTGGATTTATAGAACCTTTTCAAATGAACTTTTGGTATGGAATTTGTAAAAAATAGTATGTGTTCGTGTTTGATTTTACGTAATATTATATAGAATCTGTTCGAAGGACCTTTTGGTATGGGATTTGTACAAAATACATTGAATTGACGGAAGGTCTTGTGCTGGCCACAACAGATTTTTTCCTGAAAGACTGGCAATTACAGTTGTATCTTTTTAAAGATGACGTCAGCCGCTAATCGTTTGTTAATAATAGAAGAATTATTGGAAAAGTACGTTTGTAAATAATGTATATACAAATAAATATTTGCGCTTGTACATAACCTCTCTATGTGACGGTGAAACAACTCTTAGGAAAATTATATTAAATAACGATAAAAATAAAACTAGCAATAAAATATAACCAACAACGACACAAATAAAGAAAATTCATCCTACCTTGAAAGTTGCCATCATGGATCTCGTACCAGGAACCATACTTTTTTCTTTGACAATTTTAACAACACATTTTACAGTTTTAGTTCCATATTATACATAAACATACCCACAAAGACATTCAGAGTTTGTTAATAACAATATTTACAACTAAATCACTTATATTTCACGAAAATTTATAGAATAATACTCCACGAACGCGACAACATGAATGTTTGTTTATAACTGACAAAATACGATCGGCCGTTTCGCTTGTTGCTTGGTGCAAACAGGAAAAACCTGGCTTGCTTCGATTCCAAATCCGGAGAAAATAAATATTATTATGGTAGAATTTAATTAATATTTCACATATTAATGTATAAAATGGGATGAAATTTGGAATATAAGGTTTATAAAAATGCAAGATTAAAATGTTAAATTTTGAAAAGAATTGATTAAAAATAAATGAGAGTTTACTTGAAGGTGTTCTAAGTTTTTCTTCAATATTTAATCAAATATCATTTTGCAATAATTTGTACTGTTAAAAAACATATATGATTGTATTTAACATAATTTTTGTTGTTTCCGTCAAAAAAATTTTCGGCGATAACTCTAATACCACAATTCAAAAAATTAAATTCTTTTACATTTCTCTTCTTTATTTCCATATGAAGAGCTGATTAGATTTTGGTTATAATTGAACAACCGGAAGTAATGGTTTTTGTTAAAAAAACGCAGTTAAATATCATTTTTTGACATCCTTTACCTACTTTATTACAGGAAATAGAAAAAATTGGTTCATATAAAAGTTTTATTTTAAATATACTATTTAATGGCAGATATAGAATTTTTTTTTTCAAAGCAAGGTTTACAGGATACGACTATCAACTTTTATTTTTAAATAGTAACCTATAATTATTTTACTAAAATATAAATAAATATATCATCACGGCATATTACCCATTTCTGGGTTTGCCAGTATCTACAACACATGTAGACATCGGTATACGTGTGGGCGCTTACCAGGCGTCACTTCACGGGCACTCATAGCTGGTGAGGAGAGTGCAACACAGGGGTTACTTTTGTGCCATTTTAAAATTGGAAATATTTGGCGTCTGTCGGGATCGAACCCAGTTCCCCCGGGTTCGTGACCAGACACTCAGGCACGCGGCCACTAAAATATAAACCACCATTTTTTTCTCTTTTCATCAATGTAAAAGTTTGTATATCAAAAAAAATCGAGAAAAAGATAAATGAACAATTAGAAATTATATTTATTCAATTATTCTAGGTGGCTATGTGAAAATAAACAAAATGTAACAATGAAAATCAACGAAATAAAATTTAATTGTTACTTGTTCAAAGTGTTTTTTTTTTAATTAACAAATTAACGTTTAAATTTCATTTTCACATAGCCATCTAGAATATTTGAATAAAATAATATTTAATATTATTCAATTTTCTTATTTTTCTGTATTTTTTTTCATAAATTTGCCTTTAGATGGAAATATTTAAAATATAAATTTAGGGATTTAGTAACCTAGCCCAACCACAGAATTTACTTTCGATGTCGTAACTAAGCCGATAAACAAATTTTGCCAGTATCAGCAATGTTATTTTCCGAAAAATGACATTTTGTTAATTATTGGCGATTATACGATACCTACCTATTAGACTAGTCTTTGATGAAGAGATGTGAATTTCTCGAAACCCTCTCTGTATGAGAATAATCAAAGTGCAGTGTAGTAGGGACTGCCCGTCATTGTTATATCATTAATTCATATTGACAACGGCATTCTTTTAAAGGTTTGCATAGTTACACAACCTAATGATCTGTAAGCTTACTTTGGTATGTTGGTATTGCTTTATCTATGCTAGACATAGACACAAGAATGTTGATTTATATAATCCATTATGAATAAAAGCGATAACCAGAATATACTATAGCATAACCCTTATTATGGCTAACGCAGAGATACCTACCTATATGCAAATTAGATGCTAATGTGTTGTAAATAGCTAAAGGATAGCTTAAATGATAAAAAATATCTCAACTTAAAAGCCATTATTAATATCAGGGAAACCTTTTAAAGATGGTTTTGTAATATTTAATTTAATTTTTGAATTTATCATAATAATTCTTACTTTATGTTTAATGCATACAGGTGACCTACGACGAATTTACGCTCTTTATTTTATATACTACCTATTCAATATTATTTTATAAAATTTGGTATCTATCAGCCCAATTCTCAAAAAAGTTTAGGCTAATCCTCATTTTTGGATTAGTGAATTCTATTCTATTCCGGTATTTATAATTTAATTTTTATGAAATTCTCAATAAAGGTAGATACTAGGAATAGATTAGACTATATTTTAAGTTATAAACTGTCAAAATTAGAGTAGAATTCGGTAATCAAAAAATGAGGATTAGCTTAAACCTTTTTGTGAATCGGGCTGTAAGGGTTTTCCGATATGCCCGATTCAACTAAAATATTTTGAAAACAGTAGCACTCCCGGTTTAACCGCAAGTAGTCCCTAACTCACTTTTTACCTCCCGCTACCCTTGGTAAGGGAGGTATAGGGATCGTGCTAAAAATCACTTATCGAGATTTTAGTAAATGACCACTTTTTAAGGTCCCTAGAATCCAAATTTAACATTTTCACGATGATGTCTGTATGTGTGTATGTGTGTATGTATGTATGTGTGTGTGTATGTATGTGTGTGTATGTATGTGTGTGTGTATGTATGTGTGTGTGTGTGTATGTGTAGGGATTTTGTCTTCGCTCTAACTCAAATACTATCATTCAGAAAATTCTGAAACCTTGTATTTATACCCTATTCTAATATGAAAAGAAGCCATTAGATTTTGGTGTAAATGGGATAAGCTCATAATGGTTTTTCTTCAAAAAATACCATTAAATGCCATATTTTTGGATTTTGTCGGTTTAAAAATTAAAGATTATTGAATTTTCTACAGGAATACATTAATACTTTATCTATATACTTTACAGATAAATATATAAATAATTTTTTTTTTACAAGTCCCGAAGCCTAAGAAAAACACAATTCCTTTGTTACACAGTTCATATTTCAAATGAATGTAACTGACAGTAACTGTCACTGTCAGAAAACTAATCACTTCAAATTAATAATAGTGACATTTTAAAAAGAAAATAGTAAATAAAGCAATAGTTTTATGCAATGGAATAGTTTGCAGCGTTAATAAATACGTAGGTATGTATTTAAATTAATAAAAATTAAATAGCGGGAGGTTTTGTGTTGGCCACATCAGATTTTTTTAAATGGAATGCCATTTTTACCTCCCTCTATCCAAGATAAAGGAGGTATAGGGATCGTGCTAAAATCGCATATAGAGATTTTAGTGAATAAGCACGTTTTGATTTCCCCAGAATCCGATTTTAACATTTTTACAATTGTCTCTAGGTATGTGTGTGTGTGTATGTGTGTGTGTGTGTAAGTGTGTGCGTGTATATGTGTGGATCCTGAGGACACGAATACTCAAATACTATCAATCAAAAAATTTGAAATTTTGTATACCTACTCTATACTAATGTGCGTAGAGCTCATTAGTTTGCACTGTATATCGGATAACCGCAAGTATCACTTATACAAGTTTTTAATAGTTTTTCTTGAAAAATACATAGAATATAATTTTTTAGTAATTTTTACTAATAATAATTGAATCATCAATTTTACGATAATAGTATTCAGTAAATAACTTTAAATTAAATTTTCCTACAACCACTGTTAAAAGTAGTTTTTTTAACGGTTGCTTAGCGAGTTAAAAATAACAGTTTATAACACAGTGAATACTTTTAAATCGTTGTCATTGACAACGGATTAAAAGTAAAAAACAAATTTACTTTTAACACTAGTGTTAAAAAAGAACTAAATCTAGTTACATTTAGTGTTAAAAATATAACTAAATCTAGTTACATTTATTGTTCATAAGTATATGTAGTTTCATTTTATATTTATTTTTGTACTGAAATGATTTATATAGGTATTTTATGAGAAATACACATTACTTTGGAACGTTTATTGTTATGGTACAATTATTACAATTGTTTATAGTAATTTCTTGCACGGCGCTTGAAGAATTGGAATTTAAAACAATATTGTTGGAAGTAGAGGTTAGAATAAACAATTTTCAGTTGTTCATAGCAAATACATCATGACCTGTCATAAATGTCATTCTATAATTTTTAGTTTTTACTAATACATAACTAGGGTCGTAGGAAAAATAGTGTATGATATTCGTGTTAAAAGTGATTTTATTTTATTCGTGGGGTTTGTTTTACTCGGCTTCGCCTCGTTTCACAAACTTCCCCGCTCACTCATAAAATGTCACTTTTAACACTTATATCATAAATAACTATTATAAAATAATTGATTTTTATATATTATCTTGCCTATGCGTCAAACAAAAACAATCCTTTAATAATAATTTTGACATATTTAAACAAATGTCACTGTTAGGACGCAATTACATTAAAATGTGAAGGAGAATATAGTAGTAATATATTTGATTTTACTGAAATTAAGGTTTGTAAAAATTATATACTTTCCAATAAACATAAATTTTATATATACTATTGAATTGCTTCATTGTCTTTCAGGGTGCGGCTCTGAAAAGACTTTGTGTAAAAATACGAGTATTATTTTAATTTAAACCTAACCTAAAGACAATTAAGAATTTTTAAAACTACAAGTTGCTTCAAAATTAAACGAACTTTCATTTAAAATAATTTTAAAAATTAGAGTGTAGGATCCCATAGTTAGGTTATTTAAAAATTAAATATTGGCCAAGGTTACCACAACATTTAAATTATTTAATATTCATCTCTTAAATCATATACTTATATATCGCGTATTCTGTATAATACATTAATTATAAGAAACTACAACTTGTCCAGCGAAACAAAGTGCCAAAAAGCGTTCTTTATTTGAATAATAAAAATGAACTTGTACTTTCCAATACCAATACTCCAATGGAAAGAATGTTACTTTATTAGGATCATAAAATCCGTTTGTCTTCGTATAATTAGTACCCTAAAATGCAAAATATGTTATTATTTATAAAATAATAAATGTTTGAAAAAAAAAACACTAGCCTTGTGATAAGGGCAAATTGCAGGAGGTTTGTAACTGTATACGGCATTTGTTAACATAGTCGTCTTTGACTTTAACAATGAACAAAGATTTTTTATTTTTATGGATGTATAAAATTGGCAAGAATCTAATGTGTCCTTATTTGCACATCGAGTTATATTTGCAACAGCCTGAAAATTAAATAAAACATTTAAATTTGAGGGGATCTTGTCAATATGACAGCTAATAGTTTTGGAAATAGCAGATATATTCAAAAAATTCTAAGTGGCAGATGTCAGTATCAAGTGCAAAACCAAAGATGGAAAGTATAGGATCAGAAAGTGTTATAAGTCATAGGGTTTCTCGCAACTGACATGCAGTTGCAGCCTCGCCTCAGGATTTGAACTTTCAATGCCTGGTGTACAAGGAAGGCCAAAGAAAAGATGGAAGGACTGTGACCCAGAAGACTTGAGAGAGGAAGATCTGTGTGAAGAAGATGCGTTGGTAAGAAACAGCGACCCCTAATAAAATAGGGAAAAGCTGAAGGAGAAAGAAAGAAGCGTCAAGTGCAATTTACATAGTGTATGTTTATGTAATAATTATGTTGGATTTATAGAATCTTTTTCAAGGAACTTTTGGTTTGAGATTTGTACAAAATACATCAAATTGACGGCAGATCTTGTGCTGGCCACAACAGATTTTTATACAGAATGTCTCACAACTCGCGCCCTATACGAAACTGACATTTGCCGACGACAATAGGTTGCCAACAAATAGAAGAAAATAATTTGGAGCTGCTTGCATAACGGAGTTACAAGACTTTTAAATCCACCAATCCCGGAAGGATATCTTGAGGTGTGATGATATTATTACAATATAAAACTGGTTGCTAGGTTTTAAAAATACTACTACTGAGTTACAAAATTTGTTTGACTTACTGTAATTTTGACACTTTAGACTTGACTTTTCACTGTCAATAAATTTAGGTTAGCGAAGGTGTCATCCGAGATCATCATTTATATCGTACAGTGCAACGTGTTGTAGCAGCTGTGTAAAATGTGTTAAACGAAAATATTATTGTCCACATTCTCCGAAAATTATAATCATTTCTAAGTAATCAGCGGCTGAATACATGGTAAGAATTTGCCTTTTTTTATTCAACTTGTCAAATTTAATTTGACACTGACATTTTTCGAAAACTACAGTCGCCCACACATTTTAAAGAAGATTTGATTTGTATAAAACCATAGTAACGTAAAATTACGGCAAACACTCGTTAAAGGTGTAGGTCTCTGATTGGTCAATTTTAAGACGTCTTTTTTCTAATATCTTTTAAACTAGATTTTTTTTTCTTCGAAATTACACATTTGAGAGCAGTCTCGTGTTCGCTCTGGGGCGGGAGTTGTGAGACTCCCTGTATTTTACGTTTCATATACTAAAGTATTTTTAAGAAAACTGCTATATTAAACAGAGTTGATTAAGGGAAATTTATATGTGTAATGTTGTAGTTAGGAACATTGGGTTGACATATATTCATTTATTTGAAAGTTCATGTCAATTAGATTTAGATATTTGTAATCTAGTATCAACCTTTTAAAACAAAAAAATATGTATCGAAAGTACCTATATTGAGTTTCGTAATCACTTTATTATGAACGCAAAATATAAAAGTAACTATTTTCTATTTTGTATCTCTAACAAAGATATTGCAGCACCCAAAAGAGTTCTTTAATAGCTTATTCGAGTGCTGTAATAGACTAGGTAGTACAATTTATTTTTATAAGGTTGGTGGCTAAAAATATTAAATGTCAAATCTCGTTAAATAAACGAACACAAACGATTGTAAAGAATTTTATTTTTATATAATTTTGAGTTCAAAATTAAGAATAAGAAGAGAAGACATAAATAGAAAATATCGTATAGTGTTACAAAAATAAGGTTAGAGTTGTCAAATGAATTATCACGCATCATAATTATATCGCCAACTGATAAAATTCCCTAAATTTTGACATTACTATTTTTCATTTAAAAAATGCATAGGAAGTGCAAAACAGAAAAAAATTGTATAAAGAACTCATGTCATAAATGTCGATTATTTTGTTCGAAGGATTGGATAACTCCGCTGCGCGTCGTGATCCTAACTTCCTTCTTCCTAACTATTATATAACGTGTATAATAAGGAAATTGAATTTGTTCTACTATGTACAGCATTTTACAATACCTGAAAATGGTCTAAATCATGAGCGGCAAAAAAGCTTGCTTGTGTTATTACAGAAGAATGATTAACCGTTACCCAAACAATTTCTCCAGGAACAAGTGACGAATTTGGAGACAAGTAACATGTATCGATTCTATCGATCACAAGTGCTTTTCTTTGCTAAAAAAAAATATCGATAATATATTTTATGCACGGACGTACCATAATTTGACAATTATACACAAATTTCTTTGACATAAACGTCATTTTATAGTCCGCGGGCCTCATTATAGCCCGCCGGGTTATATTGAAACGTCAAACAAAAATATAACCTACAACATAAACAATTTAAACAGGCAACATGAAAAGTTTTTATTACAAATCGAAAATTTTTATATTCTTTAATGGAAAATGAAAATTAATTTTGTGATATTTATATGGAAAGCACGGATATACACAAAATAAAACTCAAATGATATATCTAATAAACAAACAATAAACTGTTGTTCTCCGCTTTCATAGCAACACTAGATACTGGATGTACGAGGACAAATTCTTTTCGATACAATTTTTCTAACACTCACAACTTGAAAATTTTCGTTTTGCTTTTATGGCCTTTGACGTGTTTTTATCCCTCGGCTTACGCCTCGGGCTCAAAATTCCGCCGCAGGCCATAAAAGCCTCCTTACGCTCTTAATACAAAATAACTATTATACAGGGTGTATCAAGATAATGGAACAGTGCATTTTACTCGTGAATGTAAAAAGATACAGAAAAAAGTGATTAAGATATTTTGTAAGGTATAGAGGGGGACATATTTTAGCATAAACTTTATTATCTTAAATTCAGTGGTACTGAAACTACAGGGCAATATTATATTTTTTTAAATGGCATTATATATATTTTATTAACTCATTAAATAGAATTTTATTCTGAATTCAACGGTATAATAATATCGTACTCTTACATTGCGAAAAATTTGATAAAAATTAATTCAAATTTAATATTTCATTTCTACTTTATCTAAGTAATCTGAGCAAACATTCAATCAATAAAACAAAATAAAATATATTTTAGTTTTATTACATACAAGTAAGCTACGATTTTGGCAATAAATTCAACTTTTAAAATAATTTTTTTGTTTTATTGATTGAATGTTTACTCAGATTAATTAGATACAGTAGAAATAAAATACTAACTTTGAATTAATTTTTATCAAATTTTTCGCAATGTATGGGTATGATATTATTACATCGTTGAATTCAGAAAAAAATTCTCTATTTAATGAGTAAATAAAATATATAATGCCATTTAAAAAAATTTAATATTGCCCTATAGTTTGAGTACCACTGGATTTATGATAATAAAGTTTATGCTAAAATATGTCCCCCTCTATCCCTTATAAAATATTCTAATCACTTTTTTCTGTATTTTTTCACATACACGAATAAACGGCACTGTTCCATTATCTTGATACAATCTGTATACAACCGGTAAATAATGTTAACTTTATTCTTATCAAAATCATAATTTAATGTGCTTCATTATTTATCGAGGGAAATAAAGTGATTCAAGTCCTTTGTTAATTAAGGAATATTATCAATTATATTTATTTTGTAAATAAAAAAAGATTTTTGTAAAATTAAATTTAAAATAAATAGTTTTTGTTCGTTTATAGAAATGTGGATCATTATTACTAATTTCGTATGCTCTCTTGTTAAATAACGAATTTTTCCGTTTGTATGTAAAATACTGTATTTAACACGGGAGTAAAGTGTTATTATTTGCCTCAAGCGATTGCATCCCTCGGGCTACACACTCAGGATTAAATCTTCACTCTCGACAAATAATGACGAACTTTAGTCCCTTGATATATAAACTACTATTTGTACAGTAAATAAATGCATGAACCGAAGTTTGAGATTCTAATAATCTATTATCAGGGTTTGACGAAATTGTTCATCTTCTATTTATTTTTTTATATTAAATACTATGATTCATTTTTCAAAATAACATCACCATATATGAATTATTAGAATCCGAAACGTCAGTATTATTCATAAAAAAGTTCTTTAAGTAAACAAACTATATATTGACAGCATTCTCTAATATTTTTTCTTCCCTCTATTCATAAAAAACAGTCGACTAAACTCCTTAATTATTATTAGATTGTTTATTTAAAGAAGAGTATTGATTTCGTCAAAATATAGTTACCATATTCAAACTGTATTTAGCACAACAAAAAATAAGTAGCACAAAAATGAAAAAATTATTCATTTTGTAAATTTTATTGTTTAATTCTAAAAATCGCGAATCTAAATGATACTTGAATGTATTTTTTGGACTTGATGAATATAGATATTATCTATTATCTACTAATGGTTTACGGAAATACATGCCTTAATTACAATAATGAAACAATACTTTCAAAAACAGAATAATTAAATATATATAGGAATGTAATTGTTTCAACAATGAATATACTATCAAATCAGATCTGGTTATGTAACATTACTAACATTGTGTGAATTTAATACTATAATGTATATTTATAGGTATCTATATTATATTATGTATTTGTTCTAGCTTCAAGCTATTAATAAAGGTTTATATATTTATTGTATTTTATTATAACATATACACGAGTATGGAATAAAAAGTCATATTGATTTACGTATAGAAGGTGGAAAGGAAAGTTTTACGTATATCTATGGATGAAAGGGTGCAAACTTCTTTCGGCCTAAGGTAAGTACAACGTTTCACGCACAATTTCAATCAATTGAAATATTTTATGGGGTCCCGTGGCCGCGTGCCTGAGTGTCTGGTCGCGAACCTAGGGGAACCGGGTTCGATCCCGACCGGCGCCAAATATTTCGAATTTTAAATAACACAAAAGTGACCCCTGTGGTGCACTCTCTACGCCAGCAATGAGTGCCCATAAGGTGACGCCTGGTAAGCGCTGGCACGGTACATATATATCATCATCATTACTGATATCTGCGATAAATCAGATTGGCACGCCTAGAAATGGGTAACATGCCAAAAAAGTACTACTTTACAGATATTGGATTTATATCCAATATCGATATTTAAATGTGGATATGGAATAGCCTTACCCTCCACACAAATTTTCAGAAATCAATTTGTATTTGAATGTTAATGGTATTTTAAAACACATGCATGTAAATAATAGCCACGAATCGTTTTACCTGTATGTAAATTTTATGACTTAATCTGTTGGCTAACGAAGCTATTATTAACCTGTTTTAATTATTACCTTCCATAAACGTCAGATTTCTGGTTAAAAATTAAGTACTTTATGCAAATCCCATATACATAACATGCAAGGTTAGTTTTTATCCTCAAAATTCATGAACTTCATAACAAAAAAGATTTCGAAAGACAATTTACATAAAATATCCCGAATCAATATAAATTCATTTCAAAATGAATTCCCAATCTAATTTACTGTAGAAAGTAATAAATGAGCTACTAAAAGAACAAAACAAATTTATTGGAACAATTGAATTTCAAGAGAAATGAAATAAATCCCAGAAGAAATATATTTACATTGATTTAAAAATAAATCTTTCTGTATTTCCCAGTTGACCAAAACTATTTCCAATTTAAAAACTAAAAAGAAATTCAATTCAAATGTTCTTTACCGAACGTAGAAATAAAATTACTCCGTACTTCCTTTGGGAATACAGTGAAATTTTAATTTTGATTGATTAAACAAAGACGAGTTCAACTGAAATAGAAAATTAATTTAAAAATTTGTTGTAGCCAGCACAAGACCTTTCGCCATTTCCATATTATGCTATATACAGGGAATTTATTTTAACATGCAACATATGGTCAATCACTTCCATGGTTACTCACTATTGTCAAAAAATGACATCAATGTAATATTAGCCTACATACGATTAACAAAATAGCAAAACATGAATGTTGTACATCTTAACAAACTTTAGCTTACAAAAATTCATAACTTTCATGTAAAAAATACCCCCATTCACACTGAGGCAATATTCTAATCGGTCGTAATAAGAATTGACAGCATTTGTGATGTGTTTTGGAGGTATCTCCTGTTCTGCAATATTATTTATAATGTTGCATTTAAAAATGGACAAATATTACATTACTGTCATTTTTTGACAATAATGAGTAACCATGGAAGTGATGAACCGTAATGTTGCATTTTAAAATAAATTCTCTGTAAGTATTGTATATATCTAACATTTCTGGTACACACAAAAACAAAAATCTTCTTTATTTATTTTTTAATTCTTTCTTTTAATAAGTTTGCTCTTATTCTTCTAATGTTCAAGATTCTTCCAATTCATTATAAATATTTAATTATAATAAAATAAGAAATATTGGATCTACTTCCCAGAAAAAGCCTTCAGTAATGTTTTTGGTTTTTTGACACTGGCATTTATGTGTAAATTGCAAACCTTTTTATTTCTCCACTTGTTTTCCAAGGCCTGCGAGATTCATTTACAACATATTACTTTATATATTTATATTTCTCTATCTTTAACTCTATAGAAGATATAAAATTTCCCAGTAATGTCAGATAGAGCATACCGCAGTTAAACATGTCTTAAGTCTACAGTATTTGAGAAACTGTGGTTCCAACATCCACACATACACACACATACACACACACACACACACACACACACACACACACGGACATTATCGTAAAAATTTTATAATCGGATTCTAGGGACCTTAAAACATGCCTTATACACTAATATCTGGATATGCGATTTTTAGCATAATTCCAATACCTACCTCTCAAAAAAGCTACTTTTAAAATTAATATAACAATCACATACTTTTTTGAGGCTTTTCATTATGATTTATATTATTTAAGAGCATTGCCGGTCGCTCAACGAAATCAGTTTTGTAGCTAGTATGACACTAGTGCAGATAAACTTCTTACGTTCCCCCACTACTTTTAAGATTGCTAAGCTTATTTCTCACTAACTGCTTTTATATGTGTTTGTCCTTGTTTAAAACATAAGGGGAAAACTCAGCCCGTGTTGTGAAGCAAATTGTTGGAGTGAGAGAGAAGATGTGTGTAGTAGAGGGGAAACATATTCTCCTAACACTTTCTCCTCCATAGTCTATTGTTCCGATTTTTGAAATAAGCGGCAAAAAGGGGTTTAGTAGACATTAAATCACAGTTACACTAAAAGAGATAATTTAGATTTTTTTCACAGACTTACTACTAAAGGTGGGCGCTATGGGGATGACCCAAACATTTTTTATATAAAGTACAGCTATCGTGTTAAAAATAAATTTTAAAATAGCCATTTTTATGATGTTTTTCGAACTAAATTTAAATGCAATAGAAATTAATAATTATGCAAAATAATTGGTCAGCCCCATGCATTGATCTATCTACTATACAATGGTATCAAGTTTGAAGTTATAACTTAATATTTACGAGTGTAGTTTGATTTCTATTAAAGTGCTGTTTAGCGTAACACCGGCAATCGCCTTAAGATCGGCAGTTTATTCGTGATTCCTTTTTTTCTACTAAGTAGTGAATATTTCGACTGTGGAACGTAGGGTGGCTTTATATGCCATAAAGTACTGGTGATTTGCGTTTATGGCTTCATATTTACATTAGAAAAACTTACAAGGGTAGGGGTATAACCAATGGTTTATTTTCACCCTAATTTTGTTCGAGAGATTACTTCTATCTTTGTTTTACTCTTGTTATATAAACTAATAAATTTCTGTCCTGATCCGGATTCAAACTCCGCCCTCTGCATTCAGAGGTTAGCACTCTGCTAATGTGTTCTCCAATTATAATTATTACGAAATATTTTATTTGTCACGATAAATGAATTTTTAACAAGAGGTTTAACTGTTGTTTGACGAAGTTCATATTATTATTATTTATCACTTATTCGTATTCGTTCTATACTGTCGTTATTTAAAGAAAGTTCATATCTTCAGTAGCACATATTCTGAAGTGCAATGACAAGGAAAACTTGACGAAATTGGCCTTTCGCTGAGGGTTGGGTCTTAGATCAGGGTTGAAATCAATGAATCGACAAACAGCCGATACGACGCAAGCTGGTGTGCGACTGGCACATGTCACATGCTGAAACATTGAGGGAAATGCTGATGTAGGTTATGATACAAGGAACACGACCCCTGGAATATTGTTGGCGTTAAACTTCAACAACAACTTCCTGGAATACTAACTAGGGTAATAATGCATAATCCTTGATTTTATGGATCGATGAATTTTAGCTACCTTCATTCATCAGATAATTTAAATAAATAAATATGATTATTTTATCTATGGCAGGCTATACCAAATGAGCACAGTAAATTATTATACGGCATCATCAAAATGTAAGATTGTATATATACATACATTTTACCGGAAAAAAACTATTTCAAAATAAACTAGTTTGTAAGTAACAATGAAAAAATATTGTTTGCGAGTTTTGCTGGTCTAGATAGCTTTGAGAAAAGAGTAAAATCTAGTTCTCCACAAAACATTTATTATTGTTAGTTTGTTTTGAAAAAACAGTTTTGTATAAATAACAACGAAAATAAACAGCTTTCGAAAAACAACACGTTCTAAATTTGTCTTCGTTCTAAATATTTTATATGTTTTACAACTTAACAACCCAAAGTTTATTTTACCTGGAGTAGTAGTAGTATAAAGCTTTATTCTTTTTTTTTATTTTATTTAGTCTTCGGAGTCCGTCATCGCAGCTTGGAGTATCGACGCTTGTTCCTCCTGGTCAAGTCTACCGGTTGTCCTCGATTATAAAGGTACTAGAGTTAATCTTTTCTCAATATATAGAACCAGCTTTCGCTTTTCCTTTGGTTCTTCGAGTTTACTTTATCTTAAAGTTTAGTAGTAATTCCATACAGTCCATATCACCTTTATTACTATACAAATGTTAATAAATACAAAAATAACGTCGAAAAACAATAAAAGCTTCCCCAAAGACCTTGAAAATATGAGAAATGAACTAAATTATTTATCACATTTCTCATATTTTCATACACCACTCATACACGGTTAAAGATAGAATAACGGACGATAAGAGTCTGTATTCAGCATAAAATTTTCTTTTTTTTTTCATGTCAGGCATGAGTTTTTTCTTCGTCTGATCTCGAGTTACAGCCTTTTGAAGTTATATGATTTTTCATCGAAAGTTTGTGATCTATGAAAAATCATGCTTCCCATGGAAAGAAAGACAATTAGGTACATGTTTAATACAGACTCTCAACGTCCGTTATTCTATCTTCAACCGTGTATGCGTAGACCTTGAAAATATGAGAAATTATTTAAATTACTGTCAAAATCAAAAAATGAGAAGCTTAATATTTTTCGAGGATCGAGCTGTTAGTTTAGTTATTGAATCACACACGTGAAATTTACTGTTTTCTTTTTAATTTATTTTTATTCGTGATATAGACTCTCTGTATACAACACGACAATAGAAAATTCTCGAAATACTCAACGAGTTGCCTTTTGGAAATACCACTCGACCTTCGGTCTCGTTGGCTCGTAGTATGATCACGGTTTTAACTAAAACGCTGTTTTAAGAAATGTCAAATAAAATCTAATTTATCAAAATATGATTTTAAAGCAGAACATAGTTTGTATTCAAACACATATTTTTAAAAAATCGTTCTTTAAAAATACGGGTGAAATTAAATATTTAAATTTGAATTGAAAACAGTGTTTTAGTTAAAACCGTGATCATACTACGAGGCGTTGTGTTTCCAGGGGCCTGTTTCTCAAAAATTACTAGTTTATAAGTTACAAGTTACTAGTTACAAGTGAAATTTTTATTAGTACTAGTAAATTTTGTTTCTGAAAAGTATTTTACTAGTTCACAATTTACTAGTTTACAAGTTACTAGTTACAAGTGAAATTTTATTAGTCAAGTAAAATCAAGTGAACAAGTGATTCAATTTTCTGAGTGACATTGACATTGTCAAGTATTTTATATTGAAATTAAATTATTTTTCTATAAAAATATCTACGCTGGACGCGAAATTAACTGTTTTGGGGATGATTCGAGATGCTAAAGGTATTTTATTTGGAGAATTCTCTAATAAATTAACTAAAGCAGATAAAGTGAATGGACAAAAATATGCCAAACTTACCACGCTTTGAGTTTAAAAAGAACAGACAAAGACTACAAGTATATCAGGGACACATTTTGGCCAAACTTAAAAAAAAAACTCCATTGGTAAGATTTGTGACAAAAGGCAGTTCATTTTTAGAAGAACATTAAAATGCATGGTTTCTGTTCGTATCTCGCTGAAGTATAGGTCCTAATAAATTAATCAATGTTTCAAATTTATTTGCCGTGAGTCTAAACCTCTTGTTAAACGCATATGAGGTTTCTGTAATGGCATAAATTATTCTTGCTTTGAATAGTTTTTGACGACGCGCAATTACTTCTTTATCACTAGACTCAGTGTCACTTGACCACATTATTAGGTATATTATTTTTTAAAAATATATTAGCACTAAACAACAACAAACACTACATGAAACTAAATAAACATTAAGAAAGAACCACTAAAATACATATTAAAAAGAAAAAAAAAACAAAATATAAAATAATACGACTAATAAAATTTATATTCAAAATTTACAAGACTTTTGACACTTGTAGCTTTTCTCTAGTAAATTACTAGTCTGAGAGACAACACAAATATTTTGAGAAACAAAATACTAGTAATTTTTGTCAAATACACTAGTAAATACTAGTTCCCAACTTGTAACTAGTAATTTACACTTGTATATTTCAGAAACAAAAACTAGTAAACTTCACTAGTATTACTAGTGTAGGGACTAGTAATACTAGTCCAGTATTTTTTGAGAAACAAGCCCCAGGCATCACGTTTCGTATTATAGAGAATTTTCAATAGTCTTGTTGTATAGTATATGGAAAGTTCTTCAAACAAGTCATAGAAAAATTAAATCTACCCATCTTTTATTTGTAATAATTTTCATTAAAAAATACTATTTACATGCTCTTAATCAGGTGTTCATACTAGCAACTAATGTATTTATTTGCAGCACATTATTTTGCAAATTACCGAAGAATGGTGGGGTGAAAACAATGGAAACTGTATATACCGTGAGTTTCAGCTAAGATGCAACATTTACTATACTGTTATTAATATATTACTATGGATACTAGTTTTTATATGTACTGCATCGTTCCAGATAAAATGCAACATAGGTTGTCAAAGTTGTCAATGTCAAATTAACTTGTCATCATAATTTACTGATGTATAAATAACGTAAGAGCAGTAGCAATAAAGAATCAATATATTTCATACACAAATTAGAACATATTTTCAAAAACTGCGCCATTAACAATTAAACAATAATTTAGACGATTATAAAAATGTTCACAGACAAAATGTAATACTTCGGGAGATAATGTTGACGAAGTCTCTCTAATTATAAATTTATGTTCTTCTTCAATTTCTCTTGTATATACTTTAGATTTTAAAAAAACCCAGTAAAGGAAGTTATTTAAACTTGGTATAATCTTATTTTGTATAGCAGTTCCAAATATATTTTGTGAATTTACTTCTCCTGTTGTAAAAAAATTTGCTTCATCAGTAAACAAAATTTTGCTCTTCAAAACCAGATCGATATTAATTTTCTCAAAAAGTAGCTCATAAAAGACAATTCTCTTCTCATTGTCATTGTTTCTTAAGTCATAGTGATTTTGAAAATGTTAAAGATGAAATTTGTCGTCTTTTAATAATCTAAATACAGAAGTTTTGCTAATATATTTGCCAAAATTTTCATAGATAGCTAATTATTTTCTATTGTTAGTAAATTATTTCTCTTTTCTTCAGTCCATGCAGTTTTTGTTCTTGTCCTCTTATGATACTTACACAAACATCCATCACTTAAGTTTTGAAAATATTCTCGAAACTGAACATATCACACACATTTCTTAAATTATAAACATTGTACCTACCAAGTAACCATTCGAATCATTTCTTCTTTTCTAAACGTCTTTGAAGAGTAATGATAAGAAAAATTAATTTGACATTGACAACTTTGACAACCTATGTTGCATTTTATCTGGAACGATGCAGTACATATAATAACTAGTATCCATGGTAATACATTAATAACAGTAAAGTAAATGTTGCATCTTAGCTGAAACTCACGGTAGATATTTTATCCTGGAGCAAAATTATAGTTGTTCGGGAAAACTAAAAACCCCTCAACAATTAGCGAACCCACCATTTTTGCATTTACAAATTTGCATGTAACTCAAAACCAAGCCAACAAGTCACTATGAACTTCCCTAAAAACAAAATACAAAGCAAATGACGTTAGCAACTGCATGTGATGTTTAATTTGCACGGAAACATAAACCTCGGTTTGGTATAATGATTGTAGCAAGCGGTAGACATAAAAATATCAGATTCCCGTCAGTTGCAGCCGTCGACTGTCGAGTAGCATCAGTCAGCCGCTTGCGATACCTGCACCGAGGTAATTGCGAGTAATGAACTGCAGCGCGCCGGTAATTAAATTAATCAATACAACAAGGGAAGCAAGAAGAATTTACATAACATGCCGCGATATACATAATTATAATATAGGTATACAGTGCGGTAAGGGATGGTCATGTAGGGCCGGACGGTGACACGAGGTATATAGAGAGGCGATTACCTCACTTCACAAGATTTACAACGGTAATAAATAAGGGTTATATTCAGAATAGCCTCCTTATAACACAGGAATACTGTATCACGAGAATAAACTTTAAAGATATTCCCGGAATATTTTCGGTATACCTAATCTGGAAATAGGAATTTGCTTATTACTGCTGTTAGGGGAGCATTTTCGGGTTCATTTTATCAAGTGACGTCATTCTGTTGTTTTATTATTAACAAAGATTTATTTTTTGAAGAATTTTGCAGGTTTTATTGATAATTCTGTGAAATAAATATCAGAGAATGCCTTTTAAAAAACCCGCGTACATGATATGAAAAACAATCTGTTGTGGCCAGCACAATATCTCGCGCCATTTCTATTTTATGTAATGTGAATATTGTATTGCACTTCGCTGTTAAGACGTCGTTTTATAATGAAAAAATTACAGAACTTTACCCAAATATTGTTTTATTTATTGTATTTAACATGTCTTGTGCACACATAAAATTCTAATTGTCTATTTTTCATTGTATGATAAAGTTCCTAAAAGATAGAGATTATTCCAATTAATTAACAAGATTGGCGGTATTTCTTATGGAAATATGCATTTCACCTGTAATTTTAAATATTTAATTAATAAAACAAAAGATTAAATGTATTTCCCAGAAAAAGCTTTCAGAATGTCACTAAAACTGCTAATTTTTGACACTGACATTTATCTGTCATTAACTGTGTTTCAAACATTTGAATTTGCCAACTGGTTTCCTTGGTGTAGTTTACCTGTGCGATTTAATACAACCGAATATTATATATATATATATATATATATATATATATATATATATATATATATATATATATATATAATATAGTGTCTTTATCTCTAAATCTATAGAAAATATAAAAAAAATTAAATGTCTCAGACGTAGAATTTTATGTTCTTCAATATTAGTAATAAATAAATTTTCAAAAGTAATATTTAGAAGAATTTTTTAAAGAAACTACTACTTCAGGTTGTCCAATTGTTACCAAAACCTTTTCAGCTCTTCTCATGAATGTCATATTGAGGAAATCATAGTTAAACTGGTCTTAAGTCTTACAGTTTTTGAGGAATCGTCTTTCTTACATCCCCACGTACACACACACACACACACACACACACACACATACACGCACACCTACGCACACACAGACATCATCGTAGAAATGTTAAAATCGGCTTGTAAGGACCTTAAAACGTGCTTATTCACTAAAATCTATGGATATGCGATTCTTAACATGAATCCAATATCTTTCTTAGCGAGAGGTAAAAAAGATTGTTGCAAGATTCGCCAGATATGGCATATGGCCCCGTATGACTTCTTATTATTATCCAAACTCAAATTACCATTTCGTGAAAGAAATTTTGAGTCAATTGAAGGCATAACACAAAATGCGCACAAAGAGCAGAAAGCCATACCGTAAATTTTTATTACTTATTAATTAATTGCAAATTAATAAAAAAAAAATGGGGCGAATAATTTGGAGTTTGCCTTTGTCCGGCTGTGAAGGTCAGGATCAGAACTAAATATTGAGGTATAAAAAGAACTAAAAGAAGATAATTCAGTTTTTATCAGTCCTGCATCCGTGAGTTTTGCTAGTACATCAAAACCATATCTCTTTACTCATTGTAAAAGAAGATATTCTTTTTCCAACTGTCTGGGTTTGAAAAACCGTAGTCAGAAAATAGCAAATGATGTGCAACGATAACACGTGAAATACGAGTGGAAAGCAGCGGAAAATGCGGTAACTTTGGCGCTGATAATGCGAAACTTATTGGAGATGACGTGACGAGTTGGTATATTTCAGCTAGCGATCTTTTGTTTCTTGGCCGCCGTGCGGCAACTGTTTCCGCAGAGCGAGAGATAACACTGCAATAGAGAAAGAAAAGCACTAGACACAATGCAGGAGTACACTATCCTTCATATCTGAAAGATAAAACTTTCAGCAGTTCCCTCCTATGATTTGTTTTCAGACTTTTCTCCAATCTTTTATTGCGAAAATTATTTTACGTAATACAGACTTCTTAGAAATGTGGATATTAGTTTGTATTTAAAATTGAATTACCACAAAATTAGAATTTCTTTTCTAACTTACCTAATATTTATTTATGGTACTAATAAAAGGTGCTTTGCAATTCATCAGGAAAAAATAGAAAAATCTGTTGTGGCCAGCACAAGAAATATTCTATAAATCCAATAAAATTTTCACATAAATACACATTATGTACATATACATTCTCTTTACAATCAAATAATATTACTACCAAGTTTATATCTCTACCCATTTTTGAATTATTGCCCCAAAAGTCAATATACCCCACATTTAGATAAAAACTTCAAAATTTTCAAAAATCTAATTTCTATGTATCTAGATATTTTTAGATACGCTGATTCCACATTTTGAAACCGCAGGTCGATATCTCTTTTCGTTCTCGAGATATTTAGATTCAAAGCTTTTGCTCAAAACTGCCCATTTTTGGGTAATAACCCAAAAATGGGTCGAGATATGAATTTGGCGACAACACCATTCGATTCTACGGGCAAAATTACATAAGTACACTAATTTTCATAATTTTTGAACACCGCATACAATCTCTAAAGCAAAATAACTGAAAATGGCCAAAATCTCAAAAAATCGTAAGGGGTACACCTTACAATTTTTTCAGATTTTGGCCATTTTCAGGAGTTTTCAAACTTTTATTCATAAAAAATGAACCGGTTGGATAAAAATTATGAAAATTGCTATACTTATGTATTTTTGTCCGTATAATCGAATGGTGATGTCGCCAAATTCATATCTCGGCCCATTTTTGGGTTAATACCCAAAAATGGGCAGCTTTGAGCAAAACTTTAAATCTAAATATCTCGAGAACGAAACGAGATATCGACCTGCCGATATATGAATTTGGCGACATCACCATTCGATTATACGGACAAAAATACATAAGTATAGCAATTTTCATAATTTTTATCCAACCGGTTCATTTTTTATGAATAAAAGTTTGAAAACTCCTGAAAAAAATCGTGAGGGGTACCCCTTACGATTTTTTCAGATTTTGGCCGTTTGCAGTTATTTTGCTTTAGAGATTGTATGCGGTGATAAAAAATTTTGAAAATTAGTGTACTTATGTAATTTTGCCCGTAGAATCGAATGGTGTTGTCGCCAAATTCATACCTCGACCCATTTTTGGATTATTACCCAAAAATGGGCAGTTTTGGGGAAAACTTTGGATCTAAATATCTCGAGAACGAAAAGAGATATCGACTTGCGGTTTCAAAATTTGGAATCAGCAAATTAGATTTTTGAAAATTTGGAAGTTTTTGTCTAAATGTGGGGTATATTGACTTTTGAGGCAATAATTAAAAAATGGGTATCGATATAAACTTGGTAGTAATATTATTTGATTGTAAAGAGAATGTTACGTAAATGTACGCATTTTTAGGGAATTTGAACAACTGTGTGAATTTTTAGAAATGAAAGTATTGAAATAAAAATGGATAAATGCTACAAGCAAGTGAAATATTATAAGTAGCAGAAAGTATTTCAAGAATAACGTGATTTACAACAATGGTTTAATTAAAATTTATTTGTGTAAATTTTCATTTTTTATATACAATATTATGATTCTTTTCATGTTGCACACATTATACAGTAAAATTTTTGAAAGAAGGCCATCTACGAATTGTATCTATGAATTAAGATTTTGTGCTGTCAAATTTAATAGTGTCTTTTACTTAGTTTTTATGAGGGTACATAATATCTTGTGTACCTCATAAAAACTATGTAAACAACACTACTAAATTTGACAGCATAAAATCTTAATTCAAATATGCAATTCGTAGATGGCCTTGATCGGACTTCTTTCAAAAATTTTACTGTCTAAGGGACTCAGCGAGAAGTAATGTAAGTACATTTATGTATACAAGCCTTAAGGTTTATCATTAAACTCCTTATATAACATACATGTATACATAAGTATCTTTGACTTTAATTTTTATTAACAAAATAGGGATAGCAACGAAAAGCAGTGAGAACCTAAATAAATTACTTTGTAATTTTATTCAAGACTGGAAATAAAACTTACTCTAAAGAGAGTCTTCAAATACAAAGTTTTGAGTGAAATAGATGTTAAGCCAAGTATCCTTTCAATTTGTGCAACCCAAAGTTCGTTTACAAACAATGTGTAGACCAACTTCTATCTAGAGATACTGTCTACCTTAGTATTGTATTATTAGACATTATAATGTATGTGTTTTGCTAGAAGTTTTTCTTTGTATCAAAGAACCAGGGCCGGCTCGTGGTATTTTAGCACCCCTGTGCAAAATTTTATTATGCACCCCCCCCCCCCCCCTTCTTTAACAACCCAAAAAATGAAATTGTTTGAAACGTTTTATATACACAAATAAAATTGCACATAAATTCATAAATTTCAAGAAAAGAAGAATAATTTTTGTTATACTTATACAGGTTGGTTGATTTTTCATTGTTCAGCTTTCACCTGTATATTTTGACAGAATAAGATTCTTAATAAATTTCTCTCTACAATGATGTGTAACAAGTAAGGATTTACCTTTAAATTATTTCCTATAAAGCAAATAAAAATATGATAAAAGTAGGCTATGATATTCTATTGTTTATACCTGTAACTTCTGGCACACATGAACATTGGCTACGTAGGGGTTTTCCTTTGAATAAAATTATGTCTAACAAAGCAAGTAATAGAATTACTAGCATTGATGATTTACAAAATTATTAATACTTTTATTTAAAAATCAAGTAGCAAAATTTAATACAACATAATATTATTATAAATTTTGATATAGGATAGCAGCCCGACGTTTATTATTATTTGATCTGTGGAAACAACAAAGCATATCAACTTTTTCGCTATTACTATAACCGACGTTCATTTTTCTTAGTTAAATAAAAATCTTAACACCTTTCTCACTATTATAATCAGTATTATTAAATCTGTGACAGATGTTACTGGTATAAACAAACAATAGAATATCACATGCAGCCTACTTTTATCGTATTTCTATTTGCTTTATTAGAAATAATTTAAAGGTAAACCCTTACTTGTTATACATCATTGTAAAGAGAAATTTATTTAGAATTTTATTCCGTAAAAATATACAGGGTATTCCATTTAAAAAATAAAAGTTAAATATTTTTCTGGAAAATTGGTAGGCCTTGGAAAAAAATTGTTTATGCTAAATTATAGACTAGGTTGTATCAAATAACTTTTCTATATAACTTTTTCTTGTATCTTTAATATTTTAGAAGATATAATCTGGACAATGAAAAATCAACCATCCTGTATATTATCGCAAAAATAAAACATTATTCTATAACATAAAAAAAAAAAATAAAAAAAGAAATATCAGTTAGATTAGGATACGACAGGTTACGACGCATCATGAGTTAACTCTCTTTTCCTGGCCGGCCGCTAGCGCCGGCGTTCTGTGATGCGTATTACAAATTTAAGCGCGAAATACACGAAATAACAAAAATTTATATTAGAAAATTTATTTTATTTTTATTTTATACTAACATTGGTAAAATCAGCTCTAAAAATATAAAACTGAGTTAGGATAGCACTATAATAGGGTTTTGCTTGCACCCCCGTGCTATGCACGTGTTGCACAGTCGCACGAGCCGGCCCTGCAAAGAACAATATTATTACAACAGTCTAATTCTCTTTCACGTTTAATAATAACGTGAAGTAGGAATAAGCAGTGCTTAGTACCTAAAAGATTCGCAATCATTAAATCTTATTAACGATAAAAAAAACCCTTACGTTTAAGAACGTCTCGAGAGACAGAGTCCCAAATGAAGCGGCATTTAAAATAAGAGGCTTCTGGCTCCTCATTATCATCATCCTAAGAGTTTTTTGTTCAGAAACCGATTTGTTGTACCATCGACTAAAGTAGACTTCTTGTCCAACTCCTGTACTCTAAAAAGGGTTTTACGTTCTGTCAAATCCGCTTTATTGTTATTATAAAGGTAACTCACTTCGTCAATTAATTGTTGGCCATAACTGCAAACGAGGAATAGAATAACAATCCAGCCAAGAAGATGTAAAGCGTAACGAAACGAAGTAGTCATTGAATTTACCATAACTGTTTCGAAACCCAGTATACTTATTTCAAAAGAGGCTAGTGTTATAAACATTAGCATTGTTGAACTGAATGCTTCTGCCATTTCTTTTGCAAAGCTATAAATATATAAAAATCATATAACTAAGTATGTACATATAATATTGTTTGAGAATTCACATTTAATGGGTTATTGGAAAAATGGTAGGTAATATTTATACGACGTTCACAAATACTCGAAATCTGTCATTCATAATTTTGTAAGAATAAATTCTGTACAACTAATATTTCGAATATTTTTAAACAGTATAGTCTCGGACACGCACATAAAAAAATAGAATTGAAATTTTATCTAATTAAAATTAGATATTATTTAATCATGAAATATGTCTAATAATTTAGTATAATTTACAAATCTTAATTTAGCATTTAGCAAATATTTCCAATTTTAAATGGCACAAAAGTGACCCCTGTGGTGCACTCTCCACACCAGGTATGAGTACCCGTCAGGTGACGCCTGGTAAGCGCCCACACGGTAAAATATATCATCATTACTGATGTCTACATGTGTTGTAGATACTGGCACACCCAGAAATGGGTAATATGCCGTGATGATATATTTATTTATTAATTTAGCATTTTAACTAATCCGAAATAGATAACAAATATTTTGTAAAAAATCGTTAATTCAAATATGCAAATTGTTACTTTACTTACTTATTTTATTTAATTTTACTATATTTTGGCTTCACTCTTTTTGTCCTACAATTTTCGGTAATTTACAACGAGATATTAGGAAATATAGAGTGGCGCATCGCATGCTCAACACGTACTATACCCGTACACAGTTGAATGCTTAGGTCGGCAGCCATTACTATATCCGAGCGCTCAACTAAAAACGTTGCGCTGCGCTCATTGCACTATTTATTAAAAATGCCCGCAAAGTGTATTTTTACTCAATGTGGAAAAAGAAAAATTAGAAATAGTTGCAAGTTGTTTCACAGGTAAATTTTATATTCAAAATTTATCACAAAGTTTTAATTAGTGACTGATTTACGATTTTACCGCCTGTAGTCTGATATTAGTTTGTCGCATTGTCGCCTAAATCCAACAACGATTATAATCAATTTATTTTTATCTAATTATTGATATTTATTATTACAATCAAATTTTCTTTATTGAAACAAAAATTTCTGTTGTA
Organism: Ophonus ardosiacus; assembly: GCA_943142095.1. Taxonomy (NCBI): domain Eukaryota; kingdom Metazoa; phylum Arthropoda; class Insecta; order Coleoptera; family Carabidae; genus Ophonus; species Ophonus ardosiacus. Next base: position 2,754,833 of record OW964832.1, on the reverse strand, counting down.
GGTAATTAAAATAAATACATACAAGAACAATTATTATAGGTAATCAATTTTTTGTGTGACTGGTTATTATTTTTTTTTTTACCTCCCGCTACCCTAGGTAAGGGAGGTATAGGGATCGTGCTAAAAATAGCATATAGAGATTTTATATAATAAGCACGTTTTGATGTCTCCAGAATCCGATTTCAACATTTTTACAATGATGTCTGTAGGTATGTATGTGTGTGTGTCTGTGCGTGTGTCTGTGTGTGTGTCTGTGTGTGTGTCTGTGTGTGTGTGTGGATCATGTGGACACGATTACTCACATACTATCAATCAGAAAAATTTGAAATTTTGTATACCCATTCTATACTAATATGGGAAGAGCTCATTAGTTTTTAGTGTATATCGGATAACCGGAAGTATCATTTATACAAGCTTTTAACAGTTTTTCTTGTAAAAAATTCATTGAATATATTTTTTTAGCAACTTTTACTAATTAAAATGGAATATAATGGTTTAATCTTCAATTCTACGATAATAACATTAAGTAAATAACTCTAAATAACTTTAAATATGAATATATAATATAATTTATTTCCATGTATCACATAGCCTATGCGACAAACAAAATCATAATTTTAATGACAGGTTTGACATATTTAAACAAATGTCACTGACAGGCAGCAATTATATTAAAATTAAGAATGAAACCGTGTTAATGAGAATATAATAGTAAAATATTTTATTAAGGTTTGTAAAAATAATATATTTTCCATCATACATAAATGTAAGATGAACAGGATGATCTGATTTAAATTTGCTAATTGCTATTTTTGCAGCACTATAAATTAATATTAATTTACAACTACACATTTACGAAATGGATTATGTACGGCGAAGAATTTACAAAGATTGAGTTTTATATCACCTAGCAGATGATGTAGTACTTAATTTGGAGCTCTAACAAATTTTTGAGGAAAAACAATAAAACAATCCAAAATTTCGTATTACAGACTTTTCTATTTATTGGACAACAAATTAGATTTTATTTACAAACGATTAACCGGTAATGATACTTTACTTAAAGCTCACTGCTATTTTAAACATGGAATTGGCGGGAGGTCATGTGTTGGCCACATCAGATTTTTTTTTGTTGGAATCACATACTTTTTATTATAATCAATGATTTCTTTGTTGCAATTAAAAACCTCTTTTCTTTAAATCCTAAAGGGGTATAGGTAAGTAAAGCAACTTTTTATATTCATTAAATTTTTAGTTTTTAGCACCTGTTCAAATTCATATTTTCGTATTGGTGACTAAAACAATCATATTTAAAGGTCAATAAAAACATTATTTTCTATTTCATATAGTGATTATTTTCACAATTTTATTTATTTTATTTAAAGAATATGTTTTTGTTATTGTATTTTATATATATTTTTATGTTCGTTATTATTGTCATAATAATAATGATAATAATAATAATAATAATAATAATAATAATATATATATATATATATATATATATATATATATATTATCGTCTATGCAAAAAAACATTTAACGTCTGATTGACAATCAATATTTTTTCCAGAGAACACATTGATTTTTACTTTTTTATAAAGTTTTGAACTATGACGTGATTGGTCAGCTTTAAAGGCCTCTAGTTCTTGTAGAAAGTATGTTAAACAAAAATTATTGCCAGATTTACTATCTATGGGATCAGTTCTACTATGGGTTAAGCGCCGAACACTTATTACATAACACCCTGTATATGAGAAAAGAGCATCGTTATTATTTAGCTACTTATAAACAATTTCAGAGAGGTAGGAGACGATCCAAAATGCGAAACAAGAACGAAGGAAAAATCAAAAAGATTAAAAGTAATTAGATAAAATATCACTATACATTAGGTAAGGTAAGAGTCTCCTCGTTTGGAACCAATAACAAACAAAATTAAACTTACTCTATAATGGCTATATGGTACCGTATACAGTCCCTCACAGGAATATCGTTTCTAATATGTTCTCTCAATTGCTGCAATTGTGTAATAACTTGCATTAGAATCGCCAATAGAAATAATGTAATTGACAACATTAGATAAGTTGCAGTAGTGCAAACTGAAAACTGCCATAGAACCACCATCTGAATAGTCCACCAGTTATTTTCATAAGTAAATGGAATCCTAACCCTTACTATCAGTTCACAGGGCATATTTGGGGAATATTTATAAAGACTTCTTTTTTCTTTGCAATCCGACAAATTCATATACGGCACCATGACGTACATTAAGTTGCCAATTAATCCATAGGCCATAAACACCTGTGTTAAAATTTTGGCTTTCTTCTCAGTTTGTAACATTCTTTCAGGAGGGCAGAACTCTTCGAAAGACGGTAGCTTGCTTATTAGTTTCATGAATAATTTACGGTTTTGTATAAAACATACAACTATGTACAGAGAACCAACCATGGCTCCCAAAGCTGTCAAATTTTCAGTTATATCCATAACATTATCAAATTGGCCGCTACATTGTTTAACGAAATCAATAAAGACAGATAAAAAACCTATTGCAACCTGAAAATAAAAATAATGTTATGATACCTTAAAAATAGTGCAAGATGGTGCGAACCCATCATTCAATAAATCACATTCACAAGTAAAGCAATTAAATTCAAATTTAATTTAAAATGGTACAAAAAAATGTAGTCATCCCTCATTTTCCAAATAGATTTTGCCTTAAAATGCACTGAAAACTATTTATTTTTAAACTTTAATTTAAAATTTAGGTGAATACAACCTGCAGTGGTACAGACAAATCTCTGAGAAGTCGTACAATCCACATTTCTTTCTGTCTCTCTTCAGGCCACATATTTACAAATTTCATAAGTCTGATGTTAAGTTGTAATAGTTTTCCGTGGGTAGACATGATGAAGAATGTGTATAGAGGTCGCGGAGGAGATTTTAAGGTATTTTTCTAGGTCAAGAAAAAAATAATGCCAATTCCACATTGCGATTTCCCAACATGCTTTGTAATCTTCTAAAATTCAATTTGTAGTTAGGTAGGTACATGTCACAGATTCTGATTTATTTTGTAAAAAAATCTATTGATTTAGATAAAAATAAATTTTGCTGACATATTTATATTAATTTTTTATTGTGGCTCCTGTAATATTAGTACCTACTAAAGAATATTGCAAATGTTTATGCTAAATTACAGATCACGTATTAAAAAACTCTTTCATTTAACTTTTTCTTGTTTCTTTAATATTTCAGCACATACATTTGTCGGGGTCGAACCCGGCTCCCCGGGTTCGCGATCAGACACTCAAATATTTCCAATTTTAAATGGCACAAAAGGGACCCATGTGGTGCACTCTCCATACCAACTATGAGTGCCCGTGAGGTGACGCCTGGTAAGCGCCCACACGGTAAAATACATCGTCATCATTATCGATGTCTACATGTGTTGTAGATACTGGCACACCCAGAAATGGGTAATATGCCGTGGTGATTATATTTATTTTATTTATTTATTTACATTTGCCACTTAGTATGACAGCATTACTATTTTTATGTGCATTCTTTTCGAATTTTGCTAGCTGTCATAAGATTAATCCTAAGAACACTCTTCTTTACGTTCACCAGAACAAAAATAAGAAGAAAATTATCACACTTCATTAAAAGCCATAATGAAAATAAATTAAAGATTGCTCACGAAGGTATGCGAAACAAAAATCAAATGAATCAACGTAAGCCAATAACATTAATGAAATGTTACGCACGTGGCATTATCTGTCATATATGGAATATAGATTAATTATGGAAAATTGACATATTATTTTGACATTAACTTATAACAAAAGTTGGCACATGACTTTCCACCATATTTGATATATAAGGTAGACAATGAAATACTAACCATCCCGTATACCGTGAGTATTTTTTAACGTGAAACATTGGGTTTGTCATATCCATGTTTACGACTTGACATTTGATTGACAGCAATGTATTTGCCCGTTTCATTTAAAATGAAACATAGGGAACGAATTTGACATTTAATAAGACGTCAATAGAAGTTAATTTTGTTTAAATAATTATACCTGTTTTCTAAATTAAAATTAGTTTTAGACGAGTGGTTTTATGACTCGGCTAATATTTAAGTATAATACTTCTGTCAAATTCATTCCCCATGTGTGTCAAATCATAAAAATTCAACGATTATCTGTCATATTGACAAGATGTCATTAGAGGTTAATTTTGTTTAAATAATTATACCTGTGTTCTAAAAATTAAATTTAGATGTAGAAAAAATACTGTGTGCACCTTGTGCCCGAAATATGTTTAGTTCGCTCGAGTGGTTTTCTCCGCTAAATTTCTTACAATATTTAAATATAATACTTCTGTCAGATTCGTTCCCTATGTTTATTTTAAATGGAACGGGCAAATACAATGCTGTCAATCAAATATCAAGTCGTAACCATGGTTATGAGAAACCCAATGTTTCACGTTAAAAAATACTCACGGTAGAGGTACACTATATTTATATTTCCAAATGATATAAACTAAATTCTTCATAAATTACAAATGAGTTACAGAAAAAAATAACTTCAATATTCCAGGAAGTATGAAGCTAGGTTTCCACATGCAAAGATTATTAGCGCCAATTTTAGTGGCGCCAGTATACGTTTCCATAATTTCTATCAGTTTTCAACGGGCAACAGATTAAAAATGGCATCAATTGAGTTATTTCAAGCAAGTATTAATATGGTAGTGCAAATTTTGTCTGTCAAGCTCCAAAAAATACTTAATAGTTTAGTTTTAGTAGAGTTTACGTCAAAATCTTTTACTGAGTCAGGCATAGCTTTAACAATTTTTCTCAATGCATCATCTCTGTTATTTTGATCTTGATGGGATGAATTTTTTTATACCAGGTATGGATATTGCTCGTATGCCTCCAGAAACTGAATTATTAATTCCGATGACCAATTTTTTGAAGCTTTTGCCATTGCACTGGCGTGTTGTGTCTCTAAATGGCGCTAAAAAGTATAACTGCTTCATACTTTTACTGGTGCATTGATTAGTAGTGTCAGTCAATTAGCTCCAGTTGAATTAGTATTAATTAATATTTTTGCATGTGAATAACTAGCTTAAAATACAAATGAGTTCTGATAAAAATCATTAGTTTTAATTTTTCAGGAAACATAAAAATTATTATAAAAATGTCGGCATAAAATCTTATCATCTTTAAAATCAATATATTTTATTACAACAAAAATCTAAATCTTTGGTAAGTACCTACCAATTTTCTTTAAATACAGTTCGAAATTTAAAAGATTACAAAGCTTGTTGGGAAACAGCAATCTGGAATTGGCATTAGCTTTACCCACCTCTTGACCTAGAAAACTCCTTAAAATCTCTTGCACATGCTTTATCCATATTCTTTCACAATGACTACTCAGGGAAAACTATTGCAACTTAACATCAGGCTTATGAAATTTATAAATATGTGGCCTAAAGAAAAAGAAATGTGGATTGTGCGACTTCTCAGAGATTTGTCTGCAACAATACAGGTTGTAATTACATTAATTTTAAATTCAAGTATTATAAAACTTATTTATTTTATTTTCAGGTTATATTGGGCCTGACAGCTATTATCGTCGACTTCATTAAACAATGTAGCGGCCAATGTGATAACGTTATGGATATAACAGAAAATATGACAGCTATTGGAGCCTTGCTTGGTACTCTGTACATAGTTGCATGTTTTATACAAAACCGTAACATATTCATAAATCTAATAAACAAGCTACCATCTTTTGAAGAGTTTTGTCCTCCTGAAAGAATGTTGGAAACTGAAAAGAAAGCCGTACTCTTAACAAAACTGTTTATGGCATATGGTATAATTGGTAACTTAATGTACTTGGTGGTGCCATATGTGAATTTGGAGGATTGTAAAGAACAAAGGGCTCATTATAAATTTGCTGCAAATATGCCGTGTGAATTAATAACAAGGTTTAGATTTCCGATTTCATATGAAAATAATTGGTGGAGCATACAATTGATAGTTGTTTGGCAGTTAGTGATGTGTATGAATACAACATATCTAATGTTGTCAATTACATTGTTCCTGTTGGCGATTCTAATGCAAGTGATTACACAGTTGCAGCAATTGAGAGAACATATTAGAAATGGTATTCCTGTGAAGGATTGTATTCGCCATCACATAGCCATTATAGAGTAAGTATAATCGTGATTCCCAAATACGAGGCATGTAATGCAGAGTGACCAAAAAGAAATGATGCAGTGGGCAATACAATTCTAGGGATCTTTTACTCCACGGTTTTCACAACACTAGGTGAAAGTAGAAATGCTATTTGACATGTCATTTTGACAATAAATACAAATAAATTGTCAGAAGTGGGGCTTAACAGCTAATAGGATTTTGAGTGACTGAAATGCTTTAGATTATTGCTCTATGGATAATGTAACAAATAACAGTACGTGGGTAAGGGAAAAACAATCATTTTAATAAAAAATCTGTTGTGGCCAGCACAAAACCTTCCGTCAATTCGATGTATTTTGTATATATCCTATACCAAAAGTTCCTTGAAAAAGATTCTGTATATCCTATAAAATTGTAACACGAACACACTATTTTTTACAAATTCTATACCGAAAGTTCCTTTCCCTATTTTATTAGGGGTCGCTGTTTCTTACTCTTCTCTTTTAATCATTCCTGTCCAACGCATCTTCTTCACACAATTCTTCCTCTCTCAAATCTTCTGCTACACAGTCCTTCCATCTTCTTCTCTTTGGAGGGACACTCTATCACATTCACATATAACTTTCTGACCCTATATTTTCAACATTGGTTTTGCATTTGACACTGGCATTTGTCAATTAAATTTTTCTGAATATATCTGTTGTTTCCATAATTTTAACAAAGCTGACTAAGTACAGAAGAGGAATACGAAAGAATTATAATTTTTGGAATTGTCGGAGTTATCGTCGGAGAAAAATTTGTCACACACGGACACACATACACACACACACGGACACGACACACACACACACACACACACACACATACATACATACAGACATCATCTTAAAAATAGTAAATTCGTACTTATTCATTAAAAATTCACCACCGAATTTTTTGACCAAAGACAATACCTTCCTTACCTAAAGGTGACGGAAGGTAAAAATTGTAAATATACCTAGATTTAAATTCTCAAATGTCACTGTCATCAACATAAAATAAATTTTTGTATCAGTGTTACCAATTTCAATTAATTTTTAGTTATTGCCAACTGAATCAGTTTTTTCTTGATCGCTCTGTATTTCATTAAATTGTTTCTGATATGACCCATTTCATTTGAATTCACTAAATCTTTAACCTTTTTAATTTTTCTATACCAGTTTCTCATATGGATATTCCTCATTGATTCCTGACCTCTCCAAAATTGTTTACTCCAAAACTACACTGTAAAATATAACGGCTTAGTTTCTTCATATACATTTACATTTACTTTCAATGTTTAATTTTTTGCCTATTACTTTTTTTTGTTAAAAATTTTACTAGTATAATTTTGCTTCACTTGAATCAATATTATTTTCAAACCTTTTCAATAACTACAATCATCCACAATCGATTTCCGGCCCTATTAAAATTGCTATTATAATTTGTACCAAACATGGTAAATACGAGTAAATGAGAAATTACCATATCTACTTTATAGGACAAACATGCTATTGCTCGTTGTCATTTTCATGGCTAGCTAGATTACATAAAAATTTCCCCTCGTATTAGCAACAGCTATACCTTTTCAAATGCAATTTCAGAAAAAGTAAATTAAATTTCAGAAACAGTAAATTCAATTTCGAAAAATGCAAATTCAATTTCTGAAAAAGTATCTTCAATTTCAAACAAAAAAATGCAATGTCAGAAAAAGTAAATTCAGTTCTAGAAAAAGTAACTTCAATTTCTGAAAAAGTAACTTTAATTTCAGAAAAATTATATAAAAATATCTATTTACCTTTTCCGAAATTAAAAAAAAAAATAATAAAAATATATCATCACGGCATATTACCCATTTCTGGGTGTGCCAGTATCTACAACATATGTAAACATCGGTAATGATGACGATATATTTTACCGTGTGGGCGCTTACTAGGCGTCACCTCATGGGCACTCATAGCTGGCGTGGAGAGTGCACCACAGGGGTCACTTTTGTGCCATTTAAAATTGGAAATATATGGCGTCTGTCGGGATCGAACCCGGTTCCCCCAGGTTCGCGACCAGACACTTAGGCACGCGGCCACGTGAAATTGAAGTTACCTTTTCTGAAATTGGAGTTTCTTCTTCTGAAATTGAATTTACTTTTTCCGAAGTTGCATTTCCTTTTTCTGAAAATGAAGTTGAAAGGTATAGACTGATAATAGAAAGTAGGACTGCCAACATAAAAATTCTGTTTCCGGATACTACGCTAATATCCAAAAAATCCGATATCAGCAAAACCGGATTTCGGAAATCCGGGATATAAAACATCAAAATCCGAACAGACAAAATTCGATATTCGTAAACCAGTATCCGAAACCTGACCTTTTCCGGTATGCGGAGAAAATCGGTTTCCTGATAATTTAATATTTGTAGATATTTCGATTTTGACACAAATCGGTGGTCTACAAGTATTTTATATATTGATCGTAAGATTGTTGTATATTTACAGCTTTGCAAAAGAAATGGCTGAAGCATTTAGTTCCACAATGCTAATGTTTATAACACTAGCCTCTTTTGAAATAAGTATTCTAGGTTTTGAAACAGTTATGGTAAATTCAATGACTACTTCGTTTCGTTACGCTTTACATCTTCTTGGCTGGCTTGTTACTCTTTTCCTCGTTTGCAGTTACGGTCAACAATTAATTGACGAAGTAAGTTACCTTTATAATAACAATAAAGTTTATTTGACAAAATGTAAAACCTTTTTCAGAGTACAGGAGTTGGACAAGAAGTCTACTTTAGTCCATGGTACAACAAATCAGTTTCTGAACAAAAAACTCTTAGGTTGATGATACTGAGAAGTCAAAAGCCTCTTATTTTAAATGCCGCTTCATTTGGGACTCTATCTCTTGAGACGTTCTTAAACGTAAGGATTTTTTCTATCGTTAATAAGATTTAATGATTGCAAATCTTTTAGGTACTCAGCACTGCATATTCTTACTTTACATTATTATTACGCGTGAAAGCAAATTAGATTATTGTAATAATATGATTTGATGTAGAAAAGAAACATGTAGCAATGCTCTTACAATCATAATACCTAATAAATTATAAAAGACTAATAGCGTTTTCTATTCTGGGGTGGAAAGTGCACCACAGGGGTCACCTGTCTGCCATTTAAAATTGGAAATATTTGGCGCCTGTCGGGATCAAACCCGGTTCCCCGGGTTCGCGACCAGACACTTAGGCTGTGTCCGATGTTGCACTTTTATCAGAAGTAATATCACAAGACCTCCTGATTTTATCGATAAATTTTTATTTTGTACGAATTTTTTTTGCTTAGCAACAAACACGAAAGCAAACAGCATGGTAAATCCCGACTCCGAAGGAGAAGGGGTTTTACCTAATGTCAGTTTGCTTGAGTGATTTTGCTTAAAAGCAAAAAAAAATGAGTGCTTAAAAATAAAAGTTTATCTGAGAAAATCTGAGAGGTCGTGTGGTATTTGGTGAGATAAATTCCAAAGACAACGCAAAATGAAACTTGACACATGAATTGTCACACTGACAGTTATAAACAGTAACAACTGTTTATTTACTTGGTAGCGGAAAATTATCTGGGTAACGGGATTTTATCGGGGTAACGTGGTTTTATCAGTATAATACTGTTCCCATTGGCTGAATTTTCAAGAGTTTTGCATCATGATTGGTTAAAAACTAGTCGTTGGAATTTATCACCCTAATATCTAAATCCTAAATTTATATGCCCTAAATCTAGTGATTATTTAGTATTTTAGGAATTAGATTTTAGGGTTTTGCAGGAGCACACTATGCCTTGAAGTTGACGGGCACTAATTAAACAAATCATGTTCGTTGCTATAATTTGTGCAAAACGCCAAATTTACTGTCAAAGAATAACTTCTATTTTATGAAATATAATATTAACATTTACTTTCAATCGAATCGAATCGAATTGTATAATTATTTTTTGTTGTACTAAAGTGTTGCCATACAAACGAATGGATATCACTAGTGTGCCATTCGAAGTTGTATTTATGTGAAGAAGACTTAAATCCTAAAATCTAAATGTCAAAATGTGACATCGGACACAGCCTCAGGCATTGTGTGAATAATACTAATAATCAGTAGTCTACAAATATTATAGCAATTTTAGCAGGAGAACGTACATACAAATTGAAAGACGTACTGATTAGATCCTAGTATAAAATGTATTAAAAATAAATCTCACTTATTCTTAGAATTCTTCCTATTTAAAATTTAAACTATTTTTCTATTAACTTCTTGCGTACCTACTGACCTTTCCTAATCATGCAATATTAATTTCTCATTTTCTTTCAATTCAATTTAATTTGGTTTGATTTCTCATTGAAAATATCAACACTCTTCTCTTGGATTGTAACCTATATAGTTTATAAGCTCGCTTATAAATTATGCACAGTTGCATTTCGACTTGCATCACGCACAATGCACCAGAGCGTGATGCGTAACGTTGCGCGTGAGTGCATGACAGGAACTGATGGTGAAGTGTTTGACAAACGGATATCTTAATTGTAAAATGATTTGATGACTGGGAATAACAAATGACAAGAATTTTATGTTTTATAAAACTTTTGATAGGTTTCCGAAAATTAAAGGAAAACGCGTTAGGTGTTCTTCAATGGGGTATGTGACTAAATTTTGATTTTTACATATATGATACTAGACCAAAAAATAAAATACCCGTGTTTTTTTAAATTGAATAATTATTCACAGTTTACGAGAAAATAATTATTAAAAACCTTGGAGAAGGGGGATCTGTGACGTAAGTAAAGTAGAATGATAGGGGAAGACAGTTAGACTAAAATAGATATATTGTGGTAGGCGAAAGTGACAGAAGCTGTCACGTTCGCCATTCCATAACCTATCGCAACATATCTATCTTAGTCTAACTGTCTTCTTCTACCATTCTACCCTACTTACGTCACAGATCCCTTCTTAAGAACATTAAATTGCTAATAACAATATTATTACAAACTAATGTTTAGTTTTTATTATTATAATGAGAAGCTATAGATGTTTGTTCTTATATATTATGATTTATATATTGAAATTCGATTATGGTCACATACCCCATTCTTTTAAAAAATATATAAAATTTCATCTATACACTTGAAGCAATCTGTGATAGTACAAAGTCTTAATTGTTATTCCAAACAGAGGAGTTCGCTAATAAACTATTAATAAATTGCAGAAGAAAACTTTGTTGAGTCCCACTCAAAAATTTTGCTTTAACTTTGAACTATTTTATAATTGTTTCGATGCATTGTATTTATCAAAATATGCATATATTTATTTTAAAATATGAATAAAAATCATCTTGTTTGCAAATGTAAAATATTTTAATTAAAAAATGTTTTGTATATTTACTTTACAGCAAAAATACTGTTATTATTAATGCTTCACATAAATTAATTTATTTTCTAGGTACATTGAATAATTAAATTGCATATTCTATATTTGTGGTTATTATATATGGCTTTAGTAACGTATTTTTCATTTTATTGTAATTCAAATTTAATTTGTAATTACTTCAACGTATCTCGTTTATAGAAAATGTTACTATATCATTACAATAAATAGAATTGGATTAAAAATGTATTTAATTTCAATATTGGTTAAACAGATATACCTACATAGTTTATAATAACGTAATTTTATTTGTGATTAATATAAATGACAGCAAAATAATTTTTGATCACTTTTCTGACAGTTTTTGTATTGGTTAACAAAGGATTACTCAAGCAATAATAAAAAAAAATCTGTTGTGGCCAGCACAAAACCTTCCGTCAATTCGATGTATTTTGTACATATCCCATACCAAAAGTTCCTAGAAAAAGATTCTGTATGTCCTGTAAAATTGTAACACGAACACACTATTTTTTACAAATTCTATACCGAAAGTTCCTTTCCCTGTTTTATTAGGGGTCGCTGTTTCTTACTCTTCTTTTTTACTCATTCCTGTCCAACGCATCTTCTTCACACAATTTTCCTCTCTCAAATCTACACAGGCCTTCCATCTTCTCTTTCGCCTTTCTCGTACTTTTGGTATTGGAAATTCTAATCTTGAGGCGAGGCTGCAACTGCAAGTCACTTGCGAGGGACACTCTATCACATTCACATATAACTTTCTGACCCTATTTTCAACTTTGGTTTTGCATTTGACACTGACATCTGTCAATTAAATTTTTTTGAATATTTCTGATATTTCCATAATTTTAACAAAGCTGTCTAATTTTTGAAAGTTAATCTCTTAATATCTCTATAACTCTATATCTATTGAATCTGAAGGAAAATGTATAATCAAACCGCCTAGAGAATAAGATTTTCTTTCATATTGATAATCTCAAAATGTCGAAAAATTATATTTAACTGTAATAGTAAATTCGTATTGTAGGGACCCTAAAACGTGCTTATTCATTAAAAACTCACCAACGAAATTTTTGACCAAAGACAATACCTTCCTTACCTAAAGGTGACGGAAGGTAAAAAATGAGCAAGTAACTACATGAATCTATCGAACACGCCGTGAGATTAGCCAGCAATAAATAATAATAAAAGTATCATGCAGTACCTACAATATAATTGCGACTTATAGTTCGACCATCATCGTTTTAAAAAAAAAGTAAGATCCAATGACGCCGCCTGACCGCATTGCGCACCAAACAGTAACTTTTTGGGCATGTGATAGTGCCTCGTGAATCGCAGTTTTGCTTATTAACAATAAAAACAATTGTTATTAGTATTTTTGTTCAGTTTCTTACAAAAAATTTAAATGTCCTATGTGCTGGAATTCAATCGTTAAATTTTGTGTGTTATGGTATTCATTTAATTTGTGTCCTGATCTAAGAAATATAAGAAATATAAACATATATGTGAAGATAAAATTTTGAAAAACAATTTGAAGATGAAATTGACAGCTGTCAAGATTAAAATGTACTTTGAAATGGGCCATGCAGAAGCGTAATCGTCGCGGCCCTGGATACGGGTTTTTAATCAGTATCTACAAATTCTGCAACTACCAGCCAAGTAGAAATAATCGAAAATAGAAGAAATATCAGTGGATGGCTGTATTTTACACTTTCGCTTTTGATATTACTTTTATACTCGTTTATACTACTTGTAATTACTGGATACGATTAAAAAAATGGAAATGTGCCTCAACAGAGAAGAAGATTTTCTTTCAAAAGTTAGCATCAACTTCCTTGTGCTCTAAGACTCAATCTGTGTAAATTCTTCACTGTACATGATCCATTTCGTAAATGTGTAGTTGTAAACTAATATTTGACACTTTGAAATACGTGATTATTGATAACTGTTTGATTTACAGTGCTGCGAATATAGGAAACTCTTTGTTATACTATTTTCAATTGAATAGGGCTGTTGCAAGAATTTTTATATGCCTTCTAAGTATTAAATTTGAAAAGATATTGTTCTTTAAAGAGCCTCAAATTTGAAAATATCACGAAATATCCTTTAGATATTTTACAATTAATTTTTGAAATTTGGATAAAATTTTGAATAAGTCACGTGATCTGAAATAGAATGTGACGTCAGAGTACATACATCTTCAGCGGTTCTAAGGTGTCAAGTGTATTGTCAAAGTTGTCAAACAAGTGTCAAATGTTTAGATTGGTTCAAGTTGTATAATATGTAGGTAATAAAAAGTTCAAAATAAAATGAATAATTTACGATATTGTACTGTGCCTTCTTACAAAAATACTGTTAGGAACAAATCTACTATAGAGTTTATAAATTTTACAAAAGATGCGAAGAAAAGAAAATTGTGGCTAGAAGCAGTAGGTCGAAGAGTTGATAATTTGTCAGAAAAATCGTGTCTTCATGTTTGTGAAGATCATTTCAACTTTCATCCATCTTCACGATAACAGTATATTTTTGTTGCTTTACTTTATGATAGATCTACATGTTCTATAGGAGATTCAATGTAAAAATCACGACCAGAACTTTAAAATAAAATATATTATCAATTTATATAGTAAATTCAGTTTTTATATTTTATTTTACCTCAACTCTTTAACTTCCCTTATTTCGGTAGCAGTAAACAATCATTCTGATATAAATTCAGCCATCATCCAGCTATCAACCTTCGGTAAATTGTCCGACTTAGCTTCAGTGTAATTTGAATTAGCCATTATTACTTTATTATTCATTTAAATGAGCAATGTCAGCGTCAAATGTCAAATTAAAAGATTTTTTTATGAACATGTGACAAACTTTAGCCTACGTTTATTTATGTAAATAATATGAATAAACGTAGGTGATGGAAAAACTATTTTCCTATTGGCTATTAATGATGTAATGTATGTGCTTCTACGTCACAGGAGTGGGGGGTAGTTTTTCAGGACGCCAATCTTTTTACTTAATTATTTCCACAAATAATAACAAATTATTAAAATAAAAATTATTACTAAGAAAATCATTGCATAAACTTTCATTTAAAATAGTTTTTGAAAAATGTGAAACAGGCTCATTGGTACTATAAATAGCAAGTGATTAAATTTTAAGAATCTAGCTACATTTTTGAATACCTTCCCCTAATTTAAATTCTGTTCATAATTTATTTGATTTGGTTAGTAGCGCTTTCGTCTTTCATCAAGGTGCGATCTTATCACAACATAAACACAGATTACACTGCACACAAAGGCGACTATATCAACCTAGCATATTCGTATAATAAATTTAGGGAGATTATTAGCTGTTTTAATGGTTATTGCAGATTACAGCTTCCCACGTAGTGCCTATCTCCGCTACTGAAATTCGATTTAAGGTATAATTTAAAAATATCGCACTAATAACAGTGTCTGGTGCTGTGCACTGGCGGACTGACTGCAGGGGACTTGGACTTGCTCTGGACTGTGTCGGACTGCGGCGGTACCAAAAGAGGCACCGTTGCGAAGTGCAGGCCACGGTACCATAAACACTGCTGCAGGAACGGCTGCAGGATATTTTACTCAAGATCGTAAATTGCTACATGCATGACGGGAAAAAAGGAAAAGTCTTTTGTACGATGTTATTCGTAGTACTAGGAACAAAATAATGAGTATTGTGATTTTACAAAGTGAATATTGTATGAGATAAAAATTTACATAATTGTGAATCAGTGAATCATTATTAGTGGACTACTCAGTTGCTAAAATTGTGTAATGCGTAATAAGAAAGAGAATTTCATACCGAATTTATATTTTGAAACCGTATTATCATATTTTAAAACATGTGAGAGTGGTGAATGCAAAAAGAGTTAATAAGTCGATTTCAAAATGTGTCTTTAACTTGCATATAGTTCCCGGATCTTTAATTCAATTGTAAAACTGTTGGAGACTATTGCAAAAATATTGCATGGACTAATATTAATAACTCCACGCAATTATTTAAAATTATAACGGCTGCATAGAAATTTATAAATCACAAAATCAACGGTAATGTTTTAATTGAACGCCACGAGGAATGGAAGTTGATATTAATCTATTAAATATGTAATATTGTTTATTTTTACCTTCCGTCTCCTTTAGGTAAGGAAGGTATTGTCTGTAAGTAAGTTTTTAATGAATAAGAAGGACTAAAATTTCTCCGACGATAACCACAATACTAAATTAATAAAAACTTTTACTCTAAACGCATATATACATCTTTTTTCAATTCTACAGTAACATGAACGCCTTTATCAATCTATCCAATACTACAATTCTAAAAATTATAATTCTTTGGTATTCCTCTTCTTTATATCCATTTGAAGAGATGTTTAAATTTTGGTTATAATTGGTCAACCAGAAGTTCCCTTATTTGAAGTTCTTAGCAGTTTTTCTAGAAAAAACGCCATTTTATGTGATTATCAATAAGAAATTTTATTATACATTTTCGTTCATATTCAAAAGATATAGAGTTAAAGATTTCTAAAGAGATTAACTTCCATAAATTAGCCAGCTTTGCTATAATCATGGAAACAGGTGATTTAGTCAAATAATTCTAATGGGCTACTTGCGTACCTTTTTTTATTTAATATTTTTGAAGAGCAGGTAAAAACTTGCTACCCATATTTTTTCTTTTAGCAAAATTTTTATTAATTAGCCAGAAAAAAAAATAATGTAATTTGATTATTTGAATTCCCGCCATATATGACGTAGAATTACGCCGCACCAATGAATGGTCTTAGAGCCATAGGGCCGGTTTTTCAATATCTGGTTAAATTATAACTAAGAGTTAAATAAGCAAAATTGAAACGAAATGAACTGTAAAATGACAGATTTATCATTGCTGTCAACAAAATGATGCAATATTGTTTACTTAACTAGAAGTTAAAATTTTAACCAGAGATTGAAAAACCAGCCCATAGTGTTTGATTGTACGGTTAATGTAGATCTCCTGTTTGACGTTTCAACAATAGTTTGGAGGTTAGTATTTTAGTTTGTCTGTTTGTTATCGATATTTTAAATTATATGTAATTACCTATGTGTTTATTTGTGAAGTAATTAATGTGTTTGAGAGACAAGAGAGAGAAAAAAATGAACTAATGTCAAATTCAAATTAAAACTTTCTCGCACATCATGCCATCTATTCATTAAACATGGTTTCCTTCTCCAGCTAAATATAATGACGTCACCGAAAATTTTCTTTCTTAATTTACAAAAAACAAATCATTTTTTAAAAATAAAATTTATATTTTTATATATGTTTTCAACATAACATTGCGTATATAGTGATAGAAATTGGATTTTCGTGCTGTCATTTTATTGGATTTATAAAATCTTTTCCCATGCACTTTTGTATGGAATTTGTGGAAAATAGTATACGTTTGTGTTAGGTACAATTTTACTGGATATATAGAATCTTTTCAAAGAGCTTTTGGTATGGGATTTGTACAAAATACATAGAATTGACGAAAGTAATGTGCTGGCCACATCAGATTTTTATTTTGGTCATATTAACTTGGAAGTAAAGTAGTAAGCTTTTTAGAAAATTGTATAATTTAAAACAGTCTTACGGTGCGATTCTGTAACTTTCTATAACGCTATAGAACTGTAACTCTCAACAAATTGCATCATTTTTTAATGTCAAACGATAATAAATGTATTATACTTGCCGTCAAATAATTATGGACTGGAGATTTCTACACTGTTGTCAATTCGGGGGAATGTTGAAAATTCTAAGCTATAAAGAAGCGGCAACACCGCTGGGCAGAAGGGAAAAAATGAACATCAGTCCATAATCATTTGACGGCGAGTATAGTAAACAAAAATTTACCAATTAATGCTACAATATTGCAGCAATAATAATACTACCTTTTGATTACTACAAATTTAATTCCTACTTTTGTTTTATTTCGTCCATCTCTGTACTTTCCATACAAAATCTTAACCTCTCTATCATATAGTACACGCAAATTACCACACGATACACGATGTACAAAAATTCTCCCTGCAATCTAATTACCAAGCAGTTCCATTGTTGCTAAATCCACATTAACATCCATTGTCTAGAAAGAGAAGGCATGGACTCATTATTTTACTACTCGTAGGGTCGTATATTGTAATGGACGCCACTTAATAAAAATCAGCGGCGAGCGTAGCGTAGCAAACAATCGCCGCGATTCCCGGTGCTGCGCGCTCTTGAGTCGGTTGCGGTTGCTTCAACTCCGACTATGAATAATGCATAAAGCGCCAAATCGAATTTCTTATTTGCAGCCAAACCGATTGTAGGCGGGAGAATTGAGAGTTCCCGCCAAAACTAACCTCAATGTGGAGGAAATGATGTATTATATTTTCATATTTTACGATAGATGTGTATTTTATACATTATTAAGATAGTATTAAAATTGTATGTCATTAGGAATTATTTGAAAGAATAGTATATTAAAACACAGGGTTACGAACGAGTGCTTGAAAAGCTGTAACGTGTGTTTTACACTATTTTCTCCATTAAGACATTCATCTACATAATTTTTTAAAAAAATATTTGACAATATACCTTAAATAGCTTAAAGGTGAAATGAAGGGGCTTAAATAGTCCACGTATGTTGTAAAATTCTTAAATTACGGACGTTTCGGTCTTAAAGTATATATTTTTTTTTCTGGGCTGCACAACAGGAAAAATCCCAACAACAGTACAGCACTAGAAGAATTTAAACATAATGGAGGTAGATACAGGAAAGTAAGAATTCTTCGGACTTGCAGTCAATTAATAAAATTTATTCACGCCGACGTTTCGACTATACAATAGTCTTCTTCAGGGCTAAAATGGTCTAGTCGAAAAACGGAAACCACATGTGGATAACAGAACATACAACACGGACAATTAAAAAAATAAATAAATAAATATGAATAAACATATAAATAGTTAAAACCAACATATCGCAGAGAGAAAATCGTCAAAAAATGAAAAACTTGTCTTGGATGAGTACAATACATATGGAACTACAAATAACTATCCTGCAAGTCCGAAGAATTCTTACTTTCCTGTATCTACCTCCATCCTAACACAGTCGAATATTGATTTTTTAAACATAATAATTACAAAGTTATCAGACAAAAATAATACATATACTTAAAATGAAATAAAGTAGATAAAAATATCACGAGGTTGTGGAAAAAAATTAAATACAGATATTATAAAGAAAAGATTTAAACGTTCTGAGAGAACAACTAAATATGTCAGGAAAATTTGGTATACTTGACAATTTATTATACGTAAATATCATTCTGAGAAAGGGAGCATTTCTGGCAGAATTCGTTCCACAACTCGCCAATGCGAATAACACTTGTAATCTACTGGAATATGTTGGTATTCTGAGTGATATTTTGTTCAGAAGTACTGGACAATCAATTTTGTTATTTAAAAGTTTAAACAAAAAGGTTAAATCTAATATCACACGGCGAATTGGCAAAGCAACTAATGAAATAGAACGATTAGGGAATTTAATGTTCATGATGAAAATAAATTTATGTTGAATACTTTCAATTCGATTTATATAAATGTAGTAAGCCGGAGACCAACATATAGAAGCAAATTCAATTGAGAACGAACTAGAGAACAATATAAAGAAATGAGAGTACGAACATTTTTAAATTTATTTCCAATTCTTAGAATGAATCCTAGCATTTTGTAGGCTTTCTTTACAACAAAATCAATATGCAAATCAAAGATAAGTTTACTATCTAAGATAATACCCAAATCTTTGACATGATTTACACAATTTCCATTTTTACTCTCAAAAGAATAATTATAATAATATCTTACCTAACAGTGAATATACAATAATACAGATGAATTTTATTACAAAACCTTTAAATTGTAAAAGACACAATCCATACTAATACGATAAATGCGAAAGTAACTCTGTTTGTCTGTCTGTCTGTCTGTTACGTTTTCACGCCTAAACTGCTGAACCAATTTTGATGAATTTTGATATATAGTTTGGATCGTAGAAAAGGACATAGGCTACCTTTTGTCGCAAAAATAAAGCTTCAAGGGGGTGAAATAGGGGATGAAAGTTTGTATGGAGAACCCATCATTTCTTCCGCTGAACCAATTTTGATGAATTTTGGTATAAAGATAGATTGGAGCTTGGAAAAGGACATAGATTTTTTTCCAAGGAACTTTCGGTATGGAATTTATAGACAATAGTATATGTTCGTGTTACAATTTTACTGGATATATAGAATCTTTTCCATAGAACTTTTAGTATGGGATTTATACAAACTTCATAATATATAATATATTCTACTTATTTCTTATGCTCTTTTTAGGTACTATTATCTTAAGACAAATATTAAATATTTGTATCAATAGAATTAATATGATAATAACTGATTTATCTTGTGTATAATGAAGAATTCTTGCTTCTGATACAAATAAAATTAAAATTTCAAATGGAGCGTAGGTGCATTGCACTATAATACCAGTTATTATTCACTCTTTTTTACTTTTGTTTGCAAAAATGCGCAATTTGTGTTCGATGCCTGCCTCGGTCAGCTCTCATTCGCAAGGAAATTATTTATGAAGCGGCTTGCTGTATTATTGATTCATTTTGACGAGAAAATTTTAATGCAGTTGTGGATATTTCTGCATTTTCATATCATGCATTAAATATGAATCCAGCTCTCTGGTAAAATTATTTCGCGGTTAGAGACATTGTTCTCTACTTAGAAACACTGTCCTGAATAATTATTGTATAGACATAAATGATACCTACATAGTTTGTATATATTGTTATATTAACAATTACAATATGAAAAATAATGACAGCAATTGTTCTATTTGCGATCATTCATAATTCTCGCATGCATTTATATTAAGAGCAATTAGGGAAATTATTTTTAGATTAAATCATTTTTTTGCAAAATATATTCATAAAATTATTATTTATAAACTTTGGACATAACTATGGTATACCGTGGGTGCGTGCCTGGTCGCGAATTTGGGGACCCGGGTGTGATCCCGACCGACGCCAAATATTTCGAATTTTAAATGGCACAAAAGTGATCCCTATGGTGCCCTCTCTATTGCAGCAATGAGTGTCCGTGAGGTGACGCCTGGTAAGCGCCCACACGGTGCAAATAATAATAATAATAATAATAATAAGCTTTATTGACGCACGTCAACGGCGAGGTTCAGCCAAAGGCTGCTCTTCCACCTAACCGATACAACACACATATTATATATAACAAAATTAAATGAAATGAATGTCACACAAAGCAATACAAAAATACATAATATAAAGTATAAGCAGAAATACAATTTACAAAAATATCAAAAAATGTTTCAAATAATTTCACGAAGAGTAACTTAATACAAAAATACATGAAGTATAAATAGAAATACGAAGTACATAAATACCAAAAGATGTTTCAAGTAATTAAATCACGAAGGGTAACTGAATGTTTAATCTGGTACATAAATGAAGTAATCGAGAGAGATTTCAAATCATGTGGCAGAATATTATACAACATAGGTGCTAGATAAGAAAATGAACATTTAAATTTTGCTTTTTTAAAAGATGGTACAACGTATAACTCTTTGGCACGCAAACCGTAGTCATAATGCTTCAAGTTTAATTTATTGTATAAGTAAGATGGAGTACCTGAAAGTTTGATTTTGTGGACTAGGCACATGTAAAATTTCTTGACACGGATTTCAATATCATCCATATTAGCTAAAGTTCTATAGCTTGAAATATGATCATATTTACAGACACCATAGGCAAAACGAAGACATGAATTTTGCAAAATAGTAATTCTTCTCTTATCTACTTGCGTAAGAAGAACTAGATATCTGTGATAAAGCAGATTGGCACACCCAGAAATGGGTAATATGCCGTGATGATATATTTATATTTATTTGGACATTACCTCTGATCTAATAGCAGAATTTATTGTCAATTATAACCAAAATTTAATCAGTTCTTCATATAAATGTAAAGAAGAGGAATACGAAAGAATTATAATTCTTAGAATTATATTATTGCACACATGCATACAGATATTATCGTAAAACTAGTAAATATGTATTCTCGGGACCCTATATAAATTGTGCTTATTCTTGAAAAACTCACCATTGAATTTTTTGACCGAAGACAATTTTCATAGAATGCAACCCTAGGTCTTGGTACAAGCTTTGCAAAATTGCAGCAATTCCCCTAGTTAAACAAAGAACTATAATTTGCAATTACTTGGTAATAGAAAAAAGGATTTGAAAGAAACCCTCGTTATTTTATTTATGTGAAACAGATCATTAAAAAAGTAAACTCTTATTTTTATTAGGTCCTCCACTCTATACGGCTTTATATAATGAAGTGGCTCAATATGCCTGCACAGAACCGAGTAATAAAGGCTGCCTTTTTCAAAAGGGTCTAAGAAAAGGGGATAATTAGTTTAATTAGTATTCTGTTAATAATTCTCTTATTAATTTCTTCGACTAAAGGGTTTTAAAGAGCTTTCAATCAAATTAATATACTTCTAGATGTGAAAATGAATTCTCTCTGATATCACGTTTTTATAAAATTAATTTCTCAAATTATGTTCCTTTTCTTTTGTTTCTTGTTGAACAAAGAAATGTTTTCAGATTCTTTTGTTTGTAAAAGAATACAAAACAAATGTACAGCATTAATACATTTTTTAATTGATCAAAAACATCTTGTAAAATATGAGAATATAAATAAATTAATAATAATAATAATAATATTAATATATCATCATGGCTTATTACTCATATCTGGATATCTAGGTCTGATTTTATTGATAGATTTCTATAATCCTAAAGAGAAACAATACAGAATATAGTCATACCCCCAGTTAACGATACCTCGATATGAGTTATTTACATTCGAGTGTGTGTAAGTTGTATTTTACAGCGCAACAGCTTTGTTTGAGGCACGAGCCCTTAAGGCGCGTGCCTTATTAGCTGGAGCACTGTAAAATACTTCACGCACGAGAATTGTATAACATAATGATTAAATTACCTTTTTATATAAGCGAGATATGTAAATTTAAAAATGATGTAATTTTTGGTTTCTGTAATTATGTTTGCTATGAATTAGGACAAAAAATACGTGCAATTTTATGATTGGGTCTGATATAATACATATTTTAATTATTAACAAAATATGTATAGTGTAACAGGCGTACGAGGAAGTCATGTGGTGTCCACATCAGATATTTAATTCTAGTGATCTAGTATATGCCTCAACAGAAAGAGTCATACAGAATATTTTCAAAATGCAAGACGATGTTTTATTATATCAGACTCGGTCTAAAATAAAGAGAACAGCCCTCTTGTTTTTTTTTTACCTCTCGCTAAAAGAGGTATTGGATTATAGTGCAATACAATATTTATATAACATAAAATGGAAATGGTGAGAGGTGTTGTGCTGGCTAGAACAGATTTTTTTTATTAATGAAAAACTCAACAGTACATATAACTGAATTTACTGTAAAGTTAACTACAAAAAAATATTTTTCCTTCAAGTAGAACCAAAATTTATTACTCCTGATGTAGATTATTATAGGCTTGTGTATTTTGCTTATTTTTGAAGAAAGTTATTTACTTTGCTCACTTGTGATTCAACATGCCACTTTGCTCACTATTTCAAGTTAAATAATAATGAATTTTGCTAACGATTGTGGAAAAAATAAATTTGTATTTTGCGAGAGAGCGCAAAAGTTCTTTTACGCTTGTTTCCATGAGAGTCACCTCAGAGGAGTCACAGGTTCTCTAAGCTGTCGTGGAGCTAAATAAAAATATTGGAAAATAGATTTTATCCTTTGCAATAAGAATATATTATAAAAGAAGTTCTCCTTACGTAGTCCACCTACGTTAGGCCGTAGAAGTAGGCGCATTGTAAAACTCAGTCTCGGGGTCGTAGTTTTTTGTCTTGTTCGATTCTCGGATAAGGAGAGAGACCACCGGCATTGCTCAGAAATTGCGGATTTATTGTCGAATCGGCGGAATTAATTTTGTTTTCAAGCATCTGCATTACCGCCGATGTATTAGTCATGAAGCAGGTGCGTACTCACGTATTTTACACAATTTTAGAAACAGTATTAGTTGGTAATATTCAAGGGACTTGATTTATAAATTAAAAGTTATCAATCTTCAAGAATATCAGCAAAATTGTAAGATAATTTTAGCTAAAGCTTTCGCAAAGTTCTGACTAAGTTCAACTAAATATCTTGATAAAAAATCTGTTGTGGCCAGCACAAAACCTTCCGTCAATTTGATGTATTTTGTATATATCCCATACCAAAAGTTCCTTGAAAAAGATTCTGTATATCCTATAAAATTGTAACACGAACACACTATTTTTTACAAATTCTATACCGAAAGTTCATTTCCCTATTTTATTAGGGGTCGCTGTTTCTTACTCTTCTCTTTTAATCATTCCTGTCCAACGCATCTTCTTCACACAATTCTTCCTCTCAACTTCTGCTACACAGTCCTTCCATCTTCTTCTCTTTGGAGGGACACTCTATCACATTCACACATAACTTTCTGACCCTATACTTTCAACTTTGGTTTTGCATTTGACACTGACATCACTCTTGTCAGTGTTGCCAGATACTTATCAAAAAAAATCTGTTGTGGCCAGCACAAAACCTTCCGTCAATTCGATGTATTTTGTACAAATCCTATACCAAAAGTTCCTTGAAAAATATTCTATATATCCTGTATAATTGTAACAAGAACACACTATTTTTACATATCCATGCTGAAAGTTCCTTTGAAAAGATTCTAAAATCTAATAAAATTTTAATACGAATACGAACGTACATTATGTATTTCACTTAACACTTCCTCCTGCTTCAACTTTGCCCTATTTTATTAGAAGTCACTGTTTCTTACTTTTCTCTTCTACTCATTCCTGTCCAAAGCACCTTCGTGACACAGTTCTTCCTCTCTCAAATCTTCTGCTATACAGTCCTTCCATCTTCTCTTTTGCCTTTCTCGTACTTCTGGCATTATAAGTTCCTATCTTGAGGCGAGGCCGCAAATGCAAGTCACTGGTGAGGGACACTCTGTCACTTAAATCACTTTCAGATCATATACTTTCCACTTTGGTTCTGCACTTGCCACTGACATCTGTCAATTAGATATTTTTGAATATATTTGTTTCCATAATTTTTGCAATGCTGACTGATTTTCGAAAGTTAATCTCTCTTAATCTCTCTATAACTCTATATCAATTGAATATGAAGGAAAATGTGTAATCGAACCGTATAGAGAATAAGATATTCTTTCTATTGATAATCACATAAAATGTCGAAAATGATATTTAACTGCGATTTTTCAAGAAAAACTGTTAAGAACTTCTAATAAGGGTACTTCCGGTTGACCAATTATAACCAAAATCTAATCAGGTCTTCATATGGTTGTAAAGAAGAGGAATATGAAAGAATCATAATTTTTAGAATTGTAGTTTTAGTTATCGTCGGAGAAAAATTTGTCACACACACACACACACACGGACACACAAACACACACACACAGACACACACACGGACACACATACACACATACAGACATCATCTTAAAAATAGTACATTCGTATTGTAGGGACCCTAAAACGTTCTTATACATTAAAAACTCACCACCGATTTTTTTGACCAAAAACAATACCTTCCTTTTGACGGAAGGTAAAAAAGAAAATAGGTTTAAAAAAAAATGTATCACTTTTTGCTGAAAACTCCAACCTTTCTGCATTTTAAACCAATACGTAATAAATACTGTAAATCATTTCTAACACCACAAAGTAATTTTAATTTATAATTTATTTTCATCATTACCAATTATCCTTTGTTGAATGTTGTTCGTACGTCTCAAATTTCTTTTCAAAACGCAGCTTTTAATTGAGAAACTAAGAACATAAATAGAAGAAAATGAGCACTTACTACTTGTTGACTGCATCTCTACGGCTTTACTTCTGCAAGAGAAAATTGAGAATTAGTACAAGTGCAATTGCGAGTAATTTTTAGTGCATCTTGTTTAAAATAGAGAAACTACACAAAGACCGAGAGAATTAATTAGACTTTATAATTTATTTGCAGATTACTCTACGCCACTACTGAAAGGTTCTTCTCGATTCAATAAACAACAAATTGTTTTGTGATATAGTTCAGTTGATGCAACATTTGTGTCTGACGTAATTTAGATTTGTTATTACAGATGAGCAATAAAATAAGATGCTCTGTACTGTTAAAATATGTTTCTATGAGGTAAAATGAAAATTGGTATTAAAACGGATATTGCATAGCATCTGTTTTCAATGAGTGGCTATCTGCAGGTAATACAGTGACTTTTTCTTACTAGAAATGAGGATTCAAACTGTGTAAAAATATAGTTATTTGACAAGGCAAAAAAGTAACAGATTCACTACCGCGATGGCGTTTCATAAATGGGGTGAAGCTGTTTTTTAATAATTAAAATAATACGTTTTAGTTTAAGTTCTGTATATATTTTAATTTAAACCAACGTTCCGGCCGCATGCATTGCTGCCATCTTCAGGGAAAATAACATAAATGACAAAAAAAATGTTATGTTGTTTTCCCTGAAAAAACCAGCAATGTGTGCGGCCGAAAGGTCGGTTTAAATTAAAATATTACATACCTTAACTAAAAGATTATATTATTCTAGTGGTTATTATGAGTTCTGAAAGATTTTTTAATAACAGTTTTTTGAATTTTCATTATTTTATTCAATTTTGACTTTTTAAATTGTCAATATTAACTCCCTAGCAACAACTATAAATAACATTTTATTCACAAGTAAATTAAAACTTTTTAAATCACTCTCACAATATTTTAACTCACTCTGAAACAAAAAATACATTTAAAAATAACATCAAGAACGAAAATAACACTCATTACATTATGTATCAGACATTATCAGCCCTTTTCATAATTTTTACGCCACAAATGACTTACAATGAAGCATTTTAAATATATAACTTGACGTCTGTCAGCGACGATTGTCATGCTCAGCCTACTAACTGATCAGTTTTTTATTTTGTCAAAATTAAATATTATAATGGTGTTTAATATTATTTCGTCAAAATTGAATAAAATATTGTACAAACCACGTGAGCTAAGAATGTTTATTCACTTGAAGAAATTAACTCACTCGCCCTTAGGAGCTCGTGAGCTAAACTTTCTTCTCATGAATAAACAATACCTTAGCTCACTTGGTGTGTAAATATCTATTATATGTTATTTTCTTCGTCATTCTCTAAGAAAGTTGCTAAGTCTTAGCAACATTGTTAAAAAATTAGCCAATAAAAACAATGTAAAGCCTGTCGTTTTCATATTTTCTTCAGTGTTTGTAATTATTATTGATTATTTGCTACAGCAATGCTGTTAAAAGTTACCAACTTTGTCACAGAATAAGAATGTTGCAAGAATTTTTACAAAACTTTTAAAAGATATTGTTCTTTAAAAAGCCTCAAATTTGAAAATATCACGAAATCTCCATTAGATATTTTACAATAATTAAATAATGAAATTTGAGTAATATTTTGCAAAAGTCACGTAATATGAAACATAATGTGACGTCAGACTACTAACATGTGACAAACTATCGCCTACTTTTATTTATATAAATAACGTAAACTGTTTTCTTATTGGCTATGAATGACGTGCTATATGTACTCCGACGCCACAAGAATGGGAAGTTCTTTTTCATGACTATTTCTGGCGCCAATTTTTTCTTTTAATTATTTTCGAAAATATTAAATTATTATTATTTTTTATATTATGAAAAATATTGCATAAACTTTCATGTAAAATACTTTTTAAAAAATGTAAAACCGGCTCATTGGGATGATTGTCATTATTTCGAATAATTTGCCTTGTCTAAGATTCAATAGAGTAATATTAAGATAAATTTAAATGCAAATATTTTTTTCAAAACAATTAATGTGAAATTTGTATTTTTCATCGCTTTTAAGTTAGTTTGATTTACTTATATTTGTTTTTAAATTTAAAATTCAATTTGAATAAATTTAATTTAAATGTTAATGTTTAATGTGATTTTGTACAGCCATATATTTAAATTTGAGCGTATAAATTTCCCTAAATACGTACATTTAAATAAACCCTTAAGTAATTTACATATGTGTACCGTTCAAACTTTAAAGAAAGACTCGTTAGCATAATGGTGTTCCTATAGGAAGATGTTTTATTTGAATTTAAAATTTAAACAAAATTGAATACTGCTGTACACGGGCATGTAAATGTCTGTACTGTTTAGAGGAAATGTCAGATATTCTACCGTGCGTTTACAAATAATTTCAAACAGAACGTCTTATGTATGAAAAAAAAAAAATTGCCAGAGAACCACTCGAAAGCAATAAACATATTTCGAGCAGAAGATGCATACAATATTTTTTCTACAACTAAATTTAATTTTTAGAAAACAGATATAAGTATTTAAACAAAATTAACCTCTAATGACTTCTTATCAACATGACAGATAACCGCCGAATTTTCTTATAAGTTACGACTTCATATTTGATAGATGTATCTGCCTATCTCATTTAAAATGAAACATAGGGAATGTATTTGCCAGAAGGTATTATATTTAAATGTAAGATATTTAGCCAAGTCAGAAAATCACTTGGGCCGGGCACAAGGTACACACAATAATTTTTCTACAACTAAATTTAATTTAGAAAGCAGGTATAACTATTTAAACAAAATGAACCTCTATTGACGTCTTGTCAAATGTCAAATTCGTTCCCTATGTTCCCTTTTAAATGGGAAAGGCAAATACTTTGCTGCCAATCAAATGTCAAGTCGTAACCATGGATATGATAAACCCAATGTTACACGGTAAAATATTCACGGTATGTATTTAAATTGTTATTTACATTCGAGTGTGTGTAAGTTGTATTTTACAGCGCGACAGCTTTGTTTAAGGCACGAGCCCTTAAGGCGAGTGCCTTATTAGCTGGAGCGCTGTAAAATACTTCACGCACGAGAATTGTATCAAATTTTTTGACCGACGATAATGAAAATCCCTTTTTTTAATGAGATAGGTTGTACTTCTGAAAAGGGTTAGTTTAAAATACTACACTGAAAAAAAATTTGCTTTAATTATGAAAAAAATGCAGGTAAAATCAAAATATTTTCATTCAACTTTGATCCAACAAAATTTTTATTTGTTTTGAAATTACTTCTGTTTTTGATCTTTCAAAAGAAAGTAATTACTGTTAAATTAAATGTATTATATCATTAATTATTTTATATTGATTTGAAATTTAAAATGTTGGCACAAAAGTAAAATGTTTTCACACCAAAAATAATGCTTTTAAATGTAATATTTTTTATTCGTTTCAAATACCGTAATTTTTAATTCAAAATATTGATTTTTTGAATCAAAAGTAAAATAATTAAAATAAAAACAGAGACGTAAAATATTTTAAAATAATTGTATATGACTTTCAAACTAATGAAAATATTATTTATTTTAAGTACGTGTACAATCAAATTGAAAGTAAACTTTCAGTTTAAAAGAATAAATTTATAAGTGAATATCACTTACATTAGAAATGATTGCAAAAAGATTTTAATTTGAAATTATCCAATTTTTTGAATTAAAATCTTTTTTCAAAAGTACATGTTCCCGAAAGTTTTTAATTTTACCTGCAATTTTTTTAAAACTATAGCAAAACTTTTCATTTTTGCAGATTTTAGAATTGAAAACATACTATTTTGAAAATAAAGTAAAAATTTCTTTCAGTGTAAGGTTAAGTCAATTTCAAAATTTGATTTTACTTACCTTCATTAGAGTACTTCTTCTAGCGAAAATTTATCTGTAATAATAGACGTTGTTTATGACTGATAATATATTTATTTGCTCATGTTTTCTTCGTAATAAATAATAGGTAGGTGTCGATATTTGACATTTCAGCAATGTTCGCCTCGCGTATTTGACAGGTATATCGATCGGTGACTATTTCGGTAACGGCGGATTTTTACAATAATGACAGATGTCGCTGCCGTGATTTTGTTTTATACAAATTAATTTTAAATATAGGAAATTTTAAAGTAAAAAAATAATTTATGTAGGTAGTACTTTTTTACATGAACTTTATTATTGTAAAGATGATTTCTTTTCTAAATGCCCATAAACGTCCAGTGTATTTTGATTATTTTACCGCATAGTTAGACAAGTTACGACACAGTAAGCGTAAAATGTAGGTTACACTTGCTGTGTATACAATTGTAAAGTTCCCATTGCACTTCAGGAGGGCAAAAAAATAATTTAAAAACGTTTTATTTGAATGCAGTTGTGAGTAAAACGTTGTCCATACCTCAGGCCGAAAGAAGTTTACACCTTTGGCCGAATAAAAGACTTTCGTTACGCGTCAGGCTTCAAATTTCGTTCGCCGGCGTAAACCTTATTTTTCAACTCTCTATACGTAAATAACTATTGTTTTTTCGTCATTTCCTTGCTAAAATTTACCTATATTATTTCAGGTGATAAAGCGCTAATAAATGTCAACAAATACACCTTTATCCACTCTATATGTCCTGAGAAAGAATTTATAGCATTTAAATCTTGATAAACCAATTCCAAACAAATAATTGTGAGATATTTTTCATCTAAATGGAAGCACAAATTAGTAGGCATTACAATAAAGATACATTTTAATATCATCCATTTCTTAATCATCAACCTACGATAATTCCCCTCAAATGAAAACCAAAACATAAAATCAATTAACACTAATACAAAATCCATTTATTTAATTAAAAAATGTACTTCGGTGTATCGCGAAGAAATCTCTGAATGCCTGAGAAAATGGACTGCTAGGCTGCACTATTTAAATGATAATGCACGATATAGGCTGCATATAGTGTCTTTAGTTAGTGTATTAGTGCTCTTTTCGGTGTACAAGAACTGTTGAAAGCTGATACTGCCGTGTATTGTCACTTGGTAATGGAATACTTTGGTACCGACCTTTCTACCGACTATAGTATTACCATATGACGAGAATTTGGTATTGTGAATAATAGCTATTGTTGCAGTTATACATATACAAAATAAAAAATCTGTTGTGGCCAGCACAATATCTCTCGCCATTTCCATTTTATGTTATATAAATATTGTAATGCACTTCGGTATCAAACCGTCGTTTTATAACCAAAACATTACAGAAATATTGTTTTTATTGTATTTAACATGTCTTCTGCACACATATAATTCTAATTATATCTATTTTTCATTGTATGAGGAATTTCCTAAATGTCAGAAATTCTTACAATTCATTAGCAAGATTGACGATATTCCTTGTGGATATATGCATTTCACCTACAATTCTAAATATTTAATTAATAAAAATTAAGGAAGGTTAAATGTACTTCCCAGAAAAAACTATCAGAATGTCCCTAAAACAGTTGATTTTTGACACTGAAATCTGTCATTTACAAACTATGTTATATGCATTACTATAAACATTTGAATTTGTCAACTGGTTTCCTTAGTGCCTTAGCCTCTGCGATGCACTACATTAAATTATTCTATATATTACAGTGTTTTTATCTCTAAATCTATACAAGATATAATAATAATAATAATAATAATAATAATAATAATAATAATAATTTTAAAAGTATTAGATGTAGAATTTTATGTTTTTCAATATTTGTAATAAGAAAAATTTCCAAAAAATTATATTTAGAAGATTTTTTTAAAGAAACTGTTACTTCCGTTTGTCCATTTGTTAGCAAAATACACACACACACACACACACACACATATACACACACGGACATCATCGTAAAAATGTAATCGGATTATAGGGACCTTAAAATGTGCTTATACACTAAAATCTGGATAAGCGAATTTTAGCATGATTCCAATACCTCTCTTAGCGAAAGTTAGAAAGATACGCATAAGAATATCGGTGATTTGTTTAATATAAGCGTCCTGTAATACGTGGACATAACTTAATTACAGATTCCTGGGCCCTAAAATAAAATGATTTAATTAAATTGACCTATATCTAAAAGCGTATCGTTTAGTTAGCGTTCTGCTTCAATGTTATAATGGATTTTGCTTAATAATAATAACAGAATGCTTTGTTCCTCCATTTGAATGAAATTTGGTATGATACCAAAACAATTGTTCGGTTTTTAAGTATTCATCTAGTATAATACTGTGTGTTTAATAAAAAAAAAACCTAACTCGGAGTAAAGAAACATCTGCTTTATTTTAAAAGTATTTAATCAAATGTTAATTTGCCAAAAATGTTATCTAAAAAACTAAAAGCTTTTCTTCCTGAATCTTATTTTAGAAATGGAAATAAATTGGAAAATGGTAAATGGCAATATACTATCTTCTTCATTAATTATCTTTTCTCCTTAAATTTATATTACAAGATTAATTTTCATAACGACTTTTGCAATGAATAATGATCTCACATACGTTTCTCAGTTTATAGCCTATTCCCGGTTAGGTTTTTTTGTGAACACAATGCACAATATATAGTCAGGTTGGCCGAGCGGTCTAAGGCGCCAGATTTAAGCTCTGGTTCCCAAACGGGAGCGTGGGTTCGAACCCCACACCTGACAAATAACATTTTATTTATTAGGTGGGTATAGTTTGCTTCAATTGAATAAGAAACTCGTAAAGAGTTAGCCAGGCTTTTAAAAGGGAGTTTTAACAAGGGTTTCAAAAGTAATAAAACAAGGACCCTATTCTGTAACTCGTCCGTTAATTTTTAATACCTGGTTAAATATTTTAGCGAATCAAGTAGATTGATATGTAACAAAAACTTAAATTTTTTCTTGTCAAATCTGAATCTGTTGGATAAAAAATTTAACCAGCAGTTAAAAATTAACGGTTGAGTTACAGAATAGGCCCGTGCTTTCCGATATTTTCAATAGTACGACACACATTATGACTACTTAGAAAAAAGTGTGACACCCCAACAATAAAACAAATAAAGATATTCTATTGAAAACCAATGCTAAAATGTATTAATGTATTTACAAATAAGTAGGAAATGATAATAGTCTGCTGGGAATTTTTGCACTCATGCTATTTATAGTGTGTCAGGTTGGCCGAGTGGTCTAAGGCGCCAGATTTAAGCTCTGGTTCCCAAACGGGAGCGTGGGTTCGAACCCCACACCTGACAAAACATTTTTTATTTTTATTTTCTAAGAATTTAATAATAATCATATCTTAGTGCATTTAGCAATTATTGTTATTTCAAATAAAAATATTAATATAAAACTTTAAAAATAATTTTTAAAAACAATTGAAAAAAAAATACAAAAAACCTCCCCGACGGGGAATCGAACCCCGGTCTCCCGCGTGACAGGCGGGGATACTGACCACTATACTATACCAAATACCTAGGCCTCATCCAAACAGAATGTGACACTCCCGAAAACTATGACGTCATCGAGTCCAAGGTTGTGCAAAAAGCGAACGAAATCCTAACTTCCCACTTGTCAACAGCACAGAAGAGACGATTGTTCAACAGCTCCGTCATCCCTGCGGCCGTATACGTGACGGGCAATATGCACCCCAACACTAGCGTTCTGGGAACGCTCAAAAGATGTCGTGACCTGGACGTGAAGATAAGAAAAATGATGGTCGCCGAGAACATTAAAACGCGACCTACTTCCAACCAAAGAGCGTATCTCCCACACAACATCGGCGGTCTTGGTTTCAGATCAATTGAAACTGAAACTGAGATACAATATGCCAGAAAATACGCGTATCTTCAAACACATCCAGAGCTACAAAACACCTTAGAGCTGTACCAGAAACTCGACGCGGCGGGGTGCCGCACGCCACTGGGAGACTACAGACATGTAGCCAAAAAGTACAAGCTAGAGGACACCGACATCACAGAATACAAACCTCTGTCAGCACACCTGGTGAAGTCGATCAAGAAGGCTGACCTTGAGGCAAGATGCCAGGATTGGGCGAAAGCGATGCACTATCCCAAACTCGTGCTCGCTGACCGACACATCATCTCTTTCCCGGCTGCTCAGTACTATCGTACTGACTCATCAAAACTGTCGCTCATCAACGCGGCAGCTGAAGAGCAGCTCCACCAACTCCATGCTGCCCCTGGAAGAGATGGTAACCGCAAGTGCCGAAGAGGATGCCAGCAAGACGAAACAGCGTACCACGTAGCGACATCGTGCAAAGCCGCCAGCTACAACGCAAGACACGACCAGGTCGTCTACTGGCTCCTAAGAACCATCCTGGAGAAGACGAACGCCCCGGAGGAGATAAGGAAGCAGCTACATTTTGGCAAGGCAGTCCTGAACGTGGACTATGACATACCTGGTGGACGGTTGAGGATACGTGCGGGACAAAGTGTCCTCACGGAGGTGCCGCTGCACCATAACAAACCAGATGTTATGGTGCAAGTACTGACGCAGGAGAAGAAGACTTTCCTCTTCGAGGTCTCCGTTCCCCACCTGCAGAACTATCATATGCAGGAGGGGATCAAGCGTGTGAAATACGCCAAAAACTCCATGGTCGACATCTCGCACCGAAACTTCAAGACCGCCAACAGGGACCTAAATCTAGTCGACATACTCTCGCATGCCCACCGTTGCGAGGTCCACTTGGGGCTGCTCGTCATCGGCTGCTTCGGAGAGGTCCTGGAAACCGAGGAACACCGACGCTTCTGCGAGCACATGCTCGCCCTTGGCATCCAACAACAAGCCATCCAGACGCTGATCCAGAAGGCGTCGTACAGCGTCATCACCGAGACGACGAAGCTCCTGATGTGCCACCTCCGAAGATAGCCCTTCCCCTGCTGCCAATCCATGCTGCCAACTCTTACTACCCGTTTTGCCCAGGCATGAATATATTATACCATTGATGAAAAAATCAAACACATTAACTTTGTAAATAATACAATGTTATATTATGTGAATAAAGATATATACTATCGAGGATTTATACTAATCGTTTCGTTATAATTCAAAATTCACCAAATAAATGTAATCGGTATAATTTTTTTACTATTACAAACTACAGAAACACACTATTTAGGTTTAGCTACTTCTTTTGCAGACTTACTAACTTCATCCCGTAATAAATCGTTATAATCCCGGTCAAATAAGTATGAACTGATGCTCAACTTTTTCCCTTTTCCGTACCATATCCCTTGCCCTGTGTTGTTGCCAGTTCTTCATAACGTAGAATTTTAGAATCTCCAGTCCATACTTTTTTTAAAGGCAACTTTTTACAAATTATCCTATATCCATGCTATATTTTTTATTGACTGTTTAGTTAAGAAACATTTTAATTAGAAATGAAAATATCGAGCCTTAGATGTTAACATATTTCTGTTCTCTCTTATGCTTATATCACAGTCACGAAGACGTCACAATTTTCACGCTAATGCCCGTATTCATAAACACTCGTAAAAATTTTAAACGGTTCGTTATAATTTTTATCCAATAAAAACAGCCGACATTGAAAGAAAAATCGAAATTTTATTTGTCAAGTTTGATTCTATTTGTCAAAATTATAACGAATCGTTTTGAAACTTTACAAGTGTTTATGAATATGGGTATAAGACTTTTTCCCGTTATATGAGCTGTGTCCGATGTCGCATTTTGGCATTTAGTATTTAGGAATTAGGTCTTCTTCACATAAATACAGCTCCGAATGGCACACTAGTGATATCCATTGTTTTGTATGGCAACACTTTAGAACAACAAAAATGAATTATACAATTCGATTCGATTTGATGCTTGAGAGTAAATGTTAATATTATATTTTATAAATTAGGTGGATCTATTTTATGATTGCTTAAAAATGTAGGCATTAGATGTAACTATATCTATTAAAATTTACAATTCCTAAATTTTTGTTCAAAAAAAATTTTGTAGGCTTTTTGGATCTTTCGTTTATTGCAAAAAAACAATTTAGTTTACATTTATTGGACGTTTCGATTGTGTTATCACAGTCATCATCAGCTATATGTTTGATGTTACATTTTTATAAAAATTAGTTGAACATTAAAACGAAAAATTTTGTAATACATAAAGTCATATTTTTTGACTACATTTTACTGCCATACTCTGGCGGAACAACACTTTTACCTACTGCTAGTCAAATTAAAATGTAGTCAAAAAATATGACTTTATGTATTACACACCTTTTCGTTTTAATGTTCAACTAATTTTTATAAAAATGTAACATCAAACATAGATGATGATGACTGTGATAACACAATCGAAACGTCCAATAAATGTAAATTAAATTGTATTTTGCAATAAACAAAAGATCCAAAAAGCCTACAAATTTTTTTTTAACAATAATATTAAAGGATCTACTTCGAAGAAAATAAATTTTTGTTCAATAATTGTAAATAATATTCTTCGAGCGTACGAAGGCTGTAGTAACTCATTTGGACGAATTACGATCCGAACCGAGTTATCATTACTCCCTTGTTGAATAACATACTATTTATTTCCCAGATTTTCATTCTATTCAATTCTACTGACATTTCACTCGGTGTGTGATTAGATAAAAAGTTTCAAACGACAAATAAATGCGGTCGTTACATTTCAGTCGGCATAATGCTTCTACATTCTGGGCACGTGAGTTCGGTACCAAGTAGGGACTCACTTCCTTTTTCTCGCCGAATCCACTCTAGAACTAGTAATCTCTGCTACTATACCACGGCACAGCTGCTCAGGTATTCGTGAATCGAACAACCACTGAATTTTACTTTTATTTCTCTGTGAACTGTTGTTGGTGTAGTATTAAAGCAATCTGGATTTGATTTATTGGCAATAAAAGGATTCTTTCAACAGAACAATAATAACATTTATTTAGCATAAATATTCTGTGAAATTTATATAAATATTTTTACAAAATTAAAGTAAATTTATATACAACTTAATTCAAAGTAATCAATTTAATTTCAGAGATCGTCAAATATAATTTTTGCCCTCCTGAAGTGTAATGGGAACTTTACAATTGTATACACAGCAAGTGTATCCTACATTTTACGCTTACTGTGTTGTAACTTGTCTAACTATGCGGTAAAATAATCAAAATACACTGGACGTTTATGGGCATTTAGAAAAGAAATCATCTTTACTATAATAAAGTTCATGTAAAAAAGTACTACCCACTTAAGTTATTTTTTTACTTTAACATTTCCTATATTTATAATTAATTTATATAAACCAAACTCACGGTAGCGACATCTGTCATTATTGTAAAAATCCGCCGTTACCGACATAGTCACCGATCGATATACCTGTCAAATACGCGAGCATTGCTGAAATGTCAAATATCGACACCTACCTATTATTTATTACGAAGAAAACATGAGCAAATAAATATATTATCAGTCATAAACAACGTCTATTATTACAGATAAATTTTTGCTAGAAGAAGTACTCTAATGAAGGTAAGTAAAATCAAATTTGGAATTTGACAACCCCAATATTTTAAACAAACCCTTTCAGAAGTACAACCTATCTCATTAAAAAAAAGTGATTTTCATTATCGTCGGCCAAAAAATTTGATACAATTCTCGTGCGTGAAGTATTTTACAGCGCTCCAGCTAATAAGGTACTCGCCTTAAGGGCTCGTGCCTTAAACAAAGCTGTCGCGCTGTAAAATACAACTTACACGCACTCGAATGTAAATAACTATTAGAATAATCATTTTATTTTTGATTCATTTTTTCATATTCACATAATTAAAATGAAGTATTGTCAGGTGTGGGGTTCGAACCCACGCTCCCGTTTGGGAACCAGAGCTTAAATCTGGCGCCTTAGACCACTCGGCCAACCTGACATATATTATACATAGAACATGTATGGAAATTCCCAGCAAGACCGAATAACATTTTATCATATTCTAGTTATTTGTAAATAACAGCATAATTTAGATAAAAGTTTAAAATTTTTGAGATTAGCACATATTTCAGAGCATATTATGGTATTGGTTTCCAATCTTTATTTTGCATTTGAAAAATAAATAAAACAATAGAATTTCTGGCATTATTTTTCTAAATGAAAAAAAATCTGTTGTGGCCAGCACAATACCTCTCGCCATTTCTATTTTATGTTATATAAGTATTGTATTCCACTTCGCTATCGAACCGTCGTTTTATAACAAAAAATATTACAGAACTTTACCCAAATATTGTTTTTATTGTATTTAACATGTCTTCTGCACACATACAATTCTATTTACCTATATCTATTTTTCATTTATGAGGAAGTTCCTAAATGTCAGAGATTCTTCCAATTCATTAGCAAGATTGGAGGTATTTCTCATGGATATTTGGATTTTACCTACAATTTTAAATATTTAATTAATAAAACAATACAAACTATGTTATAAACATTTAAATTTGTCAACTGGTTTTCTTAGGGCCTTGGCCTCTTCGATTAGATTATTCTATATATTACAGTGCCTTCATCTCTAAATCTATACAAGACATAATAAAATTTTTAAATGTATCAGATGTAGAATTTTATGTTCAATAATAGTAACAGAAAGATTTCTTTTAAAGAAACTGTTACTTCCGGTTGTCCAATTGTTACCAAAATCTAATCAGCTCTTCCCAGGAATGTCATATTGAGAAAACTGCAGTTAAAGTCTTATAGTATTTGAGAAACGGTGGTTCCAACATCCACACATACCCACATCCACACACACACACACACACACACACACACACACACACACACACACACACATACACACACAAACACGCACGCACGACATCATCGTAAAAATGTTATAATCGGATTATAGGGACCTTAAAACGTGTTTATCCACTAAAAACTGGATATGCGAATTTTAGCATGATTCCAATACCTCTCTTAGCGAGAAGTAAAAAAAACAATGATCTTTGTAATAAAGTCAAATACTTTTAACAATCTTATGCCCGTATTCATAAACATACACATACATAAAAATTTTAAACAGTTCGTTATAATTTTTATCCAATAAAAACAGTCGACATTGAAAGAAAAATCGAAATTTTATTTGTCAAGTTTGATTCTATTTGTCAAAAATTATAACGAACCGTTTTGAAACTTTACGAGTGTTTATGAATATGGGCAATAGTCTTTTGCTTTCTCTCTAATTCTAGGGACTATTATAGAATCCTTGCTAGAATCTAGAAGGTATTTTCTTTACGAGATTCTTTATCCAAATAATTTAATTTAAAGCTAATAATACCTAATATATTTTTGAATCATAACTAAAATGATGTTTTGTCAGGTGTGGGGTTCGAACCCACGCTCCCGTTTGGGAACCAGAGCTTAAATCTGGCGCCTTAGACCGCTCGGCCAACCTGACATGCTATAAATAAAACGTATTTATGTTACTGTTATCAGTATATTTGTGATACAAGGTCATTATTTCTTATCATATATAAAAATTGTATGATTATAACCACACATATCGCGTTACTTTATTTTACAATATTTATAAAAGTAGTTTTTGTCAATTTCTTGAGTCAAAAAAATTATTGCACCGTTTGCAAGCCTCAATAATGCTCAAGCCGACACTGCTCGAAACAAAGTTATATTGTTGCATGAAGACGTATAATAAGTATGTAATTGAAACATCTTTTTTGCTTTTATTAAATATTTATGCTATGGAAGCAACAGGCTAATATTTATCCTTTCTTAGCTACGTTTCTTCCGGAATTTAGAAACAACAGACCTAGTTAATAGTAAACAATCCATCCTAGCAAGTGACAAAATAAACAAATCGCTTTTTTCTCGTTTTCCTTATACAGTAAACAAGTGGAAAAACAAAACTCCATCTTTGACATGAAACAGATCACTTGAGAGCCATAATTATCAACGTTCGCTCCACAGTTGGTATTACAGAGTCCATCCATTAGCAAACAATGAACATAGCATTGTTGTTTTATGAACTATATCTCATATAGAGAGTTATTATGGAATTCAAACAATGCATAACCTTGAGAGCGATACATACTTGTGTATGACTTATATGTCGCGCAGAGAATTATGGTTAATGGCGAATATGGTAACTGAAGACGATTGTTGCAATTAATGATGAGAATGTCCGAGATGAAATGTTCTCTTAAATATTTATTACACTGGATTTTAATTAACAATTGGATATTGATGTTCTTATAAGGGTTTTTATTATTAAATATATGGATCTCTGAAATGACAGACAAGGTATTTTTATGTTATTGACTACCATGATAAAAATAATAACAGACAGCGACTTTGAAGTCGGCAATTGGTGGAACACTTTCAATATTTAAAGACACAAATACACAAATGAAACATTTTTACCTTCCGTCACCTTTAGGTAAGGAAGGTATTGTCTTTGGTCAAAAAATTCGGTGGTGAGTTTTTAATGAATAAGCACGTTTTAGGGTCCCTACAATACGAATTTACTATTTTTAAGATGATGTCTGTATGTGTGTGTGTGTGTGTGTGTGTGTGTGTGTGTCCGTGTGTGTGGGTGTCCGTGTGTGTGTGTGTGTGTGTCCGTGTGTGTGTATGTATGTCCGTGTGTGACAAATTTTTCTCCGACGATATCTCCAATACTACAATTCTAAAAATTATAATTCTTTCGTATTCCTCTTCTGTACATCCATATGAAGAGTTGATTAGATTTGGTTATAATTGATCCACCGGAAGTACCCTTATTTGAAGTTTTTAACAGTTTTTCTTAAAAAAACGCAGTTAAATATTGTTTTTTGACATTTTGTTATTATACATATTAAAGAAAATACTCTTCTCTATACGGTTTGATTATACATTTTCCTTCATATTCAATAGATGTAGATTTAAAGCTTTATAAAGAAATTAATTTTCAAAAATTAGTCAGCTTTGCTATTTATCATGGAAACAGCTGATGCTAATATATTAAAAAAATTCTAATTGACAGATGTCAGTTGCAAGTGCAAAACCAAATATGGAAAGTGTAGGATCACAAAATTGGTATGTCATAGTGCTCCTCGCAAGTGACACGCAGAGAAAGGCCAAAGAGAAGATGGAAGGACTGTATCGCAGAAGACTGAAAGGAATGCCTGTGCCAAGAAGATGTGTTGGACAGGAATGAGTGCAAGAAAAGAGGAAACAGCTACCTCTAATAAAATAGGGGAAGCTGAAGAATAAGAAGTGTCAAGTGCATTTTACTTAGTATATGTTTATGTTATAATTTTATTGGATTTATAGAATAGAAATAGTATGTGTTCGTGTTTGATTTTACATGACATTATATATAGAATATGTTCCAAGGACCTTTTGGTATGGGATTTGTACAAAATACATCGAATTGACGAACAGATTTTTTTTTTTACAAACGACTTTTTACGCTTATATTATACCGTGAGTATTTTTTAACGTGACACATTGGGTTTGTCATATCCATAGTTACGACTTGATATTTGATTGACAGCAATGTATTTGCCCGTTCCATTTAAAATGAAACATAGGGAACGAATCTGACAGAAATATTATATTTAAATATTATAAGAAATTTAGCGGAGTCAGGAAACCACTCGAGAGCACTAAACATATTTCGGGCACAAGGTGCACACAGTATTTTTTCTACATCTAAATTTAATTTTTAGAAAACTGGTATAATTATTTAAACAAAATTAACCTCTAATAACATCTAGTCAATATGACAGATAACCGTTGAATTTTCCTATAAGTTATGATTTAACATTTGATTGACAGCAATGTATTTGTCTGTCTCATTTAAAATGACACATGGGGAATGAATTTGACAGAACTATTATATTTCAATATTGTAAGAAATTTAGCCGAGTCAGAAAACCATTCGGGCACAAGGTGCACACTATATATTTTCTACAACTAATTTTAATTTAGAATGCAGGTATAATTATTTAAACAAAATTAACCTCTATTGACGTCTTGTCAAATGTCAACTTCGTTCCCTATGTTTCATTTTAAAGAGCTTCATCTACGATAAAGACTCCTAGTTTCTTAAGAGGCAGAAAGTTTTTTTTTTATTTCTACCATTAATTTTAAGACTCCATAAATTAGATTGTTATATTTTTACTATATTGGAATATCTCTCTGAACTTAATATTAAATAAATAAGAACTTCAAAAAACTTGATTACAACAATGATAAAATTGATTACAACAATGGTATTGTTTGATCACATCAATTTTCTTGAAACTGTAACCTTTTATGCGCGATTTCTCAACAATGATATCGATGTCTCATAGTTTTCATTGTTTTAATAAATATCTCAAACATCAAAGAATAACATAATCAATTTTCAAACATGTGTTGATAGGTTGTCATATTAATATTTTCTTATCTTATGTGAATCTATTGCTAACATGCTAACGTCAATATACGCAAAGTATTTTAGTGTCAACTTTAAATTCAATTATCTTTGTTATTTCAATTGTTACCCATGATTTCTAAGTTACATCAAAATTTTACGACATTATTTGAGTCACATTTTGAAAAGTGGCCATCAACGAATGAA
Source organism: Ophonus ardosiacus (assembly GCA_943142095.1). Lineage (NCBI taxonomy): Eukaryota > Metazoa > Arthropoda > Insecta > Coleoptera > Carabidae > Ophonus > Ophonus ardosiacus. The sequence goes on along the minus strand of OW964832.1, from coordinate 2,712,592 downwards.
CTGTCTCAAACCCGGTCTAGTTATATGACGCACAAAATTAGTGGATTAGAATTAGATATTTAAATCTTACCATTAGAAAATTATAGAGAACACTTTGTTTATATTCTTGGGATCTTTAAAAAAGTACAAGAACTATTTTAATATAGGTACAGTGCGTATTTGTAAATAGAATTGCTATTTAATTTTCATGTAAAAAATTGTCTATTTATTAACGGATATTACGAATATGACTACAAAAGTATGCAATTTAAATTTTTTTATTTGTTTTATAACGTTTCCAAAAGTAAATACAATACACCAGTTTCAAATATTAATTTTAAATTTTTCTCATATAAAAGTGCAGTGGTCCGATGCAAAGTTTAACTTTTATTCTGTTCCTCTTGTTATAATCGCGAAACAAATTGGAAACGATGCAATTAGAATTTTGTTCAGTGCGCAGAAAAAATAGGAAACCATAACTTTCTCTCATTTATCTCGAAAATAAATGAAAAAGTTTTCTGATAAAAAGGCAGCAATTAAAAGTTGTACGAACTCAAATGCAAATATTAATTAGAACTCTCAACTTGAACACCCTCTAAATTGGACAATAAAATATTTTTCTTACCAAGTATAAAGTTTCAAAAAGAAATTTTCACTGTTTGACAAAAAAAAATATTTTATAACTTTTCAAGGAGAATTAATCTAACATCATTCTTCATAAATTTAAATCAAAACTTCTTAAATATCATCTGGATTTTTAATACTTTTTATGTTTTTAACCAAGTTGTCCAGTCTTTCGTGATACAATATCGTCTTAATGTTATATAGGTCGAACAAATTTTAAGTTGTAACTTCTTTACAGCAACACGAGCGTGGCTTTTAAATTTCCAACTTACAGATTAAAAAGAAATGAGAAAATAGACGTAAAGTTATAAGAAAGAAATGAGAACATTTTAAGATTTCATTTCTATCTAATTCCAATAGTTTCAAAACTAATTCAAGAATATTGGAGAGAGAACTTTAAAACTGATTTCATCTTTTTTGATTTACTGATATAAATTATACCAATTTAAAAGAATAAACTAGAAAAAGTTATTTGAGAAACAGGAATAATGACAAGACACTCCTAGACTCTGTAAAACATGAACTAAGTGTATAGAGGAAGTATTTCAAAAGAAAAATACTACGAAAAAATAAAGATTCGCAATTGAGTGAAAGAAGATATAGGTACAATAAGGAAAACAACGTCGACTTCGAAAGTGTTCAAACTGAGCTTCGGAACTAAAAAATAAATAAAAAAAATGCATAAATATTTGAATGGGTCCATAAACCATAATAAAAAATCTGTTGTGGCCAGCACAAGACCTCTCGCCATTTCCATATTAGGCTATATAAGTATTGTATTGCATTTCGCTTTCGAACCGTCGTTTTATAACAAAATATTACAGAACTTTTACCCAAATACTGTTGTTTTTATTGTATTTAACATGTCTTCTGCACACATATAATTCTAATTATATCTGCTTTTCATTGTATGAGGAAGTTTCTAAATGTCAGAGATTGCTCCAATTCATTAACCAGATTGGCGGTATTTCTGATGGATATATGCATTTTACCACAATTTTACCTATAATTTCAAATATTTAATTAATAAAACAATAAGATAAATTAAATATACTTCCCAGTAAAAGCTATGAGAATGTCACTAAAACTGTTGATTTTTGACACTGACATGTGTCATTTACAAATTATGTTATAAACATTGAAATTTGTCAACTGGTTTCCTTAGTGCCGTACGGTTTGATTATACATTTTCCTTCATATTCAATAGATATAGAGTTAAATAAAAAGACATTAACTGTAAAGAATTATGAAAAATATAATATAATCTTGGAAACGGTTACTATATTAAGAGAATTCTGATTGACAGATGTCAGTGGCACATGTAATTTACATGGTATGTTCGTGAAATAATTTTACTGGAATATAATCTTTTTCAAATAACTTTCTTTATGGAATTTGTATGAAATATATAAATTTGACGGAGCGTAATGTGCTAGTCGCATCATATTTTTACAGTAAGATCTATGTTTTTGCGAACTTTTTTACCTCTCGCAAAGAGAGGTATTGGATTCATGCTAAAATTCGCATATTCAGATTTTATTGAATAAGCACGATTTAAGGTTCCTAGAATCCGATTATAACATTTTTAAAATGATGTCTGTGTGTGTGTGTGTGTGTGTGTGTGTGTGTGTGTGTGTGTGTGTGTGTGTGTGTGTGTGTGTGTGTGTGTGTGTGTGTGTGTGTGTGTGTGTGTGTGGATGTGTGTGTGTGTGTGGATGTGTGTATGTGTTTATGTGTGTATGTATGTGTGTCTGGATGTTGGAGCGACGATTCCTCAAAAACTATAAGACTTAAAAATATTTAACTGCAGTTTCCTCAATTTGACATTCCTGGGAAGAGCTGAAAAGGTTTTGGTAACAATTGGACAACTGGAAGTAGTAGTTTCTTAGAAAAATTCTTCTAAATATATTTTGGAAATTTTTGTTATGACAAATATTGAAGATCAAAATTCTCCATCTAATACACTTAAAATTTTTATTATATCTTGTATAGATTTAGAGATAAAGACATTATAATATATATAATATTCTAATCGCAGAGGCTAAGGCATTAAGACAACCACTTGACAAATTCAAGTGTTTATAACATAGTTTGCAAATGACATATGTATATCAGTGTCAAAAATCAACAGTTTTAGTGACATTCTAATAGTATTTTTCTGGGAAGTATATTTAATCTTCCTTATTGTTTTAATAATTAAATATTTGAATTATAAGTAAAATGCATATATCCATCAGAAATACCGCCAATTTGATTAATGAATTGGAAGAATCTCTGAAATTTAGGAATTTCTTCATTCAATGAAAAATAGATATAATTAGAATTATATATGTGTGCAGAAGACATGTTAAATATAATCAAAAACAATATTTGGGTAAAGTTCTGTGATATTTTGTTATAAAACGACGGTTCGAAAGGAAAGTGCAATATAATACTTATATAGCCTAATATGGAAATGGCGAGAGGTCTTGTGCTGGCCACAACAGATCCTTTACGTTGATTTTAAGACTAAATGTTTAAACCAATGTAGCTATGGGTAAGTACATGAATTCATGTGTAAGACACTGTAAGATCATACCCGAAAGAAATTATAAGTGTATAAATGCCGATTTTGTAGGAATAAATGCTGTATGAGTAAGATTTAGACTAATGAATATGAACATGATTTGTTAATTTTTAATAGAATCTTCAAAGTAAACTCCAATTTAATAAAATTAGCTTCCTATGATGTCTTACCTCATGCTGTCAAAACATAATCAAGTGTCTAGGTTTACACCTTTCTAATAAACATTCAAATAAAGAAAACGCAGGCCTGCATTATTAAGCATTCCAATGAAAAGGAAATCTCAGCAGGTTCCTGACCCTGTCTGGGACTGCGATCATTCCGCACTTATTAATTCAAGATGACAGCTTTATTATGTTTGTAATTTGAAGTATTCAAAAGAGCGTATTGGCTCCATTGTGCCTTTGATTTCTTATTATAGATATCGTTTACAAAAGAGACCCAGAGTTAGGATAGAGAATTCGAGACACACATGGGTCGTCCGCGCCGCATCTTCGACTTCGACTGCACCTTTTACGAATTTAGTACATTTCATTCGGCTGTATCTGCGATTGGCAGACGACTAAGGAAATTCTTAAATTAAAAATGCCTTCTGGAAATACATTAAGTGAAATTGAATTTTCGTTGGACCGGTGTTCTGTAGATTCTTGCATGCATCACTTCGTTCTACAAACGGATTTTGAATATTGAACATTTCGCTTCATTCAGTTTTATTCAAATTCAAATCTCCAGATCTACAATAATATCTCGCAATAAAGGTTATTATTTCGTGAACAATAAGTTTTTATATTAATATTGCGATACTGTAATTTTCTGTAACGCTATTCGCGAGTGAAGAAGAGGAGGAGCTTAGCGCGTTACGTAACAATATGGCCGGTTTAAGGCGTTTGAAATACAAAGTAATATTAATATTATAGTTAATATTAAATAAAAATAATGTTTCTAGTATGAATAACATTTTGAATTTTGCGAACTAGTCCGTTTCATATAAAAATTATGTTCAGCATTCTCTCGAATTTTGAATTTACATGATTCGAGTCTTTGCTTTCTTGAATCTACATAGTACTGCATTATTACAGTCTTTGGTAGATTAATGGAGAGATAAGTATTATTATTTTATTGTCATCTTTGTGCAGGCAGGTCTACAAGTTTAGATTTCATTACGAAGTATTTTAATAAAGACACTAAGTAATTATTTTCTTGAAGTTATACCCGGCAAAATATAATCTTGCTTTACAAAATGCAAGGAGCAAGCATTATTTTTACTCGGTTCCTTTCCCATTTTTAAAAGATGAATGCATAACTTTCGTCTACCAACTATTTCAAATTGGCAAATTTCTCTAATAATTTTTTCTATAGAATTTAGGTTCTTGTTTTCGGGAAATTATGGAAATTAATTATTTCTGGATTTTTGCGTGCTAATGACGTAAAACGCAACAAAAACGTGTTGAAATTTTGGATTTTGTTATTATACTTTATTTCACGTAAGAATAGCGTTGGTTTAGTTAGGGATATATAAATTCTACCCTTTGATTGGTCAGAATATAAACCTATTTCACAGAAACGAAACAAATATCGCCTGTCAGTTGTCAAATAAAATATACAGAATTAAGTGATGTTTAACCATATTTTGTTGCAATTTTAGATTTTGACATTTTTACAGATAAATATATTTATTATTGACAATGCTTGGTTTCACAAATTTAAATTATTTATTCAATGGATGTAAAAACAGTCGGCTACTGTTTTCTTACGTAAAATGAAGTATAGCCTACAAATTTCAATCCACTCGTGATTTATTTGATAAATAAGTAACAGAAACGATGCGTTCGCCGCTACCTCGGCTAGGACTTACTACCATGTACTAGTTCATATTTTCGCCTCTAGACGTCATATTGCTCTATTTCACTAGCGAATAGAAATGTAAAAATGAACAAAGTCGCAACAATTTTTGTTTACTAATATATTTATTATCTCCTGACATTAAAAAATGATAAGGTTTTATTGAGAGTTACAGTTCTAATAGTGATATAGAAAATTACAGAATCGCAACGTAAATTCAATGATCTATCTATCTAATAAAAACTTTTAAGAACTTCAAATAAGGGAACTCACAGGTGACCATTAATAACCAAAATCTAATCAGCTCTTCATATGGATGAAGAAGAATACGAAAGTATTATAATTTTTAGAATTGTAGTATTGGAGTTAGAGTTGGAGAAATTTTTGTCACGCACACAGAGACACACAAGTAAAACTAATAAAATCGTATTCTATGGACTCTAAAACATGCTTATTTATTAAAAACACCATCGATTTGTTTTGACAAAAACAATGGACTGTTTTACGAGCACACTTTTATAATAAAAGCGCTTTTATGAAGAGTGCTTTTACATTATATTAATATGTAACACGATCCATTGTCTTCTTTACCTAAAAGTGACGGAAAGTAAAAATTTAAATCAATTTATGGTTAATAGAACTTCATGCACCAAGTGAGTTAAAGATAATTAATAGAAAAACATACATTAATAGTGGTTATTAATTAACGACCTGGTACGCATTAATAAAACCAGTAAATAAACATCAACAGAAAATTTTATTTTATCGGATAATTCGTAGAAGTTATAAAATTTTGCGATTGTTCTTTATTTATCCTACAAACCTAGAAAAACTGGAAGATTGATCAATGTGTCATGTCGTATGAGAAAAAGAATAAAGACGAAAAAATAAAAAAATGACCGAAGATTTTGCTCAGTTTACTACAATTTATATCTCTTCATTATTCTATGTGACGTTTATGACAAGAAAAACTATGACACATATTTTTCTAGCATTTCAGGAATGTTTTCAAATGAAAACAAAAAGTTAAAGCGTTGTCATAACTCCACCTAAAGCGTATTTATATCAATGTCAAGATAAATATGTATTTGATAAAAATGAAATAAAGAAAAAGTGCTGTTCAAATATCTTCGCAGAAGTAGTGGTATGGGTATATATTCTGAGAGGTATCATTTTTAAATGTCAGTAGTAATTACAGTAAAGCGACATGTAGCACGTAACTCTGATTTGAGTTTACCGTTCATTTCTTTTTAAAAGTTCATACACTTAGTTTTTATAATTAGCCTCATTTTAAGACTTTAATTAAAATTAATATTTTATCTTTATTTTAAAGTAATGTTACAGTACTCGCTAAAGTGCTAAAGTTACGTATATTATAAAAACGAACTCAAATTTAATTTTAGTGTTAAACTATTACAGACTGGTAACATTGTATATTTTAAATTTATTAGCTTTCTGCAGACTGTCTTACAATTGTATTTACACTGCAGCAGAATGATGTAGAACTTTTTTAAAATAAGATTGTCACATATATAACAACACTTATAAATTTATAGTGCTATAGAAAGTTACAGAATCCCACTGTCTATGGTGCTATTCTGTAACTTTGCTCTATAACACTGTAACTCTATACGCTCTGTAAGCTATAGAGCTCTATAAGATCACACCTTATAGAATAGTAAAATTACCTATTCTGTAACTCTCTCTGTATCAAGTCTGGCTATAGAGTTGTTTTGGTTGTAATTCATGTCAAACTGTCAAATATTCTATAACCATATTTTTGACAAGACGTTAAGGAATCATGTATACATTTTGATTATTGTAATTGTAATTCTTGTTGCTGTTGTGATATAAATAACTAAAATAAATATACCATCACGGTGTATTGCTGGGTGGGCCAAACTGTTTTATATGCCGATATCGGTAATGATAAAGACATATTTGTACCGTGCGGTCGTTTAAGATTCGAAATAATTTTGGCTTCGGTTGGGATCGAACCCGATTCCTCAGATTCGCGACCCGACACTCAGGCGCTACGAGACCCTAGTTATTATTAATTATTAAGACATCATTTAATTCTTATTTTAAATATTCTATTAAGCTATGAACACTAATGTTGATTCTTCCCCTTGTCTTGACCTTTCTAATATAATATATTTTGTGACAAATATAGCTACGTAAAATGATTCAATTTTATATAATAGAAAATGTTTTAAAATCGCTTTAATTAATTTTTTATGTAAATCTAGCACGAAACGTGAAAGGATTTCAAACACAAGTGAAGAACAGTATGACATTTTTTTTTAATGAAATGGAAACTTACTATGTTTTCCGGAGTGGCACAACAAATTCTTTCATTTTCCATTTCAATATTTCGTAACATTTGACAATATTTTTTTAAATATAAATATTTTTGACGTTTCACTATGCTCTATAAATACTTTACAGTTAAGATTTTGGCGCTGTAAGATTTATAGAAATTTCTATAAAACTATAGCCCTTATAGTACTGTAACCTAGTTACAGAATAGCTATTTTCTTACATACTATAACGCCGGTTGTTTATAGAGCCTATAGAGCTTATAGAACGTTACAGAATAGCACCATAAATGTAACAAAAGCTGCTGATGGGAAGCAATCTACAATTTTATTTAGTATATTTTGGCACATGTGTGTACTTTATATTGCATCATTTGTTTTCTTTTGTTTGCCAGCACTGAGGATGGTTTAATAAAAACCGAAACGTTTGCATGCAAAGAGCAGGTATAGTAATTTACTATCCTTCATTTTTATCCATCATCTGTCGATATTCTTCACTTTAATATACTTTTGGATACGAATTCTACATCGAATAATACTAATTTCAGCTTTTGTGTCCTACGCCCCTAACCCTTGCACTATCACCCCATCCTCGCTCCAAATCCACGCCTATTGTCGTGTACGTTTACGCTGTGTGAATCCTACATCACGGCTTGCCAGTCCGGCACAACAGCGCCGTGCCTAACATAACTCTCCGGTGTTTAGCGGCATGACGGCTCGGGCTACCGGAAGTGACGTTAATTGTCCGCGCCTGGAGCCGGCGCGGGGCCCGGAGCGACCGCCCGGATACTCCGGACAGTGGTTGCCGCGCAGTGGGAGGCACTGAGCACGTACAGAGCTCTTTAGTGAGGAGAATGAGAAAGAGGAAGACGGATTTTTACACAAGATGGTTTGTCACATTATCTAATCTTAGTATTAAATGGAGAAATAATTTGAAAAAGAAGAAAGGATATTTTAATATTAAGTTAATTATTAATTATGGAAGTGATTTGCTAGAAATATAGGGCGAGTAAATTCATCACATCGTTTCTTTATTAACTGCTGAATTGCAGATGAAATTCATCATACCGTTTCTAATTACCGCGCACTATCCATCGTAAATTCATCGCATGCATCGGCTTTGACTACCGATACGATTTCCGATGGATCGGTTGTTGGGGGAACTAACAAAATGTTTTTAGGTTATATTTTTGACATTTGCGTTTGTTTCATGCTTGCGGGTGTAAGATTATGCAAAGAAAACCAAATGTATGATTTAAATAATAAAACATTATATCTCGTTCATAACGGAAAGGAGATGGTTATAGTTGTAGATGATTTTTATTATCATTTATGCTGTGTACACTGACCTTAGTAAAGCATTTGACAGAATAAACCATTCCATATTGATAAATAAGTTAGAAATGTATGGAGTTCACGGCATCCTACTTAAATGGTTTGAATCATATTTGAATTGCAGGCAGCAATGTGTAACTGTCAAAGGGTTCAAATCTGATAATTTCCTTGTGACTTCTGGTGTGCCTCAAGGATCTCATCTTGGACCACTTCTTTTCATTATTTTCATTAATGATATTAGCAACATTTTTGAAAACTCGAAATTTATTATGTATGCTGATGATCTCAAGGTTTACAGTAAGATAACGTGCATGTTAGACTGCATTGCTCTTCAAGCAGATCTCGATAAACTAAATATTTATTTAACAGCAAATGATCTATCTGTCAATCATAGCAAGTGTTCTTGTATTTCTTTTTCTCGAAATCGGACCAATTTTGAATTTCAATACAATATCAGTGGAAATGTAATCAATCGTGTATCTCATGTAAGAGATCTTGAAATAATATTAGACAGTAAACTCATATATGACATTCACATTGACACTGTTGTAAAGAAAGCATATAAAATGCTTGGATTTATATTAAGAGTTGGAGCACTTTTCAAGAACTATAACACTCTCGTTCAACTATATTATTCACTTGTGCGTTCACAATTAGAATTTGGTGTCGTTTGTTGGTCTCCTCATTACCAAATATATATTAAGAGAATTGAAGGTATCCAACGGAAATTTATTTCAGCTTTAAATTGGAAATACCCTTATAATTCTGTCAGTTTCGTCACTTTACAAAAACGTAGAAAAGTGTTGGATTTGACATTTTTATACAAAATCATAAATAATTATATAGATAGTCCCGTCCTTTTAAGTAAAATATCTCTGCGTGTGCCTTCCTATTCTACTCGTTCTCTTGAAACGTTCTCTTTTAAAAAATATAAAACCAATGCTGCTATGTTTTCTACAGTAAATCGATTAATATGTTCTTTCAATAACATGATTCTTAGCTATAATGTTCCAGATATTTTTAATTGTTCACTATTTAAGTTTAAATCATTTCTAAAATATGTTTTCTCGCATTCTTTGTCTGATCCTTAGTTTGTACTTCTCATTATCTATTATTATACTGTCTAGCTAGAAACTTTTATTCTTTATGTATATTGTTAACTGTGCTGTACTTTTATTGGGCCTTGGCCTGTTGTACGGCCTTTCTTTCTAAATAAATAAATAAATTATGACTTCCATATCAGATTCTTCATTGTTTGATGAAGAATTTGATGATTGCAATAGAGCGACGGTTCCTTTAACTACAAAACTTTCCATATCTGTGGACTGGTGGTTAACAGTCAGTTGATATTTAAGGTTAGGAGATTCATCGCACTTTTCAGCAACCCATTTCTTTATTTGGTCGCAGCGGCTATCCATCGGCTCCATCAGCTATTAATCGTGACGTCATTTTCATTTGCTGATGGAATTCACCGCATTAATTGTTACTGAATAAAGAAACTCGCCCATATTGGGACAATGCTCGATTAGGGCAAAGAAATAGAAGAGGAAGTATTGAGGCTCACTTTAAAACTCGCACGAACTAAATAAAAATTAATAATACCTAATTAAAATTAATATTATCTATTCGACATTTCTCCATCGTCTTCCTGTAGCAATCCACTACATTAGGTTCAATTAATATTCCCCATCAATCAGTCGCAGCGCGATCCGCGTTGTGAAATATTCACTGTGCAATTACATGGACAGGGTGGCTCGCACGCGCACTCACGCATCATGCACACGCGTCACGCGCACGCCAAGCATGCAACTGTCGCTGTGCTGTCGTCGACACGCTAAGGATGTGCATGACAGATGCTCCGTGCAGGAAAGTGCACCAACATGCATCGCTGGACATGCAAGGATGCAATGGCAGGAGTTATGTTATAGCAGCAGGATTGAAAGCAGGATATGAGGGAATATGTCACACATCAAGTGGATACTGTATGGGAGGTTGGGTAATATTTATAAATTCTTGGGAGGAAATCGGCCAATTCGACACCTGCTCGCTTATAAAGTATTGCTCAAAGCTCAAATGGTTTCAACCATCTGCATTTCACTATTTATATTTAATGTAGAATCTGTTTTGCATATCTTAGTTGTAATGAACTGATGATACTGTAATAGGAGTGCTGTTCTTTAGTTCGTTTAATGTTGAACTTACTTAAAAGCCCGTGATTTTTTGACATAAATTATTTTATATTGTATTAACTTCATTTTTCATTAAAACAAAACAGATCCAAAAATATTTTACAATACAATTATTGAAAGAGAACGGAGACCAAGTTTTGAGAAAAAGGAAGAACTCTTCATTAAATAGAAAAAATCTGTTGTGGCCAGCACAAGACCTTCCGTCAATTCCATGTATTTTGTACAAATCCAATACCGAAAGGTCCTTGGAACAGATTCTATATAATATCATGTAAAATCGAACACGAACACATACTATTTTTTACAAATTCCATACCAAAAGTTCATTTGAAAAGGTTCTATAAATCCAATAAAATTATAACATGAACTACACTAAGTAATGTCCTTCCATCTTCTCTTTGGCCTTTCTCTGCGTGTCACTTGCGAGCAACACTATGACATACCAATTTTAGATACTATACTTTTTTTTCATATTTGATTTTGCACTTGCAACTGACATCTGTCAATTAAATTTTTTTGAATAATTATGTCAGCTGTTTCCATGATAAACAGCAAAGCTGACTAATTTTTGAAATTAATTTCTTTATAATGCTTTAACCATATAAAGAAGAGTATTTTCTTTAATAAATATAATAACAAAATGTCAAAAAATAATATTTAACTTCGCTTTTTTAAGGAAAACTGTTAAAAACTTCAAATAAGGGTATTTCCGGTGGATCAATTATAACCAAAATCTAATCAACTCTTCACGTGGATGTACAGAAGAGGAATACGAAAGAATTATAATTTTTAGAATTATAGTATTGGAGTTATCGTCGGAGAAAAATTTGTCACACACGGACACACATACACACACACACACACACACACACACGGACACACACACGCACACACACACACACGGACACACACACGCACACACACACACACAAACACACACACATACATACAGACATTATCTTAAAAATAGTAAATTCGTATTGTAGGGACCCTAAAACGTGCTTATTCATTAAAAACTCACCACCGAATTTTTTGACCAAAGACAATACCTTCCTTACCTAAAGGTGACGGAAGGTAAAAATAATATACACAAGGTGTTAAAAAATAAATGTAACAAATTATAAAGGCATATATTACTGATGGGTCCGATCTTCAATAGTTTCCGAGATAGAAGGCAGTGAAAAAATGAGTGTTTCTGGGTTTACCTCTACTATCTCAAAAACTGTAAGAGTTACGACTTTAACTAAATGAGACTTTTTGTTTATCTTTCAGAAGACAACTTAGATGTATTTTTGTTTTTTTTTTAAATCGAATAACTAAGACAAATGTGGCGATCTTGGTCAATATTTAGTTTTCAAATAATTTCGTAACTTTTAGAAAATGAAAAAAAAATTCGTATAAAATTTAATTGCTTTTTAAGGTTTATTTACTAAAATAGACAAAATTTTATTCAAGCACTATCTTGACCTCTTTCTCAAAAACAGTTGAAGATCGGACTCTTCTTGATTTGATTAAGCTTGTTTTACTTATAGTGACTGTATATACATAGTGTGGCCAACCGCCGCCATATTTAGGCAAAATGCGTGGGAAATTTGAATTCATATGATGTGATAACTAAACAAAATTCGATAAACAATTAATGAAAAAGCATATTAATGGAACAAAATATTTATTTTCATTTTAAATCCTTTCGAAGAACTATTTGCACAACCAACCGCCACGCAACCAGGCATCTAAAATATATACATTAATATTAGTCATTTTTAGTAATTTTGACAGTTAACCTAAAAAAGATGTGTTGTTAAAAAATATATATTACTTTGAGTTATAAATACACAAATACACATGTAATTTAATTATTTGCACTATCTAAAATATAAATATAATATAATTACCTTCAATTCACGTAACAAATCTGAAAATGTTACTTTGTCGGCATAATATCCGCCATATTTAGGCAAATTCGCGCCGACCAATCAAAATCGATCCCCCTATTGGCCACACTATGTATATACAGTCACTATAGTTTTACTCATTTTGATCAGTACTACATGCCCTCATAATCTGTTTCACTTATTTTTTTAACACCCTGCATACAAAGGCGTGCAAAAGATTTGAGCCACACATATTTTATTTCTTTTAAAAGAATGTTTATTTTCGTAATACCCTTGTATAGTACACAACTGTTAATGTTACCTTGCAATTGGTTAGTTAACATATTTTAAAATTTATCGTGTTCATAAATATCAGATTCCGAGATTAAATTGAATTTAGACTATTTTCTATGAAAATGGTAAAACACATCCACCTCAGGTTACGAAAATCCATAATAAATCTTTTTGTCAAGGAAAGGGTTCTCGCGAGATAGCTGGCGTCCTAAAGATTGATAAGAGCACAGTAAATGTAATTATTACTAATTATAAATCGCCAAAATCATCAGCTCACAACCAAATATGTGAAAGACACCTTAAACCAACAAAGCGAATAGATAAAATAATTAAACTAAAATTTATAGTACCTAGATCCAAAAAAACTACTGTGGATTTATTAAAAAAACCTTGCCAATGGAAACAGAAATACTGTGTCTCGAAATCCTTAAGATGAAGAACGTTCTGGACATGTCGTTTTTTAAAAAACTTTTAGTTAGTAGAAGAGGATACTAAATGTTGCAAAACATATCAACATTGGAATAAAATCGACTAGTAAAAATTATTATTTTCGAATGAATCAAAATTAGATTTTTTTTTGAAATGATGGTAAAGTATTTTCGGTGACCAACAAAGCAAAATACAATTCTAGATATCAAATCCCTACATTTAGGCATGGCAGAGGAAATGTAATTTTATGTTGTGAATGTTCTCATGACAGTGTAGGTCCATTAGTAAATTTTCCGTAAACAGAACTATTGAAGCATACTCTTATATTAGTAGATCTTTATAATATATAAATTTGTTTTACCAAAAAAAGTAAAAGGAGAAAATCTGGAATTTATTGTTATTTTCATTCTAGACCAAATCACATTCTGATAGATAATTCACTCGTATGAATTAACGCTCGACTTGTGACCCATATGAATATATTCATAACTGAGGGTGCACGTGTAACAACCCCTCCTTGTCGTATATATCACACTCAGTGCCAACTGCCGTTGAGAGTGCGACATTATTAAATGATTATCATCGCTTATAAACGCGACTGTGATTCTTCTTCTTCATCTGGTAGGGCTGGAGTTAGTGTTAGCGCAACATTCAATGCAGACCGGCAACATATGCATCTGATGGTCGAGAAAAAATTGGGATTTCATTTAGGGTGGTTGCTTGTGACGGCTGTTATTAATTATCGTGATTCATTCACTTTCGATTGAAATGAATTTGTTGTCATGACTTCGGGGAAATTTTGATTTCGTTTCTATCATACATCATTTGCAGATAAATTCTACTACCAGCTGAGGATGATCCCCAATACGTAAATAAAACATCGGTCAAATGGCCTCCTAAGAGGACAACTTTTGTCAAATTTAATCGATTGCAAATCTGTCGTTCACATTATCCTACACATCATAACATCAAAGCATTTAATAATAATAATGTTTATTTCTTAACAGGCGAACCCAAAACAAGAAAATTTACATAAAGTATTACAAAAAAAAATACAAACTATACAGAAAACAAAATTTAGTTATATTCATTATAAGCGTTGCATATAACAACGATCGGAGATTTAAGCAAAGTATTCGTCTTGCAAGATGGTAGATAAAATAAACGATAATTCCGAGATGATAAAGGTACATAAAATGGCAGTTTATACATAAATAGGGGGACATGGCTTAACCACAGATTCCTGAGGCTAAAATAACAAGATTTAACCAAACTTGCTAATACCGGAAACTGTACCATTTAGCCAGATTTCTGCTTCAAAGTTCTTCGAAAAAAAAAAATTAATTTTGCTTATAATAACTGAACGCTTTATACGATTTGGTTGAAATTTAATATGACAGTTTATATGGTTATAAGTCATCTTTTAAGGTGATACTTATTATTAATAGTAAACCACTAGTGTATGAAACTTAGATGTCCCAACATCAATTAGACAGTAACTTTTCAATGGCAACGCCGAAAACGTGAAATTATTTTTCTTCAAAAGGATACATTCAATGGTAAACTTTTCTCTCTGTGTGTAATTTGTGATATCTGTTACGGTTCACACAGAAAAAAATAAAATCTGTGTCTGCACTGCTAAATTTTTAAAATAAATTTAATTTAGCGGTCTATGCAAATGTTAAACAAGTAATTTTTAATGACAGTAACGAGGTGTCAATCTTTACAACGTGTTTAGGAGTAAACTGAGATATGTAATCGTCTTATTTATAATAATGATAGTAAAATATTATTAGGCCGAACAAACGGATGTTACTAATTTTAGAATATTGCGAAGAAAATTTTTGACAACCCGTAAAACAATTGTTTTTGTCATTAAAAATTACTTGTTTGACATTTGGATAGACTGCTAGATTAAATTTATTTAAAAAATTTAGCAGTGCAGAAACTCTGATTTTATTTTTTTCTGTGTGAACCGTAATAGATATCACAAATTACACAAAGAAAGAAAAGTTTACTATTGAATGTATCTTTCGGACATTGCCATTAAAAAGTTACGGTCTAATTAATGTTGGGATACCTAAGTTTCATACACTAGTGATGTACTAATAATAAGTACTATCTTAAAAGATGCCTTATAACCATATGAACTTTTAAGCAGAATTCTGGCTAAATGGTACAGTTTCCGGTAGAAGCAAGTTTGGTTAAATCGTCTTATTTTAGCTTCAGGTTAAGCCATGTCCCCCTATTTAAGAGACACCGTGTATAATAAACTTGGAGCGTCAATATTATTATTTAAAATGCAAGAAATGATATTAAGTGCTATAAGCGTATCTTCAACAGATCCAAAGTTAAATTCTTGTAAAAGAATGTTGTGTTATATTCCTTGAGCAGGGTAAATATGGAATTTTTTATACCAGTCTTGTAAAGAATTAATTTCTCAAAATATTTTTATATCATCCGCGTACAAAAGTATATCACAGTTTAAAAAGGAACAAACATCATTAATAAAAAGTATGAAGAAAAGCGGACCAAGATTTGACCCTTGAGGTACCCCGGATTTAATCAGATTTCTCACAATGATTAAACCAAACCTAACATAAATATTACAGAAATTACGAGCACTCTATAATTGACCAGACAAAATCACAAACATATTCTTTACTCATGTCCACCCAACATGAATTGTGTTAACTGCCAACCCGTCCCGTTCGGAGGACCCACACGCAATCACTGTCTTGGGATTCAACACGTAATTAAAACTGCATGTGTAGTTCACTCAACGGCTTGTGTCAATACTAATTTACACAATAATTAGTCAGCCATACGTGATCGATTAACTAATTAATTTACGGCATACATAACGACACATGCACGCGCAGTAGGCGGTGACATATGCAGCCAAGGAAACAATCGCCGCTCGCAGGATGAAAGGAAAGAAATGGCCGCCCGAGATGGAACGCAGGAAGGCTAGTGATTAATGAATCGATGTGCGGTAATTAGTTTAGGGTTTTTTAGGTTGCAAGGTTTTTTTGCTTTACAGAGGGTAGTTAATGAGAGGTGTGATTTGAATAATGTAGAGTAAGGGAGATTAAGAGCTGGTTTGGTGGATCCAAAAAAGTGTTTTACCGTTTAGGAGTGGATTTTGTTAAAAATGGCTACAGACTGTAACGATGGGTACTGCAGCGGCATTCATTCAACATGTCGATTTAAACATCTATTTTTTGGCGTTCCTTTTTAGATTTATCTTATACCCATATTACACTATAAGTAACATATTTATAAAACGGCTATGGCTATTCAAAATTTTAAAAATTCAAAACGAAGACAAAAATGGTTGCCTCAAGTAAACATAAAACCATTTATAAAATCAAATGTTCATTCTGTAAAGATCATTTTGGTGTAAGTATTAATATTTTATTAAAATTAAATAAGGAATATTAAATATTTTTACCTCTGGCTAAAAGAGGTATTGGATTCATGCTAAAATTCGCATATCCAGATTTTAGTGAATAAGCACGATTTAAGGTCCCTAGAATCCGATTATAACATGTGAATCTTTATGTGTGTGTGTGTGTGTGTATGTATGGATATTGGCGGGACGATTCCTCAATAACTATGAGACTTAAGACCTGTTTAACTATGAATTCCTCAATCTGACATACCTGGAAAGAGCTGAAAAGGTTTTGGTAACAATTGAACAAACGGAAGTAGTAGTTTCTTAGACACATTCTTCTAATTATAATTTTTTGGAAATTTTTGTTTTGACAAATATTGATGATCAAAATTCTCTATCTAATACACTTAAAATTTTTATTATATCTTGTATAGATTTAGAGATAAAGACACTAATATATAGAATATTCTAATCGCAGAGGCTAAGGTACTAAGGAAACCACTTGACAAATTTAAATGTTTATAACATAGTTTGTAAATGACATATGTCAGTGTCAAAATCATCAGTTTTAGTGACTTTCTGATAGTTTTTTTTTTTTGAAGTATATTTAATCTTTTTTATTGTTTTATTAATTAAATATTTAATATTATAGGTAAACTGCATATATCCATACCTAATTGGAATTATATGTGTGCAGAAGACATGTTAAATATAACCAAAAACAATATTTGAGTAAAGTTCTGTAATAATTTGTTATAAAACGACGGTTAGATAGCGAAGTGCAATACAATACTTATATAGCTTAATATGGAAATGGCGAGAGGTCTTGTGCTGGCTATAACAGATTTTTTAATTTGCGTGTATCCAGTTCTGTCATCATTAGCTAGTATTTTTTGGGTGCCACAAGTAGAGTAATTTGGAGCATTTTAGGTTGACCAATTATTATTAAATGTGGAATACGAAAAACTGTAATTGTAAAGATAGTCAAATTGCATTCTAATGACCCTAAATCGTCATCATCAACAATATTTCCATTTAAACAGTTTTTGAATTTTTAATTTATATATTTAGAAGTAGATAAAAATGTTATTTGGGTAAATTCAACATTTTAAACTATGTACAGATTACTATTATCTACTATTAGTTTTTATTTTGTTGTTGAATTTAACTTTGAGTTTCAAGTTAATTTTCTTTATTTATTCACTTCCAGGTGTGCCAATCTGCTTTGTCATAGATATCGGTAATGATGATAACATATTTGTACCGTGCGGGCGTTTACCAGGTGTCATCTCACGGCATTCAATGTTGTCGTGGAGAGTGCACCACAGGAGTCACTTTTGTGCCACTTAAAAAATGTTATTTGGTAAAATTATTTCTATTTTCAATTTGAATTTCTTTATTTTATATGTCATTACCTAATAACAACCATCCATGATCCTGTAAAGGCCATGTAACTGTATTTTCTCAGTAATTTGATATTTGATACAAATATGCATAATACGTGATATGCGTTATCAGGGATTTGCAATAAACATTAAGAGATAATCTTATTCGTTTATAAACATCATAAAACACAAATTACTTCATTCAACAATTAAGGGCAACGTAATCAATTTCATATAGGTCAGTTTAATAAACGTAATCACAAGCTAACCTACCATGGGACCTAAATTAAAATCCATAATCTTTTATCTGTATCTAGATTCGTCGTAATGTCCACCCGTCGAACACGAAAATATCATTATAGCACGTTATTATATTTAGATCAATGTGTGCTGTGGGTATCTGGAAGCCATCAAGTTTCCTCGACAACTTTATTTTCCGCAAGCGATAACCTCTTGATTGCGGGGGAAATGGAATTATTCGCAATAAAATTTCCGAATTCCCTTCGGTCGCTTAATGAGAGCGTGTCGTAGTAAAATATTCGTGAGTAGAATAGTCTGGCCACCCTCGATTTCATTACATTGTACGTTGAGTCAGGTTAGGAGGAATAAATAGTAGGTCTGGAGAGAATGTAAGACTAATGAAACATACCCTAATGTTCTTTTTCAACGTATTTCTGTAATTATTTTTATGTGTGCACTATAACAACATAAAAATGGTATTTTAAGAACATATGTACGTACATGCATACATACATAATTATTGTATTTGATGCAACGTAAAGTAACAAAATTTTCAGAGTTTTCAGAAAAAGTTTAGTACCCGGTTACAGAAACGTTCATCAATTCCTCGTTCAGTTAGCGGTCCATCAAAATGAACAAATTCGAATCAGTTTCCTTCTTCTTATGACATTTAAATCGTTGCTGTCAAAATATCGCAATGCATTTGTTCGTTTTGATGAATCGTTGATTGATAGATAAAAACAAAATTTTCATTAATTTACACAGTTGTTCAAATACTCTAAAAATACGCACACTTATTTAACATTCTCTTTACAATCAAATAATATTACTATCAAGTTTATATCTCTACCCATTTTTGAATTATTGCCCCACATTTGGATAAAAACTTTAAAATTTTGAAAAATCTAATTTTTATGTATCTAGATACTTCTTAATGCACTGATTTCAAATTTTGAAACCGCAAGTCGTTATCTCGTTTCGCTCTAGAGATATTTTGATTTAAAATTTTGCTTAAAACTGCCAATTTTTGGGTAATAACTCAAAAATGGGTCGAGATATGAATTTGGGGACAACACCATTCGATTCTACGGGGAAAATTACATAAGTACACCAATTTTCAGAAATTTTGAAGACCGCATACAATCCCTAAAGCAAAATAACTGAAAATGACCAAAAATCGTAAAAATCTAAGGTGTACCCCTTACGATTTTTTCAGATTTTGACCATTTTCAGGGGTTTTCAAACTTTCATTCATAAAAAATTAACCGGTTGGATAAAAATTATGAAAATTGCTATACTTATGTATTTTTGTCCGTAGAATCGAATGGTGCTGTCGCCAAATTCATATCTCGACCCATTTTAGGGTTAATACCCAAAAATGGGCAGTTTTGAGAAAAAATTTCAATTTAAATATTTCGAGAACAAAAAGAGATATCGACCTGCGGTTTCAAAATTTGGAATCAGCGCATTGAAAAGTATCTAGATACATAAAAATTAGATTTTTGAAAATTTTGAAATTTTTATATAAATGTGGGCTATATTGACTTTTGGGGCAATAATTCGAAAATGGGTAGAGATATAAACTTGGTAATAATATTATTTTGACTTTATGTCATATTATAAAGAAATACAATGGTGAAATATTAAAATATTACATTTTTATAAATGTGGTATGTACTTTCTGTTTAAAGAAGTGAATTGCAATGTCTACCATATCTAATAAAAATGTAATATTTTAATCATTCGCCATTGTATTTTTTGTATATAGTATAGTACAAAATTTAATGCAAATTTAATTTCATATATAAAGCGTTAATCATATCTAATTTTGACATTTGTTAGAATATATTATTCCTGTTTTTATTTTCTTTAACATTAACGATTAATAATATGGCAGTTGTTCATTTGTCATGTAGCATTTTATTCGTTTTCTTATTAGTTTTGGCGCGCAGATAACCTTCTGATATACTTTTTTTTAAATTTCTTCGCATATTCTATAGAAGGTCGAGTAAAACTGATTAAATTTTTATACACTGTAACAACTAGTTAAATAATTATAGCACATGATTACAATACCACCGTAACTTATACGATATACTTATTAATTTGCATTTAATGAAGAAGAATATCAAATTAAACAATAACATCAAATTTTGCATTCATATTAAAATTTACCTGCATCATCTAGTTAAATAGAGTAATATCAATAACATAACAATAAACAAATTTAACACATAGAGTTAATCTCTCACAGACGAACTAATATCCCCAGTACAAACACATGGAATCGAGCGTACAGTACAGAGGATAGAGGCACATTCACAATGCATACATAGAGAGAGGCAATTAGAAGCATGCAATTTACACAAACATGGATTACGCCGGCCGAGGGTGGATACAAGGGTGGATGCAAGGGTGAGCCACGACTCATTCCAACTAATTTACTAACAAACCGGCTGGAACCCACACTCGAGCTTCCAGCTTCGCTCGGACACAAGGATTTAGCTAACGCTAAACAGAAAAGCGAATGAAATCAGAAAATGTTATTGAAGAACAATTTGTTTGTCAAAAACAGTGTTACAACGAACAATTTTGTACAAATGTTTTTTACCTCTCGCTAAGGTTGTGTAATGCACTCGATTTCGAGCTTTGGCCCGGCCCGGCCCGAAGCCCGCCTCGATTTCGAGTCGATCATCGAGCCGAGCCGAAGATATTTTTTATCGAGCCGAGCCGAAGATATTTTTTATCGGGCCGAATCGGGCTAATCATTTTCAAAAATCGAGGCGAATCGGACTTTTGATTTTGGCCCGGCCCGAAAATTCGAGCTTTTCGGGCCGGCCCGATATATATATAGTTCAATCAAATGCACAGTTTCCTTAATATTTTAATGAAAATGGAAGAAGTTAAAAAAGATCAAAATGATTTAATAACAACAAACTTCACATATTAATAAATAAAAATGTATTATTTTACTTGAAGAATTTAAGGTTATTCATTAAACCATAATAATTATATTGTGATGTTGCTATTATTATTGTTATTACTCGTACACTAAAATAAAATGATTTTTGTTCCTACCATTATGATATCTTGTCCTTTTGTTGAGCAGAAACAAAGTTAGATAAAAAATCCTTATGTAATTTTTTTTATATAAGAAATGTCAAAAAGTTGTTTAAATTTTCGGACGGCTTTGGTAAACAAAGTGTTAAATACACGTAGGTCTGTAATTTTTATAATAAACTTACACTAGAAGGGTTTCTTTTTAACTACTTATGTTAATTAATGTTGAAAGTTACAAGAATGTAGAGGTTCTTTATAAATTTGACACGAAAAAAGTTAAACATTTCGCTTTAACATAAAAATCAACATTAGGAATGCCGGATGCACCTATTTCGAGCTTTGGCCTGGCCCGGCCCGAAGCCCGGCCCGATTTCGAGTCAATTTTCGAGCCGGGCTAACTAATTTTTTGTCGAGTCGATCTTCGAGTCGGGCCGGTAATTTTTATTTTCGGGCCGAGTCGATCCAAACCTCAAAGCCCGGCCCGAATGCATCTCTAGTTGTGTATGATGTCGCATTTTGGCATTTAGTTTTAGGATTTAGGTCTTCTTCACATATATACATCTCCGAATGGCACATTAATGACACCCATTGGTTTGTATGGCAACACTTTAGAATAACAAAAATGAATTATACAATTCGATTTAATTTGATGCTTCATATTACATGTTAATATTATAATTCATGAAATAATACCTAAGGAGCTATTATATATGTATCTATATTTAATTAATAATAAAATAAGAAGTATTAAGTGTGCGTCTAGAAAAATCTTTCAGTAATGTATCTGGATTTTTGACACTGACATTTTTCTGTCAATTATAAATATTTTAATTTTTCAACTGGTTTCCATGCATGCGGCCACGGGACCCTATAAAAATCTGGATATGTGATTTTTAGCATGAATCCAATACTTCTCAGCGGGAGGTAAATTTTGGGAATAATTCTAAAGTTAAAAAAATCTGTTGTGGCCAGCACAAGACCTCTCGCCATTTCCATATTTGGCTATATAAGTATTGTATTGCACTTTGCTATCGAACCGTCGTTTTATAACAAAATATTACTGAACTTTACCCAAATATTGTTTTTTATTGTATTTAACATGTCTTCTGCACACATATAATTCTAATTATATCTATTTTTCATTGTATGATGAAGTTTCTAATTGTCACAGATTCTTCCAATTCATTAACCAGATTGGCGGTATTTCTGATGGATATATGCATATTACCTATAATTTCAAATATTTAATTAATAAAACAATAAGAAAGATTAAATGTACTTCCCAGAAAAAGCTATCAAAATGTCACTAAAACTGTTGATTTTTGACACCGAAATCTGTCATTTACAAATTATGTTATAAACATCTGAATTTGTCAACTGGTTTCCTTAGTGTAGTTTCGCCTACTCAACTTGTTATATCCCGATATTCTATATATTACAGCGTCTTTATCTCTAAATTTATAGAAGATATAATAAAAAAATTTAAATGTATCAGGTGTAGAATATTATTCTTCAAAATTAGTAATACCAAAAATTTTCAAAAATTAATATTTGGAAGAATTTATTTTAAAAACTACTACTTCCGGTTGTTCAATTGTTACCAAAACCTTTTCAGCTCTTCCCAGGAATGTCAGATTGAGGAATTCATAGTTAAGCAGGTCTTATGTCTTATAGTTTTTAAGAAATCGTCCGTCCAACATCCAGCCATACACACACACATACACACATCCACACACACATACAGACGTCATTTTAAAAATGTTATAATCGGATTCTAGGGACTTTAAATCGTGCTTATTCAATAAAATCTGGATACGAGAATTTTAGCATGAATCCAATACCTCTCTTAGCGAGAGGTAAAAAAGAACACTTTTATATAATTATGGAGTAAT
Organism: Ophonus ardosiacus; assembly: GCA_943142095.1. Classification (NCBI taxonomy): domain Eukaryota; kingdom Metazoa; phylum Arthropoda; class Insecta; order Coleoptera; family Carabidae; genus Ophonus; species Ophonus ardosiacus. The sequence goes on along the minus strand of OW964832.1, from coordinate 2,689,171 downwards.
CCAATAGAAAGATCATATGTTTTGCTACTTCTTAAGTCTTTATTTGAACTATCCTCCCCTATATGAATGAGTCATTGTCTGCTCATAAATACGTAACGAAACCAAACTTCCACTTTCTTGTGCACCACCTCCTTTAATCCAATCAAATTCCTGCTTTTCTCGATCCGTTTACTTCAATTAAACCTTCACATACCCATCCCTTTCTTAACCTCAAACAAAGATCAATGACAATTCCACCCTATAAGATTCCACCAAGATTTCGATCAAAAATTGATGTTCGAGTCGGGACAACACGTTCCCTACATCGCATTGTAGTTGCCCTTCTTACTATTCGGTTAGTTAATCGTCTTCTACAGCGTCTTATAATGATTTGGACCATCCGTAGGGTGAATTATCCCCCAAAGAGAGGAGATGTAAACATGAGGATCCATCAATCGAGACAGCGACAAGATGGTGTGAGGTTGGTGATATTGATGTAGAAGAGTTTGATTATATGAAAATGATGATGATTGTTTCACTATCGGTGGTGTAGATAGTTTGATGGAGGGTTATGGATAGTTTTGTTTTTATTTATTCGTGAATTTCAAACCCCGAAAGATATATGATATAGAAAATTTGTGGTAAGATATGTAATACCTATGTTTTGTCTGGTCTAACGATAATGAAGTACATATCTATACCCTTCAGAAATACCCCCAATCTTATCAGAAACTTATTCATAGAATGAATTAAAAAATATAAAAATACAGTATTTATATAGCCTAATTTGGAAATGGCAAGAGGTCTTGTGCTGGCCACAATAGATTTTTAGATATGCCAATCTGCATTTTATTTTCAGGTTTTAGTAACAGTGATATATCTGCATCGTAAAGAAAGCAATGTAAATAAACAAAATTTTCGAATGATTAACTGTTCTGTTACCGTGAATTCGGCTCGCTATTGTACACGGTAAATAAAAACTTTGTTGTGATTACCAAAAATGAGTTCCAGCAGCAAATTTTTTTTGTCAATGTAGGACCAGCAAATATATTTGTTACAGTTACCTAGGTAAATTTGCTGGTAAAAAAGTGTTGTGGCAACAAATACAATTTTGTTATATATAACAAAAGTATATTTGTTATGCGAACAAATAAAATAAGTTACCATTAAGAAATATAAATTTGTTATGCGAAGAAATAAAATAAGTTACCATTAATAACTATGAATTTGTTTTGGAAACTAATAAATTTTTGATAGATATACAAATGCATTAATGAGGTAGTAAGGTAAAAATTAAATACATGCGTATAATAATAATTTTATTTATTTATAATTATAATCTATATACATGTAACAAATATTATATAAATAAAACAACGTATGAAACAATAGTCACTTAAATTATAATAGATTTATCAATAATCGATACATACCTTCAAATTTCTTAATAAGACACTCTAATTGCCATTGTTTTAAAATATCTTTTACAAAATCATCCATTTTTATTGACGGGCACAAGAAACAAGGACTTTTAAAACACAATTTTCGACAGGCTAAACTTAACTGCGCAAGCAAATGAGACACGACGTAGTATAGTATTGTATAACACGAACAGTGAATTATGCTGTATACCAGGGAATACCCTGTCTACACAAAAGTTTTAGTTACCTGTACAAATAAGTATATGGCGGGAAGAAGAATTGGTAATCTTTACAAAATATAATGTCACAGAATACAAAAAAATAAAAAAAATTCCCAGTAACAGATTAAATATCTTTAATCAAAAAAAAAAATACAGCTAACTAAATTTTGTCCGGAATATCAATGTAATTTTTTACCGTGTATGTTGGAGAACTTTTTGCGCCCCAAAATGGAAGAGTATGGCGAGGAATACGACACAGAAGCCTTCTGGTTTCAGCCACGGCCCATACTGCCCGTCGTTCACGCGAAATTCTGCAAGAGCTCTTTCCCGGTCACATGATCTCTCCTGGAGGATGTTCCATGGCCCCCTCACTCCTCCGATTTGAGCCCGTGTGACTTTTTTCTGTGGGAATATGTCAAAGCTGTAGCTTGAAGCTCTGAAGGAGGCGATTGAGGACGTCATCGCTGGAATTTTGCAAGATATACTGGAAAACTTCTTTGAAAGGCTCAATATGTGCATTGCTCGCAAATGCCGCCACTTGGACGATATCATTTTCCAAACATCGTGAAAATAAAACGGCATTATATGTAATTTTGAGAAATAAAAACCTTTTTATGTATCTTGAACGGTTTTCTTACAATTAACCTTTCAAATCAGGGAGGTCATTATGCCCCACCCTGTATTATATTTAGAATTACATAAAGATGTTGTCAGGTAAATGAAATGTAACTTGTTATCGTTGTTTTAGCACAAACAAGTCATTAAAAAATCAAAGCTATCGTCATATTTTAGGAAATAAAGAAAACATAAAACTCTCCTCGCAACGCAACACCTTTTTCATTTTTCACATAAATTCAGCGTCAAAATCTTTACATCTCATTTCTTGAAAAGAAATATCACTGCTATATCCGTTTCATCTCTCCATCCACATCTGCAAATACGAAGCAAAGCTCAGGGTTCAGCGTTCGTTCCATTTCCCAGCAAGAAAAATGCTTACGATATCCGTTTATTAAAAAAGCAAAAAAATTAATCTTTCATTTCGCTTTCCCAGAGACAAATCTCGTTTATATCCGCCTACAAATTCAACAGCAAGACAAAATGCAACTTTGACAGCTGGGAGGAACAAGAGAATAGAGGAGAAAATGACGAAATGGTGTCAGATTTATTTATCCCAACTTGAAAATAATGGTCATTTATTGTTATTTTCTCAAAGCACACGACAATTTTCTTTATATTTCTAATAAAATTTCAAGCAAAATCTCTCAAGTAAATTTTCTCTGTAATACTGAATTTATACTTTTTGCCTCTCGCTAAGAAAGGTATTGGATTCATGCAGATTTTATTGAATAAGCACTTTTTAAAGTCACTAGAATCCAATTTTAACATTTTACAATGATGTGTGTGTGATTTGTGTGTGTGGATGTGTGTGTGTGTGTGTGTGTGTGTGTGTGTGTGTGTGTGTGTACTATGTATTCTTAATCTGACATTAATGGGAAGAGTTGAAAAGGTTTTGGTAACAATTGGCCAGCCGGAAGTAGTAGTTTCCTACAAAAATCTTCTAAGTATTATTTGTTGTAAACTTTTGTTATTACAAATATCAAAGAATATAAAACAGAAAAATTCAATTTAAAGTTTTAATAAATTTGACACAAAACAGTAGGCCACGACGAACAACAATACATTTAAGATGTAGGTTATAAAATATGAACAATCAAATAATGTATTCCAAATATAAATATAAGTATAGGTATCATCACGGCATATTATCCGATGATAGGTGTGCGAATCTGCTTTGCACATTGATTTCGGTAATGATGATGATATATTTGTACCGTATTGCTGGCGTGGAAAGTGCACCACATGGGTCACTTTTGTGCCACTTAAAATTAGAAATATTTCTTTTGGTGTCAGTCCGGTTATCCAGATTCGCGAAAAGACGCTCAAGCACGCTGCCACGAGACCCCATAACAATGTAATATTCCAAAATTATTTTCAAAATTGTTATTGCTATTACTATTTACTTATATTCTAATTAAAACATCTGATGTGGCCAGTACATAAACTCCCGCTGGTTAATTAACCACGCAGTATAAATAACGCAATCATTATGTTCAAATATTTTTACATTCACTCATAACAATCTTTATTTTACATGCTTATTAACATACCCCGAGAGGTGAAAATGTACATCACCAAAGAAAAAAATCAGCATTAACCTCCTGGTGCTCTAAAATGCAGTCTGTATAAATTTTTCGCTGTACATGATCCATTTCGTAAATGTGTAGTTGTAAACGAATATTTGACAATTTGAAAACATATGCTTATTGACAGCTGTTTGATTTATACTGATGCAAATATAGCAAATTAAAATCCGATTATCTACATCTAATATTTATGTATGTAGGGATAAAATAACAGTTTTATTTCCCATTTTCCTAAATGAGTACTTGTACTGTAAAGTATTATTGCGTATTTGAGTAAATTACTCTTTGAATTTTTCCTTTTTGTATGTAATTAGAGTTGGTTTTTGTTTCCACCTGAACTTTAATCCTAGTTTCCCCATTAATCTCTTCCTTCCTTCGTAAGAAAATCTTGATTCCCGGCATTTCCTTCCTCTTCCTCCATGTGAACAACCAAATGTGCAGCTCTGCTAACGACTCCATTCAACTCCCGTCTAATTGACGAAATGAAAAACTACCACTACTATATCTTCCGCTCTAATTGAGAGATTCGCTACAACACGACGGCTCCTACATTCATTCCAGAATGGGTCATTTTTTTCTGTCCACTAGAAGTGAATGCGTACTTTCAAAATAGAAGACATTCAGATTAATTTGTCAGTATTAGTGTATAATCTAGTTTTGGCACAATTTACTTCTTGTAGGGTAAAGTCACAGTGAAGTTGTTGAATTATTATTTTCAAAAAAGCAACTAGAGTAAATACTTATATATTATGTAACAAGAAAGGAATAAATTTGGCTACATTATTCTAAATTGTTTATCCTGAAAACAAGTCAAGAAACATCATGTTAAACAATTTTAAATAATGTCGCAAACTACGCAAGGTAGGCAAGCAATATCGTTGTTAAATAGCATTCTTTGTGATAAAATAGTATCAAAAGAAAAAAAATTGACGTTTTGAGCTATCGAGTACATCTTATACAAAACAATACTAATTCATAAGTTTTATGTCAATTCTTATCTACATAGAATACAGTACAAATAATTTGATTTTTTACCTTTCGTCACCTTTAGGTAAGGAAGGTCTTTGGTGAGTTTTTAATGAATAAGCACTTTTTAAAATCCCTAGAATACGATTTTACTAATTTTACATTGATGTGTGTCCGTGTGTCCGTATGTCCGTGTGTGTGTGTGTGTGACAAATTTTTCTCCGACGATAACTACAATTATAAAAATTATGATTCTTTCGTATTCCTCTTCTTTACAACCATATGAAGAGCTGATTAGATTTTAGTTATAAATGGTCAACCGGAAGTACCCTTATTTGAAGTTCTTGACAGTTTTTCTGGTAAAAACGCATTTAAAAATCATTTTTCGACATTTTATGGTCATTAACATGAAAGAAAATCTTATTCCCTATACGATTTGATTATACATTTTCCTTCATATTCAACAGATATAGAGTTATAGAGATATTAAAAGAGGTTAACTTTCAAAAATCAGTCAGCTTTGCAAAAATTATGGAAACAGCAGATATATTCAAAAAATTCTAATTGACAGATGTCAGTGTCAAGTGCAAACCAAAGTGGAAAGTATAGGATAAGAAAGTAATATAAGTGACAGAGTGTCCCTCGCAAGTGACTTGTAGTTTCAATGCCGGGAGTACGAGGAAGACCAAAGAAAAGATGGAAGGACTGTGTAGCAGAATATTTGAGAGAGAAAGAACTGTGTGAAGAACATGCGTTGGATAGGAATGAGGAAGTGTGAAGTGCAATTTACAGAATGTACATTCGTGTTATAATTATATTGGATTTATAGCATATTTTCAAAGGAACTTGCAATATGGAATTTGTAAAAAATAGTGTGTTCGTGTTACAATTTTACAGGATATATAGGATCTTTTCCAAGGAACTTTTGGTATAGGATTTGTACAAAATACATCGAAATGACGGAAGGTTTTGTGCTGGCCACAACAGATTTTTTTTGTATCAAAATGAAATGTCAAATGAATTATTATACAGTGTGTTAATTAAAAAGCTGGGTATAGGCGTTTAACATAGGAAAACAGTTTTTCTTTGCGCGAAAGTCCCCAATTACTTTTAGACAAAAATGATTTGAATAAAAGTTATAGATAATTATACTCTACGCCTAAACCATTAAACAGATTTAATTTTGCATGTTTGGTAACTTGTAAAATCTAATTTGAAATAGTATAAATATAAATTCGACTCTTTGTAAATTGATTCTTCCCTTAAAATTCTTCTCGGTGCGCCACTGAATCATTTCCACAAGATGTAAAGCAACACCATTCGACTGTTCTCGTAAATCATACCTTAACGCGAGACCCATACTTGTTAACATTCAAATATCGTTCCCATAATGGGTTCGGTATGTACTACAGTATTCCTAACCTCACCCTATCTTTCAGAAACAGAAAAAAATCCCCAGCCTACTTCATATACAAAACACCACCGGATATGTTGAGAATATAGGTTTATAAATAAAATATAACGCGGCAGATGCATATGGAATTAGACCAAGTCGAAAATATTCAGGGTAGGTATTCATGTTTGTGGGAAACCAGCGCCCGTATGTGAAATTTTAACTAATGCCCGTATAAAATGTGATTGAATTGTGGTTAATGTGACTATGGACAGTTCAGCTATAGTGTTAACGATGTATCGTTAGCAGAGTTAATAAGTTTTGACGGTTTATGTGTTTCTGTAGGCACCACCATCTTATTTGGGATAGATTTATAGGTTTAGAAAGGTGCTTAATTTTCTTTCATCGCTGTAATAAAATTAATGTAACGCACATATACTCACAAAGAACAATATAGTAAAACGAACTATCATATTTCATACCAGTGGCGACTCGTGCCATTCTGAATGGGGGATTACGGCTCAATCGAATTAAAGGAAAATAGTATAAAAATACGAATGTATATGCTGAATAACGAATATTAATAAAAAAATGAAATGGTATAATTGAGATATTTCGGAAATAAAGGGTTTTTTGTTATAGCGCTTCGACACTAATATAAAAATATTTTGATTGGCGACCGAGAGACCACCTATACATGCATTACAAATAGCATGTTAGGAGGTGGGGATTACTACCAATGGAAGTTAAGAAATTCAAATTCGAATGGAGGGGCTAACATTTCTGTACAGCAGTTTTCAAACAGTTTTTATTTTAACATAAATTTCTTGCATTAAACTTAATAATTTAAATACACCTGTAATTATAAAGTATGTAGACTTATACAGTGTTATAATATTCATTTATTTTTATGTAAATATAACTTAAATAGCATATATTTCAAGAACATTTAGGTCCATGATGAAAACAGTTTGATATAAAAACACATAAATTTGACGTCACGTCAATCTTTTCAAAATTCGGGAGACCATAACTCGATTATTAATAGAATTTTCACCGGATTTTCATCAATAGTCTTAGTTTTCCTAATATTTTCAGATGAAATTATAAAAAAAAATGGTGTAATCCCCCATTAAGGTTGTTTTACGGATAGATATGGGACACCTCAATTATTTTTTTATTATTATTAGGAATAGACGAAGTTATATTTTTTAAATGATAATTTATAAATAAATTTGGCTGATTCGATAGAGATTTGTATCTATATTCACACAACAATTTTTTTTTACCTTCCGTCACCTTTAGATAAGTGTCAAGTAAAATTTACATAGTGTATTTTCACGTTATAATTTTATTGGATTTATAGAATTTCTTCAAAGGAACTTTTGGTGTGGGATTTATACAAAATACATCGAATTGACGGAAGGTCTTATACTGGCCACAACAGATTTTTATATTGTTACGTTACAAAATCTGTTGTGGCCAGCACAATACCTCTCGCCATTTCCGATTACGTAAGTATCAAATTTAACATTTCTTGTACGAATAAATAATTGAAATTGTGTCTATTCTTTTATTCTATAAGGAATCTTGTCCTATTCTTCTAAATGTTCAAGATGGCTCCAATTCATTGACGAAATTGGCGGTATTTCTTAACAATTATGTACTATTACTATTAATATACATAACAACCTACAACTTTAAATATTTAATTTGTAATTCAATAAGAAATGTTAAATGTCCTTCCCGGAAAATGTCTTCAGTAAAACTGCTGATTTTTAACACTGACATTTATCTGTCAATTTATTACAAACATTTGAATTTGACAACTGGTTTTGTTTGGTGTAGTCTGGGCTGCGCGATTTATTGCAACAAATTTTTCTATATGTTATAGTTTCTTTATTTCTACATCTAAAGAAGATACAATAATTTTTTTAAGTGTTTTAGATGGAGAATTTTATGTTCATCAATATTTGTAATAACAAACATTTTCAAAAAATAATATTTAGAAGATTTTTTTAAGAATCTACTACTTTCGGTTGACCAATTGTTATTAATACCTTTTCAGCTCTTCCCATGAATGTCAGATTGAGGAATACGTAGTTAAACAGGTCTTAAGTATATAATTATAATTAGTTTTTGAGGAAATGTCCTTCGAACATCCAGACACACACACACTCACACATCCACATACACACACACACGCACACACACATACACAAACACACACACACTCACACACATACACACACACACTCACACACACACACACACACACACACACACACACACACACACACCACACACACACACACACACATCATCGTAAAAATGTTATAATCGGATTCTAATAACTCATCGGTAATGATGAAGATATATTTTACCGTGTGGGCGTTTACCAGGCTTCACCTCACGGATACTCATAGCTGGTGTGGAGAGTGCACCACAGGGATCACTTTTGTGCCATTTAAAATTGGAAATATTTGGCGTTTGTCGGGTTCGAACCCGGTTCCCCCAGGTTAGCGACCAGGCACGCGGCCACGGGACCCCATGCATATTCACTAAAATCTGGATATGCGATTTTTAACATGAATCGAATACCTCTCTTAGCGATAGGTAAAAAAGAAAAAAATATAGTGTGGCATAAAATTGATCTGCTCTCAACATCTGCTATTTTCTTATGTGAAATGAAATAAATTATTATATTGTTTTTCAAAATTTTAAAATTATTAATATTATTAATTCTATTCGCTGTATTACCGCCTTCACCTGGTGTGGTGTAAACTGTGGAATCATTCAGTATTTATCACTATGAGTCAACTACTTCTGCATATCTGAATAACATAACATATGTAGGTCTGTCATTAAATCTGAAAAACTTACCTATGTAGGTAGGTACTTAACAAGAAGCTGGTAATATTTTTACATTTTCGACCTACATTTTTGATTTAACCAATCTTTCTCTGAAAATACAAATCAGCAATAACTGGCTTAATTTGTAAGAAAAAGTACCAAAATTTACAAAAATCCTTGTAGAAAATTTCGCGCAAATTGCCTTCATAACTAACCGTCAACAATTCGTTACGAATATTAGTTAACGCCAAAATTTTAACGAGTCTTAAATCTATAAATATTCATCCAAATAAATGTGAAATTCCTCTGGGAAAGAAGAAAAGTAAAAGTTGTGAGCTCGGGACACCTGCTCCAGCTTGTGCACCATCTTTCACTTCACCGAATGCAGAGAAGAATAAGAAGAGAGCGACCACCGGAAGTCCTGACAAATGTAATATTTGCCTCGCTGTCGTAACGAAAAACCAACTTAAATTAAAGTGATAACTCACTCCGTGGTGAATGAGGAGAAAAATCTTTCTTTTCTAACATTTCATATTTTGTTTTTGATCTTCGAAGCACATAAGATAGGTAGAGAACTAGTTTAAATTTCAAATAAAGTTTCTTTTAAACTTTCAACTGTATGGGGAGTTTAAATAATGAGCTTATTTTTCCGAGAACTTTCTGTTTATCAAAGAATATTTTCAATGTAAGTAGATGTTCCATATTTACTAATGACGAATGAATATTTCTATATGTACAGGTGCTCATTTTGAATGGGCCACTATAAGTGCTATAAAGAAAGATAAATTTGTAAACAGTTTTTATTAACACTAATAATGTATAGACATAAAATTTTAAAATCAATTTCATCAGTTAAGTAACATGGAAAATGAAATATGTTCTGTATCTACAGTATGTCCACGGATCGAGTTCCAAAGAGGAAAAACTTTTTTATTTTTTATTTTACAAAAAAGTTTTTGCATGTCCCGAAACGGCCAATTCAGCTTTAACATTTTCAAATTTTCTTTTAGTTTCAGATAAAAATCGAAAGTTACTTCTCGCACAGTGTGCGTGAAGTAACATTTCACGCACCGTTCATTATTTTAAATATTACAAACTGAATTGTATTTTAATAAAAAAAAAGCTGTTAAACACCCGTAAAGTTGGTAACCATGATTACACAAGACGATAATACAGAGGCTTTACGTTACAATGTGAAGAAAAAATATATTTTATTGCAAGATCGTAGAAAAAGTATAGTATGTAACACGTGTGTGAAGCCTATTTTACATTCAGGTGGTTTGCAACACTCGCCTTCGGCTCGTGTCGCAATCTCCACCCTCATGTAAAAATTTCAGCTTCACACACTTGCCACATAATATACTATATTTACGCTTTGCGCGTAGTTATTAATTATAGCTTTTAGGCATTAGGACAATCGGTGGAGACTTAATAATTGTTTATCTAGTTATATGTAAATACATAATTACTAAGTAATCAATTAAACTGTATATTCATGATTCTAGATCTTTGTCTCTCTTTTGTATGTCACTTCGCACTTTGGGACCACCTAACTTTAACCAACACCTGACCGCATGTACCACGATGGGCTGTCCAATCTCTAACACGAGACCAAGACCGTCTATTGAACAAGCTGCTGCTACGTCTCTGCCTTGCTTAAGTGATAGTGTTAGTAGGTTGTGGTCTGACTGACATATATCACGAGTCAGTGACACACAAACTGTGTAGGCTAGGGTACACCTAGACAAGACCTAGTCCTACCTAGACCTAGTTGACTTTTAACCATGTATCATTTATAATTAAAATGTAAAACTTTTAAATTTTTTAATACTTTAATAATTGCTTGAAAATGGTTCTAAACAGAACCGAAACGTAGCTGTTGGAAATTGTAAATTATTCACTATGTTGAAATAAATGAAGCATTCATCCAAAAACCTCTTCGTATAGAAAATTTTTAAATGTTTGAAGCAGTTTTTTTCGAAAGTAATATTTGTGGACATAGTACATTTCAATAGTCGGCCGACGAATTCTCTATTAAATTTAAATCCGGAGATTGGCATGGCCAGTCAAGAATTTGGACTTTTTTGACTTCAAAACTCCATTACTAGTTTTGAAGTTTATTTAAGATCGTTGTCCTACTGAAAAACCCATAATGTAGCATAATACTAATGGATCTACACCGTAATGAGAACATGCACAACATAAAATCACATTTCCTCTGCCATGCCTAACTGTAGGGATTTGGTATATAGAATTATATCGTGCACTTGTTAATCACCGAAAATATTTCGTACCTTCATTTCCAAAAAAAAAAAAAAAATTTAATTCATTTGAAAATAACACTTTTCACTAGTCGACTTTATTCCAATGTTGATATGTTTTGCAACATTTAGTCTCGCCTTTTTATTTCTTCTACTAACAATTTTTTTTAAAAAAATAAAATGTCCAATACTAGTGATTCTGTCGAGACGAGATATTTCTCGATTCTCGTCTCGTCTCGTACTCGAGATTTCTCGTCTCGTACGAGACAAGACAGAAATGTAAAAAACATTTACGAGACGAGATATATTTGTTATGTTTGTCAACGTGTGAAATTTAACATATTTTTAGTGATATCTGCTTCTATTTAGCTACGGCATTTTGAACAAAAAGAAAATAAAGTATTTGACATTTTATCTGTCAGAATTAGTTAAACGTGCATAACACAATGAAGTTTTTTTTTCAAGTGACTTGAAAAGTTTTCTCTTTCGCACAATGACATGAGTGCAAGAGAGGCAAATGAATACACTTTTAACGTAAAACTTTTAAAGAAAAGCTGTAACATGCAATACTTTTTCTTAAAAGTCCCTACAAATTTTAACTGCCAAGTAACTGTCAAATGTCATTTGTATTTATATTTTTGATGTATACAAGTAGTGTTATAAGTGATTGATATAGAGAAGTAATTGAAATCTTTTTTCAGTCAAATATTTATCTCTTTGTTCGAATTACTATTAATACAAAATTGAATATACATATTAAATTTTCGTCGAGAAATCTCGGCGAGAATCTCAGCCGAGACGAGACTCTATTAAACGAGACGAGACATAATTGTATGAATTTGAAAAGAGACGAGACGAGACAATGAATTTCTCGTCTCGTCTCGTCTCGACCGAATAAAAAAGCGCAAATAAACTGTCAACTATAATGTGGCACAATATTTATTAACACGAAAAATTTTGGTTGAGCGTATAAAATACAATGAACGTAAATTTTAAAATATAGGTATTAACAGTTCTGTACTATATAAATGTATTACAAAAATAAATATTCTTCTAAATGATATAAAATATAATGTGGTTCAGAACTTTTGCACGCTATTGTAGATTCTCGTATGTATTTAAATTAATAAAAATTGTGTTATGTAAGATTTTCTTTTATTTTGAAAACATTGTGAAAACATTTTCTTTTCTCTACCTCATATATATTTTTAATGAAAATCTTTGTAGGAAATTGAAAACACAAAAATCTTAATCAAACAAGAATTGAGCTTTGATGTTTGTCAAAGTCAAAAACATGTTTGTTGTCGCTGGATCTTTGCCCAAGGGTTAAGCAGTAACATAAACAAAGGGCGCGCTTCAACATAGACAGGTTAAAGATGAAATGATTGTGCAGTGATTTCCATCACGATTATCTCCAATTCAATTTCGGTTTGGCCTTTGGTGTCTAATGCCGTCACGTATAGAACTAGAAACACTAGGTTAAGCTCCGTCTACATTGGAAAAGAAATAGAAATGTGTGATAAGAATTGGTGGAGAAGTATATGAATGTCATCCTCTTAAAAATTGTTGCAGTACAAATTAATTAAATATTTTGGTATTTTGATAAAGGAACAATTAAAATGTACACCAAAATAATTTTTAAGCGTCATATTTTTCTGGAAATTTTATAAAGGTATACTAAAAGATTATCTGTGCGCTAAAACTAATAAGGTTGCAAATAAAATGCTAAATGAAAAATGAACAACTGCCATAATATTAATCGTTAATGTTATATAAAAGAAAATGAAAACAGCTATAATATATTCTAATAAATGTCAAAATTAAATATGATTAACGCTTTACATATGAAATTAAATTTGCATTAAATTTTATGCTATACTCTATACAAAAAAATCAATGGCGAATCATAAAATATTATATTTTTATTAAATATGGTAGACATTGCAATTCACTTGTTTAAACAGAAAGTACCTACCACATTTATAAAAATGTAATATATTAATAATTCGCCACTGTATTTCTTTATAATATGACGTACTGTCAAATAATATTACTACCAAGTTTATATCTCTACTCATTTTCGAATTATTGCCCCAAAAGTCAATATACTCCACATTTAGATAAAAACTTCAAAATTTTCATAAATCTAATTTTCATGTATCTAGATACTTCTCAATACGCTGATTCCAAATTTTGAAACCGCAGGTCGATATCTCGTTTCGTTCTCGAGATATTTAGGTTTAAAGTTTTGCTCAAAACTGCCCGTTTTTGGGTACTAACCCAAAAATGGGTCGACATATGAATTTGGCGACATCACCATTCGATTCTACGGACAAAAATACATAAGTATAGCAATTTTCATAATTTTTGTCCAACCGGTTCATTTTTTATGAATGAAAGCTTGAAAACCCCTGAAAATGGTCAAAATCTGAAAAAATCGTAAGGGGTACACCTTAGATTTTTGCGATTTTTGGCCATTTTCAATTATTTTACTATAGAGATTGTATGCGGTCTTCAAAAATTCTGAAAATTTGTGTACTTATGTAATTTTGCCCGTAGAATCGAATGGTGTTGTCGCCAAATTCATATCTCGACCCATTTTTGGGTTATTACCCAAAAATGGGCACTTTTGAGCATAACTTTGAATCTAAATATCTCGAGAACGAAAAAAGATATCGACCTGCGGTTTCAAAATTTGGAATCAGCGCATTGAGAAGTATCTAGATACATAATAATTAGATTTTTGAAAATTTTGAACTTTTTATCTAAATGTGGGGTATATTGACTTTTGGGGCAATAATTCAAAAATGGGTAGAGATATGAACTATGTAGTACTATTATTTAGTTGTAAAGAGAATGTTACGTAAGTGTACTCATTTTTAGAGTATTTGAACAACTGAGTGAATTTTTAGAAATAAAAGTTTTGAAATAAAAATGGATAAATGGTAGGTATAAAAAAGTTCCTTGGAAAAGATTCTATATATCATTTAAAATTATTACACGAACACATACTATTTTTTACAAATTCCATACCAAAAGTTCATTTGAAAAGATTCTCTAAATCCAATAAAATTATAGCATGAACATACACTATGTAAATTGCATTTGACAATTGCTTCTTTTTTCTTCAGCTTTCTCCAATTGTAATTAGGGGTCACTGTTTCTTACTCTTCTCTTTCACTTATTCCTGTCCAACGCATTTTCTTCACACTTCAGATGTTTCCATGATAAATAGTAAAGCTAACTGATTTTTGAAAATTAATCTCTTTATAATGCTTGGCTCTATATCTATTGATTATGAAGGAAAATGTATAATCAAACTGTATAGAGAAGAGCATTTTGTTTAATATTTATAAAACACAAAATGTCAAAACATAATTTTTAACTACGTTTTTTTTTTAAGAAAAAGTGTTAAAAACTTCATATAAGGGTACTTCCGGTAGATCAAATATAACCAAAATTTAATCAGCTATTCATATGGATATAAAGATGAGGGAATACGAAAGAATTATAATTTTTAGAATTGCAGAAAAACAGCACTCAGTGCGCACTAAATTGGTCGGTGCAGTTTGAATCAAACACATTTTCTGTTGCACGCGTGCGGTGCAATAGAGCAATCGAATACAACTAGTGCAGTAAATCGAAAATGTTATAATCTTTTTAGTCTACTCTGTTATCCTATGTAAACAAGCCTTTACACTTCTTCCACGTTATTATTTACTGCATTTGGTAACTTTCCCTGATAACATCTTGACCAAACAATTGTCTACGAACCTTTTCGATAAATTTCCCATGTTTGCTTTAATTGAAATGTATAATTTTGTGGTCCGAAGTGTAAACTAAAGTCATATATCACAGACGATTCCATGTTTAGATTTCGAAGGTGTTAAATTTATCTGTGAAGAGATATAATGGTAGAGAAGCGTGATATGATTGAAAAATTATCTAGCGAGATGAGCTAGAATGAAGAATGGGGATAGTGTGTTTGACAGGTGTTGCAGTTTAATGTTGGTATGAGTTATTACTCACTTTCAATTATGTATAGTTGAAGAAACCCATGTTTGAGTGATTGATAAGATGGTATAGTAATAATAATATTTTTATTTCGTCATACGTGTTAGAATGTAGAAGAAAATATCATGGAATGTTTTAGAAATTGATGTATTTGATATATATCATTTGATAGTTACGTTATGCAATCGATTTTTGTATGCTTGTAGTACAACATCTTTGTAATATCGAGAATTGTAATCATCGTATCGTATATTAGGTATTTCTTTATATAATAGGGTCTTCCACCGTAGTAACAAATTAGAACAAGGGTCAGTTATATTAAAACTAGACCTTAAAACTGTACATTAAGGATTATCAAAGTTTAAAAATAGTTATTAGTTTCTAAAATAATCGAGTTTTTATTACCATTTCTTCATCTCTATATCTACGTCACACATTTATTCTATTCCAAATTCTTACTACTTTCAAACCTTCTGCTATCGCCTTTTTGAAATACGGAATCCATTTGCAAGTATATAAATGCAGAAAATAACAACAATAAAACAACAGAAATAAACCAAATAATATTAGTTTAAATTTATGATGTAAAAGATATGTTGAATGACATAGGCTACCAGGGTAATCAAATCTTGGACTATAATATATATGTAGTATTTTTATTAATTACGACATTCAATTACTTATTATCCACCCATATTTCCAATTATTGACCACAAGGGTTATTTTAATATATTTATACATTTTATAAGTGCTGAAAAAAAAATTATGTGACTTCCAATTATTAACGAAATCCACTGTTTGAGAACAAACTCATCTCTATATCTACGTCACAGGATATTAAAAAAATTATTACGGCTTAACGAATAACAGTAAACACTTTCTAAAATTACATATCAGTTTCAGTTTAGATGAAGTTTTGTAAAAAAATATAAAAAATATATAGTGGAAGACCCTATTACAGTTATATTATAAATTATAAAATAGTTGGAAATATATGTAATATGTTTTCATAGAAATGAGTAAAAAAAAATCTGTTGTGGCCAGCACAGTACCTCTCGCCATTTCTATTTCATGCTATATAATTATTGTACTGCACTTCGCTGTCGGAACATAGTTTTATAATAAAAAAATACATTTCTTCTGCACAGTGTTTCTAAATGTCTGAGATTCTTCTAATTCATTAATAAGATTGGCAGTATTTCTTATGAATATAAGCATTTTACCTATAATTTTAAATATTTAAACAATGAAAGTATTAAATGCATTTAATTCCCAGCTTTTAGTAATGTCACTAAAATTGTTGATTTTTGATACTGACATTTTGACATTTATCTATCATTTACAAACTATGTTACAAACATTTGAATTTGTCAACTGGTTTCCTTAGTGTAGTTTGCATTGCGATTTATTACATCAGATTATTCTTCTTTATCTCTAAATCTATAGAACATATAATAAATAATATAATATATTTGTTTTTGTATGATATTGCTATTATTTCTGTTCAAAAACACTGAAAATGTCAAATTTTCATTAATATCCTTTTAAAATTGTTTTATTAATTTAGTAACTCTGAAATTGGTATATTTATGTAGTTACATTCGTAGAATCAATTGATGATTTTTTCAAATTGGTTTCTCGACTCATTTTTAAGTTACCTGTTAGATATTTTGCGATTTTTGGCCATTTTCAGTTATTTTACTCAGGAAAATGTATACGTTGTTCAAACAATTTAAAAATTTGTATCCTTCTGTAATTTGAACAGTAGAATCGAATGGTGATGTTGCTAGGTCTTTATTCCCAACCGTCTTGGAGTTATTACCCAAAAAATGGATAGTTTTGGCTATGATTTTAAATGCAAATATTTCGGAAATGAAAAAGATAGCGACCTGCGGTTTTAAAATTTGAAATCAGAATGAAGAAAAGTATCTAAATACATATAAATTGGATTTCTTTAATTTTGAACTTTTTTCGCAAAAAAGACTTTTGAGGTAACAACTGAAACAGCTGTTTGTCATTTCTTGTGGACACAAAAAATCTAATTCTATTTTTCCATTCTATGAGGAGAGTATAATTTTTCTTGGCTTAAATTTAGGATGGACATACATGCAAAGAATTCCAGCTACATATGCTATAATATACGACAACATATGTATCACATGACAAAGCACGCAAAAATAAAATAAATAATAAAAAGCTCATAAACCACCAAGATTGTACTTATCCTTCTAACAAATTGCATCAAGAGAGAAATTATTTACATCCACAACGTTGACAACAATGTAAATATCATAATGTTGGCAATTTTACGGCGATTTCGCAAAATTTCACAGCAGTGCAGGCAGGGCATTAATAGTGCTGCAAAGTGCTGTGAATTGCTATAGCAACGCGCCAACACAAACACCCATAACCGTATTTACGTCGCTTAATTAAGACATGGAAGTGTAAACCGAATGGTCTAATCCAAAGCGTCTCTTCTATTTACGGTAAGTGTACATTTAGACGTTAGTTACACACACACACACACACACACACACACACACACACACACACATTAGACAGCCCACATAAAATTATAGTGGTTCTAAATATGGAGGAGATACTATATTAATTAATTAATTAACTGAGAGAATGGACGTATTGATTGAGAGACTGAATAGTGAGCAAGTGCAGGATATAAGGTATTTCAGTATTGCATATTTTAGCTAAAAGTGTAAATCAACTACTGTCATATTCATATGACATTTTGTAATTACGATTCTGTTATCAATTCTTATAATAATTTGTTTTGCTAGATGGCATTTTAAAAAATCTGTAGGGTGTCTCACAACTCGCGCCCCAGAGCGAATGAGGAAACACGAGACTGCGCTCGGATGTGTAATTTCGAAGAAAAAAAAATCTAGCTTAAAAGATATTAGAGAAAAGACGTCTTAAAATTGACCAATCAGAGACCTACACCTTTAACGTGTGTTTACCATAATTTTATGTTACTATGTTTTTATACAAAGCAAATCTTTAAAATGTGTGAGCGACTGTAGTTTTCGAAAAATGTCAGTGTCAAATTAAATATGACAAGGTGAATAAAAAAGGAAAATTCTTACCATGCATTCAGCCGCTGATTACTTAGAAATGATTATAATTTTCGGAGAATGTGGACAATAATATTTTCGTTTAACACATTTTACACAGCTGCTACAACACATTGCACTGTACGATATAAATGATGATCTCGGATGACACCTTCGCTAACCTAAATTTGTTGACAGTGTCAAAATTACAGTAAGTCAAACAAATTTTGTAACTCACTAGTAGTATTTTTGAAACCTAGCAACCAGTTTTATTTTGTAATAATATCATCACACCTCAAGATATCCTTCCGGGATTGGTGGATTAAAAAGTCTTGTAACTCCGTTATGCAAGCAGCCGCAAATTATTTTCTTCTATTTGTAGGTAACCTATTGTCGTCGGCAAGTGTCAGTTTCGTCTGGGGCGCGAGTTGTGAGACAAATTATTAAATTTTGGTATGAATTAATACTTTTTCAATATACAGGTGTCTCTCAAATAGGGGGACATGGCTTAACCACAGATTCTTGTGGCTAAATGGTACACTTTCCGGTAGAAGCAAGTTTAGTTAAATCGTCTTATTTTAGCCTCAGGAATCTGTGGTTAAGCCATATCCCCCTATTTGAGAGACACCTGTATTTTGAAAAAGTATGAATCCATACCTGTAATACTGTAATATACATATTTCAAAATCAATTTAACAAAGCGTTACCTTGAAAATAAATGAATTAAATTTTTTAATTTAATGCTTATGTCAGTGCATGCTTATCATCACTGTATTATCATTGAAAATGAGTTCTAAATGTATTCTAAAACGATGTAGATCTTCCTTCTGATGTAGAGGCATTGGGTGTGAGTCAATAATTCGTAAATTAATATTAACGAAATCATAATTGATATATTCTTATTTCTTTTTGTTTTAATTGTCAGTTGTGTAAAATTATCCTCTAAGTAATTCAGTAATGTAACGATTTTTTACAAAACTCATTTTGTCTCAATTACGTAAATAGTGACATTTCAAAACGTCATAAGGTTAGGTAAAATTAAACTTTTTAAAACGAAATTAAATAAAACATAGTACGTAACTCTCAAACAACAGAAGATTGCTCGTCGAGGTTAATCTTAGAATTTCTTTTACACGGAAGAATACAAATAAGGAAAAATCGTTTTACGTATCATCACATCGTAACTCTCTTGTAACTCCATGAAAACTACAAAAACTTTTATGTAGGTCACTTTGTCCAAGTAACAAATGATCCCAAATCCCATCTACAAGAAAACTATTCATCACAGAAAGAAATCTCGTGCAGTAAGTGCCCACCTTATCAAGGTACTTCTCCCACAAAATCAAAAACAAAACCGTTTCTTTGTCGTAGAGAAAAGAACCCGCTCCCATCCGTAGATGGAGTAGAAGAAACTCTGGCATAGAGGAGCAAATAGCATCCTGTAAATTTTATACACTGCAGCTCCACTTGTGTCGTTTCGTTCGCGCTGTTTACGTGTTTGTGTGGATGTAAATCTGACAATGCAACTGCACAGAACTTCATGGAAGTGCAGTGCGGAGATGAAATGTAAAGTTTAAAAATGCAGGCGGAGTAAAAGTTTTACTTAATACGTTGGGGTTTACGGGATTTAAAATGTGTTGGGAGAATACTTAGAGGATTTATAGTTCCTGAAATATTGTTTTAAAGTAGTAAAAGATAAGAATGTTATTGTTTTATGCTACCTATATAATCATATATAAAGCATAAAGCATTGCTAATCATTTCATTAACTATGAAAACGATTATACTGCAATATTATTGTGAAATATACAAAGTGTATCAAGATAATGGAACAGTGCCTTTTATTCTTGTTTATGAAAAGTTACATAAAAAAGTCCATGGGGTCCCGTGGCCGCGTGTCCGAGTGTCTGGTCGCGAACCCGGGGGAACCGGGTTCGATCCCGACAGACACCAAATATTTCCAATTTTAAATGGCACAAAAGTGACCCCTGTGGTGCACTCTCCACACCAGCTATGAGTGCCCGTGAGGTGACGCCTGGTAAGCGCCCACACAGTAAGATATATCGTCATCATTACCGACGTCTACATATGTTGTAGATACTGGCACACCCAGTAATGGGTAATATGCCGTGATGATATATTTTTTAATTTTTTTTTTTACCTAAAAAAGTGATTAAGATAATTTCTAAGGCGTGGAGAGGGGCACATTTTCGTAAAACCATTATTATTTTAAAGCCATTGGTATTAAGCTTATAGATCAATGTTATATTTTCTTAAGTAGCATAATATATTTTTTAATAACTAGTAAGAGAATTTTCTTCAGAATTCAACGATATAATAATGTTTACCCTTAAAATGAGAAAAATTTGATAAAAATTTATTCTAAATTAATATTTCATTTTTGCTAAGAGAGGTATTGGAAATCACACCTCCAGATTTAAGTGAATAAGCACGATTTAAGGTCCATATAAACCGATTTTAACATTTTTACGATGATGTCTGTGTGTGTGTATGTATGTATGTATGTATGTATGTGTGTGTGTGTGTGTGTGTTTGTGTGTGTGCATGTGTGTGTATGTATGTGTGTGTATGTGTATATGTATGTGTGTATATATGTGTGGATGTTGGAGAGACGATTACTCAAAAACTATAAGACATACGACCTATGTTTAACTATGAATTCCTCAATCTGACATTCCCGGAAAGAACTTAAAAGGTTTTGGTAACAATTAAACAACCAGAAGTAGTAGTTTTTTTTTAAATCTTCTAAATATTATTTTTTGAAAATTTTTGATATTATGCATTTTGAAGAACAAAATTTTACATCTGATACATTTAAATTTTTTATTATATCTTTTATAAATTTAGAGACAAAGAAGCTATAATATATATATATATAGAATATCGGGATATAATAAGTCGAGTAGGCGAAAATACACTAAGGAAAAGAAGAATCTCTGACATATAAGAACTTCCTCATACAATGGAAAATAGATATAATTGTACGTGTGCAGAAGACATGTTAAATACAATAAAATACAATATTTGGGTAAAGTTCTGTAATTTTTTTTGTTACAAAACGACGGTTCGATAACGAAGTGCAATACATTACTTATAAACTGGAAATGGCGAGAGGTCTTGTGCTGGCCACAATAGTTTTTTTAAGTAGAATAAGAAAACATTCAATCTTTAACAAAATAAAATTAACTGTTATTTTTGTATGTCATTATTATATATATTATGAAATTAATTTTTCGAAATGTTCATTTTGATAGGCCTCACGTCAATAAATAATTTAATCTGTATTTATCAAATATGCTGCCATTATTAAATTAATTATTACAAGGGTTTGCTGAACCTACCTAAAAATTAAATAAGAAATGGAATACTAAATCTTTCGTAATGTAAGGGTATAATATTATTATATCGTTCAATGGGGGATTACACCATTTTTTTTTTTTATAATTTCATTTGAAAATATTAGGAAAACTAAGACTATTGATGAAAATCCGGTGAAAAAATTCCTATTAATAAGCGAGTTATGGTCTCCCGAATTTTGAAAAGATTGACGTGATGTCACATTTATGTGTTTTTATATCAAACTGTTTTCATCATGGACCTAAATGTTCTTGAAATATATGCTATTTTAAGTTATATTTACATAAAAATAAATGAATATTATAACACTGTTTAAGTATACATACTTTATAATTACAGGTGTATTTAAATTATTAAGTTTAATGCAAGAAATTTATGTTAAAATAAAAACTGTTTGGAAACTGTAGTACGGGAATGTTAGCCCCTCCTTTCGAATTTGAATTTCTTAACTTCCATTGGTAGTAATCCCACCTCCTAACACGCTATTTGTAATACATGTATAGGCGGTTTCTCGGTTGCCAATCAAAATATTTTCATATTAGTGTCGAAGCGTTATAACAAAAAACCCTTTATTTTCGAAATATCTCAATTATACCATTTCATTTTTTTTATTAATATTCGTTACTCAGCATATACATTCGTATTTTTTTACTATTTTCCTTTAATTCGATTGAGCCGTAATCCCCCATTCAGAAAACTTCAAATAAATAATAAAGTTTTTAAGAATGGCAATGTTTCGTTTCAATATTTTAGAAAATTGTATATTGAATTGATGCAAGGTACCCAAAATGAAATGCAAATTGAAATTTGAATAATCTGCAATAATATTTGATTATAATGAAGCAATATATTAAAATGTAACTAACAATGTATCCCATCAAAGTATTCCTGTATATTTTGACTACAACAGTCCTTATTTAAAGGTTATATTCATTCTTTTATGGCAAAACTTCGTTATAAATTCTAAATCTTTTCTGGCGTAAACATAACAAATCCTTTTTCGCACGGTGGATTCACAAAGCTATGTAATCCATTTTTAAAATTTACAAAACAGACTTACGCTCATCCAAACCTTTATTATTTATGAGTTATGAATAAAAGTTAGCCGACAATCCGAAGCGTGGAAAGCATAAATCACCTGAACAATACGCATCAAGTGTAGCGTATAATGTAGAGGTATTTCGTGTGCCAGAGAAGCGGTTGTTCAGTCACGGTAATTCTCAGCATTAATCTCTACTCATTACAGAGGTATTTCATTCGTGGGATACGCGTGTCAATCGCTAACACCATCAGGAAGACGAAAAAATAACGTGCAGATGTTTGCCGACCATCACTTTAGTAAATAACTAATTGAAAAGAGTTTTATATAGGTAAACTTGCCTCAAAAGATGTATAAAATAGTGACAACTGCAGTAATTCTCGAGATTTAGATTAACAAACAAAACAGACTGACACATTGGAGTTCCGCTTCGTGCATGCACAAAAGGCGTCTTTGTGAAAAAGTTATATTTCAGCGCCCCCCATAATGTATAATTTCCAAATACAAACGATTTACAGCCCGATTCTCAAAAAAGTTTAAGCTAATCCTCCTTTTTGGATTAGTGAATTCTATTCTATT
This sequence comes from Ophonus ardosiacus, assembly GCA_943142095.1. Lineage (NCBI taxonomy): Eukaryota > Metazoa > Arthropoda > Insecta > Coleoptera > Carabidae > Ophonus > Ophonus ardosiacus. The sequence goes on along the minus strand of OW964832.1, from coordinate 2,665,795 downwards.
CCGGTATTTAAAATTTAATTTTCATGATATTATCAATAAAGGTAGATACTAGGAATAGATTAGACTATATTTTAAGTTATAAACTGTCAAAATTAGAGTAGAATTCGCTAATCCAAAAACTTTTTTGTGAATCGGGCTGTTAAAGTTTAGACTATACCTACATTACACTTTTCGAAAAATGCTAGATTTAAAATATTGATGAATTTTTATTGTTGTAATCAATATTAATAGTTAATAATTAAAATCGTTTGTTGTAATCAACAATTTATAGTTTGCAGTCTAACAATGCCAGAAAATTATCCGTTTGGCGGGATATTTCTTTTACTTTCTGTCTACTAACTAAATTTTAATAGTAGGTAAATCAGAGAAATTCATTCGCTAAATGCTAGAATTTGAATTTTGGATTCATTGTCGGATTCATACTTGTAATCAATATTCTTCAGCTATAATCAACATATTCTTTGTTGTAATCAACACCTTTATAATTATTATTTCAATATAACAGGCTCATTTTAAGACTTAAATTAAAATTACTTGAAGTCTTTGACTGGTATTATTTACTTTTAATCAGGGGTGATTAAGCTAAGATTAAAATAACAAATTCACTTGTTTTTTAATCATTCCAATGTATTTTTAAATGGTAGCCATTGTGACTAAATTTTGAGTAAATACTACCGATCTTTATCTATTGTAAAATAATGATAGTACTCGCTGAAGTGCTAAAGTTATATTGGAAAAGAACACAACTTTAATTTAAAGTGTTAAAGTGAAGATAAAGTTCATTATGAAAACGGCCCTTATACTTTATAAATAGAGTTCTAATCCAAACAAGTTTAAAAAAATTTTTTTTGACTTCTATGGTAAAATAAATAAATAAATATTTCATCACAGCATATTACCCATTTCTGAGTGCGCCAGTAACTACAACACATGTAGACATCGATAATGATGACGATATATTTTACCGTGTAGGCGCTTCTATGGTAATTTTTTTAAAACTACTTTACTACTTACTTCCTTGGGGACTTTATTTTATACTGTTTGGAGAGATTAAATTTTGAACAACTACGTTGTAAAAAATTACTCACATATTTGCATCTAATGAAAATAATATCTAACTAATTTTGACATTAAAAATAATTCCCGGTTCACATTTTTTTTGCGTATTCATCAATAAATTAACTCCATTTTCAAACTATAAAATTAATTACCAGTATTGGTCACTCCCCTCCTATTTTCCCACAAACATAATTAATAATCCACAAAGAAAATTCCACTCTACTAGAAAGTTTGGAGGTATGAACAATGATTAAAGTAAAACATCATATATGATGCATGGCACTCAACATGAGTTCCTTACAACAGCACTGAGGGGCTACGATCGTCGTGGCTGCTCAGTGTATTTTTGATGAAGTGCAAATAAGAAACCATAACAAGTATGGGGCTGTATAAAAGTGAAGGGGTAGTTGAGGTATAATGTTGATTGTGGATGAACTTGCAAACAAGAAGAGCTTAGAAGTTGTGGGAGAAGTTAAGGTAGTAAGGAAGCTTGGAAAAGGAGGAAATTAGTTTTAAATTTATGTTTTAAAGGAGAAAGATGTTTATATTAAAATATTATTGTGTTAAATAATAAGAGGTTAATTAATATGCTTGTATGTAGAATTGTCTAAAGTGTCCCACGCAATTTATGTGTGTAAATAACTAATTAATATAAACTCAACCCGTTATTATTTAAGGTGCTATTACAATAGAAAAATAGAACTATAAAAAAATTAAGTGTTTTTCTATAAAAACATTTATTACAATAGTAAAAGCATTGATTGCAATAATAAAAACGTTAATTACAATAATGAGAAATATTGATTACTACAATAAAAAAAACTGTTGTGGCCAGCACAAGACCTTCCGTTAATTTGATGTATTTTGTACAAATCCCATACCAAAAGTTCATTGGAAAAGATTCGATATATCCAGTAAATTTGTAACACGAACATAATACAATTTTTTACAAATTCCATACGGAAAGTTCCTTGGAAAATATTCTATAAATTCAATGATATTATCACATGACTCATATAAAAATACTCTAAAAATGCGTACCTACACTAACGTAACATTATTACTGCCAAGTTTATATCTCCACCCATTTTCGAATTATTGCCCCTAAAGTCAATACACCCTCATTTAGATAAAACAAACTTCAAAATTTTCAAAAATCTAATTTGTATCTAGATACTTTTCAGTGCGCTGATTCCAAATTTTGAAACCGCAGGTCAATATCTCTTTTCATTCTCGAGATATTTAGATTCAAAGTTTTGCTCAAAACTGCCCATTTTTGGGTATTAACCCAAAAAGGGACGAGATATGAATTTGGCGACAACACTATTCGATTCTACGGGTAAAATTACATAAGTACACCAATTTTTAGAATTATTGAACACCGCATACAATCTCTAAAGCAAAATAACTAAAAATGGCTAAAAATCGCAAAAATGTAAGGTGTACACCTTACGATTTTTTCAGATTTTGGCTATTTTCAGGGGTTTTCAAGCTTTTCTTCATAAAAAATGAACCGGTTGGACAAAAATTATGAAAATTGTTATACTTATGTATTTTTGTCCGTATAATCGAATGGTGATGTCGCCAAATTCATAAATGGGAAGTTTTGAGAAAAACTTTAAATCTAAATATCTTGAGAACGAAACGAGATATCGACCTGCGGTTTCAAAATTTTGAATCAGCGTATTAAGAAGTATCTAGATACATAAAAATTAGATTTTTGAAAATTTTGAAGTTTTGTTCTAAATGTGTAGTATATTGACTTTTGGGGCAATAAATCGAAAATGGGTAGAGATATAAACTTGGTAGTAATATTATTTGACAGTAGGTATGTCATATTATAAAGAAATACAATAGTGAATTATTAAAATATTTCATTTTTATAAATGTGTGTACTTTCTGTTTAAAGAATGTCTACCACATTTAATAAAAATATAATATTTTAATCATTCGCCATTGATTTTTTTGTATAGAGTATAGCACAAAATATAATGCAAATTTAATTTCATATATAAAGCGTTAATCATATTTAATTTTGACATTTATTAGAATATATTATAGCTGTTGTCATTTTCTTTTAACATTAACGATTAATATTATAGCAGTTGTTCATTTTTCATGTAGCAAAATTTGGAATTAGCGCATTGAGAATAGTCTAGATACATAAAAATTAGATTTTTGAAAATTTTAAAGTTTTTATCTAAATGTGGGGTATATTGACTTTTGGGGCAATAATTCAAAAATGGGAAGAGATATAAACTTGGTAGTAATATTACTTAATTGTAAAAAGAATGTTAAGTAGGTAACCAAATATCTACTTTGATTAAATTTCTAACTATTTATAACCTCACAGATCATATCTAGAAGAAAAGAATGCCACCGCCGTGTTCGTTCGATCCACATACTGTCTGGTTCCGCTCCGTGGTCAGTGATTTATACGTGAACCATTGATTTGATGGTTTAATTAACTATGAAATATGTACAGCATAAATCAATTGTGTGCGATCGTAGACGCGACCGTTGGGTGGACAATTTCCACTGCGCCCGGGCTAGCTACCAAACGTGTGTCTTTTCAATTGATCCACTCTCATCCCAACCATGGCCAGCGCGAATTAATTGATTCAATTTCGGTGGAAATGCGGCAGATATTATATTTGCGTATGAAATAGACTCATAATCCTGGGGTGGTATCATGTAGTAATAACCTCTTCATTAGTAAATGTGAATGGCTGAGAGATATTCAGGTATTATATTGGTTACTATCATTTCTAATTTAAGATATAAGGTTTAACTGTTTTATTTTTATCCTTCTTGATATTCGCAAATTTACTTGCTTTCTTCATTAAATATATTTTTTTCATCATCTTTATGTAAGGAATATATTGTCTTTGGTCAAAAAATTCGGTGGTGAGTTTTTAATGAATAGGCACGTTTTAGGGTCCCTAGAAGAGCTGGTTAGATTTTGGTTAAAAATGGTCAACCGTAAGTTCTTATATTTGAAGTTCTTAATAATATTTCTTGAAAAATCGCAGTTAAATATAATTTTTTGACATTTTATGTGATTATACATTTCCTTCATTTTTAATAGATATAGAGTTATAAAGAAATTGACATTCATAAATCAGTCAGCTTTGCTATAATCATGGAAACAGCTGGTATATTCAAATAATTCTAATTGATAGATGTCAGTGTCAAGCGTAATTTATATAGAGTATTTTATAATTTTTTCGTAATACAATCAAGGAGCAAGTGTTCCTAGAAAAATAACAGCATCTTGATGGACCGTTGTCAAGGAGAATTTATAAATCAACAAAAAAGTTGTTCAGTATAATAGTCCAGTCAATGGAGACCAAAAAAGACCTTTGCCTTACAGAAGGTGGGGAAAAAATGATTTCAACATATGTTGTTTGAATCACGGGGATGAAAAATTCAAATTTGTGACCTTGGGGAGGCTCGGCGTAAGCCGCCATCTTGGATCAAAGGCACAAAAAATGAGGTTTTCGCTATTATCTCGAAAACAGTGGCCCGTATCAAAATTTTACAAGAATACAACTTTAAAGCTCGTTACTTTTTGTACAAAAATATACACAATATTATTTTTTTAAAACTTAGTCTAATAGATTTTGTTATTTGTAACAGTTTACATTTGTCATGGCATCAAAAGAAGTAAATTATCGATGATTTTTAAATAATTTTTGTCAGCGCTTTTTCACAAATTCATCAACCACTCTGACCCGGTTAAAGATACGGTACCGCGGTTTAAAAATTTTAATTTAGTTTGGAATTCTCCTTCATGTCATGTCAAACGATTTTTGCTTCGATGAGCGGTTAACGAATTATTAACAATTTAAACTTATATGAAATTTCACTAAAATTTTAAACATCTGCAAATCATCTGCAAATCGGCTTAGTTTTCATTTTTTCTTCTGAAATTTCAGCACGTATTAAATGCACAGTAAAGCTTATCTTTAATCGTGTCCTCCCCAAGGTCACAAATTTGAATTTTTCATCCCCGTTTCTACCCAAACAACATATGTTAAAATCGTTTTTTCCCCACCTTTTGTAGGGTAAAAATCTCTATTGACTGAACTATAACAGAAAGAGAAGAATTTTATTATTATTTTATTATTCCTAAATTTTTAATTTTATGTGATTCTGCTGATTATAAACCTTAGCCGCATCCGTTATTTGTCTCATATCGGCTTAATAACGTTAATAATTATATTGGATTTATAAAATCTTTTCCAATGAACTTTCAGTATGGAATTTGTAGAAAATAGTATATGCTCGTTTTACAATTTTACTGGATGTATAGAATCTTTTCCAAGGAACTTTTGGTATGGGATATATACAAAATACATAGAATTCACGGAAGGTAATGTGATGGCCACATCAACTTTCTATTATTCTTAATGAGAAGCTACGAGTATAGTGATTAATTTTTATATTTTATAAGAATGGTGGAACAAATATTTCAAATATTAAATGCACAATTTTCATGTTGCATACGACACAAAGTGTTTTAGGATAAAAGTAAAACAGAAAATGTGGAATGTCCTCATTGTAAATCTTTTCTTATTGTTTTATTTATTATTTTATACAGTTACTTCTTCCAACACATGTAGACATCGGTAATGATGACGATATATTTTACCGTGTGGGTGCTTACCAGGCGTCACCTCACGGGCACTCATAGCTGGTGTGGAGAGTACACCACAGGGGTCACTTTTGTGCCATTTAAAATTGGAAATATTGAGTGTCTGTCGCGAACCTGGGGGGAACCCGGTTCGCGACCAGACACTCAGGCACGTGGCCACGGGACCCCACTGATACTGGCACACCCAGAAATGGGTAATATGCCGTGATGATATATTTATTTATTTATTTACTTACTTACTTCTTCCATTTTTTAAACACATACTTCATCTAAAGCATTTGTATTTCGATGTGATAACACATAGGTAACACCCATATACAATACCTACCTAAATGGTGGTAGTTAAAATTTTGTCACTCATTTTGTATAACGCTTGGATGCATAGTTTTATTTGCTCACAAGGGATGAAATTTGCAAATGGTTTATTGCTGCGTCGCAGATGCATGTGAAAAATGAAAAATTGTTTCTGGTTGTTTGTGATATTGTTGTTGATTTAGTTTGATTTTTTTGCTGTTGTAAATAATTGCGATATTCTGATGTATTGGTTCATTCTTTATTGTATACGTATTGTATAAAGCAATACTGCAAATCAGGCGCATAAATTACAGTAGATATAAAATTGTATTTAACGAAAACCATTAAATTTTCAACGAACCTTTGGTTAGATTTGAAGATTTGAATACATGATATGTATGATGCATTTTGCGAGTAGATGAACAGCCAACAAATAGTGATACTATATAAATTCTGAGATTATTGCAATCGAATGGTGATGTCGCCAAATTCATAACTCGACCCATTTTTGGGTTAATGCCCAAAAATTGGCAGTTTTGAGCAAAATTTTAAATCTAAATATCTCGAGAACAAAACGAGATATCGACCTGCGGTTTCAAAATTTGGAATCAGCGCATTGAGAAGTATCTAGATACATAAAAATTAGATTTTTGAAAATTTTGAAGTTTTTATTTAAATGTGAGAGCAATAATTCAAAAATGGGTAGACATATAAACTTGGTAGTAATATTATTTGATTGTAAAGAGAATGTTACGTAAGTGTACGCATTTTTAGAGTATTTGAACAACTGTGTGAATTTTTAGTAATAACAGTATTGAAAAAAAATGGATAAATCGAGGGATAAATGCTATAAAAAAGTTCATTGGAAAAGGTTCTATATATCCAATAAAATTATAATACGAATACATACTATTTTTCACAAATTCCATACTAAAAGTTCCTTTGAAAAGATTCTATAAATCCAATAAAATTATAACATGAACATACACTATGCAAATTGCACTTGACTAACTTTCTTTCCGACATGTTTCTAAAAATTAACAACAATATTTATTCTATTAGCAATGTACATGTACTTAATTTATTATTTAATATTCATATACAATAACAGTGTTAATTAAATCTAATAAAACAAATATCCCCAACATAATTTACATATGAATTAAAAACTCTATCCACCTATATACTCATAGATAATAGATCCACATAGAAAATATTTCTTATCTCATGGGCTCTATACTCGGCAGCAGTACTTCAATATGATTTACGAGACTTATCATAGTAATAGTAAGACTCGTGTAATAAATTATACAATTAAGACACATCTTGAGATTAATTTTTATTGAGATCAGTTGGTGGACAATAACCTATTTGTTACACGCAACGACAATAATAATTAATTAAACACAGTAGGTAAGATGTCGAGTATTTACAGAAGATAATGAACAAGGAAACAAGAATCATTAATTTGTACCGTCAGTGTGAAGGCGTTCTAAGAAAAATATCAGAGTTCGGTGGTACAAAATGATGTTAATGGTAGTCGTTTAATACTATTTAACAACAAAAGAACTATTCGGAAAACTAGGGCAAATGAGTTAGTTCAATTGTACAAAAGGTTCTAAATAAGGAAGTAGAAAGTTTAACAATGCCCAGTATTTATTATTTAATTCGTTTAAGCACATTTTTACCTATCGCTAAGAGTTTTTAATATTTTTAAGATGATTTGTGTGTGTGTGTGTGTGTGTGTATGTGTGTATGTGTGGGTGTGTGTGTGTGTGTGTGTGTGTTTGTGTACGTGAAGATGTCGGAAAGACAATTCCTCAAAAACTATAATACTTAAGACCTGTTTAACTATAAATTCCTCAATCTGACATTCTTGAGAAGAGCTGAAAAGGTTTTGGTAACAATTAGACAACCGTAACATAGATACATAAAAATTAGATTTATGAAAATTTTGAAGTTTTTATCTAAATGTGGGGTATATTGACTTTCGAGACAATATTTCAAAAATGGGTAGTAATATTATTTGATTGTAAAGAGAATGTTACGTAAGTTTACGCATTTTCATTATTTTAATGCTGTTTTTCTCAAATTCTATTAATATTCAACAAATTTTTAAAAATGTGTACATTAATAACACTTTCCTCTAAATTTAATCAAGGTCACACACCTCATTCAACAAAGAATATAAAAAACAACAAGTGAAAAATCTTTCAGAATGCTTTCCAAGTGTCTAAAATCTTTCCATTGGCACTATCACTAAAGAATGTGTAAGATAGACGATCAAAAGCTTGAAATTACACAAGATTTGAACTGAACACTGTTGAGATATTCTCCGACAGGTACCTATTCTTTATATTTAGAATTCAGCGGTTCGACACATACATGATATTTCTGTTATTTTTAGAAGAAATATTTTAAACTCGCGCGGATGTGGGGTAAGTTTGGTTACAGGGGAGAGCACAACAATAAGCAGATGCATTTAATTGTCTCAGACAGCGGAGAAGAACACGTCATAGTTGTAGTGTCATCTCTGTCTAATGCACAGGGTTATATATAGATCTTGTGGTGCAGTATCATCATTTGGGCCTAACGGTCGTTAGTCGCAGTCAGTATAAATATATTTGAAGTTGAACCGCTTCCAGGGACGTCTTGGGGAGGATTTATGTTCCATCCAAACTTCCTTCACATAAACTATTTTGAATAGTAATTAAATTTAGTTACGCTCCAGTAACTTTCGACTCAATAATAAGTACATTAAAAAGGTTTATTTAATTTGTTTTGTTGTCAAATTCTTTCACAGTTTTTTTGAGAATTCTGTTATTTACTCGCCATTGAGTATGTTACACAGACTGATTGAAAAAAATGGATAAATGGATTTTTTTCATTATTAGTCTTAAGCCTCATTTCCACCGATTATTCTAATTTGTAAGATCTATAAAATAAAAAACTGTTGTGGCCAGCACAAGACCTCTCGCCATTTCCATATTAGGCTATATATGTATTGTATTGCACTTCGCTTTCAAACCGTCGTTTTATAACAAAATAGTACAGAACCTTACCTAAATAATGTTTTTTATTGTATTTAACATGTCTTCTGCACATATATAATTCTAATTATATCTATTTTATATCATTTTCATGTCAGAGATTGTTCCAATTCATTAACCAGATTGGCGGTATTTCTGATGGATATATGCATTTTACTAAAATTTTACCTATAATTTCAAATATTTAATTAATAAAACAATAAGAAAAATTAAATATATTTCCCAGAAAAAGCTATCAGAATGTCACTAAAAATGTTGATATTTGACAATGACGTGTCATGTTATAAACATTGGAATTTGTCAACTAGTTTCCTTAGTGCCTTGGCCTCTGCGATTAGTTTACTCTATAAATTATAATGTCTTTATCTCTAAATCTATACAAGATATAATAAAAATTTTAGTGTATTAGATGGAAAATTTTATGTTTTTCAATATTTAATAAAAAAACTCACAAAAAATTATATTTAGAAGAATTTTTCTAAGAAACTAGTACTTCCGGTTGTTCAATTGTTACCAAAACCTTTTCAGCTCTTCCCAGGAATGTCAGATTGAGGAAACTGCAGTTAAATATTTTTTAAGTGTTATAGTTTTTGAGGAATCGTGTCTACAACAAACGAACGTGATTTGTTTAATTAGTGCGGGTCAACTTCAAGGCATAGTGTGCTCTTGAAAAACCCTAAAATCTAATTCCTAAAATCCTAAATAATCACTAGATTTATGACAAATAAATTTAGGATTTAGATATTAGGGTCATAAAAGTGTAACATCGTCACTAAACAAAGTATCTGGAAATGATATCATAGTAAATTGTCATAACGCATTAAGCCTTACACACTAATCATTATGCATTAAGCATTAAATATTCGTTTGAAATGAGGCTTTAAGCGTATAGTTTAAAATATAAAGTTATTTAATTGATAAATACATAACCTAACCTAACCAGTAACACTTATTTATTTATTAAAAACAAATTTCAATTTTTTCTGCCTTTAGCGAAACTATTTATAACTTCGTCTATAAACTGGTTCTGGTTATTTGCGATTTTTTTTTATGCACACTAAGAACGATCTTCAACCACCGTCGATCTTAACCAGGTTCTTATCCTTCGAAAGGGATATATGGTGCAGCGCATTGATGTGATTAAACAATGCCATTGTTGCAATCAATTATATCATTGTTGTAATCAAGTTTTTTCAAATACTTATATATTAAATATTAAGTTAAGATAGTTAACCGGGTTCGATCCCGACAGACGCCAAATATTTCCAATTTTAAATGGCACAAAAGTGACACCTGTGGTGCACTCTCCACACCAGCTATTAGTGCTCGTGAGTTGACGCCTGGTAAGCGTCCACACGGTAAAATATATCGTCATCATTACCGATGTCTACATGTGTTGTAGATACTGGCACACCCAGAAATGGGTAATATGCCGTGATGATATATTTATTTTATTTATTTAAGTTAAGATAGATATTCCAATATATTAAAAATATGACAATGCATTTATGCCGTTTTAAAATTAATAGTAGAAATAAAACATTAGATACTTTATTGTTCCAGGTGGGAGGGGGGCAATTGACCCTGCTTGCCCCCGTTCCTCTGAGGAAACTATTCTCAACTACACTACACTTTTAATAATTTCATCAACCATTCCTTATATTTCACTGTCGAAATGCTCATAGTATATTTTCCTACATACTAATTCCTCAATTAGTTACAAAATGGAGAATGTGGTAATTAGAACTTATTCATAGTTCTAATCTCTCTAACTCGTGAGAGAATAATGTTGGAAATTCGGTACTTCCGGTAGTGCAGATCTACGATCCAAGATCAGAAGTTCCCGTGATAGACCGCTATGAGTGTATGAGAACCACCACGAGTCCGTGGTTAATTTGTCACGCGAGGAGACTAAGGGCCAAATTCAGAGACGCCACTCACACTCACCTCATACTCACCTCACACTCACCTTACACTCAATTGGTCAAAATGTCATTATTTGGAATTCAGAGACATTAGGCTACTCAATTTTCAGTGACAAGTGAGTTGCAAATAAGTGGCAATTGAGTAAACTCTAAGTGTGATCTGTAGGTACCTTACACGTTACTCAAATCTGTAGAAATATATTTAAAAAAAAAATTTATTGCCCAATAGATGTTTCTTTATTGTATTTTGAAGCGGGAAGTATTTTTAAATAAAATGGATTACGATTTTTTTGAATTTGTTCAGCACTTACAGGATGAACAAGCCTAATTTAATTATTTTTGTTTTATTAATTTTTTTCTTTAAGGATAATAGTAATCCATTAGAAAAGTACACCAATACAAAATTGTTGCAGAGGTACTACTTTAATAGATACATTATTCAGAATGTGATTCTTCCCTTAGTTTACCATACAAAATACCAATCGTGGATTACCTATTCCTTCATTGCTTAAATTGTCTACTGCATTAAGATGCAATGCAACAGAAATTTCCGAAATTCTTTCACGGCATATAGGCCAATACATAAAATTTCCAAAACTACATGAAGAAATCACTGTAAATTGCAATCTATTTTTTGAAATGGCAGGTTTTCCTGGTGTATCTATATTGTTGATGGGACTCACTTAGAGATAGAGTTCTGGTGGCGATACTGCAGAATATTATCGCAGTAAGAAAGGATGGATTTCTCATCGCCTGACATGTATTTTTTCCGGCTTTACAGACATTATTAGCAAATTGATGTGATAGCCTGTGATGTTTATTGATTTACCAAAATAATAACAAAAATTAGAACACTTTCGTTACAAATGTCATAATTAAATGACATTTTTATGACAAATTATCTCAAAACACGGCTCACTTGAGTGGCTCATATATTTGCTTTGTTGAATACGAAATTGAGTATGAAGTGAGTGTTAGCTTAGCTTACACTCAAGTGAGTTACAACTAAGTAACAACTGAGTCTAGGTTGAGTGCTCATTGAGTAACGTCTCTGAATTTGGGCCTAAGAATTAGTTCCGGTGGCGAGAGCGGCAGCACCATCGCCATCAATGCAACATGGCCGCCGCCACGCCATCGTGATTCACTTTCGTTCACGGCACTCTGGATCTCACATCGTGGACTCTTTGTTCTCGGTTGTTGTGTGAAAATGTGTTGGCTGTTTCCTGATTTCTTTCAAGAATAAAAGAGAAAAAGTGTAACGAAATAAAAGGGGGTGGAGGAAAATGGTTTTTGGAATTGTGTTGCGAGGTGTTCGCTCTTGATGAATGGGAACGTTTTTGTCAGAAATGGAAGGTACAATCGATTATCCTTGTTCTTCAACTTCAAATCACTCAATTCAACGGCCTACAATTTGTTTGCTATTCTTCTCGACTTTCACTCAGATATATTTTCTTTATTGTTCAAATCATAATTTTGGGCGGTAACTTGCCATGAAATGGTAACAGATTTTTTTCTGTCATCACTTTTTTTTTAACATATGCTTCTTAAGAGTAACAAGCAATTGTTCCACTTAAAAATATACAGATGTTTCAACTACAGTCCAGAAGACACAGTATTGATACGTCTCCTACTGAGGTAAATTTTTTTATTGTGGTTAACACAAGACCTCTCGCCATTTCCATATTAGGCTTTATAAGTATACCATTTCTGGTACATACACAAGAATTCTAATTATTAATATATATTTATATTTTTTAATTTATTCTTAATAAGTTTCCTCCTAATCTTCTAAATGTTCGAGATTCTTCAAATTCATTGACGAGTTTGGCCTTATTTCTGATGTGTTTATATATACATATGTACCTACCTATAATTTTAAATATAGAAAAAAGTAAAAAAATATATAATCACGGCATATTACCCATTTCTGAATGTGCCACAATCTGCTTTATCGCAGATATCGGTAATGATGATGACATATTTGTACCGTGCGGGCGCTTACCAGGCGTCACCTCACGGGTACTTATTGCTGGCGTGGAGAGTGCACCACAGGGGTCACTTTTGTGCCATTTGAAATTGGAAATATTTGGCGTCGGTCGGGATCGAACTCGGTTCCCCCAGGTTCGCGACCAGACACTCAGGCACGCGGGAGCCCATAATATAATAAAATAATAATAATAATTTTAAATATTTAATAATAAAATAAGAAATATTAAATGTACTTCCCAGAAAAAGCCTTCAGCAATGTATATGGATTTTTTGACACTGACAACTCACATTTTTCTGTCAATTACAAACATTTTAATTTTTCAACTGGTTTCCATGGAGTTATTTGGGCTACTCTATACATTACTCTAAAAATGCGTACACTGACGTAACATTGTCTTTACAAGCAAATAATACTACCAAGTTTATATATCTACCCATTTGTGAATTATTGTCCCAAAAGTCAATAGGTATACATCGTATTTAGATAAAAACTTCAAAATTTTCAAAATGTATCTAGATACTTCTTAATGCTCTGATTCCAAATTTTGAAGCCGCAGGTCGATATCTCTTCGTTTTCGAGATATTTAGATTCAAAGTTTTGCTCAAAACAGCCCATTTTTGGGTAGTAATCCAAATTGGGTCAAGATATGAATTTGGGGATACGACCATTCGATTCTACGGGCAAAATTATATAAGTGTACCAATTTTCATAATTTTTGTCCAACCGGTTCATTTTTTATGAGTAAAAGTTTGAAAACCCCCGAAAATGGCAAGCCTTAGATTTTTGCGATTTTTTGCCATTTTCAGTTATTTTGCTTTAGAGATTGTATGCGGTGTTCAAAAATTATGAAAATTGATGTACTTTTTTCCCGTAAATTCGAATAATGATATTGCCAAATTCATACCTCGTCCCATTTTTGAGCAAAACTTTGAATCTAAATATCTCGAGAACGAAAAGAGATATCGACCAGCAGTTTCAAAATTTGCCAAAAAAATGCTTCCTAGTATTCCAGTGGTATTGGGTACATTTCTAATCTTCTCTAACAGAGTACATAAAAGTTAGTTTGCTTTTAAATTCAAACATAAGATAAAATTATGAAAAGAAACCACAGCATTGAAATAAAATTAATGCCAAGTTTCATTCGCTAGCATACTAAATGACAGTAAATCTTAGTGACATCGAAAGTCCAGAAATATTTCGAGTGGACCATCTTGCTTACTGATTCATTATTTTAACGTTTAGAGAAAATAAATGTGCCATTAAACATATCTTTATTGGTATGTAAGTAAATAGTGCATGTGTTTGCCATAAAACATTTAATTTCATTAGTAATTTACAGTTCGTAAATTTAGAATTTGGTGATATACATCCAAACAACTGTACTAAATATTGAGTTTACGCTTTCTGAAAGTGTGTCAAATTAAATTATGAGTTATTATTTATAAATGAGGTTCTAAGAATTAAATAAGAAGAAGCATTCCAAAAATTTATTCAGTGCACATGGGGAACAGCATACCTCTTAATAAATCAGAGAATATTTTTAGATGGTTTAGAGTGTGTTTACAGTAAGCGATCATTCTCCCATTAAGATGATATAAAACAAACATTCTCAAATATCACCATAAATTTATCGGATACAAAATCCCTAAAAATATACGGGAGTAATTTATTCCTCCATCAAACTGTTAGCGAAACAATTTTTCAGCGTTGGAATAAAAAGGATTGCATCCACAAACAGTTAATTCCATCAAATCAAGTTAGATGTAGATTTATACTTCCCATAGAGTTGCGGGTTTGGTTGAGAAAGGAACAGAAAATAGAAACAGCGGTAGAGAAAAAGGAAAAAGAGCTGTAGATCGCTCGCATCCCATCGCAAAGCAACGCAACGCAATGGATTCTTTGAAAGCGTTATACTTCATTCATTTGGTTTCGTTTAGTCACGGGCCTGAGTCTTGCCTGGCAGCTGTTCAAAGCGGAGCTTGCGCATGCGCAAGTGCTAGACACGCACGTGGGAATGGGACCAGGATTATTAAGGAGCGTTGGTCCTTACAATAGTGACTGAATATACATGGTTTCGTCAATAAGCAGCTCGATTCTGAAAGGTCGGCGGGAAATTGGCAGAATATGGCGGATGTTATGCCAACCCCGAACGTTGCAAATTTGGAAATCAAAAGACTTTGTTTAGGTATAATGGGCTACTTGCGTACTTTTTTTTATTTAATATTTTTGAAGAGCAGGTAAAAACTTGCTACCCCCTTTTTTACTTTTGGCAAAATATTTATTAATTAGCCAGAAAAAAATAATGAAATTTGATTATTTGAATTCCCGCCATGGATGACGTAGAATTACGCCGCACCAATGAATGGTCGTAAAGCCATAGCGTTTGTTTGTACGGATAATGTAGATCTCCTGTTTGACGTTTCAACAATAGTTTGGAGGTTAATATTTTAGTTTGTCTTTTTGGTATCGATATTTTAAATTACATGTAACTACCTATGTGTTTATTTGTGAAGTAATTAATATATTTGAGGGCCCAAATTCAAATTCAAATTTTCTCGCACGCATGCCATCTATACGTTACATTTTTAAACATATGGTTTCCTTTTCCATTTTAATATAATGACGTCACAGAAAATTTTCTTTCTTAATTTACTAAAAAACTAATAATTTTTTTTAATAAAATTTATATTTTTATATATGTTTTGAACATAACATTACGCAAGTAGTCCATTGCGTTAATACAAAGTTGTTAACATAATTTTATTTTAATATATTTCTCTATACTAAAAAACTTACACAGTTAGAGTGATAGAAGTGACCAATATTTTTAACTTCCGTCACCTTTAGGTAAGGAAGGTATTGTCTTTAGTCAAAAAATTCGATGGTGAGTTTTAAATGAATAAGCACGTTTTAAGGTCCCTACAATACGATTTTACTAGTTTTACAATGATGTCTGTATGTGTGTGTGTGTGTGTGTGTGTGTGTGTGTGTGTGTGTGTGTGTGTGTGCGACAAATTTTTCTCCGACAATAACTCCAAAACTACAATTCTAAAAATTATGATTCTTTCGTATTCCTTTTCCTTACAACCATGTGATGTGATTTTGGTTATAATTGGTCAACCGGAAGTACCCTTATTTGAAGTTCTTAACAGTTTTTCTTGAAAAACGCAGTTAAATATCATTTTTTGACGTTTTGTGATTATCAGTATGAAAGAATATCTTATTCTCTATACGATTTTATTATACCTTTCCTTCATATTCAATAGATAGAGTTTTAGAGAGATTAACTTTCAAAAACCAGTCAGTTTTGCTAAAATATTAAAACAGCAGATATATTCAAAATATTCTAATTGACAGATGTATGTAAGTGTCATGTGCAAAGCCAAAGTGGAAAGTATATGATCTGAAAGTGATATGTTCCTCGCAAGTGGCTTGCAGTTGCGACCTCGCCTCAAGATAGGAACTTGTAATGCCAGGAGTACGAGAAAGGCCAAACAGAAGATAGAAGGACTGTATAGCAGAAGATTTGAGAGAAGAAGAACTATGTCAAGAAGATGCGTTGGACAGGAATGAGTAGAAGAGAAGAGTAAGAAACAGCAAGAGCAAATTATATAATATAGGAACATTCGTGTTATAATTTTATTGGATTTTAGAGTCTTTCCAAAGGTACTTTCCGTATGGAGTTTGTAAAAATTAGTGTGTTCGTGTTACAATTTTACAGGATATATAGAATCTTTTTCAAGGAACTTTTGGTATGGGATTTGTACAAAATACATTGAATTGACGGAAGGTTTTGTGCTGGCCACAACAGATTTTTTAAAATTTGTTTGTATTAGAGCTCTAGTTATATATTACCTATAAGTAAAATAATTATCCTTATCCAGAGACGGACTGGTTCTTTGGACCGGCCCGGGAAATAAAATCCTGTGCCGGCCTCCTTAGTAAAAAATTATATATATACAAAAAATACATGTTTTTATTACTATGTATACAGGTGTCTCTAATATAAGTGGACTTAGCTTAACCACAGATTCTATGAGTTATTTAAACAAAAAGCTTTAATAAAATTATGCCCGATTTCGTTTCCTTCTGGAATACCTACCTCTTGAAAATGACTCTACATGTATGTATATATTTTCTTTTAATTCGGAGTTTAATTAATTTTTTTTGGCGCTTTTTGAAATTCTAAATAAAAAAGATCTGATTGGATTAACATTCGATAAAATGCATCGTTCTCCAAATAACAAATTGCAGTTTTTTCGGTCATATATTAAAATTTTTTTTAATGCAGAACTTAACAAAATTTAACAATTTATTTCACATATGATTCTGAATAAAAAATGTCATATAAACATATAGACCATATTCCTCTTATTTACCAAAATACGAGAAGGGAAAATTAACTGATATTTACAAAACTTTGAAAGGAAGAAAGAATACAAAATAAATGTGTTAAATTTGGTTACACGAAAATAATAATAGACACGGAATGGTATGTTATTGTAGCTTAATAAAAATTACGCTATAAGAACTACATAGTATAACAACATTTCACAGTTTATTACACATTTCACTTTGGTTAACAACATCATATAAACATAGGTCCTATTCCTTTTAGTTACCAAAATACACAAAGTGAAAGTTAACTGATATTTACAAAACCTGTGCTTCTTGTATTTTGGGAACTAAAAGATAAAAGACATATGTTTATGACACTTTTCAAACAAAATTACATGTGGAATAAACTTTAAATTTAGTTACAGTACTTAAGTTTAATATTTTTGTTTATAAAGGCCCTTAGGCTTTATGGTTAAGCTATGTCTACGTATTTTAAAGACACCGTATATAAAATAATTTTGAACTTTTCTACACAGACGTCTAGAAGAAATAATTTAACAAACATAAAGCACAATTTTTTAATAGTTTTTTTACGCTAATTACAAATTTTTCTAAATTATACTGTGTTAGCCGATTTTAAGTGTGTTCTGACCATATTTTAACTTAGATTTTTTTATTTAGGTAATCTGTCCACTTGCAATACATACATTATGCGACATTTTGTATATGTCATAGTCGGATAGTAAAATTCGTCTCATAAAACTAGGCCGGATTAACAATTCGTTGACTTAGCGATCTTTTACAATCCGGCTAGTCGTCTAGGCCTCTAGGCGTTTTGTAAAACAACGAATACTGTACCTACTTAGCTTGTAAATTTCTCTAAATGTAATAACAATAACATAAAGCCCGGTTTCAGTTTTCCCAATGAGATTTTGTGCGTTAATGTGCCTGTAAGCTGTTTGTCGTTTTATAAAACGTATTAAGATTATAGCAGCTTATAATTAAAACTTTTTTAGGAAAAAAAAAAATTGGCATTAAGCCCACCGGCCTCCTGCAAGTCGCGGCCTCTCGGGAATTTCCCGATTTCCCGGTGGCCCTGTCCGTCCCTGTCCTTATCCTACCAAACGGATATATTTCTAATCTCGTTACATTGAAATAATAACTGTGAAGGTGTTGATTACAACAAAGAATATTTTGACTATAGCTCAAGAATATTGATTACAAGAATGAATCTAACAAAGCACATTTCATCAATATTTTATAACTAATACTAATAAAATAGGGCACTCATTTATAAAACGAAAGTAAAAAATGCTTAGATTAGATTAAAAAATAGCTAAAGAAGAATTGAAAATAACGATAAAAAAAATTTTAAAATGTAACCGTTATTAATTGAATAGTACTGTAAGTATAAAGTGTACATGGTGGAGGACCCATAGAGGCGAATGTAAAAAAATCTTGTTTGTGTTTTGAGCCAAATGGACAGTGTCCATTTCGAAAGAGAACAACCTCTCAGTTGACAAAATCCCAATCTGCGTACTTAATACTCAAATAGCTATTTCCTGTGTTAAAATTTTCTGTCTTAGGGAAATACATAAAGAAGAAAAGTCGACTTTTTGTCCGCTTCTGCCGCTTGGGGTTCGGATTACGTGCGAATCTTTTCAACTGTCAACTCATCGTTATTTCTTTCCTTTGCCCGTCCCCCACCAGGTATTCCCGCGTCTTTAGATCCGATTTCATTTTTAAACCGTGTAATATGTATCCTCGTTGACAGTTATGTTTTCAGTGGTAAATCAGACCGCGCTGACTCGTGATGGCTTGACAAACTGTCCATGCATCCGTTTCGGAAGATGCCTCTTCGATATAAATAGCACGTGGTAAAAAAACCAGCGACGCAGTCTAACCATTCCGTCTTGACTTATCTCTGAATGTTTAGACACGTACTTAAGGGGTTATCAAGGCTTAAACGTCTGTCAGACGACGACGACGATCTGTGAATGATGACGATAATAACGTTTAAGGTGCCTGTTGCGCAATTAATTGCAGGCTGCGTCAAGAGATGGCTGTTTGCGTTCCAACGGTTCCACATTTG
Source organism: Ophonus ardosiacus (assembly GCA_943142095.1). Lineage (NCBI taxonomy): Eukaryota > Metazoa > Arthropoda > Insecta > Coleoptera > Carabidae > Ophonus > Ophonus ardosiacus. The sequence continues at coordinate 2,646,390 of OW964832.1, read as the reverse complement.
AATCTTGGTTAAGTATGTGAATGGGATTTTAAGCTATTCTCATTATTTCCAAATGGGCATTGACAGAATTATTGTCACTAAAAATGCAGCCAAGTTTTATCGTTTTTATTAGAGGTACTAAGAAATCAAAAATGGGATAAATCATGATTTTCGTATAGCATATCAAATGGATGTTATTTAATTATCTGGAGTTACATGCAAAGAGTTTTGAGCTAAACATATTTTTGAACTATATTGCAAAGGTGATATAAAAAAATCTTTTTACCTCTCGCTAAGAGAGATATTGGATTCATGCTAAAAATTGCATATCCAAATTTTAGTGGATAACCACGTTTTAAGGTTTTACGATGATATCCGTGTATGCGTGTGTGTGTGTGTGTGTGTGTGTGTGTGTGTGTGTGTGTGTGTGAGAGAGTATGTATGTGGATGTGTGAACCACGGTTTCTCAAATACTATAGAACTTAAGAAATTTTTAACTACGGTTTCCTCAATCTGACATTACTCTATTCGACACATTTCAATTTTTTATTATACCTATCTTCTATAGAGTTAGAGATAAAGAAATATAAATATTTAAAATAATATATTATAATGTATCTCACAGCCTATGGAAAACAAGTGGAAAAATTAAAATGTTTGTAATTGACATATACATGTCAGAGTCAAAAAACCAGAGTTGGAGTAGATTGAGGGAACAAGGTACACTCCTTTATTTCTGATTAACCGAACTAGTGAAGTTAAAATTTTGGTGCACGAATATAATAACCTCCTTTTTTGACAATCTGATATACTGCACTGCTAACAAAATAAATAATGAACCATACAGAAGTTATTCAGTTCGGTATTATTCTTTAATGATTCTGAAGAAAGTATATATTAGAAATGGTACAGAATTCTTACCGTTCCGACATACTGTGCCTTGTTATATTACAAAACAATATTATAAATATAAAATAATTGTGTATAATAAAATATTTCAACATAAAAATACAAAATGATCTGACAGATGTCAAATAAAACAAAAATACTCCATATATGCTTGCATATCGAGCTTGGACTTATGGAGTTAAAACTTTTCACTCCACTTGACTCCATTCTGCATTTGCCGAACGATCAATGTTAATACGCTTCTCACCCCATGTAATTACCGAACGGTGCTAGGAGTGTACAGAGTGAAAAGAGTGAACAGAACTCATTTGCCGAACGCACCTAATGAGTGCCCGTGAGGTGACGGCTGGTCAACGCCCGCACGGTACAAATATGTCATCATCATTACCGATATCTGCGACAAAGCAGATTGGCACACCTAGAAATAGGTAATATGCCATGATGATATATTTATTTATTTATTTATTTATTTAATTTACTATGTGGAGGTACCTACTCTTGTAATTCTGGGTTACTACAAAATATGTCATTAAAAATTTAGTGTACAATCTGCTGTTGTATTTACTATTTATTACAGCAAAAGAAATTAAAATTTAACATAAATTAAAGTTCAAAAGTTTAAACTAAATAGTTGTGTGAGATTTACACGCTCTGGTATGCAAATTCTTGGTAATTTACATACGTAAAAATATGTCTCAACACTTTTATCTTCTGCTTTGTTTAGTTCTAGCATTTCATAAATAAAAACTTTGCCTGCAGAGACATTTGAATATGTTTGCTAGTTAAAATTAAATAAACTTTTCTTTATCTTTAAAGAGAACAGAATGAATCTGCCACAATAAATAATGCACTAGAAGCGCATGGCAAAACTAATTTAAATATAAGAACTTTGCAAGACGAAGCTAGAACAATCAAGCAATAACAATCTGGTGCAATTTCGCAACTTTTATCACCGACAAATCTCCTTTAAAATAACGAACTTCGCGTCCGATTGTTCCGTGAGTGAAATGTAGTATGAAACAACGGCGCATCGACACAAAGACGTTGTCACGGACGAACTTCGCGCTGAATTAATGTTTCCCGAACATTCGTCTTGTCGAGTCGGCCCGCCGTCTTCATTTTATTTCACCGGCGTCGCCAGACAGCGATGCTGAGGCTTACAACTGCACTTATACCTTCAAGCAGACAGATTTCCCCTTTACAACACATCAGTATTACCGGGTAATGAAACACTGAAACGCGCACATAATCATACGAACCGCGAACATTCTGAAATATTAGAAATAATATCATTACGGTTTATTACCCATTTTTAACTGTGCAAATCTGCTTCTATTCAAAATTGTTCTTTTTCTGTTCATTTTCTATAAAACTTTTCGACTTATTTTAACTTTTCTATATCCTATAAATGTGTTACATCTGCTTTTAACACCATTCCTCTCGCCATTTCCATATCGAACCGACGTTTTATAATAAAAAATCTGATGTGGTCAACACAAAACCTCCCGCTATTTAATTTTTATTAATTTAAATACATACCTACCTACGTATTTACTAACGCTGCAAACTGTTCCAATGCAGAAAACCATTGCTTTATTTACTATTTTCTTTTTAAAATGTCACTATTATTAATTTGAAGTGATAAGTTACATTCATTTGAAAAATGAACTGTGTAACAAAGGAATAGTTTTTATCTTAGGCTTAGCGACTAATAAAAAAAATTATTTTTAAATTTATCTGTAATATATACAGAAAAAGTATTAATGTATTCCTGTAGAAAATTCAATAATCTTTAATTTTTATAAGACAAAATTCGAAAAAATGGCATTTAATGGTATTTTTTAAGAAAACCACTATGAGCTTCAGGTAAAGTGCCATTTCCGGTTATCCGATTTACACCAAAATCTAATGGCTTCTTTTCATATTAGAAAAGGGTCGAAATACAAGGTTTCAGAATTTTCTGAATGATAGTATTTGAGTTAGAGCGAACACAAAATCCATACACATACATACAGACATCATCGTGAAAATGTTAAAAATGGATTCTAGGGACCTTAAAACGTGGTCATTTACTAAAATCTCGATATGGGATTTTTAGCACGATCCCTATACCTCCCTTACCAAGGGTAGCGGGAAGTAAAAATACAGAACTTTACCCAAATATTGTTTTTTATTATATTTAACATATCTTCTGCACACATACAATACTAATTATATATATTTTTCATTGTATGAGGAAGTTCCTAAATGTCAGAGATTCTTCCAATTCATTAAAAATATTGGCGGTATTTCTGATAGATATATGCATTTTACCTACAATTTTAAATATTTAATTAATAAAACAATAAGAAAGATTAAATATACTTCCCAGAAAAAGCTTTCAGAATGTCACTAAAACTGTTGATTTTTGACACTGACATCTGTCATTTACAAACAATGTAATAACATTTGAATTTGTTAACTAGTTTCCTTAGTGCCTTAGCCTCTGCGATTAGATTATTGTATATATTACAGTGCCTTTATTTCTAAATCTATACAAGATATAGAATTTTTGTTCTTCAATAATAGTAAAAACAAAAATTTTCAAAAAATAATATTTAGAAGATTTTTTTAAAGTAACTATTAATCCTGGTTGTCCAATTGCTACCAAAATCTTAATCAGCTTTTCTTTTTAAGTCTTATAGTATTTGAGAAACCGAGGTTCCAACATTCACACACACAACCACACATACATCCACACATACACACACACACACACACGCACACACACGAGCATCATCGTAAAAATGTTATAATCGGATTATAGGGACCTTAAAACGTGCTTATCCACTAAAATCTGGATTTGCGATTTTTTTTTTCCAATACGAGTACCTCTCTTAGCAAGAGGTAAAAAGTGTCATCAACATTATGAATAAATAATTCAGAGTACTTTAGCGTACAAGTGAATCATTACCACGTCGCATAATTACCCGTATTTAACCCTCCCAAATACCAACAAAACCCCACCCTCCAAATAGTGCATTATTTCCACATTAACCACAACAGTACGTCAAAACATGGAATAAAATTCCAGTGAAGCATAATCTACGGTGGAGTATGGATGAATAATAGACAATTGCTACGTCACGAGACTGCTGCACGCACGCTAGATCGATGGAGAATGGCTTGGTGGCCTGCTTAGATCCAGCGAGCTGTGGATTCGATTGCCGTTGAATGTTGAATAAGAAATGATAATGTGACGGCGGCTGATGTGAGCTTTTTCTGTGAAAACGCCGAAGATATGACATTTGGAGCAGTGAATTATGGATGAGTGTGTGTTCTTATACAGCTCTGATTGTTGTTTCCTTACTTAAAGAGGATATATTGGAAGATTTACATCAACAGACTTCTAACTACATATGTACGTGAAAACATTCTTGTTTCAAAATAGTACATCTGTAACATATTTATTTATATGACATTCTATCTAGATAATACATTTTATAAATCTGTGGCTTTATACATGAATAACTAATGTCAGCATTTTGTCATAATATTTTTTAAAAAAATTACACACTCAACAAACATAAATTAGTTTGTGAAAATTTTTATAAGATGACTATCAGCACTTTGAATTAATAATGAGATATCTAGGTACTTACATTAAACATAGTATACCAAATGATAGGTTCATTGAAAGTGACATTTATCTGTTAGTTACATACAATTAAAATCTGAATTGTGTAACTAAGGAATTGTATATATCTTTAAAACATAGGCTCCGGGATTTATAAAATAGATTATTTTATATATTTATCTACAAAATATATAGAAAAAGTATGAAGGCATACTTGTAGAAAATGTAATAATCTTTAATGGGGGATTCCACCATTTTTACCTCTCGCTAAGAGAGGTATTGGATTCATGCTAAAATTCGCATGTTCAGATTTTATTGAATAAGCACGATTTTAGGTTCCTAGAATCCGATTATAACATTTTTAAAATTATGTCTGTGTGTGTGTGTGTGTGTGTGTATGTGTGTGTGTGTGTGTGTGTGTGTGTGTGTGAGGATGTGTGTATGTGTGTATGTGTGTATGCGTGTATGTATGTCTGGATGTTGTAGACACGATTCCTCAAAAACTATAAGACTTAAAAAATATTTAACTGCAGTTTCCTCAATCTGATATTCCTGGGAAGAGCTGAAAAGGTTTTGGTAACAATTAAACAACTGAAAGTAGTAGTTTCTTAGAAAATTTCTTCTAAATATAATTTTTTGGAAATTTTTGTTATTACAAATATTGAAGAACAAAATTCTCCATCTAATACACCTAAAAATTTTATTATATCTTGTATAGATTTAGAGATAAAGACACTAATATATATAGCAGATTCTAATCGCAGAGGCTAAGGCACTAAGGAAACGACTTGACAAATTCAAATGTTTATAACATAGTTTGAAAATGACATATGTCAGTGTTAAAAATCAAAAGTTTTAGTGGCTTCCTGATAGCTTTTTCTGGAAAGTATATTTAATCTTTCTTATTATTTTATTAATGAAATATTTGAAATTATAGGTAAAATGCATATATCCGTCAGAAATACCGCCAATCTGGTTAATGAATTGGAAGACATATAGGAACTTCCTCATACAATGAAAAATAGATATAATTAGAATTATATGTGTGCAGAAGACATGTTAAATATAATAAAAAACAATATTTGGTTAAAGTTCTGTAATTTTTTGTTATAAATCGACGGTTCGATAGAGAAGTACAATACAATACTTATATAGCCTTATATGGAAATGGCGAGAGGTCTTGTGATGGCCACAATAGATTTTTTTTATAATTTCATCTGAAAATATTAGGAAAACTAAGACTATTGATGAAAATCCGGCGAAAAAATTCCTATTAATAAGCAAGTTATGGTCTCCCGAATTTTGAAAAGATTGACGTGACGTCACATTTATGTGTTTTTATATCAAACCCTAGATTTTTTTTTGACTAAAGACAATAGCTACCTACCTACCTTATCTATGTGACGGAAGGTAAAAACAGTTTACAATACTCGTATACTTTTTCAAAATACATGTCACAAAAAGGCAGTTTATATTTTTCTCTTTTCAGTCAGAGAAATACTTATTATATATATACCGAGAGTTTTTTTTATCAGTGAACATGGGCGTATGTCATTACCATAGTTACATTTAAAATGATTGACAGCAATGTATTATCGCGTTTTTTTTTAAACTGAACATAGGACGTGACATTTAGTATATCTGTCAATGTCATCAAATTGTCATACTTCAAAATGTATACAGTTAAAGAAAAGTTCAAATTGTAAATTGGAGTAATTATAACGAGTCTACAACAAGTTTCTGACTTATGTGCATTAACTTTTAATAAGCGACCCAGTCCAACAACTATAAGAAAAATTTACAAGGACTACAGAACTAAAGGTGCGTCAATAAACAGCACAAGAAGAAAATCAGACCAAGTACTGTAGTTAATAGAAAGAAACAAGAAATTATGCAATTAATTGAAAGTGACAACACCCTGTCAATAATTTTTTTTCTGAAACTAAGAATACTATTATACAAAGTTTTAAGACAAGAATATTTTAAGAGTTTTAAATATCAAAATCACCAAGAGTTATTACACAACGATATAGAACGAAGAAATATCTTTTACGAAGATATGATGAACAAAATTAATAGTGAGGAAATATTACTGGATCGAATTTTATTTACTGATGAAGCGACATTTTATATTAATCGGGAAGTAAATTCACAAAATTGCAGGCATTGGAGTCGTCAAAATTTTCACTTATATCTGCACCAGGTATTCCCCCAACGCTGGATAGGACGTGATGGAGAAGTGGAGTGGCCTCCACTTCTTCCTATTAAAAAATAGGGATAAAATATAATTTATATTAATTATTTCTTGCCTTAGGCTTATGTCAGAGTATAGAATTATACCATACAATTTGAACTTTTTCTTCAACTGTATACATTTTGAAATATGACAATTTGATGACATTGACAGATATACTAAATGTCACGTCCTATGTTCAGTTTTAAAAAAAACGCGATAATACATTGCTGTCAATCATTTTAAATGTAACTATGGTAATGACATACGCCCATGTTCACAGATAAAAAAAACTCTCGGTATATATATATATATATATATATATATATATATATATATATATATATATATATTCAAATTGAAATATGCCATTTAAAATCCGTGGCTGCTTTCATAAAGAAAAGACGTATCTCTCTTTCGCATTAGAGTTGGATGAAACAATTTGAAAAGACATTACTTGTAGCCCACACTATGGTGTATCGCGCACACAAATATAATACAATAACAACGCTATTCGATTAGGATTTACATATCAAAGCAACTGAGCCCAGATTAAATTGAATTTTTAGTGATACGGCTCTGAAAGATTCGACATCTTACTCCGTGTTTTATCACTCGACACGTCCTCATTTTGATATAGCGGGATTATCCGATGATGTTATACATTTTAATACTGCCCTTATCAAATGAAAGCCAGATAAATTCTCTGTTATCTTTTATTTACTCGCGTTCAAACGATGAAGAAATGTAATTTTCTTTCTTTCTCAACAGAATGAAGATTTCAACTTGTTGAATGCGGGAAATTTTATCACAGTTCTGACATTACATGGGAGTATAATGACTGTTTACACTCTCAATTTGTTGTTGAAATTCTTAAGAAAATATTATCATAGAAAAGAATGGTTGACTATTAACTATTTTTCTAATAACATTTCTTGTACATCCAACATTTTTCTTGTTTTACAAGAGATTTTAACAGAATAATACACTTTACTACAATCACTTTGTAAAGTCTCTGGGTAATTAGAAACACAAGAGATTAATATACTATTTTATCGCTGAATCTTATTAGATGATTTAGGTCGAAAGATAGTAAGAAAAAGGTAGGAAATTTTGAAAAGTTAGATTTAAGTCACTTTTGCTCGATTTTCTCAGAGAGACAAATCGTTGCTTATTTCAAGTCCGTTGCACCACGCAAAAATATAAAAATGTGAGACGTTAATAGCACTTAAATGTAAGTAAAGAAACTATGACTTATGTTCCATAAGTTCCAATTAAAACATGCAAAACTTTTATCATAAAAAAGTTAACCTGAAATGACAGATAGCAACTATCAACTCACAGTTTAAATCCCAAGAAGGAAATAAAAAATGTTCCCTCATTACAATTATGAATAAAATTATTGCTTACAATGAAACACTCATTACTACTATAATTGAACTTAAAAGCATAAATGAAACACATTGATTACAACAATAATAATATTTGTTGGTAACAAACATTAACAGAAGATGCATGTTCGGGTAATCTCAACTATATGTTCTAACTTTCTCTTCTTTTAAATTTACACCAGTACAAAAAACTTCACACAAAATGTCGAATTACCGCTAGTTTCAAAATCTTAAAGTGGTCAATGAAATGATACTGTGGTTTCTAGAATTTTTATTGTCATTTTTTCTATATAAATTGCATATTTTTATACCTTAAAAGCTGACATAACTATATTAACAGTCATACCAAATTTCATCCAAATCGTATAGAGCGCTCTGTTATTACAGAGAATTTATTTTAACATGCAACATTATAGTTCATCACTTCCATGATTACTAACTATTGTCAAAAAATGACAGCAATGCAAAATTTGTCCATTTTAAAATGCAACATTATAAATAGTATTGCAGCACAGGAGATACCTCCAAAACACATCACAAATGGTGTCAATTCTTATTACGACCGACTAGAATATTGCCTCAGAGTGATTGGGGGTATTTTTTAACATATATTACCTGAAAGTTACGAATTTTTGTAAGCTAAAGTATTTTTTAAGATGTACAACATTCATGTTTTGATTATTTGTTAATCGTATGTAGGCTAATTTATAGGAAATTAGTTTTGATAATACAAAACTACAAATTTTGTATGTTGCATTTTAAAATGGACAAATATTACATTGCTGTCATTTTTTGACAATAGTAAGTGATTAAGAAGTGATTCGCCATATGTTGCATGTTAAAATAAGTTCCCTGTATAAGCAAAATTATTTTTTTTCGAAGAAGTTTGAAGCAGGATTCTGGCTAAATGATACACTTTCCAGTAGAAGCAAGTTTAGTTAAATCGTCTTATTTTAGCCTCAGGAATCTGTGGTTAAGCCATATCCCCCTATTTAACAGACACCCTGTATATCTATCTGTTAGAAAATTTAACATTGTTGCAGTTTACTAGAAAATTTCTACAGTAATATCCGAAGTTCCTCATCAAATAATTAGCAATAACAAAAACAAGATCTTTATATTTATCTGTCAAAACAGTTTTAGTTTCCAATACACCATTAATTCACTTTTAAACCTGCCGTAAGTAATTTATTTATTATTAACAAAGTGTTGTGTCAAATAATGAACCAGAGTTCTCCCTACGCGTTCAGCAAAGCAGCGGTGGTTCAAGAAAACCGTGCAGAAAAGTACCAATCATTGGATATACAGAATAATTTAATAAAATTAGCCTATAATATTTTTTTGTTACAAATAATTGCAACGGGTACAGCTAGTAATATTATAATAACACATTAAGGGCCGGTCTTATAAACAATAAATTAATCCTTAGTTAGTTACTGCACAAGTAAATTAAATGGACCATTAAAAAAGAAATGGATATTATAAAACTAATCTCACTATCAAATAACTAACGGGGGATTTAATTAAATTTGATATTTCTTAAAACAGTGTTTTAGTTAAAACCGTGATCGTGGTACGAGCCATTATCATCATATATTTCATATGGATTTGTCCTGTTTCGGAACAATTTTGGTAGTCTACCTCGTGCAAATATAAATGCATCATCATTATCTGTTTATGAATCCGAGGACACTGACGATACAACCTCTAAAGATGACATACTCGACACACATTTCTTAAAAAAATATTTAAAAAGTAAATAGTTCCCTATTTCAATTGTTTTAAAATAAACATAACAAAATAAAATACAGTTTGACGTTTCTTTAACAACTTATTTAAATCTAATATCATGAAATTCCACAGTTACTTTAAAAGGTCGATTTACTTGTCATGAAACTTTTATAATACCCGAATCTTCAGTTAAATTAGTTTAGTAGCTAACTAAACTGCTGATTAAATAGTTTTATAAGACCGGCCCTAAATATTTAATTCATACATTAATGATAATCTCAAGACGAGCAAGTCTTGCATAACACTCTTGCGCATTAAGAATATAAAACAATTCGTTTTGTAGCAAATTAAATAGTAATTTATAAGCATTGTATTATTTTTATTGCGGAACTACATTAAAATAATACGCAGCGGTATTGTAACGACAGTCAGACACAGGCTTCCTTTTCGTTAGCAATGTTAATATTTAAGGAATCCACAGATATAGAACAAGGAGTAGGAAGCCAAAGTCTTCTTCTTATTGCTCTGGCTAATTTCCTTGCTTCAGTAATGCGAAATTTGAATAACTAAAAAGTTTGATACAGAATATTTAAACGAATAAAACTTGCGTCTCAATTAAATTAGCTTCAAGATTATTTCGTACCACCGAAGTCTGTTGGAATTAAACGAACACGGGGGAAGTTTTGGTTTTTTGTGCTTTGTTTCATAAGAGATTTAATTAATTTATCTACGTTTCTTGCATTTGTTAGGAAGTTTTACTACTTTACTAATTTTAGATTCCACTTGCATGATTCTTGGTGTATTTTTCATACTTTTTAAAAAACTTTATTAATATTGCAATATATTTTTAACTCTCGCTACCATAGGTTAGGGAGGTATGTATGTATACACCCTAAGGAATTCTGTTTAAAATGAAATTAATTCTAAATGAGCCTGTTTCACATTTTTTTAAAAGTATTTTAATGAAAGTTTTGCAATATTTTTCATAGTAATAAAAACATAATAATAATATAAGTATTGTTATTTTCGTCAATAATTCAATAAAAAGATTGGCGCCAGAACTAGTCCTAATGATGTTACAAGATGTATACATACTATAAATTAGTAGATACAATTATGTTCAAATATCTCATTAATAGATTGCGTTTTACAAAGAATAAATGAAAGTATTGTACTTACCAGGTACCGAGTAATGGAAAAATTGGATGCCTTGGTTTACGGAAACACATTTACACAAATTTTCATATTTCACTTTAAATGTTAGTTTGCATTATCACTGATTACACATAAATATACGTCCGTACACAGCTATATACTACGACAAACTGCGTAAGTTTAAGTTGTACTCGTATGGGCCAACTTGCAATTTTAAACATGATACATGTGGAACACGATAGAACTGCTCGAAGTGTAGAGTGAAATTTCTTTAAAAAAATTACTATAAATACTGCAATATTTTTATAAATTAAATTGTTTACCGCAAAATAATTTATACCTACAACATTTTATTATTGCAGGTATAATTTGCAAAATTTTACAAAATTTGTTGTCAAATTCTACACGCAAATAGTAGCTCACAAAAATATTTGTACACTACCGAAAATAATTTAATTAAAAAAAATAATCAAACTGTTCTTCTAATAATCTGTTGTGGTCAGCACAAGACCTCTCGCTCTCGCCATTTCCGTATTGAGCTATATAAGTACACATTCGTCCCAATTCCGTAAGGAAGTTGTTAAGTCTTAGCAACGTTGCTATAGCAAATAACCAATAATAATTACGAACACTGAATAAAACATGAAAATGACAGGCTTTACATTTGTTTCTATTGGTTACAAATTTTAGCAACGTTGCTAAGACTTAACAACTTTCTTATAGAATTGGGGGGATTGTATATAACATTTCTAGTTATACACAAAAAATTCTAAATTCATCTATTATTCTCATATTTTTATTTTTTCATTCGTTCTATAAATAAATTTTTACCCACTCTTCTAACGTTCGAGATTCTTTGAATTCTGGTAATTTTGCTATGTATATGTAATATATGTATCCATAATTTTAAAAATTCAATTAATAATAAAATATGAAATATTAAATGTACTTCTCAGAAAAACCTTTCAGCAATGTATCTGGATTTTTGACTGTCAATTACAAACATTTTAATTTTTCAATTGGTTTCCATGGAGTTATTTGGACGGAGAGATACATTACAACGGATTATTATATATATTTATAATTCTCTATCACTAAATCTATAGAAGATATAATAAAAATGTTCAATGTATAGGATAGAGAATTTTATATTCTTTAATATTTGTAATTTCCAAAAAATAATATTTAGAATATTTTTTTTAAGAAACTACTACTTCCGGTTGTCCAATTGTTACCAAAAACTTTTCAGCTCTTCCCAATAATGTCAAATTAAGGAATGCATAATTAAATTGTTCTTCAGTCTTTAGAATTTGAGAAACCGTCCCTCTAACATCCAGACAAACACAGACACACATACACACATCTACCCACACAGACACACACACACACACACACACAAACATCATTTTAAAAATGTTAAAATCTAATCCTAGTAACATTAAAACGTGCTTATTCACCAAAATCTGGATATGCGATATTTTTAGTATGAATCCAATACCTCTCTTTGAGAGGCAAAAATAATATTGGAAAGCCTTCTGTATTTAATTAAAATTAACATTTTAGTTATTCGCCATAGTATTTTTAAATAATATGGAGTTATTTATTGAAGATTCTTTTTATAATTAATTATTATTTATGACCCAGTAAAAAAACTAGCCTAGTATTTCTTGGTTTTTATGGAATCTTCGGTATCTCTTGTTAGGATTATGGCACCAATATTTATTGGTATTTTTTCTCGTTTTCATACTCCGAAACCTTGTAACTTGTAACATTAATGAAACTCCTGTATAATGCGATAATTATATGAAGTATAAAGATCAAACAAAATCTACAGCAACCCCAACTAACCTAAAAACTAATTCTCCAATCAATAAGTTTAAACATTTCTCCCTCTGTAAATATAAGAGGAAACCTGAATCTTTGTGGTCGCCCCATGTCGATTGTAAGTAAACACAAGTTCGTTTATGCTTTTTAAGGTCGCGTAACTCAAATAGCCTAAGCAAACAAGGGCACACCCTACGCCCTGTTTAGCTGTGCCCTTCTCACACCACTATAGCTGTAGAATAGCCTATATCAATTACATGAGCAGCAGCCGATGTTTGGATGCTTAATACAGGGCATTGTGGTTTTTTGCTCACTAAAGTGAACTTAGGTCTGGGTCATTTTAAAAGTCATGAAACACTATACGGATATGGAATACGGTGGTGTTGTACTGGAAATGCGGTAGGCTGAAGTAAGGGCAAAGATTAAATGAATGACAGCTGAGAAAATATTTATTTTTCTTTTCAGGCTAATTTAAGATTTGAATGTTGCGCTATTCTATACATGTATTACATATTTCTGTCAGTATGTTAATTGAAAATTTAAGAAAAATAAAATTTAGGAAATTTTATTAGGAATAGATGTTTGGTAATAGACTGTGTCCGTAAGTAAACTCGTATAACCCTAATAGCCGAGACAGACGACAAAAATTAATGATCATTCACGGTTAGTTATAGTATGCGTACCTTAAGGTGATACTGTTGACAGATGTCAAAATTGCGTCTATTAACAAACCAGAAAATATTGAATGTAGCATCGACCTTTAAACTAATGGACCAAGTGTCTCCTATTCTTTTATTGTTAGAATAATGCTCCAACATAAAAGGATAGAAATATACATTCTGTCTTTCAACAGTACGGAAGTTTTCAGTTAAAGTATACTGCGCATACGTTCGTACTCATTGTACATCTTTTTCAGACATATGTAAATCTCTATACATCGCTCTCTATCACTAAATAGTTGTCAAAATCTACATTTGACGTTTCGTGACTGCGTATTATTTACTTTTTTGGAGAACATTTACAATTATTTCTGTCAATATATACGTAAATATATGTGTTGTGAGGTGTGTGCGACAAAATAATGGGGAAACGGTGTATTTCGTGCAGTCAGCAGTACGTACGCGGTTCAGCTGTGTCATTTCATATGTAAGTTCTTATTAATTATTACTTGTCCCCAATAATATACATATGTATATAAAGATTATATTAAAAATATATGATAAAACGAATTATGCAATAACAAGTATGGACAAATATTTTTTTTTATTTTGCCGCGTTTTCTTAACTTCCGTATTGTTGAAGGATAGAGATACTGTGTCTGCACCGTTATGGCGGGACAAGCGTTTTGCGCGTACGCTGCGTCTATTAGTTTAAAGGTCGATGGAATGTAGTAAGCACGTACTACTTATTGTATTGTACTAGTACAGTGCAAAATAATAAGTTGCACGTGCATACTACAGTCAATATTTTCTGGTTTATTAATAAACGCAATTTTGACATCTATCAACAGTATCACCTTAAGGTACGCATACTATAACTAACCGTTAATGATCATTAATTTTTGTCGTCTGTCTCGGCTATAAAGTTCTAAATTCTATGTACTCTAAATGACGTCATTATTTAGGATACAGCAATTAGATATAGTTCTCGTCACCAAAAATCGAGGGACGGTCATAATTATCTAAACAGCCCCTATACTATAAAATTAGAATGGAATAGTTTAGCACGGTACACTACAAATTGCTTCAGTTTATTTATAATGGGAAAAATTTTAGGTTTCTTTGTGAACTTAAATGATGGGTTCTTTATGACCGTCTCCCGATTTTTGGTGAGGAGACCTATAATACCTAGCTAACTTGTCCGCAATACTGGGGCCCAAATAAACGCAGTAAATTATGAAATAAAATTGGATTTTTTATAAGTTTATGTAGTTATATTTTGAAATATGTTTTCAGAACTCATAATTAATAAAATTAAACAATATTTGGGTATAGTTCTGTATAAATTTATTAAATACAACAACGTAAGTAATTACAGAGAGAAAAATATATGCCACCTTACCTTTTGTTGCCAATGTTACTGACAAAATTGGCAGAATTTTAAAGAAATATGACATAAAAACATCTTTTAAATCAACTATAAAAATCCGTGATCTTCTTGGTAACGTTAAAGATAAAGTTCCTCTACAATGTTCTGGTATATACAAGATTCCTTGCCATTGTGAAAAAGTGTACATTGGACAAACTGGCAGAACAGTAGCTACAAGAATAAAGGAACTTAATCAGCCTGATAAATCAGCGGTAGCTGAACATGCTATAAAGGAACTACACGGAGTTGATTTTGAAAATACAAAAATTTTAGCTAAGGAAAACCACTGGATTAGAAGATTGATAAGAGAAGCTATTGAAATCCAGAAGTCACCTAATAATATCAATCTTAACACAGGCTATGAACTAAATAAATCATGGTATCCTGTTATTCGTTCGTAATTTTTTCTTAATCATTTGTATGTTTAATGTTTTACCATTTATCAATGTATCTATGATTTTATATACTTGTAGTCTTGACTACATATTTATTTATGTTATTATTATAAAAACCTGAAGAAGACAGCACCTTGCTGTCGAAACGTTGTTGTATTTAATAAATTTATACAGAACTATACCCAAATATTGTTTAATTTTATGTACTTACTTTTGTTCATGATATAATTATACCCAGGGCATCGAACCCAAACCTGAACCGAACGAAAACCGGAACCAAATCGTAACATTTTAGTGAACCCAAACCCAGAACCGAACCTCTGATTTATTTTTCAATAGAACCAGAGTCGGAACCGAACCGGGTATTAAAATTCGGGGTCAGGGTTTAGCTCCGGTTCAGGTTCATTTTCAGTTCGAAACGCAAGCGTAATCGTAATACAGCCGATCTGCATTGCTACTTGCATTGACTGTTTGTGAAACTACGCTACATTATTAATTCCGACTCGCATTTTAAATTTTTCTTTATAAAGATTGATATTCAAAAAATATTAATTCAATTTTCATTAGGTCGAACCGAACCTGAACCCGGAACGAAACCGCAAATTTTATTAATGCTTGAACAAGAACCGGTCACGAACCCATCTGTCAAAAAACAAATTAACCCGAACCTGAACCGAACCCAGTTTTTGGCGGGTTCGATGCCCTGATTATACCTAACATTTGTCATATTATATTTATTTAAATAAATAAATAAATATATCTTCACGGCATATTACCCATTTCTGGGTGTGCCAGTATCTACAACACATGTATACATCGCTAATGATGACTATATATTTTACCGTGTGGGCGCTTACCAGGCGTCACCTCACGGGCACTCATAGCTGGTGTGGAGAGTGCACCATAGGGGTCACTTTTGTGCCATTTTAAAATTGGAAATTGGAATTGCCTGAGTGTCTGGTCGCGAACCTGGGCGAACCGGGTTCGATCCCGACAGACGCCATATTTATTTAAAATAATTACAAACCATTATGGTTATGATGCTAAACTAGCATAATTCAAGCTTAATTTTGAAATGAATTTAATTGTGACAGTTGTAAAATTTATTATAATAATCTGGAGCTCTACTAACGTTCATAAAATAGTTCAAAAATAAATCAATCATTTTAAGTAAGGCTCCAGTCTGTTCTTATAAGTAAAATAATTATCTTTATCTTGCCAAACGAATATTTTTCTAGTCTCATTTTATTGAAATAATAACTGTAAAAGTGTTGATTACAACAAAGCAAATTTTGATTATAGCTCAAGAATATTGATTACAAGAATGAATCCGACAATTTTTAAATAGTAGCATTTTGCGAAGAATACTAATGATTTACAATCTTAGTCTGAATATTTTCTTTTTCTTTTCTGCCGATATTGAATTCCCAAAATTTACTATTTATGTATTTAAAAGAAATATCCTGTCTAACGGATTTTTTGGCATTATTATCTTGCAAATTATAACTGTACAATTGTTGATTGCAACAAAGGATTTTGATTATAACCTAATAATATTGATTACAAGAATGAATCTAACAAACGAAATTTCATCAATATTTTAATCTAGCATATTTCGATGAATTAAAAGTATAGTGTAAACTTTAAAGCGTGGGTTAATTTGCAAATTTAATATTATAATGAAACTTTTAGTCTGGATAAAGGAAGCTTCGAAATAAAATTTATAAAAAATTTCGATTAACATTTTTAGGTTTAGGTGTTTTCCATATAACCCCGTAGAGATTATTTATTCATTAATCGAAGATGAATTAATGGGAAATAGTTCGAAATACTAAATGTCAAAATGCAGCATTAGCCATGGCTTTAGATTCTAAAAAGTTTACTAACTTTATACAGTTATATACAAACACACCCTTTAATTTCATTTGACAGTAGAATAAAATACAACTATTTTAAATATCATTTGGCCTAACCTGAGCTTAAATTATTGTTCATATAAAAAATACAACAAAAGAAACACTACATTATATTCCTTCTCTAAAAATAACTAGACCGGAACTACTGCAGACTGTAAAAGCTCTGCAAATTCTCCGGTAGAGAGAGACACCCTACACCACATTAACCACTTCGCCATTAGTGTCAGAGCACAAAAACAGCCAGATTACTAGTTAAAAAATGTAGGGAATTGTGGTGGACGCTCACGGAATCACCCAGTTGGCAAGCCTGACTGCTGAACTTCACACTGGACTAGCTCAGAGTGAAAAACTCACCTCCGGCTACTTACAAGCCGTGTGTGTTTTGTTCCTCCTTTTGCTTCCGACTTTTTTTGCTCCTAGATGACGTTTTTTGTGGTCACTTCAAACTGAGGTGGCGAAAGACACGAAAAGGAAAAAATTTGGAGGTGTATTGATTACCTCAAAGAGTTTTTGCTGATAGAGGAAATGCATCTGGAGGGATTTCTTGAGATAAATGAATAGATATTAATGATCGTGAATGGTTTAAATTGGATTGCAGTAGTTTGATTGGAGTGGGATCAGTTCGAGTTAAAGTAGATTGGACCGAAGCGATGGGGTATTTGCAATTTACGTTCTTTAATGGAAGTGGATTATTTGTTTAATACTTTTTAATTATAAAAGATAAAGTAATTCAACTCACACAGAATAACTGCCATCTCTTTCATTTTTTAAATGTCGCATATCCACGTTTCAATGTCAATAGAATCCGATTTTAACATTTTTACAATGAAGTCTCGGTGTGAGGAGGGGGGGGGGGGGCGGTAGAGGAGTGTATATATGTGTGTGTGTATGTGTGGATGTGCGTGTACGTCTGAATGTTGGAGGGACGGTTTCTCAAATTCTAGAAGACTAAAGAGCAATTTAACTACGTATTCCGTATATCTGACATTAATGGGAAGAGCTAAAAAGGTTTTGGTAACAATTAGACAATCGGAAGTAGTAGTTTCTTAAAAAAATCTTCTAAATATTATTTTTTGGAAATTTGTTATTAAAAATATTAAAAATCTGTTGTGTATATAAGTATTGTATTGTACTTCGCTATCGAACCGTCGTTTTATAACAAAAAATTACAGAAATTTTTACCTCCCGCTACCCTAGGTAAAGGAGGTATAGGGATCGTGCTAAAAATCGGATATAGAGATTTTAACATTTTTACAATGATGTCTGTAGGTATGTATGTGTGTGTGGATCTTGTGGACACGATTACTGAAATACTATTTATCAAAAATTTGTATATCCATTCTATACTGTCACGAAGCAATTTTCATTAAAATTAATAATGAAACCGTGTTAAGAAGAATTTAGTAGTTTAAATATGATTCTAATGAAATTAAGGTTTGTAAAAATAATATATTTTTCATCATACATAAATATTAGATATACAGGATAATTCGATTTAAGTTTGATGTTTGCAGCATTATATATCAAACAGCTCTCAATAAGAACGTGATTTTAAAGTATCAAATAATAGTTTGCAACTACACATTTACGAAATGGATAATGTACGGCGAAGAATTTACACAGATTGCTTTTTAGACCATAAGGAAGTTGGTGATGATTTTGACAATGTGTGTGTGACGATTTTTCCTTATTAATGATCCAAAACTTCGCAAAGTTGGTATTTAATACTCTTATATAATTGAAACAACATATTAAATTTTGACTATATATGATAAACCGGATGTAGTACTTAATTTGAAGCTCTAACAGATTTTTCAGGAAAAACATAATAAAATATAATCCAAAATTTTGTATTACAAACTTTTTTATTTATTGGAACAACAAAGTAGATTTTGTTTACAAACGATCAATCGGAAGTGAAAAAGCTCATTGCTATTTTAAACATGGAATTGGCGGGAGGTCATGTGCTGGCCACATCAGATTTTTACTATTGCAATCACAAAATCTGCTTTAATGAATAGATGAGATATCTCAAAAATAGATGAAGTTCTATTTCATACAAATGTAAACCTAGTATTTAAAATTACAAATAAGAATACCTTCTTAACATTTGTTCATAATTTTATTAATTTCTATCATTATAACAGTTGTTTGAAAATGTATTTTATTTATCAAAATAGCAATCTGTCAAATGTTGAGTACTTTTCAAATTTTATAAAAGATCATAATTCATTCACAGGTTCCTCTATAAATTTGTAGTACAAACTTATTAATGCAACCATCATGATTGTTATAAATACAGGTATCATATTTCATAGATTTTGCTAACCAGTTTTTAGTTCTTCAATGTTTCAAAATGAATATAATGGCGGTCGGATTCTAAAATAAATTTTGTTGTACCCTAAAAAGTATATAAATGAAGCGTACTTATATACTTTACCTTTTTATATATTTTTTATTTGATTATTATGATTAAATGTAATATGCGGTGGAATTTTGACAATGACGTACAAAAATAACAAATGTTTATAATGTTAAAAAAAACTTGTAGTTAGGGCTATGAAACTTGAATAGGTGGCCGGTAATACTGTCTCAGTTCAAAATTTTGTTCATAGGGTACATTTGGAGCTAATATATTTGTTGCTTCACATTACCTTGCTGACCATGTTAAAATTAAAAGTAGTTGAAAATCTTTCATAAAATGACAATTTATGCAAAAGAAATTGATGACTTATTTTTGAGTTTTGAATGCTGTTACTGTAAAATATGTTTTTGTAACAAAATAACAGTAAAATCTTATAAATGTACCTTCATAAACTAGATAAGTGATACTACTAAATTTAACAGACAGGACGGAGCTAAAATCTTGATTCATACAATTCGTAGATGACTTCTTTAATAAATTAAACTGTACTTGCGTTTGTTATTGAGTCTGAATAATATGTGCAATTATCGATTTTTAATATTTAAATTACTGACACTCTTTTTAAGAGAAAATATGCTTTATTATATTTTTGGTTCATAGAACTGAGTAATTATGACTA
Organism: Ophonus ardosiacus; assembly: GCA_943142095.1. Classification (NCBI taxonomy): domain Eukaryota; kingdom Metazoa; phylum Arthropoda; class Insecta; order Coleoptera; family Carabidae; genus Ophonus; species Ophonus ardosiacus. Next base: position 2,626,109 of record OW964832.1, on the reverse strand, counting down.
ACTGAAAAGTTAGTAATTTAGTACAACAAAATATCCAACAATGCCATTAGTCCAAATTGTGTGACACACAAGGATGTCAATAGCAATTAGCTCGTGAATTATGAACGCGATAATCAGTCGCTAATACAGATAACTTCGATTTCCACTACTACAATTTCACTTCCTCCTTGCATTGATCCATTAGGACAATGAATTAATAATTTCGCAAGAACAATTAAAAACCATTTTTACACTTTTTAATCGATAGAAAATTCGGTAATATCTTGTGGACTGATTTGGGAGGGGACTTCATCCATATGAACCCCTATTAGTCTTAGTCGTTAAAAACCCAATGATTATGTAGTATTCAGGGGCGGATTAGCAGTTTTGCCGCCCGTAGGCACCCAGAAAAGTTGCCGCCTTTTTCAGAAATTTGCCGCCTTTTCATTATTTTAAAATATATTTCTAACAGAATAATAACGCAATTTTTAAATATTAACCAAAGATAATATAGATATTTGAATAACAGAAATGTTAAAATTGTTAAAATATAAAAGGGGCTTAAATAGGTAATTTTAAGGCTAAAGTCTGGAATACCCAACCCTCAAGAATTTTATTTTGATGGTTATATTTTGTATATAGTTGCAAAAGCACTATAAACACGAAATTTCACAATAATTATGGCAGCAATATTTATAATGATTTTGGCATTTTTTCTGAAAAAAGTACGGTTAAATTCCTTCAAAATGAATAGAACCATCCGAGTTACGTCAAATTGTGTTCTGTGATTTAGGTTGTCGTTACATTAAAACACACGGCCTAAAAGCTAATAATCATTTTGTCACGAAATGCATTCAATCACCCGAACATAGATAACATATTTATTTACATTACATTATATACCCTATACCCGAAATTCGTCAAATTGTGTTTTGTGCGTTAGGTTTCCGTTCTTTTAAATTTTCACAAATATAGCCTTTATAATAGGTAAAGTCTGACTTTATTTTTGCAAAAAACATAAATACATGCTTCCGTGCTTCAATTTTGCATTTCTTTATTTATTTTAGTTCAAAGAAGACATAACAAAATGGAATTTCAATTGGTTATTCTACAATCCAGGCAATTTTAATAAATGTATTATAATTATCGATAGCATAATAATAACGAGGATCTCAAAATAAAGTCTGAAACATGAGTTTAATTACTTGGGCATTTGTTGTAAATAGAGCGCATATTCCATTACTTAAGCACCATAGGAAAACAGACGATAATTACAAATTGACCTGAGTAGAGATCATCGGCAATTTTTTATAAAATTATACATTTCTGAGTAAAAAAAAATTGCCGCCCCCGAAAATTTGCCGCCGTAGGCACGTGCCTACTGTGCCTATGCGTAAATCCGCCACTGGTAGTATTGTTTCACGAATTGAAATCAAATGTGAAGAATTTTAATAAAAATAATTAGGCCTGAAATTGCTTGAGGTTAAATTTGGATTCTAAACTTATTTAAGGAAATAGAAAGTATTAGACTATAGGAATATTTAAGTTGACGTTTTAAGTTAATATTACATTTTATTTTGGACATTTCAGTGATGAGATTTTATCCACCAACAGCTACAGTTTTTAACAATGCATATGTTAATTGATAATATATTGTTTATATTATCACTCACCATAATACAAGAAAATTACATTTCTGTAGTTTAATTTAACAATAAAAGTTTTACATTGCTAAAATTGCTATAGGTCACAAAAATTTAAACATGGCGGAAATTATTTATAAGGAATGAAAAATCACAGTACCAACTTATACATATAGGGGAAAATGAAGTTACATAAGAAAAGTTTTATTATAAATGTTGATAATGATGAATAAATTGTTTTAAATATTTTAAGCCCCCCAAGGGGGCCAAGAAAGTATCTTATAATTTATTTTTACTAGTAATTTTAAACTGCATAAATTACAATGTTATATTTTTGATATTTTGGAATATATATATATTTGGAATATTCTGAACTTAATATTAAATAAATAAATACTTCAAACAATTTGATTACAACAATGATAACATTGATTGCAACAATGGCATTGTTCGATCACAACAATGCGCTGCACTGGATATTTCTCTTTCATCTCTAGGCATGACTTTCGTTGTCAGTGTTGCCATATTGGCGGAATTCCCGCTAGAATTAAATGATTTAATTCAATATCTGTGTTTATTATTTACAAATTAATTATATACGCTAAACTTACCTTTTAAAAATTTAATTATTTGTTTTTTTTCAATATTTTACTTTAGGTGTTACTATTAATGTACTTATCAAAAAATAAATAGTTTTAGAATAAAGATGTATCAGTTTTTGCTCCGCCTTGTAAGAATTTCTGGTGGCGCCTATGAATATGCATTAAGTTCTAGTTCTAGCGTTAATGTTCTAGTAGTCATCGCTGGTATGTAGCATTTCAAGAAATAAGTTTGGAGAAATTTTGTTCTTGTTCCTGTTTCCTAACATTGAAATTTATCAGATCCAAAGTATGTTTTTAGTGTGTTGTAATATTCCTAACAATTAGACATTCTTATCACCGAGAGAGTTAATCGATAATCGAATCATAGCAATCACTCTCCACTCTTTGGTGGTGTGAGGTACCTACATTATGTTTGTAAGGAAACTGCAGTTTCAACTCCCATGCTTGAAGCTTCAAGCTTTGAGCTTTCCTCTGCCTCTTCCAGTACTCAGCACTGATAGTCTCCAACTCCAGTCTAGACCAATCCAATAAAAACTTTTCCGCTTTCTTTGTGTAAACTTCCTTGTTGATACAGAGGAAATATGTACGAAATGTATATTGTTATTTCTCCAGATATATTGAGTTGTTGGTAAAGAATAAGGAGAATTTAATTTGAGGTATGAGCTTTCCAAGATATTGAAACGATTGATAGGTGTTTACCGGTACAAAAATAATGTTCAAAAATTTATTTATTTAAAGATGTTTTGGAGAAAAACAGTTTGGACGCCCTATTAAAGGTAACGAGACATCGTTCCGATTTTATAAGAACCAGATTTTCTTTTAAAGAACAGATCGTTTGGCAAATTGAGTTCTTTAAACTTTTAACAACGTACGACTCAAGTTAAAAAGAATAGAGAAAGACAAGAAAAGTACCGATGTTAGACTATGTTTTTTTACGAAATGATTTTCTTTTTATTTCATTCCATTACATTTTATAATAAAAGTAAAGTAAATCCTTCCATACACTTATATATTTATTATATAAGGCTTTTGCGAAAATTCTACCCGTGAACTGTTACCGGTATATATCGGTAAACAGCTGTTAATCAGGTTACATTTACTGGGATAGATATTTTAAGAACGCAAGTGGTAAACAGCGTAGATTTATAACCTATGAAAAGCAGTTGAAAGATGAAACAAATTTGAAATTTGACGTAGTTAAACGTTATCTCGTCTCGTTTTCTGTATTATCATAATTAACTTCTGAAACCTTCTTCCGATTCCAACTTCGCTTGGCATCTCTAACTTTTTTGAGGTTAGATTCTTCATTTACCGCATTTACCGGCTGAATTACTAGATCCACAAATCATGGATCCGGTAGATGGATATGGTAGATATGGTACAATTTTCAAACATGGTAACTATTAACCACTTGTGTTTTCAAACGCAGTCGGTAGGTGCGGTATCTACCAGTAGAATTTTCGTAAATGCCTATTTATTTTTATTTAACCATGTACATTTTGTAGAAATTCTTTGTGACATGATAAAATCGTTATTATCTACAAATATTTGTAGTTAAGAAAATTGAATAGAATTTCCTAATTTTCTTTTTGAAAAAATATAACATGGAATAAAATTGAAAATATAGAGCAAGTACATTCCTTTTTAGTTATAAGTACGACTGTTCCATTTCCAGATTTCCGGAAAATTGATCACATAGAATATAAACGCGCAAAATTGATCGCCGGAATATTTGCGGTATATATAATTTATGGCCATAGACAGTAAATTAATAGTGAAGAAAATTGATTGCAAGGAAAATAAATCATCTGAAAACTCAGATTAGGAAAATTAGTTGACGAAAAATTAATCCCAAGTATTATTTACCTACTTTAGTTACACAGATGGTTGATATGGTTCTATATTCGTAGATTGCAAAAAAAATCTGTTACAGCACTTGAACTTTATGGGGAGAGGTACGCTCACTTTTCTTTGATTTAAGATAATAAATTTGTTCTCATATTTTGCGTTTTGTTAACATTACTTGTACACACAAATAATTCTAATTATATCTATTGTTTCATTCTATAAGGAATTTTGTCTTACTCTTCTAAAATGTTCAAGATGGTTTCAATTCATTGACGGGATAGGCGGTATTTCTTAAGGATATATGTGTTATTACTACCTACAATTTTAAATATTTAATTAAAAATTTAATAAGAAATATTAACCACCAAATTCACCAACCGTTAATCAAGTCTTGATTCTCTGATCAACACTGATCTGTAAATCAAGTTCTGGTTTACCTTGGAGATAAACAATTTTAACAAAGCAACAGTGTCAAATTTTGTTGATTAGTGAATCAAATTTGATTCAGGGTTGGTGAATTCGGTTGTAAATGTACTTCCCAGAAAAAGCTTTCATTAATGTCAGTAAAACTACAGATTTTTGACACTGACATTTATCTATCAATAACATTTTCGCAAAAACTTTGCTTTTTAACTTTTTTTTATATCATAACGTAGCGAAATATTCTCGATGCCGGATTTTCGACGATCACCTGTCTATTCGTATAGTTTGTGTGCCTATTGGCCATATGCTCCCGAAATAGATTTAGCCTCTGGTCCTTTAATTAATAATTAAACAGTAAATACTAAATAAACTATGAATGCAACTAGCCAATATGCACTTGCAAACAGCATTACACCCTACTTATAAACTATTCATAAACCCTGCAACAACTCTAAAAACAAAACCAACTCATCTATCTTTTGAAGTCGGCAGCAGTTATTAACCATGCAAGTGTGCATTGCATTTTGGACGGCTCGTGATGCGATGGTTGAAACACAGATTTACAGCAAGGCATGGAGTGCTGTTGGCGGCTGTCCCAAAGATGCATTTCAATTATGCAAGCATCGGAGGAAAGCTACGTCCATCAATCAATTAGAGGAATCCTTGGTGACTCACAGGATGTGTCATGAGATGGAAACACTTTTTGTTTTGTTCGGTTTCGTTTGTTTGTTTGTTTGTTTGGTTGTGGACATTCATTGAGAGTATGTTTCATATACCTATATACATATTTATAAATAAATAAAATAAATATATCATCACGGCATATTACCCATTTCTGGGTGTGCCAGTATCTACAACACATGTAGACATCGGTAATGATGACGATATATTTTACCGTGTGGGCGCTTACCAGGCGTCACCTCACGGGCACTCATAGCTGGCGTGGAGAGTGCACCTCAGGGGTCACTTTTGTGCAATTTAAAATTGGAAAAATATTTGACGCCGGTCGGGATAATAATGAATGTTTTCTTTGTCTTTCCCCTGTAATTGGTTTCCTCTTGTAAACTGTTGGGCAATACATTATTATTATTATTATTATTATTATTATTATTATTATTATTATTGTTATTATTATATGATTGTACACTATGGCGCAAATCATTCAATATTTATTTATACTTATAAAGGTCGTTCAGAAAATATAGCAGAACTTACACAAAAAATTAACAGCCTAATTTTCAAAAAGTTTAAGCTAATTCTCGAAGGAATTGTCAATTGCAATTTACAGAGTGTATGTTCCTGTTATAATTTTATTGGATTTATAGAATCTTTTCAAAGGAACTTTTGGTATGGAATTTGTAAAAAATAGTACGTGTTCGTGTTTCTTTTCCAAGGTCTTTTTTTAATACAATTTATCCATTTTTATTTCAATAGTTTTATTTCTAAAAATTCACACAGTTGTTCAAATACTCTAAAAATTACGTAACATTATCGTTACAATCAAATAATATTACTACCAAGTTAATATCTCTACCCATTTTCGAATTATTGCCCCAAAAGTCAATATACCCCACATTTAGATAAAAACTTCAAAATTTTTAAAAATCTAATTTTTATGTATCTAGATACTTCTCAATGCGCTGATTCCAAATTTTGAAACCGCAGGTCGATATCTCTTTTCGTTCTCGAGATATTTAGATTTAAAGTTTTGCTCAAAACTGCCCATTTTTGGGTATTAACCCAAAAATGGGTCGAGATATGAATTTGGCGACATCACCATTCGATTCTACGGACAAAAATACATAAGTATAGCAATTTTCATAATTTTTGTCCAACCGGTTCATTTTTTATGAATAAAAACTTGAAAACCTCTGAAAATGCCCGAAATCTGAAAAAATCGTAAGGGGTACCCCTTAAGATTTTTGCGATTTTTGGCTATTTTCAGTTATTTTGCTTTAGAAATTGTATGCGGTGTTCAAAAATTCTGAAAATTGGTATACCTATATAATTTTGTCCGTAGAATCGAATGGTGTTGCCGCCAAATTCATATCTCGACCCATTTTTGGGTTAATACCCAAAAATGGGCAGTTTTGAGCAAAATTTTGAATTTAAATATCTCGAGAACGAAAAGAGATATCGACCTGCGGTTTCAAAATTTGGAATTTGCGCATTGATAAGTATCTAGGTACATAAAAATTAGATTTTTGAAAATTTTGAAGTTTTTATCTAAATGTGGGGTATACTGACTTTTGGGGCAATAATTCAAAAATGGGTAGAGATATAAACTTGGTAGTAATATTATTTGATTGTAAAGAGAATGTTACGTAAGTGTACGCATTTTTAGAGTATTTGAACAACTTTGTGAACTTTTAGGAATAAAATTATTGAAATATAAATGGATACATAAAAATTAGATTTTTGAAAATTTTGAATTTAAATATGGGGTATATTGACTTTTGGGGCAATAATTCAAAAATGGGTAGAGATATAAACTTGGTAGTAATATTATTTGATTGTAAAGAGAATGTTACATAAGTGTATGCATTTTTAGAGTATTTATACACACATGAGTATCCATAATGTATATCCAGAATATTTTCTAATGAACTTTCTGTACGGAATTTGTAAAAAATTGTATTTTACTGGATATATAGAATCTTTTCCAATGAACTTTTGGTATGGGATTTGTACAAAATACATCTAATTAACGGAAGGTCTTGTGCTGGCCACAACAAATTTTTATATTTTATAAAGAGTTAAATAGAAAAGTGTTTTGTGCTAATGTGCCCAAATAAAAGTAATAATAATAGAATATAATTTTTGCAGTGTCCCAAAATGAAAAAAAAAAAAATGAAATGGTTGTCACAAGGAAACATAAAACCATTTATAAATTCAAATTTTCATTTTGATGTAATAATAAATATATTTATAATTAAATAAGAAATATTAAATATTTTTCTTTCCAGTTGTGTCATTGGCTAATATTTTTTAGACGTCACAAACAGAGCAATTTGGCGCCAATTCAAAAAGTTACTTGTAAATTGCTACTGGTAATTATCTTTACTTTTATATTTTGATTCTCGTTACACTGAAATCAAATCAACCAAACGATCAATCCATTTTACAGTATCTGTTCCGCAAACCATAAGAAACTCGATAAAGTGTACAAGTTAGTGACCTATTTAAGTGTAATGAGTTCGCCTAATTCCATGTAAGTGTGTTGTGGGAGAAAAACCACTTCGTCGTCCGTGCTGTGCGCAGCTGTCGCGTTCACCCACTTCATCTCGCTAACGACAATCTAATACCGGCTTGCCAAGGGGTTGGGGTGGAGCACTACACCACCGCGAATAGAAATTACCACTCACTAGAATGGACTCTACAATAGAATTCTTATAGTCTGCTACTGGGGTCCCGTGGCCGCGTGCCTGAGTGTCTGGTCGCGAACCTGGGAAACCGGGTTCGATCCTGACCGACGCCAAATATTTCGAATTTTAAATGGCATAAAAGTGACTCCTGTGGTGCACTCTCCACGCCAGCAATGAGTGCCCGTGAGATGACGCCTGGTAAGCGCCCGCACGGTACAAATATGTCATCATCATTACCGATATCTGCGATACAGCAGATTGTGGCACACTCAAAAATGGGTAATATGCCGTGATGATATATTTATTATTTATTTATTTATTTATAGTCTGCTGCTGCAATTTCAAGAGGAGTTATTCTGCACTTTAGTAATAATTATGTTTTTCTACAGTCTACATACAAAGTAGGCATTTGTGGTTGATTTTGTCAACGCAAAATGTCACTTTGCCGTTCATGCGCGACAAAGTAGAAAAAATGCTCGCTGACCGAATTTTTAACTATGAAATTTTGAGAAATGTCACTTATCTACATAAAATACGAAACAAATAAGGTTAACTTTAGTTGTTTCTAATGTATGCACATATTTTATTTTTGATACATTTTCATCCTAACAATTTTTACCTCTCGCTAAGAGAGGTATTGGATTCATGCTAAAAATCACATATCCAGATTTTAGTGAATAAGCACGATTTTATCATTTTTACGATAATGTCTGAGTGTGCCTGGGCGCGCGCGCTTGTGTGCGTATGTGTGTGTGTGTGTGTGTGTGTGTGTGTGTGTGTGTATGTGTGTGTGTGTGTGTGTGTGTGTGTGTTTGTGTCTGTACGTGTGGATGTTGGAAGAACGATTCCTCAAAAACTATGACTCTTAAAAAATATTTAACTGCAGTTTCCTGGGAAGAGCTGAAAAGGTTTTGATAACAATTGGACAACCGGAAGTAGTAGTTTCTTAAAAAAATTCTTCTAAATATTATTTTTTGAAAATTTTTATTACAAATATTGAAGAACATAAAATTCTCCATCTAATACATAAATTTTTTATTATATTTTGATTTAGAGATAAAGACACCATAATTTATAGAATAATCTAATGTTATACATCGCAGAGGCTAAGGCACTAAGGAAATCAATTGACAAATTCAAATGTTTATAACATAGTTTGTAAATGATAGATGTCAGTGTCAAAAATCTACAGTTTTAGTGACATTCTGAAAGATTTTTCTGGGAAATACATTTAATCTTTCTTCTTGTTTTATTAATTAAATATTTGAAATTATAGGTAATTGTTTACCAAGACTTCATCTCCAATTATTTTCTCATCATCTCTAACATCATTCTAACAGTAGAGTAATATCGGACAATTATGTTTATGCTATAAAAAAACAATGAAAATAATTCCAATTATAATGTATTGAACTTTCCTAACAGTAGTATAGAAAAATATTCCGTTAAAAGAGATAAAATAAAATTGGATCAATACTTTTCCATACAACTGTATCTGTGCCGTTAATGGTGTTTCCCACGCGTCATCTTATTGGTACTAAAATCTATCGTGAAGAGTGCAGCCCTGGAATGAACGTTATCAATTTAATAAGAATGTAAAAAGACCTATCATACGTATCGGTTTGACTCCAAGACTATCCCGAATTAATTGATGAAAATTTTGAAATCACTATTTCTTTTATTCTTCATTTTTATTTTCAAAACCTATTTCTGACCCTGCTTGGAAATTCTTAATTATAATAAGCCTCCTTATTATGTAGGTATGGTGATTTCTTTTTTCTAAATTATTGATTCATTGAAAACATAACATTTGCAATATCTTTATTGGATTAGTACATCTATGTTGTATACATGTTAATCTATTTTCAAAAATCGGTATGATTTTAATGAAAATTAACGACAATCGCCATTACTTACACAAGCAGCTAAAACATTAAAATTAAATATTAAATGTTGTCAAAGTTGCCATTACGCTTTGTATTCAACATCAAAACGCTATTAACTACAAAAGAAGAGCTAACAAATTGTTTAACATATCACATACAATGTATCCTCTTGTGGTACATTGTGACATTGCGTTTTTTAGCCGCGTTTAAATTTCTTTGAAGTACCTACGACAAAATATTAACAAAGCTGTCAGAGAATAATTAAAATTCTGCTCTGGAAGTGGTATTCAATTGATTACTAACTACAAAAAGGATCTACAGATACTTATAGACAATTTTTGATTTAATAAATATTTTCATTCATGCGTTTTATCTATCGCTTTTTGCCAATGAAAGATGGTACTGAAATTAAAGACGTGGAATTTTTGCTAAATTCCTCAAGGTGGAAAAGGAGACTACCTTGATTACCGTTATTTATTGCAGTGATTACAATTAGAAATCTATAATTGATCAGCGATTTGAAGTAAAATCTGTGTAAATCAAAGTGACGGTGTAATTAGATATAACTCAGGCTACGATTAATAGCCAAGACGTGCATTGAATTCTAATTGAAACACCGACTTTTGGGATTAATCGGGTGATTTGCATTAAGAAATTTATTCGTTTTATATTGCATCATTTATAAGCGTGGTTATTTTATTTTCTTTTTCTGGCTAAAATCTTATTCTTAAATTTGTTAACAAGATTTTTTAAATAAATAACAATCCATTAAAAATACCGCCAATTTGGTTAATGAATTGGAAGAATCTCTGACATTTAGGAAGTTCTTCATACAATGAAAAATAGATAGTAGTTTCTTTAATAAAATTTTCTAAACATTATTTCCAATTTTAAATGGCACAAAGTGACCCCTGTGGTGCACTCTCCACGCCAGCTATGAGTGCCCGCGAGGTGACGCCTGGTAAGCGCCCACACGGTAAAATATATCATCATCATTACCGATGTCTACCACCACAGGGGGGGGTTGTAGATACTGGCACACTCAGAAATGGGTAATATGCCGTGATGATATATTTATTTATTTAACATTATTTTTTGAAAATTTCTGTTATTACTATTATTGAAGAACATAAAATTCTACATCTGATACATTTAAAATGTATATTATATCTTGTATAGATTTAGAGATAAAGGCACTGTAATATACAGGGTGTCCCATTTAAGGTACGAATGCATTGGTATCTCGAGAACCGTAAGAGCTACGAGGTTGGTTAAATTAGACAAAAGTTGCCCCATTAGGAGGATATTTTAATGGTGTTTTGTTATTTGCGAAAAAATGCATAGGTCACTAGATACAGGTGAAAATGTAAATTTCGCGATTTTCTTTTTTTGCTTATAACTTTGTTATATGAAATAGTACGAGATTCTGGTTTGCACTTTCTTAAGGCACTTTTGTATGGTGAATTTGCAGAAGTACTCAAATTTTTTTTATATCTAACTATTTACGAGTTACTGATAGCAACTTTTATTTTTCATATGGAGGTCATATTAAGCTATGGCATTTTTAAATAGAGATTTTTTTTAGCTTTACATTGATATAAAACAATAATAATTTATTTTTATAATTAACAGAAAAATTTACAAAAATTGTTATTTATAGTAAAATTAAATTGAAAAAAGTAAATCGAAGGCTGCTATGGAAACAACAAACAACAAAAAAGTGCAACAATTGAATTTTTGAATTTTACTTGACAATAGTAGATTATTACGAGTAATAAAAATGAATTTTTCTCGTTGGGAAAAATATGATATGTTGAGTTGTTACATTCGTTGTCAAAGTTCGTTTTTTACTCGTAACAATCTACTATTGTCAAGTAAAATTCAGAAATTCAATTGTTGCACTTTTTCGTTGTTCGTTGTTTCCATAGCAGCTTTCGATTTACTTTTTTCAATTTAATTTTACCATAAATAACAATTTTTGTTAATTTTTCTGTTAATTATAAAAATAAATTATTATTGTTTTATATCATTGTAAAGCTAAAAAAAATCTCTATTTAAAAATGCCATAGCTTAATATGACCTCCATATGAAAAATAAAAGTTGCTATTAGTAACTCGTAAATGGTTAGATATAAAAAAAAATTGAGTACTTCTGCAAATTCACCATATAAAAGTGCCTTAAGAAAGTGCAAACCAGAATCTCGTACTATTTCATATAACAAAGTTATAAGCAAAAAAAGAAAATCGCGAAATTTACATTTTCACCTGTATCTAGTGACCTATGCATTTTTTCGCAAATAACAAAACACCATTAAAATAGCCTCCTAATGGGGCAACTTTTGTCTAATTTAACCAACCTCGTAGCTCTTACGGTTCTCGAGATACCAATGCATTCGTACCTTAAATGGGACACCCTGTATAGAATAGTCTAATCGCAGAGGCTACGGCACTAAGGAAACCAGTTGACAAATTCAAATGTTTATAACATAGTTTGTAAATGACAGATATTAGTGCCAAAAATCAACAGGTTTAGTGACATTCTGAAAGCTTTTTCTGGAAAGTACATTTAATCTTTCTTATTGTTTTATTAATTAAATATTTAAAATTGTAGGTAAAATGTATATATCCATCAGAAATACAGCCAATCTAGTTAATGAATTGGAAGAATCTCTGACATTTAGGAACTTCCTCATACAATGAAAAATAGATATAATTAGAATTGTATGTGTTCAGAAGACATGTTAAATGCAATAAATACAATATTTGAGTAAAGTTCTGTAATTTTTTGTTTTAAAACGACGGTTCGATAGCGAAGTGCAATACAATATGAAAATGGCGAGAGGTCTTGTGCTGGCCACAACATATTTTTCATTCATGATATAGTCTATTTGTATAAAACTCGACAATCGAAAATTCTCGAAATACTCGACTTGTTGCCTAAAGGAAATACAACTCGACCTTCGGTGTCCTGGTGTTTCCAGGCAACACGTTTCGAAAGCACCATAGGTACCAATTAATAATACTTTTTATGTTTGACATTGGTCGTATTTGAACTAGGGTTGTCCGAACCACAACCCGTCATTTATCACACTTTGCCACGCGACCCCATATATTGTCTAGATTATTTATTTTAATATTTTTTGTAGGCGATGCGAATATTTTTCATTTCTATTTAACTAAATTTAAAATTTTAATATTTATTCAATAACAAATTTTTATTGATTAATGCCCAGTTTTAAAAAAGATGGATAAGTAAATTATTAGCAAAGCAAAATTTATTCTCGAAATAAAATAGTTTATTCCGGAGATTTTCGTTTTATAAAGCAAGAATAAAAATACTAGCTAAGGAAATCTATGGAATAAATTACTCCACTGATTTTCGAGGAAGTAAATTTTATTATGTAGAATAAATTTGACACATGTCAAGATTAATTATTTTATAGAGAACGCAGAAATTTATAGAAACCGAAAAGGATGAATTGCCAAATGGTGTGTTCAACAAATATTCTAAAAATAACGGATGTTGTTGCTAGATGGTCTGGTTCCGTACAAGACAGCAACATATTTAACAATTCATTAATAAGAGCTAGGCTTGAAAACGGAGAATTTGGTAATGGCTACTTGTTAGGGGATAGTGGATACCCTTGTAAAAATTACTTATTAACACCTGTACAAAACCCAACTACTCCAAGCCAACATAAATACAATGTGTCATATGTAACACTACGACGGGTTTAAAATTAACGGGACTATTTAAAAAGGGGAAAACGCGGGAATCTAAATTAAATAATTTGGAATTAAAAAACAACAATTAAATCATCCAAATTATTGGTAGCGTGCCACCAGGTTATTTATGGGTAAATAACCAAAACCTAATTTTGAATTTAGATAGAAACTATAATTTTATTTGTTTGGAGGGCAAGGCGATATAATGATGAAACGATTTTTCTATTAAATAACTGTATTAACAAAATATAATTAAAATAGAACGTTACAATACAATAAAAATAAAAACAAGTAGAGTTTTATAAAATAATTTAGAAACAGAGCGGAAAAAGTTACATTATGAAAAACATTATTATTAACTTACACAACTATGAATATGTACACTTACATCCTGACTAACTAACGGCTTCTTACTCCGACTAACTCCGACTAACCCCGACTAACTTTTCGATCGTCAATTTATTGTCCATGATTATCCCATTGTTTGACACTACATCACCAATCTGGATTCTTATTGGTCAATTCTGACGTCAGCGCACCAATCAAGTACTGCGTTCATCAGAAGCATCACGAGAGAAACAACCCTTGTCAAGACCAAGATGACTCACATTCTCATGACCCATGAGAACCAGACCGATGATGTTTGCCAAACAACGAGATAACAATAATTCGGCAAATACAATGTCTGTTATAAGAAAATTCCGAACAGTACTTTAAATATTAAGTTTTTGATAACCAACAACAACAAAATTTAGATTAATGACTTTTGCCGAATTATTTATTTACTACAATTAATTACAAATTAAACTAATAATACTGAAGAACATTGTTACACATATAACAGTTTCATTTGAACACTATTCCGGGGACCTATTTGTGAAACCGCATTAAATTCTTTACAAATCTCATCCCATGCATTATTTTTGCTTTTCACGCTTGCTATGTCTGTCTGCTTGTTTTCAATAATCCTAATATATTTTTTTGTTATCTCTAACATGTTCGCTTTATCTATTTCAGTATAATTCTTTCCCCATTCTCTCTTTTTTTCATTTTTAATGAGAACTGACACTTAATGACACATTATTTTGACGTTTGAATAATAATAAACGATGTCTCTGTCGGTAAATCACTAGAATAAAATATTTACTCTGCAAGTACTTATTCTACTCTGCAACTTATTTTATAAAACAGACATTTTTATTTACTCATCGATTAAATTTACTTTCAAAGTAATAACTCAGCAAGTTATTCGATGTTTATAAAACTGGGCATTAAACAAAAAAAATATGGAATTGCAATATTCTATGCGATTCACTTGTTTAATATCACGAAACAGAATTTACGTTATTACCAACTACTCATATTGTGAATAGATATTTTTATTTGAATTATAGATTTATTATTTTTATCAGATAATGAATGAATGAATGAATTAATTAATTCAGCAATTTTCTATGGCATTGATTTTGAATTAATGATATATTTAATCTAGATATTGACACAGCCAAATAAAGCATGATGTATTTGTTTTGCATCAGACATAATCAAGCCAAATTTATTAACGTTAGTGAAAAGCAAACCTGTAGCCGAAAATTGAACTAGAATTATAAAATAAATCACCATTCAGCAGACATTTTAATTTAAAATATTGATTAAAATTTTTAATATTATTTTCACAAAGCAATTGCTGTAAAATTTAATTTAATCAGCGGATTCAATCGCACCATATTGAATTTCAAATATTTACACCGTTATTTTGATTTCAGCTCTGAAATTCGTTGTTATTATTACTCATTTTACATTTACATTATTTGGTTTTACATAATGTTACATGAAATTATAATTTCAGTGAAGGCAAACATTTATTTTATCTATCGCTTCTACAAATATTATCTCAGCTTAGAATAATTTCATTTTCTGACTACATACATATATGATATTTCAAAATTTTGCTGCCAGCTACATTTTATACGTATAATCCTTACCTGAAATATAAATATTTACAATTTTGCTCATTATAAAATACTTATAAAAGTTTATTTAAAAAAACATATAATACTCTCAGGAGAAAGCTTAAATAATAGAGACTACAGGGAAAAAATATATTAGATATATGTACTAACTAAATTGTAGTAGAATTAACTAAACAAATTCCTAATTTTTTAGTCTACTAATATTTCATTGAATGAACTAAGTTGATTTAGTTAAAGTTTCTAAATTTGTAGTAACGAAATACTATATTTTATCATAATAACTAGGTACTGAACTTAACAAAAATCGTGAAATTAACTAAAGAAATATTTAAATTTTCTATTTAATTTATCTAACACATTAGATAAGTTACCAAAAAATGTAGTGAACCAAAATATAGTAAAATTAAATAAAATAATTATTTGCATATTTAAATTAATAATTTTTTTTACGAAATATTTATTATCTATATTACAGCAGTTAAAATGCTAAAGTCAGTTTTGCAAATTATACTAAAATGATAGCCACATTGTCTAAAACATAATATCTATTTATAATTAGAGAAATTTTCAATTGTTGTATGAAATATTACAGACCGAGTAAGGGATAAACTACGTTCAGGTGACTCCAGTTCATTTTAATGTTATACCATCCAAATATAATTAACTTAAGTTCACTAAATAAACTCCGTTTGCTTAACTGCAGTTTAACACATTTTTAGCTTACCTTTATACTATCGGCCATTAGTGTATTTTCAATAATATAAAATTTTGATGAAAAATCTTGTAACTTCAAAGAGCTGTAACACGAGATCCGATGATGTAAAAAAAATCAAGCGTAACATGAAAAGAAAGAGAATTTCATGCTGAATGCAGACTATACGAATATAAAATGAACAAAAAGCAGAGATCTAAGAATTTCGATGAAGAAAGAAAACAGTCATTCGTCATTTTTCTAGATCACCAGCTAAATATGAAAAAAAAACAGTTCCTTCAATTCTTAAGTTTATTAAAATTAGATTTGTTCCTATTCATGGCAGGTTCTAGCAGAGGTCCCAAAATATATAGAAATTCTAAAACCGTTCGTTTTTCGAAACTAAACCGCAATTTAAATTCAATATCGTTTCGAAAGGATTTCTCCTTTCCCGAAATATTCGATGGCGTCTATTCATTATATATGCATTCATTATATTTTCGTCGTCACTATAAGAACTTGAATCGAACAACATAATTTTTAATCTAGAATTTAAAACAGCATATAATTTAAATGAATTATAAAATATTTGCTAAAACACTAAACTTACCAAAATATTAATTATAATCAATAAACTTTCGTACATACTTATTTACAACGTAGACACTTATAATTCTGAATGTTATTTAGAATATAAAAACGTCAATTATTATTTAAACTCAATTTGAACGGATGAAATCGGGCGCTCAAGTTAAGCGTAGTTTAAACTCAAGTCAAAAGCTGATTTTGCTTTATACTACAGAAATTTTATTTGAACCTAGTTCAATATTAATTAAACTAAGTTAAAAAACTGAACTATGTTTATACTATCGGGCATAAATCTTTAAATCTATACAAGATATAATAAAAAATTTAAGTTATTAGATGGAGAAATTTATGTACTGCAATATTTGCAATAACAAAAATTTCCAAAAAATCATATTTGGAAGAATTTTTCTAAGAAACTACTACTTCCGGTTGTCCAATTGTTACCAAAACCTTTTCAGCTCTTCCCAGGAATGTCAGATTGAGGAATTCATACCGAATTTCAAAATTATTACCATTCGTTTTGTTGTAAAACAATAAAATCAATACATGACGAAAAGGAAAATGTATTCAGCGAAGATGATAAGAGAAACTACAAAGTTTGAAATAAGTCTTCTTGGTTCAAACCGACCATCCCTAAACTCTTAACACGTTACACTAACATTTCCCATGCCAACCCTAGACAGACTTTGACTCAGTCTGCAAAGCGGCTTAGCATTTTTAAGGATAAAGTACGCGTACATCCAAGAGTGCAATGCAATTCAACCATCCATTCGCTCCGTTCCATTCGCGACATATGACCTCCGCTGCAAATTATCAAGCCGTCGCAGGCGAAATTCGAGCTAGGGACGGGTAATCACAGTTCCAAAGTGAAGTATCATGTTTTCATTGCTACATAAAATCCCCATAGAAAACTGAATCTTTTGTGCTGGCTCTAATGATTGCCTATATATTATAAGTTAAATCACAAATTCTTTTTTCAAACTCCCCTAACGATCTTAATGATTCTAGGTATTATTTTTCTCCCTTTTCAGTCTGTCGTTTCTGTTCCATTGTTACCGACATAAAGGAGATATTACAAACGTACTATAAATGTTCTGGAAAAAATATGCGCTTTGCATTTTTTGCTAAACAATGCAGATTTTGTTTTGTTCTGCGTTGCATGAGCGAAGATATAAAGGATTCGATTGCTGGGTTCATTTTTTATCAACTTTATCGTTAGTAGATATTATTGCGGAAAAGATTAAATAACTTTTTTCTTGGAATTTGTAAAAAGAACTCTTGCGTATAAAAAAATCTGTTGTATTGCACTTCGCTGTCGAAACGTAATTTTAAATATTAATAAGTTTTAATAAATAAAATAAGAAATATTAAGTGTACTTCGCAGAAAAAGCCTTCAGTAATGTATCTGGATTTTAGACACTAACATTTTCCTGTCAATTACGAAAATTTAAATTTTTCAACTGGTTTCATGGAGTTATTTGGACTACTAGAAACATTAGTGAAGGCTTTAAGACCCTGGACTTCTACTTTCTTCACAACTTCTTTCCATATCTTTCTGTCTTTCTTTTTTATAGCATTTATCCATTTTTCTTTTAAAACTTTTATTTCTAAAAATTCACTCAGTTGTTCAAATACTCTAAAAATGCGCACACTTATGTAACATTGTCTTTACACTTAAATAATATTACTACCAAGTTTATATATTTACCCGTTTTTGAATTATTGCCCCGAAAGTCAATATACCCCATATTTTAGATAAAAACTTCAAAATTTTTAAAAATCTAATTTTTATGTATCTAGATACTTCTTAATGCGCTGATTCCAAATTTTGAAACCGCATATTGATATCTCTTTTCGATCTCGAGATATTTAGATTTAAAGTTTGGCTCAAAACTGCCCATTTTTGGGTAGTAACTCAAAAATGGGTAGAGATATGAATTTGGCGACAAGTCCATTCGATTCTACGAGAAAAATTACATAAGTATACCAAGTTTCATAATTTTTGTCCAATTGGTTAATTTTTTATGAATAAAAGTTTGAAACCCCCTGAAAATGACCAAAATCTGAAAAAATCGTAAGGGGTACATGTTTATTTATTTTCACTCTTTTGACTTGATACAAAGTTGGCGATTTTTGTCCATTTTCAGTTATTTTGCTTTAGAGATTGTATACGGTGTTCAATAATTATGAAAATTGGTGTACTTACGTAATTTTGCCCGTAGAATCGAATGATGGTATCGCCAAATTCATATCTCGACCCATTTTTGGGTTACTACCCAAAAATGGGCAGTTTTGAGCAAAACTTTGAATCTAAATATCTCGAGAATAAAAAGTGATATCGACCTGCTGTTTCAAAATCTGAAATCAGCGTATTGAGAAGTATCTAGACACATAAATATTAGATTTCTGAAAATTTTTAAGTTTTTATCTAAATATGGGGTATACTGACTTTTGGGGCAATAATTCAAAAGTAGGTAGAGATATAAATTTGGTAGTAATTATTTAATTGTAACGGATTATTTTATATATTTATCAGTCCCTATCTCTATATCTAATGAAGATATAATAAAAATGTTGAATGTATTGGATATTGAATCCTATGATCTTTATTATTTGCAAATTATAAAATTCAAAACGTACAATACAATTATAAATCTGGTGGTTCTTTACAGTAGCATCTCCGAGTCAATGCTAATGTGCACATTTACCGGATCATCGCGTAGGAGTGTTGGATTCCGCGGTCGGTAACGACGCCATGAGGTAACCTGGTGACATTCTCAAACTCATGAGCCGGCACGGGAAATTAGCCACGAAGAAGCTATCATCTGTCAGGAAGTAACGTACCATGGCAAAATATGAATGATGAAGAAAGATTGAAAGAAAAATGTGTACGTGCTGAATGCAGGGCCGTAACTAGCTATTCTTGCGCCTGGGCGGAATATAAAATTGCGCCCCCCCCCCCCCCCATTTTTTGGAAATCATTATTAAAAACATAATTAAATAAAATGTATTTTATAAATATATTAAATATTACATTTATTTATACATGTGTCTAAACGGGACTGTGTCCCTATAGGTGGTAATGTTGGTTGCCTAATACAAAATATTTATTTGAAACATGTAAATATTATTCAATTACAATTCATTTAAAAATGAAATTTATGTTGTTACTAGTTTTATTGTATTTTTGTTAAACTATTTAATAAATAATAACAAAAAATAAAGACCGTTAGTTAAGTGTGATTACCGAGCTTTTGATTAGCATTGTTTTATCTTTTTCAGTCGTTTATGGATTATTTTACAGAAAAATGCTTCAAATGAAAAACGAGTGCAATTAATTTTTCTCTAATTTTTATTCGAAGTATTTTTCTCTAAAATAAAAATAATCCATAAACGATTGATTCTCTCTAATCACCCTTAATCACATGTTCATACTAACGACCATAGTTTTTAATACTAATATTCTTTTAAATTAATTCTGATCAGATCTAATGTAATGACAACATTTATAATTAATCATTAAATAGATAAACAATTTTTTAGCGAAATATGAGAAAATTATTAGTAATTTAAAATGAATTATGTAAAAGTACAATTCTGTAACATAAATTTCGAAAAAGTATATATGTATGGTAAAAATATCCTTTACTTTTATTTTACATTTTATGATTTACAAATGAAAAGTAATAGTTGAATCCTTTTAAATCTTTCTGTGATTTTTATTTTCATTATAATTGAAGAAGAATCGTACTGTCACGCGGTGGGGCGCCTTACGCGCGAATTTTGAAAGTCAGTGCAATACAGTGCATAGAAGTACAATATTAATTCGCAAAGTGTACGTTAAGAAATCTAAGAATGTGCTTGATTTATATTTATTTTATTATTATTTTTTATTTTTTTTGAGAATTAACAAATGAAGAATTTATATCTGCGCCCTAGCAACATCTGCGCCCGGGGCAAGTGCCCCGCTCGCCCCACCCTAGTTACGGCCCTGGCTGAATGAAACTCAAGGAAGGCGATCAGAGAATGAAAGATACCATAAATATATTTCTGGAGCACATGGTTTAAAATGGGCAAGTGGAAAACGAAACCTTGTTTCAAACAGCAAAATTGTAACTATTAGTAAATTTTTGGGGCAAAAATTATGTACGAGACATTGAAACAAATTAAAAACACAATTATAAATAATAAAAAAGCCTAGCGAACTCTAAGTAAAACAATGTCTAATAAAAAATTAGATGGATCCAGGGGTAGGGCGATAGGGGCAATCGCCCCCTCTAAAGAGTGATTATTATATTATACTTATTTGAAACATTTTTGTTTAAAAATGAGTAACTACAGAAAAATAAAAATATTAACATTGTATTCCCTATACAAAGAATTTATTTTAAAATGCAACATTATGGTTCATCACTTCCATGGTTACTCACTATTGTCAAAAAATGTAAATGTAAAATTTGTCCATTTTAAAATGCAACATTATTAAACAGTATTGCAGCACAGGAGATACCTCCAAAACACATCACAAATGGTGTCAATTCTTATTACGACCAACTAGAATATTGCCTCAGAGTGATTGGGGGTATTTTTTAACATTTATTACATGAAAGTTATGAATTTTTGTAAGCTAAAGTTTTTTTAAGATGTACAACATTCATGTTTCGATTATTTGTTAATCGTATGTAGGCTAATTTATAGGAAATTAGTTTTGATAATACAAACTTACAAATTCTGTACGTTGCATTTTAAAATGTACAAATATTACATTGCTGTCATTTTTTGACAATAGTAAGTAACCATGGAAGTGATTCACCACATGTTGCATGTTAAAATAAATTTTCTGTATAACGGATTTCAATAGACACCAGGTATATAGATAGATATATTTATTTTCTGTGATTATAAATAAGGAATTTTTTGTATATCTGTTTAATAATATTAATAAATAAATTCAAAAACTATTTTAATAGTTCTTATCTTGTTGAAGAACTATAATGTTCATCTCAGAAATTTATATTATCAAAATCAGATTACTTTAATTCACTATATTGTACAAAAAATTTAAAATCGCCCCTCCTAAAAAATCTTGCTGGGCTGTCACTGATTAGAACTAGTTTATGATGAACTTAATTTATAAATTTGCATTTAAAAATTTTGATATAAAATTTACAATTTTCTCTCTGGTTTATGTTCGATTTTGAAATTCTGAAACTGACCAATCAGTATCTATCACGTGAGTTGTCACTGCTTGTCATTTGACGTTTCACCAATCATCAGTTTAGATTTTAGGTTACAATTTTCTTTTCATAACCATGAATTTATTAGACGCTGAACAAGATGATTTTTTGATAATATCGAGAATGTTTTCTTCATTATTTTTGATTTGTATAATAAAGAAATAAAATAAACACAAACTTAAAAAACGTAGATGGTCTGTAAGGCTGTGGTACGGTACAAATGTCATCATCATTACCGAAATTTGGGTGTAAAGCAGATTGGCACACCCAGCAATGGGTAATATACAGGTGCCTCACAACTCGCGCCCCAGACGATACTAACACTTGCCGACGACAATAGGTAGCCAACAAATAGAAGAAAATAATTTGCGGCTGCTTGCATAACGGAGTTACAAGACTTTTTAATCCACCAATCCCGGAAGGATATCTTGAGGTGTGATGATATTATTACAAAATAAAACTGGTTGCTAGGTTTTAAAAATACTACTAGTGAGTTACAAAATTTGTTTGACTTACTGGAATTTTGACACTTTAGAGTTGACTTTTCACTGTCAACAAATTTAGGTTAGCGAAGGTGTCATCCGAGATCATCATTTATATCGTACAGTGCAACGTGTTGTAGCAGCTGTGTAAAATGTGTTAAACGAAAATATTATTGTCATTTCTAAGTAATCAGTGGCTGAATACATGGTAAGATTTTGCCTTTTTTTACCTTCCGTCACCTTTAGGTAAGGAAGGTATTGTCTTTGGTCAAAAAATTCGGTGGTGAGTTTTTAATGAATAAGCACGTTTTAGCGTCCCTACAATACGAATTTACTATTTTTAAGATGATGTCTGTATGTATGTATGTATGTATGTATGTATGTATGTATGTATGTATGTATGTACGAATGTATGTATGTATGTATGTATGTATGTATGTATGTATGTATGTATGTATGTATGTATGTATGTATGTATGTATGTATGTATGTATGTATGTATGTATGTATGTATGTATGTGTGTGTGTGTGTCTGTGTCCGTGTGTGTATATGTGTGTCCGTGTGTGACAAATTTTACTCCGACGATAACTTTAAAACTACAATTCTAAAAATTATAATTCTTTCGTATTCCTCTTCTGTACATCCCTATGAAGAATTGATTAGATTTTGGTTATAATTGATCCACCGGAAGTACCCTTATTTGAAGTCTTTAACAATTTTTCTTAAAAAAACGAGCTAAATATTATTTTTTGACATTTTGTTATTATATTTATTAAAGAAAATACTCTTCTCTATATGGTTTGATTATACATTTTCCTTCATATTCAATAGATGTAGAGTTAAAGCATTATAGGTAAAGAAATTAATTTTCAAAAATTAGTCAGCTTTGCTATTTATCATGGAAACAGCTGCTCATTCAAAAAATTCTAATTCTGTTGCAAGTGCAAAACCAAATATGGAAAGTATGGGATCAAAAATTAGTATGTCATAGTGTTCCTCGCAAGTGACATGCAGTGAAAGGCTAAAGAGAAGATGGAAGGACTGTATCGCAGAAAGAAATGTGTCAATATGTCATAATTTTATTGGATTTATAGAACCTTTTCAAATGAACTTTTGGTATGAAATTTGTAAAAAATAGTATGTGTTCGTGTTCGATTTTACATGATATTATATAGAAACTGTTCCACGGTCCTTTTGGTATGGGATTTGTGCAATATAAATCGAATTGACGGAAGGCCTTGTGCTGGCCACAACAGATTTTTTATTCACCTTGTCAAATTTAATTTGACACTGACATTTTTCGAAAACTACAGTCGCCCACACATTTTAAAGAAGATTTGATTTGTATAAAACCATAGTAAAGTAAAATTACGGCAAACACACGTTAAAGGTGTAGGTCTCTGACTGGTCAGTTTTAAGACGTCTTTTCTCTAATATCTTTTAAGCTAGATTTTTTTTCTTCGAAATTACACAGTCTCGTGTTTCCTCATTCGCTCTGGGGCGCGAGTTGTGAGACTCCCTGTATAATATTTATTATTTTATTTAGCAATACACTACAATAATGGCCTCCTAATGAGATATTTTTTGTGTAAATTAACCAACTTTGTATCTCTTGTACTTTTCCAGATACCCATTCCTCTTGTTGAACACATACGCTCGTAGAGATATTACTAGATATTAAATGTATTGGCTTTCTGGCAAAATGCCTTTGTCTTATTTCACATTTCTATCTGAAAACAAGAGTTTCGTGTTTTGCTCGCAACTAATGTACCTCATAAATTAAACGCTTTATTCTCTACTTCTCCACTATATCTGTGGAGATACACAGATTTACTTTTTTATTTTTTCTAGTCAATTTATAAAACAGAAACAGTTATTATTCTAATAAATAAGAAAAACAGCTCAATTATCATGTAAATGAACTGCTACAAATATCTTCTGAAATAAGAATAGAACTAATTTTTGACACGAACAATCATCTGCGCCACAAGACTCCAGCTAGAAACCAATACATTCCGAAATGTATTAACTTTTCTTCCCAGTTGTATTACAATTTCTTTTTAACCTAACCTATGGTACAATTCATCACGAATGCTCGTGAGGGCATATTACCAAGTCCTCCTACACCTTCAAATAAACATTTTGAATGATTTCAACAGGTTATCAGACAATCCATTACCAGGCGGTGTCAGAGATGAACCCACATGTTCTCTTGCTGACAGATGGTTTATTTTAAACAGTTTTACGAAAATATACCCTTGTCTACACAAGGATGGTTTACATAATGTAAACAACGGACGGATTGAATATTGAAAAGTGAAGAAGAGGAATGACAGATGTGATGCAAATATATGAAGGAGGATAGTGAAATCTAAATGCACATACATACATGTTATTAAGCGTTGTTTATGTGGAAAATACACAAATTGTTCAATAAATAATTCTCGAAGAAGATATTTTTATGACAAGTAATGTTTATTAGCTAGCATTTGCAAAATTTATTTCATTATGATAATATTTATAGCATTAGTGATAGTAGAATTATTGAGATATTTGTGTAGGTGTAACCTAACCTACACTTTCAACAAAATTTAAAAACACTTATTTCTGAAAGATTTATGGATTAATTCTTAGGTAAAGTAAGAATAACCAATGTCCATTTTTTTACTGAAACGAAATTATGAAGTCAGCTAAAACGCTATGTTTATATATATAAGAAGACGAATTTTAAAGCGAGATTACAGTTAAATGGAATTCAGTGGCCAGAAAATTTTTTTGACACTCTTTTTAATAAAAGTCAAGCTTTCGGTTTATTTGAAACCTTCCTCAGGACTCTAAAATATGTTAAATAATGTGTTATACAAAAATTTTGACAATTGTAATAAAGTACTTACATTAATTTGAGATTCTCACGTAAGATTTCAAAAGTTAACTGTAATCCCGCTTTAAAATTTGTCTTCTTAACTACTCGACCAGTCGCGAGTACTCCCACATATATATATATATATATATATATATATATATATATATATATATATATATATATATAAGGGCGACCAACGTTGTATAACTGAAAAAGAACCAATAGGAATTGGCGCCCAAAAATATATATTACAATAATAACCAATGTATACATGAAAGTAAAATCTTGAAGAGCAACTTCGACCTTTTGCCTCTCGCTAAGAGAGGTATTGGAATCTTGCTAAAAATCGCATATCCAGATTTTAGTGGATAAGCACGTTTTAATGTCCGAATAATCCGATTATAACATTTGTACGATGATGTTCGTATATGTGTGTGTATGTGTGTGTATGTGTGTGTATGTGTGTGTGTGTGTTTGTGTGTGTGTGTGCGTGTGCATGTGGTTGTTGGAGCCACGGTTTCTCAAATACTGTAAGCCTTTAAGACACGATATTTTAACTACGGTTTTCTCAATCTGACATTAATGGGCAGGGCTGATTAGATTTTGATAACATTTGAATAACCGAAACATCGGAAGTAAAATTTTTGTTATTACAAATATTAAAGAATATAAAAATCTATATCCGAAAGTTTTAAAAATTTTATTATATGTTCTATAGAGTTAGAGATAGAGAAATATAAATATTTAAAATAATATAAATAAAATAAATATATCATCAAGGCATATTACCCATTTCTGAGTGTGCCAATCTGCGTTGTACACAGATTTCGGTAATGATGATGACATATTTGTACCGTGCGGGCTTTTTCCAGATATCACCTCACGGGCACTCATTGCTGGCGTTTCCCAGATTTGCGACCAGATACTAAGGCATGCGGCTACGGGACCCCATATAATAGTTATTTATGTATTAAGAGCGTAAGGAGGCTTTTATGGCATGCGGCGGGATTTTGAGCCCAAGGCGTAAGCCGAGGGATAAAAACGCGTCAAATGCCATAAAAGCAAGTTACGCTCGTGGTACATACAAAACTTTATGCACGGACGAAAATTTTCAAATTATGAGTGTTAGTAAAATTGTATCGAAAAGAATTTGCCCTCGTAATCTAGTGTTGCTATGAAAGCGGAGAACAACAGTTTATTGTTTGTTTATTAGTTATGTCATTTGAGTTTTATTTTGTGTATCTCCGTGCTTTCCATATAAATATCACAATATTAATTTTCATTTTTCATTAAAGAATTTAAAATTTTTCGATTTGTAATAAAAACTTTTCATGTTGCCTGTTTAAATTGTTTATATTGTTGGTTATAATTTGGTTTGACGTTTCATTATAGCCCAGCGGCCTGTAATGAGGCCCGCGGGCTATAAAATGACGTTTATGTCATGAAATCCGTGTATAATTGTCACATTATGATACGTCCGTGCATAAAATAATATATTGTAATGAATTTCTCAGCCCATGGGAAACAAGTGGAAAAATTAAAATGTTTGTAATTGAACAGTGAACTTGGTTCTCCGACTCTTATTGGTTGAACAATTTCGTCATAGCCAATCATATTTTGGCAGATGACGAATTATAAATCGGAATGTTTAAATGCGAGCCGGAATTGCCAATTATTGTTTAAAGCTAAGTCTTAATTTCAATTAGTATTTCAAAATATTCATACAAATAACAGAAAACGTTTTGAAAATTAACTCAGAAATTAAGAAAAGTTGGGGTACCTATAAAATAAAGAAGTTACAAATTCACTCTTACAGTACAACCGGAATAACGAAACGATCGTCATTAATAAATGGAAAAGCCAAATGTTTCTTTTATATCATTTCCAGAAAAGAACTTACTAAAAAAGTGTAAAGTCCAAGTAAAAAGGCATAAAAAAATTGTTGTTTGTGTTCCACAAAAGACAGAAATGAATATTTCATTGTTAATATAAAGTATCATTTATACTCTTGCAGAGTTTGCAGGAGAAATTTCCTGGCACGATTTCGCTAAACAACTGCCATTACTTTAAAATTGTCCTGTGTGATAATAATAAACATTTCTATGAAAAATCGGCAAAGTTAAGCATAAAAATCGTTGTGTATCCTAGCTCCCGAGTTAAGTGTAGCCATTTGTTTATTCACAGCGTTCATTGAAATTTTAACGAACATAAAAAGCAGATAAACAAGGCACCAGAGATTCAACAATAATTCATGTCTTTATCTGCGTAACCGTTCCACGTTTTTGTCAGAATTTAAATGAGCAAATTTGCAAACAAGGTCAGAGAGTCTACAATACGTCGTCGAAAAATGATGCAACAAAGCGAGGAAAAATCGCGCAGTCAGAACCATTTTTAAATTCCTCCGAGCAATGTGTGTCTCCATTATTCTTCTCATTGTACGCAGATTTGTGAACATGTTTACAAATATATTTATGGAGCTATTTTGACGTGAGGTAGCACAGATCTGTCAAACACGGATTTCCACGTAATTTATTTTTGTAATGATGTCACGTGTGCCATATATTTTATGCAAAATATTTCAAACTCCACAGATAAATCCCTGTTATATTTTCACGGTGGAAATTTTCAAAGAAACGATTACTTTTTATCACTTTTCCTTTTAGACATTTTCCTTATAATATGTTTTCTTCTTGTAATGATAAATAACATTTTTGCCCTCCTGAAGTGTAATGGGAACTTTACAATTGTATACACAGCAAGTGTAACCTACATTTTACGCTTACTGTGTTGTAACTTGTCTAACTATGCGGTAAAATAATCAAAATACACTGGACGTTTATGGACATTTAGAAAAGAAATCATCTTTACTATAATAAAGTTCATGTAAAAAAGTACTATCTACATAAGTTATTTTTTTACTTTAACATTTCCTATATTTAAAATTAATTTATATAAACCAAACTCACGGTAGCGACATCTGTCATTATTGTAAAAATCCGCCGTTACCGACATAGTCACCGATCGATATACCTGTCAAATACGCGAGGCGAACATTGCTGAAATGTCAAATATCGACACCTACCTATTATTTATTACGAAGAAAGCATGAGCAAATAAACATATTATCAGTCATAAATAACGTCTATTATTACAAATAAATTTTCGCTAGAATAAGTAGGTACTCTAATGAAGGTAAGTAAAATCAAATTTGGAAATTGACTTAACCCCAGTATTTTGAACTAACCCTTTTCAGAAGTGCAACCTACCTCATTAAAAAAAGTGATTTTCATTATCGTCGGCTAAAAATTTTTATACAATTCTTGTGCGTGAAGTATTTTACAGCGCTCCAGCTAATAAAGCACTCGCCTTAAGGGCTCGTTCCTTAAACAAAGCTGTCGCGCTGTAAAATACAACTTACTAGCACTCGAATATAAATAACTATTTCTTTGTACATTGTTACCTACTAGCTATTATATTAAATCTCGGTATTTCAATCTCCTAACAAAGTTTCTTATAAAATTCTCATACTTAATATAACAAGTGATATGATTTATCACCGATAATATTTTCCAGTGGAACCGAAGATTGCTGCTTCTGTTTTACGAGCAATACTTATTTTATTATTAATCATATCACGAGCTAATATTTAATGAGAGAATATAATGAATTTTTGTTAAAATTAACTGTCAATGTTGAAAAAATCCCTTAGTAACGAATATAAATAAGGTGATAATTTCTTTATTTTTTATCATCGCTAGTGATGCCGCGAGATCTCGCATTTTCGAGATCTCGTCTCGAATTTCTCGAATTTTCGAGACGAGATTAACCTTATTCTCGTCTCAAAATATCGAGACAAGACGAGAGTAATCTCTTCGAGATTTTCTCGAGACGAGAGTAGAAATTCGAGATCTCGATTGTATTATTTTTTTATATTACGTAAATATTTCTAATTAAAATATATAAAATAGCAAAATATTTGTCGGTATGAGTAAATATTAATTGCCTCTTCATTTACATTCATATTTATTTATTAATTTTAGATTTATTGCGTTTCAGTAAAAAGAAAATGCTCAAAAGTTACATCTTACATCTATGGTATACCTACACTTCACGCTAGCCTCAAGTGCCGCCACTATACGAATATAAAATCATAATTACCAATATTAGCGTACAAAACAGATTGCTATACCCAACAACGGGTAATATAGAGTACATATTTTTTGCCTACCATTCAACAGACTTTTGGCCAGTTGCACCAACGTAACGTTCATTAATTGACAATATTGACAAATGAAATGTCAAATGAATTGTTATGTATTGCTGTCAAAATTACGATATACATTTTTACCTCCCGCTACCCTAGGTAAGGGAGGTATAGGGATCGTGCTAAAAATAGCATATAGAGATTTTATATAATAAGCACGTTTTGATGTCTCCAGAATCCGATTTTAACATTTTTACAATAACGTCTGTAGGTATGTATGTGTGTGTGGATCATGTGGACACGATTACTCAAATACTATCAATCAGAAAAATTTGAAATTTTGTATACCCATTCTATACTAATATGGGAAGAGTTCATTAGTTTTTAGTGTATATCGGATAACCGGAAGTATCATTTATACAAACTTTTAACAATTTTTCTTGTAAAAAATTCATTAAATATAATTTTTTAACAACTTTTACTAATTAAAATGGAATATAATGGTTTAATCTTCAATTCTACGATAATAACATTTAGTAAATAACTCTAAATAACTTTAAATATCAATATATAATATAATTTATTTCCATGTATCACCTAGCCTATGCGTCAAACAAAATCATAATTTTAATGACAGGTTTGACATATTTAAACAAATGTCACTGACAGGCAGTAATTATATTAAAATTAATAATGAAACCGTGTTAATGAGAATATAATAGTAAAATATTTTATTAAGGTTTGTAAAAATAATATATTTTCCATCATACTTAAATGTTAGATGAACAGGATGATCTGATTTAAATTTGCTAATTGCTATTTTTTCAGCACTATAAATTAATATTAAATTACAACTACACATTTACGAAATGGATTATGTACGGCGAAGAATTTACAAAGATTGCGTTTTAGAGCACCTAGAAGATGATGCTGATTTTTATAAGAATGTACGTGTGTGACGATTTTTCCTTAAAGCCTATTAAAATATGATCCAAAATTTCTCAAATTTGGTATTTAAAACTCATATATAATTTGAAACAAAATATTAGATTTTAACCATATATGATAAATCAGATGTAGTACTTAATTTGGAGCTCTAACATATTTTTGAGGAAAAACAATAAAACAATCCAAAATTTCGTATTACAGACTTTTCTATTTATTGGACAACAAATTAGATTTTATTTACAAACGATTAACCGGTAATGATACTTTACTTAAAACTCACTGCTATTTTAAACATGGAATTGGCGGGAGGTCATGTGTTGGCCACATCAGATTTTTTGTTTAAGGGTCGTTTAAAATTTAAGCCTTGTTGGTGCAACTGGACATTAGTAAAATAATGTTTTAATCAGTGGCACTCGTTTATTAAATTCATGTTGCTTGTAATTTTAATTTATTTACTATTTCTAATTATAAATTCGAGAAATTCGAGACTCTCGAGTCGAGATCGAGAGGAAGTAAGAAAAAATATGACGAGACGAGATGCAGAGAAATTTCGAATTTTCGAGACGAGACGAGAATGGATTGTTTCTCGCCATATCTCGTCTCGCGGCATCACTAATCATCGCTGTGATAGACATCTTACTAGGGAGATTCTGAATGCTGATTGGTGGAAAACATGTCACGTGATTAATAAATTATATTCTCAGAGTGGAAGACCAGTTAATAACTCTTGTTATTTGGTCATGATAAGTAACCAACTTCAAACATTTAGCAAAGCTCCCACCTATTTTGTTAACCGGCAAATCCTTTTAATAAATTTATTAGCATTGTTTATTAATAAATTTGTCATTCTCTAAAGGGTTTTAGAATCACAGTAATGCACCTTAAATTATTGTTTGAATTTATTTCTCAGCAATTGACAGAATTATGTTCATTATATTCTAAATTTTTAATGTGTTATAACTTATGTATTATACAATTCTTGGTATTGCTTGTGATAGAAGTGTCATCTTCATAATTCACTTAGAGAATATTCCGTTGCTAAAAGCACAACCTTTCACCGCCATGCCTTGTAGAACATGCACCGTTAAATATGAAATTTTCACAACTTCTCTCTGCGCGTCGTGGATCCGTCCGCCCGTCTGATGAAAAATTCTCAAAGAAATACATCATCCGCACCGGTGCAAAAATACGAACGGACATAAACAAAAACAAAATAATTTATGTTATGAATGATTAAAATTGTGACGGCCAGTCTCACACGTCCGTGCAGACGTGAATAATAAATCTAGAGTGCGATGCAGCGGAATATGCACGGGCGGAAATATGATGATTCTTCTTCTACACATGTCCCACAATGTCGGAAGGTCAAAGCCATCTTGTATCTCATAAATTTTGGGGTAGCGCACTATGACCTTTCAGATATATCTTACATTTTTCTACCGTATTTTATTTCTTAATCTTCTAAAAATTGTTGCCGGCATTTGAAATATCTAAGTTTTCGGCTTCTTCTTGATAAAATCATTGAAATAAATGGATTCTACTTTTTTAAATCTTATTTAGAGTAGGTATTTTAATTCTTTTACCTTTTCTTTCAACTATAGCCTTTACAGTATGATTTCACATTAACGAAAACTGATTTCACGCAAATGAAAATTAAATTCACGGCAACAAATATGATTTCACATTAACGAGAAGTGATTTCATATAAAAGAAACCTAAATTCACAGTAACAGAAACTAAATGAAAATAATTCTTAAACCCCTGGTAACTTATTCTCGCTACTAGTATAGTTAATTGTTGCATTCAAGTTTCATCGTTATTTTAATCAAGTCTTATCATTGTTGTAATTAAGGTCTATCATTGTTATAATCAAATTTAATATGTAGTTGTTTTTTACCTTCCGTCAAAAGGAAGGTATTGTCTTTTGTCAAAAAATTCGGTGGTGAGTTTTTAATGAATAAGCACGTTTTAAAATCCCTATAATACGATTTTATTAATTTTACATTGATGTCTGTATATATGTGTGTGTGTATGTGTGTGTGTGTGTGTGTGTGTCTGTGTGTGTGTCCGTGTGTCCGTGTGTGTGTGTGACAAATTTTTCTCCGACGATAACTCCAAAACTACAATTCTAAAAATTATGATTCTTTCGTATTCCTCTTCTTTACAACCATATGAAGAGCTGATTAGATTTTGGTTATAATTGGTCAACCGGAAGTACCCTTATTCGAAGTTTTTCTGGAAAAAACGCAGTTAAATATCATTTTTCGACATTTTATCATTAATATGAAAGAAAATCTTATTCTCTGTACGATTTGATTATACATTTTCCTTCATATTCAATAAATATAGAGTTATAGAGAGATTAAGAGAGGTTAACTTTCAAAAATCAGTCTGCTTTGAAAAATTATGGAAACAGCAGATATACTCAAAAAATTCTAATTGACAGATGTCATTGTCAAGTGCAAAACCAAAGTGGAAAGTATAGGATCAGAAAATAACATAAGTGACAGAGTGTCCTTCGCAAGTGACTTGCAGTTTCAATGCCGGGAGTACGAGGAAGGCCAAAGAGAAGATGGAAGGACTGGTAGCAGAATATTTGAGAGAGGAAGAACTGTGTGAAAACGATGCTTTATATAATATTTTTTATTTATTTAATATTTTTCAAGTTTGTCAAAATATAGCTACAATTTTAAAATTAATTGTAGGCTTTTATTTTCTTTGGCCACACACATAGGAGGTTAACTTTAAAAATATTACTATTATTTACTCATACACTAATTTATTACAGAATTATGTTTTTATGAGAAAATTATTACTTATTAAATTATTTGAAATGAGGAAGTGTACGCCTTGGTGCAACATTTTTATTAATTAACTTTAAGTCGTAAAATCTTAAGTGTAGTCTTGTTGTCTATAAAATGAAACAATGGGTTTTCTTGTTCAGCAGTGAATGTGTTTCGCTTTTATACGCAGTTTTCCCACTAATTATAAGAAATCTGATGTTGTCAACACAATCCCTCTCGCTATTTAATTTTTATTAATTTAAATATATGCCTACATATTTACTAATACTGTATTAAGTTTCTTTGCATATAACTATTGCTTTATTTACTATTTTCTTATTAAAATTTCACCATTATTAATTTGAAATTATTAGTTTTTTGACAGTGACATACATAGCCAAAATAGTAACTATAGCTAAAGTAAAACTTTACAGACTCGTATCTCAAAATTTAATTTTACGTACTCATCTGTCAAATTTGACAGTACTTTTTTGTTACCATAGCCATCTCCATCGCAACAGCTACCATTCTTTTGGGGTCCTGTAATATCGATTGATATTTTTTATTATTGTAATCAAGTTTCCATTATTGTAAATAAGCATTTCTTTTTTGTAATCAAAATTTCTTTATTTAAGGATTTCTTTGTTTGTAAAAAAAAAAATACAAAATCAAATCAATATTATTTTAATCCAATGTAGCGGGGCCCCTAAAAAGCGCGGGGCCCATAGGCAATTGCCTACTCTGCCTAATGGGTAATCCGGCACTGCTTAGCAAGGGTAGCGGGAGATAAAAATTACTTTGTCTTCATTTATATTTATATGTATATTATTTTTAATAGCTTTTTTAACATTGCCTAGTGCTTACAGCCTAACGTAATTACCAATGTATAAAATTTAAGGTGAGAATTCAATTTAATATAAAATTTTGGTCATAAGATGATGGGTTGGGCTTTGGGTTTAAATACTACTGATATAAAATTTATAACTATTTCCAATATTCAAATAGCATCTCATCGTCATCCACCATGATGAATAATAATCTTGTTCATAAAGTATAAGCACTTTTATTTCATCTCCCTACTTCGTGCTATTTATTAGTAAACTAAATATTTACTACTAAGGTAACAAATTCCTCTTTCTCGCTGCTTTCCATCATTTCCCACTTTAGAATTGCACACATATTTGTGTTGTAGGTTGACACGAAGGCTCTGTGTTAAGTACAGTGTGAAATATGAAGTGTGGACCACAAAACTTGTGATGTGGTTGTGTCAGATGAAACCCGGATTTGCGAAGGTACGGAATGGCAAAGGTAAGTTTTCCGCAGCTTTCACGATGATGAAGTCCTGAAAAGGACTCCATAACGTAGATTTTATTAATATTACATAAACTTGAAATAAGGTCCAGGGAAGTGGATATACGTACAAGCGGTTAGTTATTACAGTGGATGAATTTTAGAAGAATTATATTTCTGAATTAGTAAAAACATTGACTGGTAATACAATACAGAGTAATCGAAACGAACTGATTTAGTTGGCAATGACAAAAAATTACTTGAAATTGGTAACACTGATACAAAATTTCTGCATACATACAATTCTAATTATATCTATTTTTCTTTGTATGAAGAAGTTCATAAATGTAAGAGATTCTTCCAATTCATTAGCAAGATTGGCGGTATTTCTGATGGATATATGCATTTTACCTACAATTTTAAATATTTAATTAATAAAACAATAAGAACGATTAAATGTACTTTCCAGTAAAAGCTTTCAGAATGTCACTAAAACTGTTGATTTTTTACACTGACATTTGTCATATACGAACTATGTTATAGACATTTGAATTTGTCAACTGGTTTTCTTAGTGCCTTAGTCTCTGCGATTAGATTATTCTATATATTACAGTGCCTTTATCTCTAAATTTATACAAGATATAATAAAAAATTTAAATTTATCAGATGTACAATTTTATGTTTTTCAATAATAGTAATAACAAAAATTTTCAAAAATTAATATTTAGAAGATTTTTTTAAAGAAACTATTACTTTCGGTTGTCCAATTGTTACCAAAATTTAATCAGCTCTTCCCAGAAATGTCATATTTAGGAAACTGCAGTTAAATATTTTTTAGCTCTTTTTCTCTTTGAGAAACCGTGGTTCCAACATCCACACATCCACATACACACACTCACACACACAATCGGATTATAGGGACCTTAAATCCTTAAAACGTGCTTATCCACTAAAATCTGGATATGCGAATATGCGTTTCTCTTACCCACGTATTTTTATTTCTTATATTACCCATAAGCTGTTCCTTTGTATTTTTTGAATAATCTAATTAGAAAAGATATACAATAGGGAAGAAATTAATCTTGAGACCCAAAGGCTGCTATTATTTTGCAAACATGTTTTATGATATTTCTTAAATGTTTTATTATTTGTCGCACATAATAACCCTGCAGGTATTAGTTTTTCAAGAACTAAATTACGTCTGAATTCCTAGCTTTATAAAGATGTGAAATTACAGCTATAATTTGAACTATAAAACCTACTTACTTCCGGATATCAAAGTAAATTTATAACTAATAGTAACTTTATTATTAGTACTATAAATTATGCTCCATCAGAACATTATAAATATCTTATCGAATTAACATCTTATGACTCATATGAAATTGCATGCTCTAACATAAAATTATACTAGATAAAATAAAATTTATTTCAAGCTGGGATAGTACGTACCTTTGTATATCTGCATTTAGTATAATAGATTATACAACTCCAACTTAGCTAGTTTGAATTTACTCAGAATGTATTAACATTTATGCAGCATACATTAACGGCTAATTTTACTGAAATACGTAAAAATAAATCTATCGGTTTATTTATAAAAATGTCACATTTTAAATGTAATAAAAATGAAGGTCGCAAATCATTTTTTTTTCTTCAATTGTTTTTGAGTTACGCCTGTCCGCGTAATTTTTTAAATGGGAACCTATTAATTTTACTCTACCATTCGATAGAGAGTTTTTTTCTCTTTACAACGGTATGTTTGTTTTTTTGTTTTTCAATTTATTTTAATAACATTTTTACAAGGAAAAACACCGGTTTAAGTATTTACGAATAGTAGGTACATCTAAGATAGACAAAATTATTTCCAATAAAGTTGTCGGTCACAATCTTATCATTAAAATTAAATTAATAACTAAGTAAATTACATCGCTCGAGTTTGTTTATCGCTTCGCTTTTGTATATCTTAGCTGTACCTACTAATAATAATAATAATAATAATAATAATAATATTTATTGCACATAAAAGCACAATAGGATTTGTTTCAGCTTCAACAGCTGATTTTCAAACAAACCCTGAAGTGAGTACATTTCACATTATATAAAAAAAACACTAAGTTGTTGTGAGCAACATATGGTACAAATAACAATTTGGCAATGTGAACATAGACAACAAATTACATTACATATTGATAAATAATTTACATAAACAGTACATTATAAAATAATAAATAGATAAAATCAGATAGGTAAAAAAACACATCACGAATAAAATTTTTACACAAAGAAAACAAAACATTTGTACATAACACAATATAAAATAATAAATATGTGATAAATAAATAAAATCAGATGGGTGAAAGACACACCACGAATAAAATTTTTAAACAAAGAAAAACAAGACATTTGTACCGATCACTATAAAATAATAAATACATAATAAATAAATAAAATCAAATCAGATGAGTAAAAAAAACACACCACGAATAAAATTTATAAACAGAGAAAACAAAACATTTGTACAGATCAGACTAGCTTCACTCTTGTTATTAGTCGAGCGTCAATTCAATTGTGTATTTATAAAAGAAAGAGGTTATTTGTACAGTCTGCAAAAAAATCTTGAATGTTATAATACTCTTTGGTAATTAATATCAGTTTTACAGCTTTTATTATTGAATTGTGAGATCCACTTTTTAGATTTACAGGTAAAGCGTTGTAAATTTTAATGCCAACATATTCACAAGTATATTCATAGGCGCAGGTTCTATGTTTGGGTACACGAAGAGTTGTATTTGTTTGTCGAGTGGAATACTGTGAATTGAGGGTGGTGAAATTGCTGAAATTTTTCAAGACAAACTTAATAATTTCTAGAATGTAAATTGAAGGTACAGTTAGAATGCCTAATTTTTTAAACTGACCTCTACACGAACTCAAAGGATGTAGTTTTGAAATAATACGTAATGCTCTCTTTTGTACAATAAATACGTCATATATAGATGATGGAGTACCCCATATGATGATGCCGTATGTGACAATTGAGTAAAAGTATCCGTAATAAATAATTAGAAGACTGGGTGTGTCAAACATAGAAGTTAGTGTTCGGAAACAGTAGCAGCACTTATTAAGTTTATTTATTACGTAGGAAGTTTGCGTATTCCACTTGGTATCCTCATCGAAGAAAACGCCGAGACATCTAGTAGAATCAACTTGGGAAATATGAAGTTCTGCCGGAGTTACATCCACTTTGCTAGAGGCATTTAAGAAGAATTGAGAACATGATGTTTTAGTTAGATTCAGGGATAACTTATTGTTGTCACACCACTGGATGATGTCATTCACAGTATTATTTATGAGTTCACTTGAAAAGTCACTTTTTTTACAAGACACTAGAAAGTAGGCATCGTCTGCATATAATACACAAGATGTGTTTTTCACTGAGGATGGAAGATCATTAATATACACTATACTACTATTCGTAAATTATTAAAATAAATTGAAAAAAACAAAAATACTGTTGTAAAGGGAGAAAAACGCTCTATCGAATGGTAGAGTAACAGGTTCCTATTTAAAAAAATTACGCGGACAAGCGTAACTCAAAAATAATTGAAGAAAAAAAATTCTAGTATTCTCAAATGCAGATCAAAATTTCTTAAAAAACTTTTGTATTGAACATAATTTCCTAAAATGAATATTAACGACAATAAATCGCCGTCTCCATACTTTTAACTAACCCTGTAGACAGTGCAGCGCTTTAAAGTGATCAAACAATGCCATTGTTGCAATCAATTTTATCATTGTTGTAATCAAGTTTTTTGAAGTTCCTATTTATTTAATATTAAGTTCAGAAAGATATTCCAATATATTAAACATATAACAATGTAATTTATGCAGTTTTAAAATTAATGGTAGAAAGAGAACATTAGCAACTTTTTTGACGAATCCCAATGCTGTGGGTACGAAATGCAGTGAAGTTATGTGCAAGTAATATTATGAGACGGCTTATAAATGACCTTGAATAATCATCTTACGAGTACCATTTCTCAATTTGAAACCTTGAAACCGCAAATGTAAGTGCAAGACACAAATTGCAATTCCTAGTCGTAAAATCTTTTCCGCGATATATAAAACAAAACAATCAGTGTATAATAACAGGCCTGCTTTGATATCAGTGGTGCAGTAACCGACACTAGGTGCCTGGGGCGCGCTTAGAAGAGAACAGAAGGAATCTATGATAAATGTCTGAAAAACGAACAGCGCGAATCCGACGCGGTATTGTTGTTTGTCATGCCTTCTGCCCTCTAGATTTCCTCTAGAGTTCATTAAACCAGAGCATGTCCGTGGATATGATAGGATAGTGTAGTGTAGAATGAACTAGGGACCGACACTGAGAAATCGTTTCCTTATACGTAATGAGAGAAGTGAACACTGAACTTTTAATCAGCAAAGCTAAATGGCAAAGGTATTAGTAGTTCAGGGATAGATGATTCAAAAGTATTGTTTCTTTGATGATATAAATGTTAATTTTCAAATATTCAAAGTTTATTTAGTATCAGTAGTACGAACAACTCTGAGTTGTTAGGAACTCTGATTGATTGACATGTTGAGAAATCTTGGCCTCTCTGTTCAACAATGTCGTACTACTGTTGATGAAACTTAGTTCTCGAAATACGTATTTAGTTTTTACTAGTTTTTACTAAAATTAATATTAAGGTTAAATGAGCGCAAATTGTTAAATAAAAAGAATTACACGATTTTTGATAGAACAGAAAATTTCGATGAAAAATCATGTAAATTCAAACGGCTGTAACACGAGATCCGATGATGTAAAAAAATTATGCTAGAAATGAGAAGAAATATAATTTCACGCTGAATACAGACTCTTATTGTACGTTATTCTATCTTCAACCGTGTATGAGTGGTGCATGAAAATATGAATGGTTTTTGTCAATTCTAGCACTGATTTTCTTGGACGACCGACTTTTATATTAGATTTAACACTTCCATACTATGAATTTCTTTCTTCAAAATCTTTGATACGTCACTTTCACTGATATTTTAAGTTTTTGAAATATCGCATTGTTTCACACCATCTTTATGGAACTGTACTAACTTTTCTCGTAAGTCGTCAGAAACATATATTTATATTTACCCACCTTAACATCAACTCACTAAATAAATGACAAAATACAACAGAAAGTAAGACGATTAAAATTATATTATTGATATGTTTCCAAACTTTTGTCAACCGAAAAAACAAGTATTTTCTGTTTCACTTAAATCGTACAATTTCAAAAGATTTCTTATGAGTTTATTCTTCGATATACTGACTTTAGAAAATTAGATTCAAATTTGCGAGAACTATAAACATATTTAAAAAATCTGTTATGGCCAGCACAAGACCTCTCGCCATTTCCATATAAGGCTATATAAGTATTGTATTGTACTTCTCTATCGAACCGTCGATTTATAACAAAAAATTACAGAACTTTAACCAAATATTGTTTTTTATTATATTTAGCATGTCTTCTGCACACATATAATTCTAATTATATCTATTTTTCATTGTATGAGGGAGTTCCTATATGTCTTCCAATTCATTAACCATTTTACCTATAATTTCAAATATTTCATTAATAAAATAATAAGAAAGATTAAATAAACTTCCCAGAAAAAGCTATCAGAAAGCCACTAAAACTGTTGATTTTTAACACTGACATATGTAATTTTCAAACTATGTTATAAACATTTGAATTTGTCAAGTCGTTTTCTTAGTGCTTTAGCCTCTGCGATTAGAATCTGCTATATATTATAGTGTCTTTATCTCTAAATCTATACAAGATATAATAAAAATTTTAAGTGTATTAGATGGAGAATTTTGTTCTTCAATATTTGTAATAACAAAAATTTCCAAAAAATTATATTTAGAAGAAATTTTTTAAGAAACTACTACTTCCGGTTGTTCAATTGCTACCAAAACCTTTTCAGCTCTTCCCAGGAATGTCAGATTGAGGAAACTGCAGTTAAACACACACACACACACACACACGCACACACAGAGAGAGACATCATTTTAAAAATGTTATAATCGGATTCTAGGAACCTTAAAATCGTGCTTATTCATTAAAATCTGAACATGCGAATTTTAGCATGAATCCAATACATCTTTTAGCGAGAGGTAAAAAAAATTATGAAATATTTAAAACTTTCCATACTTTTGTCTGCCACTGTATATTAGAGTTGACAACATCTCAACAATTATTTAACAGGAAAAGAAGATAAAAATCTGTTTACTCTACATTTATAAAGGCCATCATTTCTCAAATTGAGTGAAATGAAGAAGATAGTTATTATAGCAGTTCTGGGTTAACTGCGGGTTAAATATTTCTAATTGCAAATTTTCCGACATTGTAATTAGATAATTACTTCATTACCCACAATTCTAATAATTGCTCTACTTATTCTCGTCTTATAATCTGTGAAATTTACTCGCTTTTAAGGAAAATTTAATCTAAAAAAATGTCCCGCTTTATCTGAGAAACGGAAGACAAGAGAATTAATATCGTCTCTCGTGATTAGTTTAATAACAGGCATTATTTTAAGCTCCATTTACATTTAATCATAGCATTTTCCACAACTCATGCTCGTTAAATTAACCTAGTCTATTACGCTTTCTCTTAAATACTGTTGTTATAATTAATGAATAGATTCATGACCTGGTACATACTCAGCGAGCGATGATTACCTAATAATCTTACATTTTTGTAAATTAGATGGTGATAGAAAAAAGTGTATCACTTTTCTTGCGCAAGTCTAACAAATTTTACATCATTTTTCAAAGTGCTGATATTGAACCGTTAACTAATTTTTGAAAAGAATGATAAAAAATCTGTTGTGGCCAGCACAAGACCTTCCGTCAATTCGATGTATTTTGTACAAATCCCATACCAAAAGGTCCTTGGAACATATTCTATATAATATCATGTAAAATCGAACACGAACACATACTATTTTTTACAAATTCCATAACAAAAGTTCATTTGCAGAGGTTCTATAAATCCAATAAAATTATAACAAACGTACACTAAGTAAAATGCACTTGACACTTCCTTCATTTATTCTTCAGTTTTCCCCTATTTTATTACGGGTCGCTGTTTCCTCTTCTCTTCTACTCATTCCTGTACAACTCATCTTCTTCACACATTCCTTCCTTTCTCAAGTCTTCTGCGATACAGTCGTTCCATCTTCTCTTTGGCCTTTCTCTGCACGT
Organism: Ophonus ardosiacus; assembly: GCA_943142095.1. Taxonomy (NCBI): domain Eukaryota; kingdom Metazoa; phylum Arthropoda; class Insecta; order Coleoptera; family Carabidae; genus Ophonus; species Ophonus ardosiacus. Next base: position 2,584,311 of record OW964832.1, on the reverse strand, counting down.
CACTTGCGAGGAACACTATGACATACCAATTTTAGATTCTATACTTTCCATATTTGGTTTAGCACTTGCAACTGACATCTGTCAATTAAATTTTTTTTAAATTATCAGCTGTTTCCATGATAAATAGCAATGCTAACTAATTTTTGAAAATTAATTTCTTTATAACGCTTTAAATCTACATCTATTGAATATGAAGAAAAATGTATAATCAAACCATATAGAGAAGAGTATTTTCTTTAATATGTATTATAACAAAATGTCAAAAAATAATATTTAACTGCGTTTTTTTAAGAAAAACTGTTAAAAACTTCAAATTAGGGTACTTCCGGTGGATCAATTATAACCAAAATCTAATCAACTCTTCATATGGTTGTACAGAAGAGGAATACGAAAGAATTATAATTTTTAGAATTGTAGTATTGGAGTTATCGTCGGAGAAAAATTTGTCACACACGGACACACATACACACACACACACACACACACGGACACACACACACACACACACACATACATACAGACATCATCTTAAAAATTGTATATTCGTATTGTAGGGACCCTAAAACGTGCTTATTCATTAAAAACTCACTACCGAATTTTTTGACCAAAGACAATACCTTCCTTACCTAAAGGTGACGGAAGGTAAAAAGATTGAATTTTTATGCGTTATATGAAAAGAAAGAGAGTTTCATGCTGAATACAGACTCTCATCGTCCATTATTCTATCTTCAACCGTGTATGAACATGGTGGAGTTAATAACATAGTGTTGAGATGTATTTCTCCCTCTGGTACGGTACCGATTGTAAAAATTGTACTAAAAATTGACCGTTTTTACCTTCCGTCAAAAGGAAGGTATTGTTTTTGGTCAAAAAATTCGGTGATGAGTTTTTAATGTATAAGCACGTTTTAGGGTCCCTACAATACGAATGTACTATTTTTAAGATGATGTCTGTATGTGTGTATGTGTGTGTGTCTGTGTGTGTGTGTCTGTGTGTGTGTCTGTGTGTGTGTGTGACAAATTTTTCTCCGACGATAACTCCAAAACTACAATTCTAAAAATTATGATTCTTTCATATTCCTCTTCTTTACAACCATATGAAGAGCTGATTAGATTTTGGTTATAATTGGTCAACCGGAAGTACCCTTATTTGAAGTTTTTAACAGTTTTTCTTAAAAAAATGCAGTTAAATATTATTTTTTGACATTTTCTTAATATATTTATTAAAGAAAATACTCTTCTCTATATGGCTTGATTATTCATTTTCCTTCATATTCTATAGATGTAGAGTTAAAGCATTAGAAAGAAATTAATTTTCAAAAATTAGTCAGCTTTGTTATTTATCATGGAAACAGCTGACATAATTATTCAAAAAAATTTAATTGACAGATGTCAGTTGCAAGTGCAAAACCAAATATGGAAAAAAGTATGGGATCTAAAATTGGTATGTCATAGTGTTGCTCGCAAGTGACACGCAGAGAAAGGCCAAAGAGAAGATGGAAGGACATTACTTAGTGTAGTTTATGTTATAATTTTATTGGATTTACAGAACCTTTTCAAATGAACTTTTGGTATGGAATTTGTAAAAAATAGTATGTGTTCGTGTTCGATTTTACATGATAGTATATAGAATCTGTTTCAAGGACTTTTTGGTATGGGATTTGTACAAAATACATGGAATTGACGGAAGGTCTTGTGCTGGCCACAACAAATTTTTTATATAGTAATATACTGGAGAAAGTAATACTACCATTTGCTGAAGAAGAAATGCCTTTGCGATGGCGTTTTTAGCAGGACAACGATCCAAAGCATTCATGAAAATTGTTAAAGAATGGTTTCTTGAGAAAAAAAATTAATGTTTTAAAATGGCCTTCTCAATCTCCAAACTTAAATCCTATAGAGCAACTTTGGGATCACTTAGATCGAGTGTACTCGATGCCCCGAACATGTTAAGGTGTACGTACTGCAAACTGTTATGTAACGAAATACTAATCATTTTTACCTTCCGTCACCTTTAGGTAAGGAAGGTATTGTCTTTGGTCAAAAAATTCGCTGGTGAGTTTTTAATGAATAAGCACGTTTTAGGGTCCCTACAATACGAATTTACTATTTTTAAGATGATGTCTGTATGTATGTGTGTGTGTGTGTCCGTGTGTGTGTGTGTGCGTGTGTGTGTATGTGTGTCCGTGTGTGACAAATTTTTCTCCGACGATAACTCCAATACTATAATTCTAAAAATTATAATTCTTTCGTATTCCTCTTCTGTACATCCATATGAAGAGTTGATTAGATTTTGGTTATAATTGATCCACCGGAAGTACCCTTATTTGAAGTTTTTAACAGTTTTTCTTAAAAAATGCAGTTAAATATTAGTTTTTAACATTTTGTTATTATATTTATTAAAGAAAATACTCTTCTCTATATGGTTTGATTATTCATTTTCCTTCATATTCAATAGATGTAGAGTTAAAGCATTATAAAGAAATTAATTTTCAAAAAATAGTCAGCTTCGCTATTTATCATGGAAACAGCTGACATAATTATTTAAAAAAATTTAATTGACAGATGTCAGTTGCAAGTGCAAAACCAAATATGGAAAAAAAGTATAGGATCTAAAATTGGTATGTCATAGTGTTGGTCGCAAGTGGCACGCAGAGAAAGGCCAAAGAGAAGATGGAAGGACATTACTTAGTGTAGTTTATGTTATAATTTTATTGGATTTATAGAACCTTTTCAAACGAACTTTTGGCATGGAATTTGTAAAAAATAGTATGTGTTCGTGTTCGATTTTACATGATATTATATAGAATCTGTTCCAAGGACCTGTTGGTATGGGATTTGTACAAAATACATGGAATTGACGGAAGGTCTTGTGCTGGCCACAACAGATTTTTTTTATTTTTACCTCCCGCTACCCTAGGTAAGGGAGGTATATGGATCGTGCTAAAAATCGCATATAGGGATTTTAGTGAATAAGCACGTTTTGATGTCCCCAGAATCAGATTTTAACATTTTTACAATAATGTCTGTGGGTATGTATGTATGTATGTGTGTGTGTATGTGTGTGTGTGTGTGTGTGTGTGGATGTGTGGATCCTGTGAACACGATTACTCAAATATTATCAATCAGAAAATTTTGTATACGCATTCTATACTAATGTGGGAAGAGTTGATTAGTTTTTAGTATATATCAGATAACCGGAAGTATCACTTATACAAGCTTTTACCACTATTTCTTGAAAAATTTGCATTGAATATAATTTTTCAGCAACTTTTACTATTAAAAATATAATATAATGGCACAATCTTCAATTCTACGATAATATAACTTTAAAAAACTTTAAATAATTTTAAATATAAATTTATAAAATAATTTATTTTTGTACATCATCTGACCCATGCGTCAAACAAAAACATAATACTTTAATAAAATATTGACGTATTTCAGACGTATAAACAAATGTCACTGTCACATTTACATTAATAATGAAACCGTGTTAAGAAGAATTTATTAGAAATATGTTTTCAAAATGTCAAATATTGGTTTACAACTACACATTTACGTCATGGATCATGTATAGCAAACAATTTACACAGATTGCGTTTTTAGAGCACTTGGAAGTTGATGATGATTTTTCGAGGATTATCTTTTTCTTTGGTGAGACACATTTTCTCTTCTCTGGGTATGTTAATAAGCAAAATTGCCAGATATGGGCAGAGGAAAATCTTCATGTGATTTACGAGGTACCATTTCATGTCTAAATGAGATTGTTTGGTGCGCATTATGGTCAGGTGGCGTCATTGGAACTTACTTTTTCGAAAATGATGAAGGTCGACCTGATATAGTTGATGGTGAGCGCTATAGGCCCATGATAATCGATTATTTTTGGCACGAAATTAATTTCGTATTACAGACTTCTATTTATTAAAACAACAAATTAGATTTTGTTTACAAACGATTAACCGAAACGGAAAAATATACTTTACTTAAAGCTCTACTATTTTAAACATGGACTTTGCGGGAGGTCATGTGTTGGCCACATCAGATTTTTTTATTACTAACTAATGAATTTCTTTCTGTACTTTTTTCCACGGGATTTTCTTCAAATATGAGTATTGTTATTAATTATATATTAAATGTTAAATATACATATTTAAATCTGTTCTATATAATATACTACTATTTATATTATTATTTACTTATCAACAGAAATGTTAACTAAAATTACGTCGTGAAAATAAAAAAAATTCCATACTTTTGTCCACCAATGTATGTACGTACTATTACTTATTTATACATATAATTTATTGTTTAGCACCAAATCAAAACGACTATGTGAATTTTAAAAGGGAAGATAAGATACTCGTCGCATCGTAAGTGGAAGGGAACTCTTAGAAAAGCTCCCCATTATTTGTAGTACGCCACAGAATCCTCTGTAACAGAATATGTATCTCATTATTTACCTAGCTAAAAACAACGAACCAAACTCACAAATAACAAGTTGTGAACTTTGAGCTCCTGTTAATAGTTTCGATAATATTAATTGATTAAGTTTATAGCATTATTAAAACTAAGAAGTTTGCGGACCTTTGACTCTTGAATAATTAAAATTCTTATCTGCTATAAAGTCCCTTTACTTTTCAATTGGGTTAAGTAATAACACAACTAATATGAATAGTTATTTACGCCGAAAGTTGTAAATGTCTTTCAAGAGATAAGACATAAATTGAATCTATTCTAAATACAATAAAGGTAATCAAGTTAAGGCTAAATTAATGACGTCCATTATAGTAATAATAAATTAAGATATAATTGTTTTGGTATACATAAAGTGTACGTTAATATGAAAGCAGTAGGTAGGCCGATGCTACGTTCACTCAGTATAATTAAAATTACTTTTTATGTTTAAATTATATACCTTCACTCATTTAACATTAATTAAATTACTTTCAAGCTATTGAAAAAACTAGTTTTACTTTTACCTGCTCATAATATTTATTATTATAGATATTAATTATAATTAGCTAAATATACGAGCCCTATTTGTTAAATTCATTCTTGGGACTTAAATGTTATTATTTCTAATAATAACGGAGAAATATTTTATTTTCTTTTATATTATATTTCTAGCTAAACATAAATATTTAACAGTAAAATAATAACTCAAATTTATTATTAAATTTCAATTATTTATCAAGAATGGATAGTTCTTCGATTATTCTTAAAAATTACCGAAATCTTTTATAGGATTTTATTTTTAAACTCAAACAATTGACATCAATTATTTTCACACTTTGTGTTTCTTATATTCTTAGTAAAGCTATGAATTATTTCGTTTGATATTAAAACAACAAAATATTTCAGAAAATATCTCTTGCTATGTAGCACAAGAACCACAAAATATCTATTATTTTTAAAATAAATACCGAATATATATATATATATATATATATATATATATATATATATATATATATACAGGGTGTCTCAATAAGCTTGCTCACTATTGGTAACTTTTTTATTTGAAGAGATACAAGGTTGGTTAAATTAGCAAAATTGTGCCATTTTATATTAGAAAATTAGTCATGTAGACAAAATAAAAATTGTGTCAGCGGTTCCCAAAATTTGGGACAGAATATATATTTTTTAAATGGAACTATATATTTTTTATTATCTTATTAAAAAGAGTATTTTTTTCTCTTTCCAATAAGGTAATGTTGTTTATGTACAATTTTTTCTAATAAACGAGTTATTTACGTTTAAAAATAAAAATTATCTTTTATTAGTTTAGGTCAAGTAAACTATGGAAACAATTGTCTTTTATAAAATTATTATTTTATTAATTTATTTTACAGTAATAACAAAACAAAGAAAATATTCAAATTGAAAGCCATTATTTCTTTCGCACGTTTAAACTCTTTTGGAAAGAGAGCCGACCGTTCTACGTAACTGGTGTCTAGATATAACTTTCCATATAGCATGATCATATCTAACTTTTCTTCATTTGTAAAGTTATTAAACATTATTAAACACAGAGAACTTTACGGGAGAAATTATTAAACGTCAAACAAACAAAGAATCAATTGTTTTCATGGCTTACTTGACTAAAAAACTAATAAAATAGTTTACAAAATTTAAATTTTTAACCGTAAATAACTCGTTTATTTGAAAAAATTGTACATAAACAACATAACCTTATTGGAAAGAGAAAAAAATACTTTTTCCAATAAGATAATAAAAAATATATGGTTCCATTTAAAAAATATATATATTGTCCCAAATTTTGAGAACCGCTGACACAAATTTTATTTTGTCTATATGACCAATTTTCTAATATAAAATGGCACAATTTTGCTCATTTAATCAACCTCGTACCTCTTCAAATAAAAAAGTTACCAATAGTGAGCAAGCTTATTGAGACACCCTGTATATATATATATATATATATATATATATATATATATGCGCTAAATAAACCAAAATATTAGGGACCAGGCCATCTAATATGGATTAGGGCCACTCTTAAAACTACTTTCTGCATACAAGCTGCATACAAGCTGATAAAGGCATCAACTTTAGTTTACAGAACTTTAAAGGAAACAAATCAGGAACTAATTGAGACAAAAACTTATGCCTATGATTATTAAGTCTTTTGAATAGAGATTTCCGAATTATTTTATCATATCTTCAGCGCCTTCTAGTAATTTACATGAGTCAAGTTCCGACGACAATCTAAGAAAAAACTAACATCTCGAAAAGGTGTTTAAGATTGTAAAATCACATTTTCGCTTGCAATTTTTCTATACACCTTAACCTAACCTGCATATAAGTGCTTGAAAAACTAGAGACGAGTTTCGTGCGTTAGTTTAGAGAAATATATAAACTAAGTAGTAAGTTTCATCTTTTTATAAAATTCTTAGAAGTTTTATTAAACGATTATCTAGATCAAAACATTGTGAAGTCAACAATCTGGTCGCATTTTATAAAATTTCTAGTCGTTTTATAAAAAGACGAATTTTACAATCTCCCTACGACATATGTATTCTTCTTTCTAATTGAACATCTTTTTCCTTTTACCGTTGTTAAAAGTAATTTTTTTAACGGTTACTTAGTAACTTAAAAATGACATTTTATGAGGTATCTTGTTAAACTTAATTACTTTTAACAGTTGCAAACCAAGCCTACTTGCCATTAATATTGAATCTCCTTTGACTATATTGCCGCGATTTTATAGGTAGTAAATCTAATGTTCTTCCGTAATAGCTGCGCTTCTTCAATTATTATAACAGATGAGTCATTTTCTTCACTTTGTATTAGCTTTGGTACATCTAAAATGTACAATATCAGTGTCAACTAAACAGGCGCTTGCTATACATGTATTTCATCCACTGAAATATATACTAACTGGAATGCGCGTACGAACCGTGACTGTGAAGCATATTGAAAGCCTGCTGCTGGAGTAGTCGGCAAACATCGAGACAGTTCGTGAGTAGACGGAAGCCTGCAGCTGGAGTAGTTGGCAAACATCGAGACAGTTCGTGAGTAGACGGAAATTATTTCGTGTGGCGCATGTTTAAATAAATGAAGCTTAATATGAAAACAAAGCGATCAGCTATGATAGGAGTTATTCGGCTAGGTTCGGTTCGGCACGAACAGGACCAGCCATTATCGTTCAATGAGCTTCAGTGCAGCGTACGCTGATAGGTAGAGTATGCGAGTTCCAGTTAGTATATATTTCAGTGATTTCATCATATATCCTTCAGAAAAACCGCTATTCTCGTCAATGAATTGGAAGAATCTCAAAGATTTAGAAGAGTAGGAGAAAACTTGTTCATAGAATGAATTGAAAAATTAAGAACAGATGTAATTAGAATTTTTTGGGTGTACCAGAAACACAACAGATTTTTAAATAATTCTTCAAGAGCAGGTGACGATTTTGAAATAATGGCTATTAGTAAAAACAAAACAAAAATGAGAATTATTTTGAAATGAAAATACCCTAGTGTACTGAAGATTTTGTTGAACACTTCTTGTCAGCAAACAAATTGCAAATGTTATTGTAGTAAGATTTAAAATTTCATAGTATTTCCATCATCAAGTTGGAGAAAACTGCAAACTAGATGCTTATAAATGCATACTACTTTTCATTGTGTTCACAGAAAAATTCAAACCGTTTGATTTGCAATTAGTTTGAAACCGGGCATGCGCTTCTGATCTTGAGCTCCAACCGTTTGTAAATCATTATATGAACTAAGCTTACGCAAACTGCCCTTTATACACAAAATTTTTGATCACGAGTTGTGTGCTCCATATTGTACTTTACTTACTACGTCGAAGTTCATAACATCATAAACATAACAAAAAATTTCAATTTACTCGATCACTAACGATACATAATTCAATACAAACTGAAGAATTTAATGAGATACTTAAACGCATTTTAAACATAAACGACAACATCATTACTCACAGCACAATTAGCAAGATAACAAGTTGTCGAAAACAAAATGCAAGAGCAAACAGAAAACGAAGATCGAGAAGGCGTCGAAAGGAAAAATAAAAGAACCCGCGACCGCGAAACAAAACTGAAATATGAAGTGACGAAGCAATCAAAAGAGATTAAATCTTCTTCGTAGGTCCAGCGCGAATAACCGGGAGCTTAGCCAGATACGTATAGGACGAGAAGAGACGTCGGTTTTGGCAGCAAATGAAATTTCTTACTTCGCAGAATGGCAAGATCGTAAAATACATATGAAAGAGAAATATGTGACGGGACGATTGAGAAACCATAAGAGGGATTTTAAATTGGAACAATAAAAGTAAAATAGCTTATTATATTCGTAAAAATATTTTGCGGTATGATTGTTAAGAATAATATTATTTAACTTAAAATGTACATCTTTTATAGGTATCTCATTATATTTGTAAATAGTATATTACATCCGAGGTGGGAGATGTTTCATTACAGCCGAGGGTTTATGTATATTACCGAGGGGCGAAGCCTCAAGGTGAGCTAATGCTCAAGGCTGTTATGAAACTCCCACCGAAGTTATGTATACTATTTTATTCACAATCATCCTCATTTTAAATCAATAATTTTCAAAATAAATCAATGAATAGGGCTGTTGCAAGAATTTTTATATGACTTCTAAGTATTAAATTTTAAAAGATATTGTTCTTTAAAGAGCCTCAAATTTGAAAATATCACGAAATATCCTTTAGATATTTTACAATTAATTTTTGAAATTTGGATAAAATTTCGAATAAGTCACGTGATCTGAAACAGAATGTGACGTCAGAGTACATATATCTTCAGCGGTTCTAAGGTGTCAAGTGTATTGTCAAAGTTGTCAAACAAGTGTGAAATTTTTAGATTGGTTCAAGTTGTATAATATGTAGGTAATAAAAAGTTAAAAATAAAATAAGTAATTTACGATATTGTATTGTGCCTTCTTACAAAAATACTGTTAGGAACAAACCTACTATAGAGTTTATAAATTTTACAAAAGATGAGAAGAAAAGAAAATTGTGGCTAGAAGCAGTAGGTCGAAGAGCTGATAATTTGTCAGTAAAATCGGGTCTTCATGTTTGTGAAGATCATTTCAACTTTCATCCACCTTGACGATAACAGTATATTTTTGTTGCTTCACTTTATAATAGATCTAACATGTCCTATAGCAGATTCAATGGAAGAATCACGACCAGAACTTTATAGTAAAATATATTATCAATTTATATAGTAAATTCAGTTTTTATATTTTATTTTACCTCAACTCTTTAACACCCCTTATTTCGGTAGCAGTAAAACAATCGTTCTGATATAAATTCAGCCAACATCCAGCTATCGACCTTTGGTAAATTGTCCGACTTAGCTTGAGTGTAATTTGAATTAGCCATTATTACTTTATTATTCAATTACAATGAGCAATGTCAGCGTCAAATGTCAAATTAAAAGTTTTTGTTATTAACATGTGACAAACTTCAGCCTACGTTTATTTATAGAAAATAATATGAATAAACGTACCTAGGTGATGGAAAAGCTATTTTCCTATTGGCTATTAATGATGTAATGCATGTGCTTCTACGTCACAGGAGTGGGGGGTAGTTTTTCAGGACGCCAATCTTTTTATTTAATTATTTCCAGAAATAAAAACAAATTATTAAAATAAAAATTATTACTAAGAAAATCATTGCATAAACTTTCATTTAAAATAGTTTTTGAAAAATGTGAAACAGGCTCATTATAATTTTATTAATATTTTGACAGCTGTCTTAAAATTTGTTTAGCCTACTTAATTATGAGGATCTACGGCAATGTTGCTAGGCAACCCCTACATAAACATTTCCAACCCAAGAGATGGAAGTGAAATCTGTGATTTCCAACCCAAGAGATTGTCATTAAAGTTAGGAATGACGTATTTTCCAACCTCCAAAATGTTAGGAATCTGTATATTACTATAATGATTGTGAATAAAATATTTTACACCCCATTTGTGAAGCATATATTTTTACCCTTGTATATTGTAAAATATTTTCACTTACCTACCACATGGCGAGGGCAATTCATTACCGTTAGTTTCAGAACCTGTAACAGAAATAAATTATTAAAATTAATGATAATAGACACAATTAATATTATAATTTATTTATGATCTCCACGAAATGCAAATTTTAATATTTTAATTTATCATCATGGGGTTCCGTGGCCGCGTGCCTGAATGTCTGGTCGCGAACCTGGGGGAACCGGGTTCGATCCCGACAGACGCCACATATTTCCAATTTTAAATGGCACAAAAGTGACTCCTGTGGTGCACTCTCCACACCAGCTATAAGCGCCCACACGGTAAAATATATCGTCATCATTACCGATGTCTACATGTGTTGTAGATATTGGCACACCCAGAAATGGGTAATATGCCGTGATGATATATTTATTTATTTTTATTTAATTTGATCAGTAGATTAATAGATTCATCCAATATTACAAGGCTCATTTGGCATGAGCTGTTTAGATTTTAGTAAAAATTGGACAACCGAAAGTACCTAATAGTTTCTTTAAAAAAAATTTTAAAATATTTTTTTGGAAATTTTAGTTAATACGATAGAAGAACATAAAATTCTCCATCTAATACACTTAAAATTTTTATTATATCTTGTATAGATTTAAAGGCACTGTTATATATAGAATAATTTAATATAGTATATCGCAGAGGCTAAGGCACTAAGGAAACCAGATGAAAAATTCATAATCTGTAAATGATAGTTGTCAGTGTCAAAAATCAACAGTTTTAGTGACATTCTGAAAGCTTTTTCTGGGTAGTACATTTAATCTTTCTTATTGTTTTATTAATTAAATATTTAATATATGTATCCATCAGAAACACCGCCAATCTTGTTAATGAATTGGAAGAATCTCTGACATATAGAAACTTCCTCATACAATGAAAAATAGATATAATTAGAGTTATATGTGTGCAGAAGACATGTTAAATACAATAAAAAACAATATTTGGGTAAAGTTCTGTATTTTTTTTGTAATAAAACGACGGTTCGATAGCGAAGTGCAATACAATACTTATATAGCCTAATATAGAAATGGCGAGAAGTCTTGTGCTGGCCACAACAGTTTTTATTTTGGAAATAGAGATTAAATAATTAATTAGAAGATTACAAATGTTAACTTGGTATCTGCAAAAGCATTACCCGCATTCCAGTATCATTCATCTTTGTATTTAGTGAGAACTTCATTTTATCTCAAGTGTTGTACAAGTTTAATTAAAATACATATAAGAGCATGAAATCTGCAGTTTACCTGGTTAGAAGTAGCTAAACATAAAATACCAGCAACACAAGTCTCCTTGAAGTAAGAATTCCAAACTCGCGGCTCTACACCGAACGACACACTCCAAATGCCATCTTATTCGGGTATTCATGTTAACCTAAACCCGCCATTCGTATTTAACGTGCCATGCACTTTGATAGCTCAAACTCAAACCCAACCCGAGGCAGGAACAAGAACAAGGCAAATGAACTCGATCCGAAGTCTATAATCACAAAGACGAGTTTTAGTTTTGTCTGCAGCGTTGCATTTCAACAAATCCTGGACACATTTCATGCGAAATCCTTTGACATCCGGAAACCTCAAAATACGTGCACTGCTTTACCAGCTAATGAATTTTCGGAGTAATTAGCCGCAGTTTCTGCGTAGATGCAGCGAAAATGGAGGAGGCATGCGGCATAAAAGGTATTATTTGTGAACTGGAGCGTATTAGTTTAAGTACGGGATTCATTGCTGTGCTGCACAGACTGAATGGTGTTTATTTCAATGCCGGGAATTTAATTAAATATTTCAAGGGCTTCCGAGCTTTGCACTGTTTAATACTATTGAGGATTCTAATGATTTTTCACTACATATCTCTACTAACAATTCCTGAATGTATTAGTGAGTACTTATATTTCATTTATGAAATGGAACTTTCGTTATAACAGATAATACATGCCTACATGGTAACGTGAATAGTGGATTAGAAAATAAGTTAACATGCATAAACAAAACTAACTAAATACTGCTATGAGTATTATGCCAACACTAAAGAACAAATTATACAAAATAATTAATAATTAATATGTTAATGAGAGATTAGTAAATCAAGTTAGCCTACCCTTTTAAAATTTATATACATACAGGGTGTAAATTTTAAAACGGGTCATAGGGCTATAACATAGAAAAACAGTTTTTTAGACGCCAAAAGTTTCTATATTAATTTATTGAAAAAATAATTGGTTAATACCAAACACCTTACATTTCTGTTTCATATAAAGCCGGAAAATAAATTTAAAATTTGTACAATTAAGAAAAAATATTAGATTAATTAAAGATGATCTACATGTAATAAGTTATAAAAAACGATAAAAACTGCAAGGGAACAATTAAAACAATTTAATAATTTGTAATTATTCTTCATTAGACAAATTATCTATGATTTCTTCTTAATAAAACGAAAATAATAATAATAATAATTTAACAAATAATGTGTATGAAACATTTATTATCGAAACTTTTGGCATCTAGAAAACTGTTTTTCTATGTTATAGTCCTATGATCCGTTATAAAATTTACTCCCTGTATGTATATACATATATATCGTCGGTTTCTTGGTAAAAGTGATCAAGTCCAAAGTTTATACTTTTGAGTGATAGGTGTTTTAAAGTTTCAAAAGGACTTGAACAGATTTATTTACCTAAAAATTAAAAGAAGATGGACTTAATAAAAAATCAAATTGTTATGAGCTGAAAACGAAAAAATAATTAGTTTTTAATTTTTTTAATACAATTTTTATTTTGGTCAAAAAATTCGCTGGTTAGTTTTTAATGAATAAGCACATAATACGATTTTACTAGTTGATGTCTGTGTGTATCTGTGTGTGTGTGACAAATTTTTCTCCGACGATAACTTCAGTACTATATTTCCAAAAATTATAATTCTTTCGTATTATTCTTCTTTACATCCATATGAAGAGCTAATTAGATTTTGGTTATAAATGGTCAACCGGAAGTTCCTTTATTTGAAGTTCTCAACAGTTCTTTTAGAAAAACGCAAATAAATATATTTTTTTGACATTTTATGTGATTATCAAGATGAAAGAAAATGTACGTTTTGGTTTAAATTTAAAGCGACATCACCGGACTGCAAGACCTGAATTTGCTCACCATAATTTTTAATGGAAAAGGGGCAAATGGAGTATCCTTTTTATGGATGAATTAATACATGTAGTTGATGGTTGAAATACTGCTGGGATATCTTTCAATGGTTTCACAGATCTAATTATTATTGGGAACACTTTCATAGCTTAACGATACATTAAGGAAAAAACTTGCTTTAGTTCCGTTTGCTCCATATATTGGTGACAATTTTCAGCTAAAGTATGATATTGCAAGTCCACATGTTGCGAGAATTGTTGCAGAATATTCAACAGATGTGAGAATTTCAACTTTAGATTGGCCGTGAATGAATCCTTTTGACTAATAAAATTAAACTTAGATTTATATTCAGGTACATCGCTTGTAACTTAGAGTTACAGTATTAAACATCTATTACTATCTGTTTCAAACAAAATTGCACCCCAAAACATCAAAAATACGGCTACCAAGTTTGAACATTTTTATTTACAAGTCGCCAATTCCACAATATTCCATGTTTATATTTCCCAACACACATTTGGCTTGCCCAGCGCCTCTTAAATTGTGCTTTCCACGTCCTTCTCCATTTCCATGTAAACATAGTCGCAAACTTCTAAGTAGTAAACAACCAGCCCAGGTCAGCCGCACGCAAAGTGATTTCAATCAGTAGCCGGCGTCCGTGTCCATGTAGATCGCATCTCCCGCCAATTATAGCTAAGAACTTAACCCCCCTCCCACCCCCACCCCTTACCGTCTTATAAACTAGCCTGAAAGACGACAATGGAATAAGAATGCGATATACTTTCATTGTACCGTCGTATAAGGGCTTTAGGAAATTTGGCTTACTAAAAGAGATAAAGTACTAAAAAGATATTTGTAATAATGTATTTTTCAAGAGCGAAAATAGAGTTATTACTTTACAAATTATTCACACCCATTTTGAGGATAAAGAAAAGAAGAAGAAGCTTTACATATTATTCAAGAAATTTTTACAAGATAAGATGAACTGGCGACTTCACCATTTGATTCTACGGGCAAAAATTTTTGATTATTTTGAACACCGCATACAATCTCTAAAGCAAAATAACTGAAAATGACCAAAAATCTCAAAAATCTTGCCATTTTTTCAGCTTTTGGCAATTTTCAGTTAATTTACTCTAAAAATTGTACACATTGTTCAAAAAATTTGAAAATTTTGAAAATTTGTATATCCATGTAATTTTTCCCGTACAATCGAATGGTGAAGTCGTCAGGGTTGTATATCCACCCATTTTGGGATTATGATTCAAAAATGGGTAAAATTTAAAATGTAAATATTTCGAGAATGAAAAGAGATATCGACCTGCTTTGTGATGTACCTGTAAATATAAAAATTGGATTTTTAAAAATTTTGAAGATTTTCTCATTTTATGGGATCCCGTGGCCTCGTGCCTGAGTGTCTGGTCGCGAACCTGGGGCAACCGGATTCGATCCCGACAGACGCTAAATATTTCCAATTTTAAATGGCACGAAAGAGACCCCTGTGGTGCACTCTCCACACCAGCTATGAGTGCCCGTGAGGTGACGCCTAGTAAGCACCCACACGGCAAATATATCGTCATCATTACCGATGTCATGTGTTGTAGATAATGGCACATTCAGAAATGGGTAATATGCCGTGATGATATATTTATTTATTTTATTTATTTAAAATTTAAAATATTTTTGGCGTCGGTCGGGATCGAACCAACTTATGCACACTCTATAAAAGAGTTTTATTTTATTTGCCAAATCATGAAAATAATAATTGACAATCGCAATATTTTTTCTGTCAACTTAATGGAACATTTGTTTGCTTGCATTCCTAGTTGGGTTTAAATTAAAATAGTTTTAAACTTTCCAAAGAATATTTTTCAAAAAACTTTTGAACATAATCACAGTCTGTAGACTATTCTTCGCATAAGAACAATATTTACATTTCCTAATATTTTCTTTTAATAAAGTTTAGTTTGAAATTTTCTGTTTACAATAAGTGTTACTCTATCCTGCCATAAAAGATTTTGTTAGTAGTAAATATTTATATGAAATTTTTCAACCTATTTCTTTGAAGAACGAATTTATGAAATATGATACATTTAGCAAATTATGTTCTGTGAAATACGAAGCGTGTAGAGTATTCTAAACATTGAATGCCAACATCACCGGGTTACTGAGGCATGAACTATGAACGAGCAACACAACTTATTACAAAATTCAGCTCTAGGCGAAGTTGCAAATTTCTGAAATGCTTGCGCTGCTCATGCAGGGCATTAGAAAAGTGGAAGCACACATGTCGTGCACTGGGTACACATTCTTGCAGCGAAATAGCAAAAAAGACGTAACAGTGTTACTCAATTCACGTAAAATTGATATAGGTTAGGGGTATTGACACAGGAGCACTAAAATGGAATGATTTTTTGTCAATAATACGACTTTTGGGCAAAGACGGAAACGAAATTGTTTTTGAAGAATTACTTGCAGATCATTTTCTAGTGTAAAATAACTCTCTTTCCTAGATAAAATTAGCAGAATGTAACATTGTTTTCAAGAGAAATACTACCACTTTATTCTTGTCCAATGTCGCATTTTGGCATTCCGTATTTAGGTCTTTTTCACATAAATACAACTTTGAATGGCACACTAGTGATACAAATTGGTGTGTAGGGCAAAACTTTCGAACAACAATTCGATTCAATTTGATGCTTGAGAGCAAATGTTAATATTATATTTCATAAAATAGAAGCTAAGAAGCTACTCTTTGACAGTAAATTTAACGTTTTGCACAAATTATAGCAACGAACATGATTTGTTTAATTAGTGTGCTCTTGCAAAACCCTAAAATCTAATTCCTAAAATCCTAAATAATCACTAGATTTAGGGCAAATAAATTTAGGATTTAGATATTAGGGTGACAAAAGAGCAACATCGGACACAGCCTAAGAATATCATCATTTCCGCTTTCAGGGTGCAAAAGTGAAAAAGCAAATATCTTCTTTATTAAAAGAGATAGCAATTTTTCTCAAATAACTAAATTTACCATAAATATATCCGGAAGTGTGCTATTACTTCCGGTTCCAGAGAAAACACAAGTAACTTTGAAATTTCAATCAGTACATGTTATATTTTTTGGGTCATTGGAAGCGAACTAAACATTTCGAAGAAGCAACACAGGCCGCTAAATTCAATTCACAGCCCTTGTTAAGGTAACGGTCGCAAAATTTGATTTAATCTAAAATCACTTTGACACTTGAGAATTGACATGACGGACAATATGACAATGTCAGTGACGTTTCTAAAATATGACAACAATAAGTTGGTTTAGTTTTTTAAATACCATAAATACAGTGTGTTCAGAAAAAAACCTAATTCGGAGTAAGCTATGAACACAGAAACGGATGTCTGATCATTATTCAATCAAAAGTCAAGTTATAATTGATCGTGAATTGTAATTTTAAGGAGAAGAGATAACAAACAAGGATACAGAATATTTCCATTCACCGTTTCCTAATTTATTTCTATGTCTAAAATAAGGATTTAAAAAGAAAATATTTGATTTCTTTATATACCATTTTTGAGAATATCTCGTGGCAAATTGTCATTTAATTAAATACTTTCAAATTGACATACGATTTTTTGTTCATAGTCTACTTCGGATTAGGATTTTTTTGAACATACATACTGTATTTTATAAATATAAATAAATATATCATCACGGCATATTACCCATTTCTGAGTGTGCCACAATCGCAGATATTGGAAATGATGATAACATATTTGTACCGTGCGTGCGCTTACCAGGCGTCACCTCACGGGCACTCATTGCAGGCGTGGAGAGTGCATCACAGGGGTCACTTTTGTGCCATTTAAAATTCAAAATATTTAGCGTCGATATTGTAAAATAGTTATTTTGGAAATTACCTTTTCTTCTTTTCAACGGGTTTTACAAAATGAATTGTTTTATTCATCGATAATTAGTCTATTTAAATACAACAAAAATAGTAATTTAATATCATATTTTCAACGGTTGCACAAAAAATAGTGTGTAGACCTTGTCCCCAAAATTGTTTAGCGTCCTTGAGATTGTGTTGTCTCAGCCGCAAGCGACTTCAGCGATGATTATTCTCTCGGAAAGCTAAAGAGTATGATTTCACGGCCTTTTTAAACAAATAACTATTATTTCAATATTTTTTTTTTTTTGAACAATATTAAGAATACAGATTCCTGAACTATTTTTTCGAATAACAAATACAAGATCTTTATCGACTTCACTGATCAGTAACTTTGCAATTGGTACCTATGCTGAAAAATCGCACATATTTCTTTTGTGTAATAAGACATAGGTCTCGCGTTTTACAGCTAATCTTCCGTAACTTCATTACAGCTGACAGGTTCGGCTTCAGCAATTACGGTATGGCTATGCCAGCGCCAGCGTAGTTTGCGATCAACTATTATGATGTCCACGGCGCGTGGGTTAGCCTTAGCCACGATCGCTCTCCCGATACGAGAAGGGAAATTACAATAATTACAAACATCGCCTAGCGGTTTTCCAACTCTTTCTACTCTACCTGGAAGCCTTCTACCTTTATTTATATTGTTTTATAATAATAGACTAGTTTTATTACTCTTGTATCTTGTATTACGTATGATTAAACGGCAACTGCCTACTGATTTAAATAAATGTTATTGTGTTTTGTTGACTGCAGCAATGCAGTACTACACTGCAGATGGTATTTATATGTACAAGCAGGATACGTTTGAACAGATTGCGGATAACTGTGTGCTAATGGTCTATTGATTCTATTAAAAACTCACAGGATTTAGATTTTGCTGCTTGTTTTATTAGCCATTGTTTATAGCATTTTAATGTTTTTCAAATGAAGTAGCTTTTTATTGCACTATTTGTTTAGTGCAAATAATATGTTTGAGTACATATTGTAACAAACCAGATTTGTTCAAATATTCTGTTTTAACAAAATTATTTGCAATTTATGTCAATTTAATATTTTTAATCTTTTTGGTTATGCGCAAGGGCATTGCATTTGTCATTCAGCAAAATTATTGCAATCTTGAGATTTATTTGATATAAATGTAGACCACGATTTATATTATTTGAAATTAAAAAATCATGTTCTCCATTAAATCAAATTTTAAACGTAGATAATAATTTAATTCTTAGAAATAAAAATTTCGACTTATTTAATTGTAGGAAAATAGATTTATTTAAAATATTTTTTAAGACACCTTATTGATATAGAATAAGTTAAACATCTATTGTAAAATATTTATACTATGCTAACTGTTAATATGTAATTAGGGGTTATCCTGTTTATTATCAGTATAAATAAACTTAATATTATTATTATTATTATTATTATTATTATTATTATTATTATTATTATTATTATTATTATCATCATTATTATTAAATAGAATGTTAAATATAATTATAGGGCAGTCAGTGACAGTCAATTAGATTCAGCTTTCATTAGTCTTCGATTCAACTCAACCCATCTGAAGATGACACTCTAGGTCTTTAGGGGTAATCTACCACTAGGTATGACAAACACATTGCTAACTATCGTTCGTTAATTATATATTATAATATCATACAAATATATTTGTATTTATTATTTAACTTGTTTTTGTCAATACATATGTTTTTTATTGCCCATTTTTGAATTATTGCCCCAATAAGTCAATATGCCCCACATTTAGATAAAAGCTGCAAAACTTTCAAAAATCTAATTTTTATGTATTCCAAATTTTGAAATCGCAGGTAGATATCTTTTATCGTTCTCAAGATATTTAGATTTAAAGTTTTGCTGAAAACTGCCCATTTTTGGGTAATAACCCAAAAATAGGTCGAGATATGGATTTGGCGACATCACCATTCGATCCTAAGGACAAAAATTCATAAATATAGCAATTTTCATAAATTTGTCCAAACGGGTAATTTTTTATGAATAAAAGCTTGAAAACCCCTGAAAAAGGCCAAAACCTGAAAAAATCGTAAGGGGTACACCTTACATTTTTGCGATTTTTGGCCATTTTCAGTTATTTTGCTACAGAGATTGTATACGGTGTTCAAAAATTCTAAAAATTGGAGTATTTATGTAATTTTGCCCGTAGAATCGAATGGTGTTGTCGCCAAGTTCATATCTCGACTCATTTCTGGGTTAATAACCAAAAATGGGCAGTTTTGAGAAAAATTTTGAATCTAAATATCTCGGTTTCAAAATTTGGTATCAGTGCACTAAAAATAACTAGATACATAAAAATTAGATTTTTGAAAATTTTAAAGTTTTTATCTAAATGTGGGGCAGATTGACTTTTGGGGTTATAATTAAAAATGGGTAGAGATATAAACTTGGTAGTAATATTTGATTATAAAGAGAATGTTACGTAAGTGTACGCATTTTTAGAGTAATTTATATACGAGTATACATAATGTATATTCATGTGATAATTGTAATGGATTTATAGAATATTTTCCAAGAAACTTTCTGGATGGAATTTGTAAAAAATTGTATTATGTTGGTGTCACAATTTTGCTATATGTATAATCTTTTCCAATGAACTTTTGTTAAGGGATTTGTACAAAATACATGAAATTAACGGAAGGTCTTGTGCTGGCCACAATAGATTTTTTTTTGTTTACTTTTGTAACTATTTTATAAACTATGACCGTAATTATCAGTTCAGTCGTTTTATGGTTTATTCTTTTATTTTATTATTAATAAATATTTACAAATAAATCTATATTTTGCTAAATTGTTTACTAATAATTGTGCCAATCCAGTGCAGAGATCAGCTTACCAGCTGACGCAACAGACATCAGGGAAGTATATACCTTCTTAAAGCATTTTTTCTGGCTTTGCATCTTTACATTTGAAATAACTCCTGTAGTTAGTATTTGTTACACAAACTTTTATCAATCCCCGGCGGTTGTCATCAACCCGATCATGCGTCAATCTGCAGATGAACAGCGATCTCCACTTATCTGTCCCTCATTCGCCATCTTGTTCAGTCGTGGGTAGTTCGGCCCAATAAACAAAACTTTGAAAACCTGTTAGAGGTTAGGGCAGACCTCTAATGGCCAAGTTCGCCGCGGATCACAGCATAGAGGGAAATAAATTCAGGAGTGTTAATCTTTACGGCTCTGTTGAGTTATAGACGTGTCGGGGACGTGAGACTGTTTATAGTGGACACTGACCAGGGATTACAAATATGATTAATGACCAGCGAATAGGGCGAAGTTGAGATAGGATTGAGACACTAATGGCTGCATGGAAAGATAAAGATATATTCAAAAGTGTGTTTTATAATATATGCAAATGTTTACGGATATCATTATTTTTACTTCTCGCTAAGAGAGATATTGGATTCATACTAAAATTCGCATATCCAGATTTCAGTGAATAAGCACGATTTAAGGTCCTTAGAATCCGAATATAACATTTTTAAAATGTCTCTGTGTGTGTGTGTGGATGTGTGTATGTGTGTATGTCTGGATGTTTTAGACACCATTCCTCAAAAACCATAAGACTTAAGAATTGTTTATCTATGGATTCCTCAATCTGACATTCCTGGGAAGAACTGAAAAGGTTTTGGTAACAATTGGACAACCAAAAGTAGTAGTTTCTGAGAAAAATTCTTCTAAATATAATTTTTTGGATATTTTTGTTATTAA
Organism: Ophonus ardosiacus; assembly: GCA_943142095.1. NCBI lineage: Eukaryota > Metazoa > Arthropoda > Insecta > Coleoptera > Carabidae > Ophonus > Ophonus ardosiacus. The sequence continues at coordinate 2,562,924 of OW964832.1, read as the reverse complement.
ATATTGAAGAACATAAAATTCTCCATCTAATACACTTAAAATTTTTATTATATATTATATAGATTTAGTGATAAAGACACTATAATATATAGAGTAATTTAATCGCAGAGGCTAAGGCACTAAGGAAGTCAGTTGACAAATTCCAATGTTTATAACATAGTTTTTAAATGACACATGTCAGTGTCAAAAATCAACAGTTTTACTGACATTCTGATAGTTTATTCTGGGAACTATATTTAATCTTTCTTATTGTTTTATTAATTAAATATTTGAAATTATAGGTAAAATATCCATCAGAAATACCGCCAATCTGGTTAATGAATTGGAAGAATCTCTGACATTTAGAAACCTCCTCATACAATGAAAAATAGATATAATTAGAATTATATGTGTGCAGAAGACATACAATAAAAAACAGTATTTGTATTTTTTTGTTATAAAACGACGGTTCGAAAGGGAAGTGCAATTCAATACTTATATAGCCTAATATAGAAATGGCGAGAGGTCTTGTGCTGGCCACAACAGATTTTTTAAATAGTAGAGAACCATTTTCTTATTCCAATTAGATATTTTTCATATACAGTACTACAATTATGAATTCAAACTCATAACTGTGTCTAGTTGAATACACTGCGAACTTCTAAATTTCAAAATATTTTGGACTAAAACATTACTGCCATTTATAATAGTTTTGCGTGAAAGCTCCCATTTCAATGTTTACCGCATATAGTTAGTGTATTTACGTTAATGTTAACGCTAAAAGCAACACATAACATAACGTGTGACGATAAACGCTCGCTATTACATCGCACATAACGTGTCTCCGTATTCATTTAATGTGAACCTTATTAGCACGTATGCACACTGCCACGTGACTTTAAAGTGCACGTTATTTTTACGGTGAAGCTGCGATAAATTTATTAGTAATACCAGTTTTAATTATATTAGGCATTGTATCCCTAAGCCCAGCTCATTTTTCTGTCTGAGTATTGACCCATATGTCTTGCAAGGTAGGTTTTACTGTACTCACTGGATTTTACGAAATTGTATTTCATTATGCCAAAGTAAAGGGTGTCAGCAAAAGTTAAAACTGTACTAGAAGATAACCCTTGAAATGTTTATTATCATCAGTCATTTGGTTCTCAGTTTTTTAAAGTTTTAAAGTTTAAAGTCCGATGTTGCACTTTTATCACCCTAATATCTAAAACCTAAATTTATATGCCCTAAATCAAGTAATTATTTAGGATTTTATGAATTAGATTTTAGGGATTTGCAGGAGTACACTATGCCTTGAAGTTGACGCGCACTAATTAAACAAATCATATTCGTTTCTATAACTTGTGCAAAACATCAAATTTACTGTCAAATAATAGCTTTTTAGCTTCTGTTTTATGAAATATAATATTAATATTTAATTGAAGCATCAAATTAAATCGAATTGTATAATTCTTTTTTGTTATTCTAAAGTGTTGCCATACAAATCAATGGATTTCGCTAGTGTGCCATTCGGAGTTGTATCTATGTGAAGAAGACCTAAATCCTATGTCTACATTTAAAGTAGCTGAAAGAATTTTGTAGAATTTTCTAAACTTTAGTGTAGAATAGTGTTTCACAAGACAAGATTTCTTGTCTCGTGTTACTCTTGCAAGCAAAAATCTTGTCTTGCTTGCAAGACTCTTGCATATTTCTTGTCTTGCAATTTCATATCAATAGGAACAACATATTTAAATCGGAAGGGATATTTTACTTGAAGCTGTGAAGAAATTTTCGTGAGAAAATGTATTATGCTATAATTGAAAACTTTTCAAATCTTGTATTTAACACTTTTATATTAATGAGACCGACATATTAGATTCTTGTTAATATTAGTAAACCTAAAGTAGTACGTTACGTGAAGCTCTGAACTGATTTCCTTGAAAAAATATATTAAAATATGATAAAAAAAACTTCTCAAATTTGATTTTAAAACTCGTGTATGATTTAAAACAACATTAGATTTTGAGTATATATGATAAGTCAGATGTGGTTCTTAACTAAGAGCTCTTAACAGATTTAAAAAAAAAAAACTTGATAAAATATAATACAAAATTTCTTATTAAAAACTTTTCTATTTATTGGATCAACAAATTCGATTTTGTTTACAAACGATAAAGTGATATTTAACTCCAAGCTCATTGCTATTTTCAACATCGAATTAGCGGGAGGTCATGTGCTGGCCATTTCAGATTTTTTATCTCTAAATCTATAGAAGATATAATAAGAAAATTTAAATCAGATTGAGTACTTAATGCTTTTTATTATATTGTGTACTATAAATTTTCAAAATATAATATTTAGAAGATTTTTTAAGAAACTACTACTTCCGGTTGTCAATTGTTACCAAAACCTTTTTAGCTTTTCCGATTAATATCAGCTTAGCTAGAGGTAAAACCTATAATAAAATGTTGATATTTTGAATTATAATATAATATTGCAAGAGTGCAAGAAAATACTAAAAAATATTGCTATTCTTGCACTTTTCTTGCAGGGCAGATTCTTGTCTTGTCTTGCAACGAACTGTATAACTCTTGTCTTGTTCTTGTCTTGCATTTTATGCAAGAACAAGAAAAATGCAAGACTCTTGTGAAACACTAGTGTAGAATTTAAAATTTATTGAAACTGAGTTTGGATTCGTTACGGTACCGTACTTTTAAAATTGATGATAGAGTACCATAAATATTATTATCAGCAGTAATTAATTTCTAATTGCACAGTTAATCCTTATTCAATTAGTTCCAATACCCGTAATTTAAATATTGTTCAAATAATCCGAGGCATTTTTTCATAGTAATTCATAAATAACTCATCAGGACGTTCATCTTTAATCGGCGTTGAGTAAAATAATTAGCTGTTTAAAAAACCCTTTAATACGGGGCAGTATATCATTTTATCTGCAGGTCTGCACCCTTATACTAATAAATTAACCAGTATTGTTTTAAATAATTTGAAAATCCCTTTATCGCTTCGCCCTTTGCCATTATGTGCAGCTGAGACAGGGGCGCCATTCGGTTTGTTTTTACGCGAGGTAACATTATACTTGTTAATTACGACATTAACAAAATATGCAGTGGGCATGTCTTCTTTTGTGTTTACGGCCGCATGGAATTAAATACATTAATCTTGTGTAATTTGCAAGGGTCGTGGGCGGCATTGGAAGACGTTCATTTGTCATACGTGCGATATTTGGTTGCTTGATTTTTCAACTGTCTGCTGCCTCACGGTTCGCAAATCGTTTACGATGCTTTTTTGTTTGGCGTGTGTGGTTTGTTCTCAAGCTTGTCAAGAAGGGATTAAATATCGATTGGGCACAGGGTGATTATGTACCTGTCACTGACTTAATTTAATGATTTCGGTATTAAATTATTGGTGGTCGTTAAGAAATTCGTTCCAGTGTTCAATCACGGGATTGTAAAAAATTAGTGTGTGTATTTGTGAATGACTTAATATTATGAAACATCATATTTGTCATATGTAATTAATGGTTGCAATAAAAATAAATACGTATTTTAAATTGATGCAACCTACTTAATTTATATTCACGAATGATTCATTGTAAAAGAATAATGATATTTCTTATGCATTATTTAATAATGCAATAACAAATAATTACAATAAACGTTAATTATGTCTATTAATTTACGTATATAGATCCTCTTAAAGATGTGTTTTCAATGCGTTTATAGACTCATAAGAACAACGAATTAGAAAAACTAATAATTTTACTACAGAAAATATGTTACATCGGCATCACTATATGAAACACAAATCGAATCTGAAATCTCACATATTTTTCTATCATAAGTCAAATGACATTTCCACTCAGCTGATTTTGTCAATAATGATGATGCGCACTTATTAAAAATATTTTTAAAAAATCTGTTGTGGCCGGCATAAGACCTTCCGTTATTTGATGTATTTTGTACAAATCCCGTACCAAGAGTTCATTGGAAAAGATTATATACTCGTATATCCAGTAAAATTGTAACACGAACAAAATATATTTTTTTACAAATTCCATACAGAGAATTCATTGAAAAATATTCTATAAATCCAATAAAATTATCACATGAATATACATTACTAACCATTTTTGAATTATTGCCCCCAAAGTCAATATACCCCACATTTAGATAAAAACTTCAATATTTTCAAAAATCTAATTTTTATGTATCTAGATACTTCTCTCTTGGAAAAGTGGAAAAAGTTTTGGAAAATATAAAAACTTGAAATAAGCGAATTTGTCTAGGTTAGTTAAACAGATAGCCGAAACGTGAAATTGTTAACGTTCTTGTAAACAAAATATTAGACAGACGACTATTATTTACCAAAACGTCAATATACCCCACATTTAGATAAAAACTACGAAATTTTCAAAAATCTAATTTATATGTATCTAGATACTCGCTGATACCAAATTTTGAAACCGCAGGTCAATATCTCGTTTCATTCTCGAGGTATTTAGATTTAAAGTTTTGCTCAAAACTGCCCATTTTTGGGTATTAACCCAAAAATGGGTCGAGATATGTATTTGTCGACAACACCATTCGATTCTACGGGTAAAATTACATAAGTACACCAGTTTTCAGAATTTTTGAACCCCGCATACAATCTCTAAAGGAAAATAACTGAAAATGGCCAAAAATCGCAAAAATCTAAGGTGTACCCCTTACGATTTTTTCAGATTTTGGCCATTTTCAGGGGTTTTCAAGCTTTTATTAATAAAAAATGAACCGGTTGGACAAAAATTATGAAAATTGCTATACTTATGTATTTTTGCCCGTAGAATCGAATGGTGATGCCGCCAAATTTATATCTCGTCCTATTTTTGGGTTAATACCCAAAAATGGGCAGTTTGGAGCAAAACTTTAAATCTAAATATCTCGAGAACGTAACGAGATATCGACCTGCGGTTTAAAAATTTGGAATCAGTGCATAGAGACATAAAAATTACATTTTTAAAAAATTTGAAGTTTTTATCTAAATGAGGGGTATATTGGCTTTTGGGGCAATAATTCAAAAACAGGTAGATATATAAACTTGGCAATAATATTATTTCATTGTAAAGAGAATGTTACGTAAGTGTACGCATTTTTAGAGTATTTATACCTATGTATACGAAATGTATATTCATGTGAACATTTTGTTGGATATAGAATATTTCCATGGAAGTTTCAAGTGTCAATAATGCTGCTAATATTCCTACAGATATTATTAAATTGTTTGTATCATCCAATATTCCTGATCATAGTTAACAAATTATTTATCTTACATTAAATATTCAATAATTCGATAAATGCTTGCCCTGTGACTCACATTCTCTGTTAGATGTTAGATTTTTGAAAATTTTGAAATTTTTATCTAAATGTGGGGTATATTAACTTTTGGGGCAATAATTCAAATATTGATAGAGATATAAACTTGGTAGTAATATTAGTTCATTTTGAAAAGCTATAATTTTCAAGTGAAGACAAACTTTTATTTCAATCCAAGCTACTTGGCGTATTACTAACTAATTAGAAAATAAGCTGTACAACAAAGTGTGTTTATTAAGTGTCAAATAAAATATCTCGTCACTGAAGAAATATGTCACGTTTATTTTATGCTATTTGAATTCTGGATATATTATTTATTTATTATTCAGATATCTTTTATTGTTTTGAATGACTTCCTTCATATTTTTGTTTAATATTCCACACAAATTAAGAATACTTCCGCAATTAAAGCAATTATCTAACCAATAATTTTTGATCAACCATTTAAGTGATTTATAAGTTCCTCTGTCCATATCTATAAACCATTCAACCATTTCTCAACAGACACGATCAACATCTGTGCAATACAGCCTCACTAAATCAACCGTAACAAATCCATTTTCTTCATCATTCAATCAGTCATACGAGTTCAAATACACACAATCCTAACCACGCATAACAATAGCAATCGTCTAACGAAAAGAACGCAGACGTGGACTGAAATCAATGCGCGGTCCATTATAAATGACAGCCTGGGACAGTCAACAATGCTATATTTGTTATCACTATAAATTGATACGTCCACACGTCGAAGGATAAAATATTCAGACAATCAGACCGAGAGCAAATTGTGAAATACAACCCTGCGCCCACGAAGGTGGTGGACCTCGACGCGTCAACCCACGCGAAGATCAAGAAGAGTGGATTGGAACAGAGAATGTGAGTCACGGGAAAGCATTTATCGAATTATGGAATATTTAATGTAAGATAAATAATTGGTTAACTAGGATCAGGAATATTGGATGATACAAACAATTTAATAATATCTGTAGGAATATTAGCAGCATTATTGATACTTGAAACTTCCATGGAAAATTTTCTATAAATCCAATAAAATTTTCATCCGTAATATAACAAGTGATATGATTATCATCGATGATATTTTCGAGTGAAACCGAGTTGCAGATTTCACGAGTCCGAAGGACGAGTGAAATGTGCTGCTTCGGTTTCACGAGCAATATCTTCGATTATTAATCATATCACGAGCTTATATTTAATGAGAGAATATAATGAATTTTTGTTAAAATTAACTGTCAATGTTGTAAAAATCCCTTAGTAACGAATGTAAATAAGGTGATAATTTCTTTGTTTTTTATCATCGCTGTGACAGACATGTAATTAGGGAAATTCTGAATGTTGATTGGCGGAATACATGTCACGTGACTAATGAATTATATTCTCACATGAATATACATTTCGTATACACATAGATATATAAATACTCTAAAAATGCGTACACTTACGTAACATTCTCTTTACAATGAAATAATATTATTACCAAGTTTATATATCTACCTGTTTTTGAATTATTGCCCCAAAAGTCAATATAACCCACATTTAGATAAAAAATCTAATTTCTATGTTTCTAGATAATTCTCAATGCGCTGATTCCAAATTTTGAAACCGCAGGTCGATATCTCGTTTCGTTCTCGAGATATTTAGATTTAAAGTTTTGCTCCAAACTGCCCATTTTTGGGTATTAACCCAAAAATGGGTCGAGATATGAATTTGGCGACATCACCATTCGATTCTATGGCCAAAAATTTATAAGTGTAGCAATTTTCATACTTTTTGTCCAACCGGTTCATTTTTTATGAATAAAAGCTTGAAAACCCCTGAAAATAGCCAAAATCTGAAAAAATCGTAAGGGGTACCCCTTAAGATTTTTGCGATTTTTGGCCAATTTTAGTTATTTTGCTTTAGAGATTGTATGCGGTGTTCAAAAATTCTGAAAATTGGTGTACTTATGTAATTTTCCCGTAGTATCGAATGGTGTTGTCGCCAAATTCATATCTCGACCCATTTTTGGGTTATTACCCAAAAATGGGCAGTTTTGAGCAAAACTTAGAATCTAAATATCTCGAGAATGAAACGAGATATCGACCTGCGGTTTCAAAATTTGGAATCAGTGCGTTGAGAAGTATCTAGATACATAAATATTAGACTTTTGAAAATTTTGAAGTTTTTGTCTAAATGTGGGGTATATTGACTTTTGGGGCAATATTTGATTGTAAAGAGAATGTTACGTAAGTGTACGCATTTTTAGAGTATTTATATATGAGTATACATAATATATATTCATGTGATAATTTTATTGGATTTATAGAACATTTGCCAATGAACTTTGTAAAAAAATTGTATTATGTTCGTGTTACATTTTTACTGGATATATTATATAGAATCTTTTGCAATGAACTTTTGATATGGGATTTGTACAAAATACATCAAATTAACGGAAGGTCTTGTGCTGTCCACAATATATTTTTATTTTATTTCGCCAGATAATAAAAATTTGATCGTCTAAGTTTAGTTATACCTATTTTTGTACTTCTATTCTTAAACTTCGTGTAAGTTTACAAATATCCAACTTTTCACAGAAAAATAGAATTCATTTTAATTATGAGTCACGTAAACATCCTAACAAAATACCCTGCAAATCACAACTATACGCAAACACAAACAAATTTTCAAGAGAGGTCGAGTGAAATATTTGATTAGTAATGGCAACCCATTTGCTCAGCATGTTTGTACACATATTTCACTCAAATTCGATATTTCGGTGGCGAATTGGAGTTTTATCAAGAGGCCAATGTTAGCATTGAATTTATTTGGGTTTGGTGTTGATTTTCTGGAGTTAATGAACTGTATTGAGTCAACTGTACGTACGCAACAGCAACGCATCGGCGTTTGGCATTTGGAAAGCAGTCAGTCGGATGAATGTTAACCGAGTATCTGATGATCTGTTTCAATCAATCTTCCCCGGGTTTGATATTAATTAACTACCGAATCATGCTGAAACTGACCATGCGTTTTTTACTATTGTCAGATGTTATCGCGTACGCTGCGCAACGGATTGTATGTTTCCGATTCTTTTATCAGTCATCTCGTTGTTGAAATGCTACGTTGCTTTAGAGGTCTTTATTTAAATTAGCCCACATGAAAAAATCAAATGCAATGGGTAATAAATACAAAACTGTAACAGGTGGTGACATTTTATTAACATACACAAAAAGTTGCTAAAGAATTCATTAAGAAAAATAAAAATTTTATAAAAGACTTTTGTAGCAAAGACATTTTTATCTCTCGCTCGTGTGTATGTATGACATTCATGGGAAGAGCTGAAAAGGTTTTGGTAATAATTGGACAACCGCAAGTAGTAGTTTCTTAGAAAAAAAGTTTCTAAATATTATTTGTTTTAGAAATTTATGTTACAACAAATATTAAAGACTACAATTTTTTACCTCTCGCTAAGAGAGGTATTGGATTCATACTAAAAATCATATCTCCAGATTTAAGTGAATAAGCACGATTTAAGGTCCATATAAACCAATTTAACATTTTTACGAAGATGTCTGTGTGTGTGTGTGTGTGTGTGTGTGTGTGTGTGTGTGTGTGTGTGGATGTGTGTGTGTGTGGATGTGTGGATGTGTGTATATGTGTATGTCTGTATGTATGTGTGGATGTTGGAGGGACGATTACTCAAAAACTATAAAACATAAGACCAGTTTAACTATGAATTCCTCAATCTGACATTCTTGGGAAGAGCTGAAAAGGTTTTGGTAACAATTGAACAATCGAAAGTAGTAGTTTTTTTAAAAAATTCTTCTAAATATTATTTTTTGAAAATTTTTGATATTATGCCTTTTGAAGAACAAAATTCTACATCTGATATATTTAAATATTTCATTATATCTTCTATAAATTTTGAGATAAAGACGCTATAATATATAGAATACCTGGTTATAATAAGTCGAGTAGGCGAAACTACATTAAGGAAACTAGTTAACAAATTCAAATGTTTATAACATAATTTGTAAATGACAGATATCAGTGTCAAAAATCAAAAGTTTAGTTACATTCTGCATCAGAAATACCGCCAATCTTGTTAATGAATTAGAAGAATCTCTGACATAGGAACTTCCTCATACAATGAAAAATAGATATAATTAGAATTATATGTGTGCAGAAGACATGTTAAATACAATAAAATACAATATTTGGGTAAAGTTCTGTGATTTTTTTGTTACAAAACGACGGTTCGATAGCGAAGTGCAATACATTATTTATATAACATAAAATGGAAATGGCGAGAGGTCTTGTGCTGGCCGTAACAGATTTTTTTTCTAGTATATTAAACACTTTTTTTATATCTTCTATCCATTTAGAGATAGATGCCCGTATTCACCAACATCAAATAAATCTTTGAATAGCTTATTCATTGAATAAGAGAAAAATATCGCATCAAAATATGACAGCTAGAACAAATATCTTCATTTGTGTTATGGTATCGATGCGATATTTCCTCTTATTCAATGAATAAGCTATTCAAAGATTTATTTGATGTTGGTGCATACGGGCAAGAGAGTTATAAATATATAAAATAATATATTTTATCCATCAAATAGCCCATGGAAACCAGTTGAAAAATTAAAATGTTTGTAAATGATATAAATGTCAGTGTCAAAACCCCAGAGATATTACTGAAGGCTTTTTCTGGGAAGTACATTTAATATTTCTTATTTTATCGTTAATTAAATATTTAAAATGCTATTTTTATAACAGGGAAAACTCTATCAACATCTAAAATTAGTATAAACAGAAACGGGATTCATTTGTAAGCCAAAGTATGTACAGTAACACGTCAACTAAACACGCGCTTGCTATACATATATTTCATCATATACCTTTCAAAAATACAGCCAATCTCGTCAATGAATTGGAAGAATCTCGTACATTTAGAAGAGTAGGAGGAAACTTGAAAAATAAAGAATAGATGTAATTAGAATATTTTGTGTGTACCAGAAATGTTAGCCTAATGTGAAATTGGCGAGAGGTATTGTGCTGGTCACAACAAATCCTTTTTAATGACTTCTAACTGCTGTACTCTAGAAATAATGACAATTGAAAATATTTGCAGTACGTGAAACTGTAGTTGCAACTGAACTTGAATCTATTTACAAATTATATTACTAGGAATTTTCTTATCTCATTATCAACGTATTTCCTATATGATATCGGCACCGTTATAACTGTTTGTAAATATGTGCACATTTACATATTTCAGCGAACAATGCAATTCTTGTAGATTTCCAGATCTTTGTAGGCATTCACTTCCCATACGATAAACTGATTGTTCAACTAATCGTTCATTTAGAGGAAAATATTTAATCATAAGTTCCAGTTAATCTAGTACCCCATAATTTAAATCCTCTGCATTATCATTTTGTTAATATCTCAATCTTGTGCTTATACATTTAAATTTTACGATGACGTTTTCTAGAATAAAAGCACAAGGCATTGTGCATCTTATTAAAAGATCCAACAATCATTTATTATGTTTACACCTTCAGACCATTGTTGGTGTCAAGACGGCATTTAAAATGCAATTATTCCGTCGAGGTTCGTTTCGTTCCTCCCCTGTATGTCTGTTAGGTGTTAAGATAATTACAGGTTTGCTACAATTCCTCGATGAGACGCCCTGGACCACATGCGTTGAAGTGCTAATGTGTGGTGTTTATCGTCTCAAATGTTTTCTTCTCACGGATTTTTGTTCATGGCAAAGGAAATGAATTGCTCGAGCAGCTGCTTTATAGTGGGTTTTTACAATTGTTTAATGTTTAAAAGCACTAAATACAGCTCATGAATTTTCATTCATGGTTATTCATTTCGAGGAATACATGAATTTTAAGTTAAACTCAAAGGAGATCTTGGAGGCACTGCGTACCTCAATAAAACTCACGGGTGAATCATCTTTACTTTATTATGAATATAATGAAGATGAAGATTCTAATGTTTTATAATTAACACAAAACGAAACAGTTAATCACTAAAATTTAATATTACATTATTTAAAAAATCTGACGAGGCCAGCCCATTTCCTCCCTCTGGGTATTTAAGAGTGATCTCTATAACATGAGATCACTGGTATTTAACCACGCACAAATATTGACAAAACTAATAGAAAAACTTAACAAAACATCAAAATAGTACTCGTATTTTTGCACAAAGTCTTTTCAGAGGCGTACCATGGAAGGCAATGAAGCATATCAATAGTATATATAAAATTTATGTGTGATGGAAAATATATTATTTTTACATATCTTACTTCCCTTAGATTCAAATATATTACTACTATATTCTCCTTAACACAGTTTCATTATTAATTTTAACCTAATTGCTCCTTGACAGTGACATTTGTTTAAATATGTCAAAATTGTTTTTAAAGTATTGTTTTTGTTTGACACATAGGCAAGATGCTGTATAAAAATAAATTATTTTATAAATTTGTATTTAAAGTTATTTTATCGTAGAATTGAAGATTGTACCATTATATTCACTTTTTATTAGCAAAAGTTGCTGCAAAATTATATTCATGTATTTATTTCAAGAAAAACTATAAAAACTTGTATAAGTTATCTGAACTAATCAGCTCTTCCCACATTAGTACAGAATGAGCACACAAAATTTAAAATTTTTCTGATTGATAGTATTTGAGTAATCGTTCCACGGGATCCACTCACACACACACACACACACACACACACACATACCCACTGACATCATTGTAAAAATGTTAATATCGGATTCTAGGGACATCGAAACTTGCTTATTCACTAAAATCCCTATATACGACTTTTAGCACGATCCCTATAACTCCTGTACTTAGGGTAGCGAAAGGTAAGAAGCAAAGTTATGTATCTGAATATCACAAAAATGTTAATTATTGACCAAATAAAATAATTCTACTTTTTTAGTTTATGTTCTGTATTTTTTATTGAAACCCAATCTTTCGGCATCATAAACTGGTGCCTTCTTCAGGAGAAATTGAAATAAAAATGTGAAAAAACGCAAAAAACAACAAGTAACCAAGGTAACGTTAGTATTATTCCAATTGTCAATATAAGATCTGAAATATATTAGGGGGATCAATTATCAACTTTTTACATTCGTAGTATTGTCTTCATTCCTTCATATAGATGGTTAAACACCAACGAATCTAATACAAGAAAATTCTATTCTCCTCTATTTGCTTTTGCTTGTTAATATTTCACTTCTTCAATTTCCAGTTGAGAGTGAGAACTAATAACACCTATAACTCATTTTCCGGCAAGACCGATTGCCGATCTTTCTCGTGGCGTGCCAGTAATTTCGGCACGGTTCGGCGGGCTATTGAGTTGTTATGTTAATTTAAAACATAACTAAATCTTTGCAATGCATGCACGAGACCTAGAAATATTGCATTGGAAATATATGGATCGCCAGGCAATAAATCAAAGAAATGTACAAACACAAATTCTTTTAAAAGACAGACAGATTTTTTTCAGATATTTTGATTGGTGCTAATATCTAACTAAATATTTTTTTTCATAGTGAACAATGCTTCAAGGAATAAATTTTTAGTATTCACTGATTTGGCAATATTTACAATTTAGCCAACACAGTTATAAAAAGAAGTATTACTTTTTGCTTGCAAAAAGTGAAGAAATTGTTTCAGGTTATATTTATAAAACACATACACACACACATCATACACATTTACTCAAATCTCGATATGTAATTTTTAGCACGATCCCTATACCTCCCTTACCAAGGGTAGCGGGAGGTAAAAAATCTAATTTAGCCAACATAATTATAAAAAGAAGTATTACCTTATGCTTGCAAAAAGTGAAGAAATTGTTTCAGGTTATATTTATAAAAAAAAGGTGAAGGAAAATACAAAATTTCGATGAAAAATCATGTAACTTCAAACGGCTGTAACTCGAGATCCGATGGAGTAAAAACATCTTGCGGGGGAATGAAAAGAAAGAGAATTTCATGTTGAATTCAGACTTTTTCGTCCGTTAATCTATCTTTAACCGTGTATGAGTGGCGCAAGAAAATATGAGAAATGGATGAAATAATTCATTGTATAAAAATATCTGCTAAGCTGTCACAATATTTTTCGCTAGAAACAAAGCGATTCTGTATCGTAATCGTCTTGTTTATGTAATGTTTACAATTAAACGGTACCGTCATCATAATATGGGCGAATTAATTAAAAATTGTCAAAGTAAGTTCAAATTATTTCAATTTACATTTATGCCAACATAACAAAGCATTCCACTATGTATAAGTGAAAGAACAATTAATTGAACATATGTATTTGTTTTTTCAACAAATGTTGGTCTGCGAATATTGGCCAATATGTCCTTTATCAATAAAACAACCGGAGGTAAAAAAATAATTGTATATTTCACATCCTGTTACTTTATTTTATAAACTTGACTTGTCCTAAATTGAGTGTAACAGGTCTAAATTTTCCTGGAAACATCCCTCTTCAAATTGATAAGATTTTCCTTTATTTGATGTCAAGCTTCCTGGAAAAACAAACTTTTTAATAAAAAAATCATATTTCCAAGATGCGATAAAAGTTTATGATATATTTTACGAAGGTTGGCAACAATGACAGTCTCTAATCGGTTATGGACAACTTGTTACACATGGCAACAGTGACATTATTGAAAAATTACTCGTTTTTCAACAGAGTATTTAGAGCAGAGCTATAAATTTTAAATAAATCATTAAAACAGCAAACTAATGCGTTAATGGAACACTAAATAATAGAAGTTTTAAATGCACAACCAAAAAAACTTTATTATGGACATTATCATTTTGCTAATATAATTTTTGTTTTGTCCATTAAAATCGTTATTTATCTAAAAAGGTTGTACCTAATAAATACATTTTATAATAAAAGAATTAAATTTCATTTATTTAATTTATAATTGACGAGTAAATAGTTTGATATTTATTAATACTAGTATTAATTTCACCAATATGTACACATACAACATAATTGCCAATATTTAAATATAAACTATCCCAACCAATTTAAACTAACATAGTTAAATTATTAATAACACGCTGTGTAAATTTATTAATTATATTGACATAGTGTTTTTCCAAATACGGGCTATATGCGTTTAATATGGATCAATTTCCTCTTGCGCGTTGTTTCCCAAATTAGTTTAATAAAAAATACCTCAAATACAAATTGCAGAACATACAATTCTAGATATAAACAGTGTTCGAGGTCTAGGTGTAGAAAACTGTTTGTTTACATATACGCGTAGACAACTTGTATACTACGTAGACAATGTAGAAATCGTAATCATTTCTAGGTAGCAGCACTAACAAAGTAGCAAATTGTTTGTGTTTAATCTATTTTGTTGTTAAGCTACGAACTAAAACGTAAATAAATACAATACAAGACTAAGAATATATTTTTATTTTATTTCTATTTTAAATAAATATTTCACTATACCACCGCAGTTTTAATTTTCCACACGCATGTATTAATATGTCCTGGCAAATCACATTTTCTGTGCCTACATTATTTCTTATTATATTCATGGCGTAGACTACCGAATTGTCTACGTGTAGTCAACTACGTATATTACATGAGCCCAACACTGCATATAAACAAGTAAACAAAATTTATTTCATATGTTTTGTTTGTATGTTTTGCAAATTATAAAATAATATCTGTAACTTCGCCTTGCAATTTTTAAAATGAATTTAATCTAGCCGTCTATTGAAATGAACAACAACTTAATTACAAATCACAGTAACAAGTGTTTAATGCCCGTATGCACCAACATCAAATAAATCTTTGAATAGCTTATTCATTGAATAAGAGAAAAATATCGCATCGATACCATAACACAAAGTATTTGTTCTAGCTGTCATATTTTGATGCGATATTTTTCTCTTATTCAATGAATAAGCTATTCAAAGATTTATTTTATGTTGATGAATACGGGCATACGACTTATAAATGTTCTCAAGCTGATTAGAAGTAAGCCAAAAATATTTAAATTTCTTATCATAACAATGGCAATAAAATATTCTTAGATGGTAATACAACATATACGTATGTTACTAGTTTTATCTACGCCCGGCAGTAATTAATAAATTTGTATACATATTATGTTATGTCGCATGCCCGTGTGTGTATAGTGTCTGGTTGCCAATCTGGTGACCCGGGTTCGATCCCGACCAGTACAGACTTTTTATCACACGGAAGTGATCCTTGTGGTGCACTCTCCACACCAGCTATGAGTGCCCGTGAGGTGACGCCTAGTGTCCACACAGTAACATATATTGGATGGTAGTATGAACAAGTGATTAAGGGTGATTAGCTAAGAGATGACGAGAAGTGTTTTGGCGCTGTCAATCGTTTATGGATTATTTTAGAGAAAAAAACTTCAAATAAAAGTTGTGTACAATTAATTTTTCTATAACTACTATTTGAAGTATTTTTCTCTAAAATAATCCATAAACGATTGACAGCGCTAAAACACTGCTAGTCATCTCCTAGCTAATCACCCTTAATCACTTGTTCATACTATCACCCAAAGTCATCAGTATTGATGTCTACATTGTTGTACAGACTGTCACACCCAGTAATGGGTAATATGCCGTGATGATATATTTATTTATTTATTATCTTATTTATTAATTGTTATTTATCTTTGTTACTTAAATTCTCCGTTTTCACCTCCGAAGGAGGCACAGAAGATACCGAAACTGGTAGAGGCCGAAAATAAACTTCAATATTTTGACATATTTGGAACATTTCTTCATCCATCTTAATTTTTGTCCCTCCTAGATCTGTACGGATCCACCTGCTGGTTGTTGGTCTTCCAACAAATCAGAGTGTGGTGGTCGCTTCAATGCGTTACTTTACAAATTGTCACGTGTCGCATGTCCACCTGTCCCATTAGCATCATCTGTCTGGCTGTCCGAGCAGCGTGGACGAGATGCATACACTAAAGCCCGCAAACAATGCCGATTACCATGTATTTACATGTCCCTAGATGTACGACATATGCACGGGATGCCATGGAAAATAATGGACTATGTAGATGGCTATCCAATTAGTAAGTTAAATACGCTGTTCGTGGGTGTTACAATATATTTTTTTCATGATTAACTGAATTCCATATGCAAAGGTGATTTAGAATGTGTTCTCCAGAACCGTCAAAAGTCCCGTGGCCCCGAACCACACATTCGTTCGGGGCTGTAGTTACTTCCAATTTCCGACATTTTTTAACACCGTGTATATTATTTCATATTATTTTTGAAAAAATTTAGATTATTTTCCAATATATATATATATATATATATATATATATATATATATATATATATATATATATATACAGGGTGTCTCAATAAGCTTGCTCACTATTGGTAACTTTTTTATTTGAAGAGATACGAGGTTGGTTAAATGAGCAAAATTGTACCATTTTAAATTAGAAAAATGGTCATGTAGACAAAATAAAAATTGTATCAGCGGTTCCCAAAATTTGGGACAAAATATATATTTTTTAAATGGAACTATATATTTTTTATTATCTTATTGGAAAGAGTATTTTTTTCTCTTTCCAATAAGGTAATGTTGTTTATGTACAATTTTTTCAAATAAACGAGTTATTTACTTTTAAAGATAACAATTATCTTTTATTAGTTTATTTAGTCAAGTAAACCATGGAAACAATTGTATTTTATAATTTTTTTATTTTATTAACTTATTTTACAGTAATAACAAAACAATTACAGAAAATATTCAAATTGAAAGCCATTTCGCACATTTCAGCTCTTTTGGAAAGAGAGCCGACTGTTCCACGTAACTGATGTCTAGATATAACTTTCCATATAACAAGAAAATATCTAATTTTTCTTCATTTGTAAAGTTATTAAACATTATTAAACACAGAGAACTTTACGGGAGGTGAAACAAACAAAGAATCAATTGTTTTCATGGCTTACTTGGCTAAATAACTAATAAAACAGTTTACAAAATTTTAATTTTTAACCGTGAATAACTCGTTTATTTGAAAAAATTGTACATAAACAACATTACCTTATTGAAAAGAGAAAAAAATACTCCTTCCAATAAGAGAATAAAAAATATATGGTTCCATTTAAAAAATATATATTTTGTCCCAAATTTTGAGAACCGCTGATACAATTTTTATTTTGTCTACCTGACCAATTTTCTAATATAAAATGGCACAATTTTGCTCATTTAACCAACCTCGTATCTCTTCAAATAAAAAAGTTACCAATAGTGAGCAAGCTTATTGAGACACCCTGTATAAACTCCTGGACAAAATTATCGCATCACTTATATTTTCGCGATTTATTTTAAAACAGAATAATATATGAAATTTTCTTAGGGTGCAGTTGAAAATATAGGGTTCTAGACATATGAAAATAGCAAATAAGAATCAATTCTTGTTTATATGAGTATTTTATTGTTTCCTGTGTTGACAAGGAAAAAGAATAGAAAAGTTTAAAAGTGTTTTTACGTTTAATTTAAATTTGATTTCATGTTTTTGTGTTTTACTACGAAATTAACATTAAATTGAATTGAGAAAATTAATAGAGGTTGATATTTGTCCGAATTTGAGGTTTTTCGGGCGTTAATTCTATTGGATGGGGCCAACGTCATAAGATTGGGGAACTTAGTAGTTGATCTCAGTACTATAGGACGAGCTTTAAGGAGGTTTAAAGAGACTAGATTGAACTTTAGGAGACACAGAAAGGTCATCCGAAACCACCGACAGAAAGAGACGACATATTTCTAATTCTAGAAACTCTGAGAAGGCGACAAATTACAAGTAAAATGCAAAATAATCACATTCCTGAAGCGTCGATTTCTACCCATGTGGTACGAAGAACACTAGAGGAAGCAAGACTGGCCAGTAGCTGTACTAACACAGGACCGTGTCTCACCAGAACTCATCGAGTAACTCGCTTACAATTTGTAAGACAACATATTCCCTGGAATTATTTTAAGGGACGCACAGAGTTGGCGGTGCTTCGTGGAAGATCAATGAATGAACAGAAATACGTGCAGGATGTCATATAAGACCATGTCACTCCTTTTTCGCCGGTAATTGGAGGTATTTTTATATTTATTCATGATAATGTAAGATCGCATTGTACTCGGGGCGTGGATTTGGATTTTGGATATTGAAATATGGTAGGAATTAATCGTATGGAATTGCCACCTAGCAGTCCAGAATTAAATCCAATAGAGCACATATGGCATATGCTGAAAAGAAGCGAAAGAGGTCTTGTACCCGTCCCATGCACTCTAGATGAGTTAGAGAATGCTGGGCTACAAGAATGGGAAAACATACCTCACCATGCATTTCGAAATTTATTTCGAAGCATGGGCCGAAGAAAGCAAACCATAATTAATGTAAGAAGTGGTAATACCAAGTATTATATAATTTTTTTCCATAAAATTTTAAATTTCAATTTATTTAAAAAAAAATCACATTGTCTTCATTTTGTATAATATTGTAGTTTTTAATTTAAATGTATATTAAGTTGCGTCATTTTCTACAACTTAACTTTGTGAAATAAACGAAAAATTAAAAGTGATGCGTTAATTTTGTCCAGGAGTGTATATATATATATATATATATATATATATATATATATATATATATATATATATATATCCCAACAGACGCCAAATATTTTCAATTTTAAATGGCGAAAAAGTGACCCCTGTGGTGCACTCTCCACGCCAGCTATGAGTGCCCGTGAGGTGACGCCTGGTAAGCGCCCACACGGTAAAATATATCGTCATCATTACCGATGTCTACATGTGTTGTAGATACTGGCACACCCAGAAATGGGTAATATGCCGTGATGATATATATATATATATATATATATATATATATATATATATATATACAGGATGTCTCTTAAATAGGGGGACATGGCTTAACCACAGATTCCTGAGGCTAAAATAAGACGATTTAACATTGATTGACAGTAACAATTGTTTTACGGGTTGTCAAAAATTTTCTTCGCAATATTCTAAAATTAGTAACATCCGTTTGTTCGGCCTAATAATATTTTACTATCATTATTATAAATAAGACGAATACATATCTCAGCTTACTCCTAAACAAGTTGTGAAGATTGACAACTCGTTACTGTCATTAAAAATTACTTGTTTGACATTTGGATAGACTGCTAGATTAAATTTATTTTAAAAATTTAGCAGTGCAGACACTCAGATTTTATTTTTTTCTGGGTGAACCGTAATAGATATCACAAATTATACAGAGAAAGAAAAGTTTACTATTGAATGTATCTTTCTGAAGAAAAACAATTTCACGTTTTCAGCATTGCCATTAAAAAGTTATGGTCTAATTAATGTTGGGAGACCTAAGTTTCATACACTAGTGGTTCACTAATAATAACAAGTATCACCTTAAAAGATGACTTATAACCATATAAACTGTCGTACCAAATTTCATCCAAATCGAATAAAGCGTCCGATTATTATAAGCAAAATTAATTTTTTTTCGAAGTACTTTGAAGCAGATTTCTGGCTAAATGGTACACTTTCTGGTAGGAGCAAGTTTGGTTAAATCGCCTTATTTTAGCCTCAAGAATCTGTGGTTCAGCCATGTCCCTCTATTTAAGAGACATGTATATATATATATATATTCCTGTACTTGTACATTTGGAATGAATTGTTTGTTAAATGTTAAAACAAATCAAATAAGTGTATTATGTTTGCGTAGCATTATTAAATTCCTTTGTAGTAAATAATGAAGTGTGCATTCCGTTGCATCTTGTTCCAATTCCATTTCCATCATGTAGCCGTGCCGGTAACAAAGAGTCCTGTTGTTCCTCACGTGCTCCCGCCAGTAATCTGTCATTTTAAAATATCGAGCAGTGCGCACGTCAGCGCCGTCAGCGCGCAGCGGGACATTCTCGAACCAATTGTGGAGGAGAGACAATGCGCCCATTATAAGTCATTTGAGCGCGAGCATGTAAATCAAATCAGAAACGTACGCGAACGCCGACCCACTGTATGTGGATGCTATATTGGAGTGTGTGAGCGCACCAGTGTGCAACAAACTTTTGGGAAGGATTCCAAATATATGTTAAAGGCGGACTGCCCAAGGACATAAGGTTTCCCAAAAGAGTAAGCCGCACCAGCCTAAGCCAGGTGTCCACATGCAATGCAAAGATTATTGGCTTCAATTTGTCGCTAGTTTTATGGCGCCAATTTTGGTGGCACCAGTGTATGTTTTCACAATTTTTATCAATTTTCAACTTGCACTAGATTAAATATGGCATCATTTGTGTTGCTTCAAGCAAGCATTAATATGATAATGCAAATTTTGTCTGTCGAGCTCCAAGAAATACTTAATAGTATAGTTTTAGTAGAGTTTACATCAAAATCTTTGAATGAGTCAGACATAACCTCAACAATTTTTCTCAATGCATCATCTCTGTTATTTCAATTTTTATGGGACGATTTTCTTATTTCAAAGGCATGGATATTGCTCGTATGCCTCCAGAAACTAAATTATTAGTTCCAATGACCATTTTTTTGAAGATTTTGCCATTTCACTGGCGTGTTGTGTCTCGAAATGGCGCCAAAAAGTACAAGTTTTACTGGCGCATTTATTATTGGTAACAGTCTATACAATAGCAGTAAACAAAAACAAGTGTTTAACAATGGAGAAAAACAAAAAAAAAAGACAAAAATCGTATTACGCGTAATAAAAGATGATGAAATAAATATACGCTGTCTCTTAAATAGGGGGACATGGCTTACCCACAGATTCCTGAGGTTAAAATAAGACGATTTAACTAAACTTGCTTCTACCGGAACGTGTACTATTAAGCCATGTCCCCCTATTTAAGAGACACCTATATAGGTTGATGACTTGAACACTCGCATGTATAGGACTTTGACTAGGAAAATCAAATTTTTATCATTTCCTGTTTCCGTAACTGTTCCAAGTTAAATAGGCTTCAAATAAATGATGTAGAGCTTAAAATTCTATATTTTCATCAATAAGCAAAATAATAAGCAAAACTGGTTAAAATTATAACTCATAAACAAAATTGAAACGAACTGAACTGTCAAATGAGATATGTACTATTGCTGTCAACAAAACGATGCAATATTGTTTACTTTAACTAGGGCCAGTTTTTCAATATCAGGTTAATATTTTAACTCAGAGTTAAATAAACAAAACTGAAACGAAATGAACTATCAAAAAACAAATTTATCATTACTGTCATTAAAACGATGCAATACTGTTTACTTAACAAGAAGTTAAAATTTTAACCAGAGATTGAAAAACCAGCCCTGATTGTTTTAATTCCATGGCTGTCGCTATATGGTGATTTTCGACATTTTATAATTTCTGCCGTTACAAAGTATGAAAACAATTTTTGCTTATTGATACTTAAGCAGAATTATTAGCAGAGTATCGCATGCTACAGGGGGTACCGTGGCCGCATGCCAGAGTGTCTGGTCGCAAACCTGAGGGAACCGGGTTCTATCCCGACCAACGCCAAATATTTCGAATTTTAAATGGCACAAAAGTGACCCCTGTGGTGCACTCTCTACGCCAATAAGTGCCTGTGAGGTGACGCCTGGTAAGCGCCCGCACAGTACAAATATGTCATCATCATTACCGATATCTGCGATAAAGCATATTGTGGCGCACTCAGAAATGGGTAATATGCCGTGATGATATATTATTATTATAATTATTAAATAATTAGCGAAGTAGGAAATTAGGAAAGTATGATTTTATATGATAAAGTCCTATAAGACTTTACTTAGTCTAAGTTGTCCGTTAGGGTGTGGCACACCTAATTTCACATATTTTTTATATTTTTATATGTTAGACTGTCATATTTTTAGATGTATTATTTTATTTTGACGACTGTGTTAAATATTATGTTTAACATTTTTTAATCGTATGAATTTCCATGTTATTTATTAATTTATTTATTTATTTATAAACTACATTACACACTATATGTATTGCTACTGGTTTACAACGTTCATGTAAGTCTCTATTCATATAATTTATGTTATAAACATTAATTCTGTACTCATAGAAATAATTTTTACTGTATAGCTCCTGAAGAAGACCCATGTGGGGTCGAAACGGTTGAGATTGAATAAATTTTAGTGGCTGATATCCAGAAATTACTTTATTTACATCACCATTTCCATCCAAGAAATAAACCCTTTTCCATAAAGTCCTATGGTCAGGTGTTTGAGTCACCACCCTGTAGAATATTAATTTACCTTATAACTAGAAATAAGTTATTTTAATATTACAAAAGTAAATCTCGTGAAAGTTTTGGGATCCCTGTTGTATGGTAATACAACAATATGCGTTCTGTAACCAGAGCGATGAGGTGCAGTGTGTAGTCGAAGTGTAGTGCTGACTGTCGGTGAGTTATAATCAGATGTGCATTGGAAATGGCTAGTGAACGGGTTCATCGTTCCCTACTTATTGCCTCTCTGGACCTCTTCCCTGCCTCTTACACAAGAGTCGCTGCTACACCCCACTCAGACACCGTCAGGAGTGTTATGTTTAAATATTACTATAGTCTAGGTACCTAGGGATCTGTTGCACCAGCTATTCATTGTTGAATTATTTCATTTTCGTCTGCACGTATGGAAACTGGGAACTACTCACTAGACTAAGTTAACTATAAGGTACGAACCGGTAGCGTACGCTAGTACAGACTAACGAATGAAAATTGACGTTTAAATTATTTTATAGATGTGGTTTCTTTTCATAACTTCGCCCTATTATTTGAATTTGAAAGAAAACTGACTTATATGCATGCCGTTGTAGAAGACTAGAATTGTGCTCTATACCACAATAGTAGCAATAGTATTCAGGAATGTATTTCAAAATTATAATACCGCGAATTATTATTATTAGTTGAAATTAAAAATAATCGTATTTCTTAGAATTTTTGAATTAAAAAAAAAAAAAATCTGTTGTGGCCAGCACAAAACCTTCCGTCAATTCAATGTATTTGTACAAATCAGATACCAAAAGTTCCTTGGAAAAGATTTTATATATCCTGTAAAATTGTAACACGAACACACTATTTTTTACAAATTCCATATTGCAAGTTTCTTTGAAAAGATTCTATAAATCCAATATAATTAGAACACAAATGTACATTCTGTAAATTGTACTTCACACTTCCTCATTCCTATACAACGAATCTTTTTAACACAGTTCTTCCTCTCTCAAATATTCTGCTACACAGTCCTTCCATTTTCTCTTTGGCCTTCCTCGTACTCCCGGCATTGTAACTGCAAGTCACTTGCGAAGGACACTCTGCCACTTATGTTACTTTCTGATCCAATACTTTCCACTTTGGTTTTGCACTTGACACTGACATCTGTCAATTAGAATTTTTTGAATATACATATCTGTTGTTTCCATAATTTTTTCAAAGCAGACTGATTTTTGAAAGTTAACCTCTCTTAATCTCTCTATAACTCTATATTTATTGAATATGAAGGAAAATGTATAATCAAATCTTACAGAGAATAAAATTTTCTTTCATATTAATGACCATAAAATGTCGAAAAATGATATTTAACTGGGTTTTTTCCAGAAAAACTGTTAAGATCTTCAAAGAAGGGTACTTTCGGTTGCCAAATTATAACCAAAATCTAATCAGCTCTTCATATGGTTGTAAAGAAGAGGAATATGAAAGAATCATAATTTTTAGAATTGTAGTTTTGGAGTTATCGTCGGAGAAAAATTTGTCACACACACACACACAGACACACACACAGACACACACACAGACACACACACGGACACACATACACACATACAGACATCATCTTAAAAATAGTACATTCGTATTGTAGGGACCCTAAAACGTGCTTATACATTAAAAACTCACCATCGAATTTTTTGACCAAAAACAATACCTTCCTTTTGACGGAAGGTAAAAACTGTTGTGGCCAGCACAAAACCTTCCGTCAATTCGATGTATTTTGTACAAATCCCATACCAAAAGTTCCTTGAAAAGATTATATATATTTATTACAAATGCCATACCGAAAGTACCTTTGGAAAGATTCTAAAATTCAATAAAATTATAACACGAATGTACCTATATTATGTAAATTGCACTTGCTGTTTCTTACTCTTCTTCTCTACTCATTGCTGTCCAACGCATCTTCTTGACACAGTGCTTCCTCTCTCAAATCTTCTGCTATACAGTCCTTCCATCTTCTGTTTGGCCTTTCTGATACTCCCGGCATTATAAGTTCCTATCTTGAGGCGAGGCCGCAACTGCAAGCCGCTTTCGAGGGACACTATGTCTCTTATATAACTTTCAGATATATACTTCCCACTTTGGTTTTGCACTTGACACTGACATCTGTCAATTAGAACTTTTTGAATATATCTGCTGTTTTCATAATATTAGCAAAGTTGACTGATATTTGAAAGTTAATCTCTCTATAACTCTATCTATTGAATATGAAGGAAAAGGTATAATAAAACCGTATAGAGAATAATATATTCTTTCATATTGATAATCACAAAATGTCGAAAATGATATTTAACTGCGTTTTTTCAAGAAAAACTGTTAAGAACTTCAAATAAGGGTACTTCCGGTTGACCTATTATAACCAAAATCTAATCAACTCTGCGTATGGTTGTAATGAAAAGGAATACGAAAGAATCATCATTTTTAAAATTGTAGTGTTGGAGTTATCGTCGGAGAAATATTTGTCACACACATACACACACACACACATACACACACACCGACACACACGAACACACACGGACACACACACACATACAGACATCATCGTAAAACCAGTAAAATCGTATTGTAGGGACCTTAAAACGTGCTTATTTATTTAAAATTCACCATCGATTTCTTTGGCCAAAGACAATACCTTCCTTACCTAAAGGTGACGGAAGGTAAAAAGAAATAAATAACTCTTGCCTTGCTCATTTTTTGACGGCCTTAATTGTTCCTCATGGATAGTTGCGCTTAAAAACTCATGTAATTAGACAATTTCTTGCCTTGAAGAAGACTAACGTATTAGTCGAAACGTCGGCTTGAAATAAATAATTTCACTGCAGACTGCTTGTCCGATAATTTTTCCTTCGAGGACTCTCACTATTAATAATGCATATTTGGGATTCCAATCCAGTATTTAAATGGGCACTTGCAAAAATTTTCAAATCATAGGGAAAGCAACCACATCTGTATAATAATTTCAGCGTCATATGTTATTCGCTAGTCATACTATACCGGCTCAACCAAATGTCTCTTCCTTCTATTTTTTATTATCAAAATATCAATATATTTGTCTTTTACTATAAATTAAATTTTATTACAACTAATAAAACTACAGCTACCTTATTGTTTACCACTGACACTTCTTAGAGCTCATCTCAAACATTCCACCCACTTTACACACGACTATTTGATAAATTGTCAACTCTGCCCTTAATGCCCTTGTTCAGAAGAGTTTGTTTCCCGCGTGAGTTGGAGTCAGCAGGTGGTGCACCCTGGGACAAGTAAGACCACACCTTGGCGGACTGCACGGGGGCTCGTTATGTCAGACCAAGTGTTTTAATGTGTTAAAGAGGCGGAATAATATAAGAGTTGTTTAAAGTGATGAATGATTGAATTTGGTTGTCGAAGAAAGGTACAAGGTTGCTGAACATGTTGTGCACTACTGCTGAGATAACCATGCCAAGAAAATACTCAAAGGAATAACTGATATTTTTATAAATTTATATTTCATTTCAGATAAGAATGGATCCCGGAATAAATAATATAATTTGGTTGGTCATGTTGGTGTATGTGTGTGTGTGGATGTTGGAGGGACGATTTTTCAAAGACTAAAAACCAATTTAACTACGTATTCCTTAACTTTACATTAATGAGAAGAGCTGAAAAGATTTTAGTAACAAATGGACAACTGAAAGTAGTAGTTTCTTTAAAAAAATCTGAAGATTATTTTTTGGGCATTTATGTTATTAATATTAAAGAATATAAAATTCGCTATCCGGTACATTTAACATTTTTATTATATTTTTTATTAATTTAGAAATAGAGAAATATAAATATATATATCAAATAACCGTTTTAATGAATCTAGCACGCCAGCTGAAAAATTAACGTGTTTGTAATTGTCAGTGTCAAAAATCCACATATATTACTAAAAGCTTGTTCTGGGATTTACATTTAATATTTCTTATTTTATTATTAATTAAATATTTGAAATTAAAGATACATATGTTACATATACGCATCGGAAATACCGCCAATCTCGTCAATGAATTTGAAGAATCTCGAACATTTAGAAGAGTAAAAGGAAACATATATAAAATGATTTAAAAAAAATAAAATATATTAATAATAAATGTAATTAGAATTTTTGTGTGTATACCAAAAGTGGTATAGTATATTACATCCGAGGTGGGAGATGTTTCATTACAGCCGAGGGCTTATGCTTATTACCGAGAGGCGAAGCCTCGAGGTGAGATAATGCGCGAGGCTGTTATGAAACTCCCACCGAGGTTATGTATACTATTTTATTCACAATCATCCTCATTTTAAATCAATAATTTTCAAAATAAATCAATGAATTATAACCTTTAATTTTATTAATATTTTGACAGCTGTCTTAAAATTTGTTTAGCCTACTTAATTATGGGGATCTACGGCAATGTTGCTAGGCAACCCCTACATAAACATTTCCAACCCAAGACATGGACGTGTGTGTGTCCGTGTGTCCGTGTGTGTGTGTGTGTGGCAAATTTTTCTCCGACGATAACTTCAAAACTACACTTCTAAAAATTATGATTCTTTCGTATTCCTCTTCTTTACAACCATATGAAGAGCTGATTAGATTTTGGTTATAATTGGTCAACCGGAAGTACCCTTATTTGAAGTTCTTAACAGTTTTTCTGGAAAAAACGCAGTTAAATATCATTTTTCGATATTTTATGATCATTAATATGAAAGAAAATCTTATTCTCTATATGATTTGATTATACGTTTTCCTTCATATTCAATAGATATAGAATTATAGAGAGATTAATAGAGGTTAACTTTCAAAAACCAGTCAGCTTTGCAAAAATTATGGAAACAGCAGATAATATTCAAAAAATTCTAATTGACAGATGTCAGTGTCAAGTGCAAAATCAAAGTGGAAAGTATAGCATCAGAAAGTAATTTAAGTGACAGAGAGTCCCTCGCAAATGTCTTGCAGTTTCAATGCCGGGAGTACAAGAAAGGCCAAAGAGAAGATGGAAGGACTGTGTAGCAGAATATTTGAGAGAGGAATAACTGTGTGAAGAAGATGCGTTGGATAGAAATGAGGAAGTGTGAAGTGCAATTTACAGAATGTACATTCGTGTTATAATTATACTGGATTTATAGAATCTATTTAAAGGAACTTACAATATGGAATTTGTAAAAAATAGTGTGTTCGTGTTACAATTTTACAGGATATCTTTTCTAATGAACTTTTGGTATCGGATTTGTACAAAATACATTGAATTGACGGAAGGTTTTGTGCTGGCCACAATAGATTTTTTTTACTGTTATCGCCAATATTCTTATTTAAAGTGACACAATTTTTTCATTTAATCAAAATCATACCTTATCAAATAAAAAAGTTACCAATAGTGAACAAGCTTATTGGAATAAATGTATACCTTAGTTCTGTTTTCGTTTGACTATTTGAATACAGACACACGTAAAGAACATATTTACTCTGTCTCGTAAGTCTGTCATGCGTCCGATTTGAAGCTGGGACGTGCTACGCACAAACCAGCCGAATTGATCGGATTCCCGGAGTTAAAAAAGCACATTAATCCGATAAAACATGGTCCAATTTAAACCAACCAAATTGGATTCTCTAATCTACAAATTGACCACCACTAACAATTAGTAATGCAGGAAGATAGCACGATAGCGATGAAAGCCGTACAATTCATTTTTATTGTTGTTGAAATAATATTGCGGTACCTGTTTTGTTTTCAAGAAAAGCGGATATTGGTAGTTGAGATAACTTTTGGGAACGTGACAATACTTAAAGCAATTTTGATGATGAGATAGATTAGTATAAATTAAAAACTGCACCTGTTACATTAAATTTTTACTCATTTTCAATAACTACATACTATTGGCTTACAGTCTTTACAAAGAACAGCAAACAGGTACTTAAATTTAAAACACTCTGAAATTATATATTGAAGATAACTTTACTTTTAATAATTTTAAAGGCAGGTGCTTTATTATCTCTAACAGAAGAATATGAAGATAAAATTTCTTATAAAAAGAGGGGTAATAAAATTGAAGATGAAATAATAGGCCTAAGATTGGATCTTTGTTTAGAACACAAAAACAATTTAGAAAATATATTATTAAAGTGGTTTGAATATATTATAAAATAAGATTAACAGACGCGCGTACATACACACACACACACACATACATATACACACACATACGTCACATACGCATGCATGCGTCATTGTAAAAATAGTAAAAACATATTCTAGAGACACTAAAACCTGATTATTTATTAGAGAGTATGTAGTTTCATTATTGTCATTCTGTAAAATTACGAGCCCAAATTCATAAAAATTCGGCCGGTTTACATTTTCAATAAATTATAAAATCTACACAAATGGTTAGAAATTTTTTCAGAATTCTTTCGGCTACTTTAAAATATAGACTTAGAACATTAAAAAAACTGTGCACCAAATGACTGGTGATAGTAGTTCGACAGGTAATTTAAGCGTCATTTTCTAGTCCACGTTTAGCTTCTATCAAGATAATTTATTTTTGGCACAATGAAAAACAACTTTGTAAATATCAAGTGCGTACTGTAAACCCTACCTTGCAAGACATATGGGACATTACTCACAGAAAAATGTGCAGGGCAAATACCTAACAATATTAAAGCTGGTACTACCAATAAATGATGAAACCCAATATTAAATGGTGGAATACTTGAATAACATATATATTTAAACTAGTCGAAAGAAATTTGTAGAAATTTCGCACCATATGCGTTGGCAATAACAAAAAAATACTTGCAATTGGTAACACTGATACAAAAAAATTGATTTCCTTTTGTTGACAGTGACGTTTGAAAATTTAAATTTGGGCATATTTACAATTATTTATTAAAATGGTTGTTGTTTCCTTTATCCAAGTACTTTTATTTCTTACATTACCCATAAGCAATAAGCTAAAGCACTGTTTTATTAATTAAATATTTAAAATTGTAGGTAAAATGCATATATCCATCAGAAATATCGCCAATCTTGTTAATGAATTGGAAGAATCTCTGACATTTAGGAACTTACTCATACAATGAAAAATAGATATAATTAGAATTGTGTGTGTGCAGAAGACATGTTAAATACAATAAAAATAATATTTGGGTAAAGTTTTCGATTTCGAGCTTTGGCCCGGCCCGGCCCGAAGCCCGCCTCGATTTCGAGTCGATCATCGAGCCGGGCCGAAGATATTTTTTATCGGGCTAATCATTTTCAAACATCGAGGCGAGTCGGACTTTTGATTTTGGCCCGGTCCCGAAAATTCGAGCTTTTCGGGCCAACCCGAAAAATCTTATAGTTCATTCAAATGCACAGTTTCCTTAATATTTTAATGAAAATGGATGAAGTTAAAACGGATCAAAATGATTTAATAACAACACAGTTCACATATTAATAAATAAAAATGTATTATACGTATTTTACTTCAAGAATTCAAGGTTATTCATTAAAGCATAATAATTATATTGTGATGATGCTATTATTATTGTTATTACTCGTATACTTAAATAAAAGTAATTTTTGTTCCTACCATAATGGTATATTGTCCTATTTTTGAGCAGAAACAAAGTTAGATAAAAAATCCTTATGTAAATTAAAATTCTATTTTTTTATATAAGATTTGTGAAAAAGTTATTTAAATTCTTTGATAAACAAAGTATTAAATACTCGTAGGTCTGTAATTTTTATAACAAACTTACACTAGAAGGGTCTCTTTTTTAATTACTTATGGTAACTAACGTTGAAAGTTATAAGAATGCAGAGGTTTTTTATAAGTTTGACACGAAAATAGTTAGGCATTTCGCCTTAACATAAAAATCAACATTAGGAATGCCGGATGCACCCAATTTCGAGCTTTGGCCGGCCCGGCCCGAAGCTCGGCCCGATTTCGAGTCAATTTTCGAGCCGGGCTAGCTAATTTTTTTGTCGAGTCGATCTTCGAGTCGGGCCGGTAATTTTTATTTTCGGGCCGAGTCGATCCAAACCTCAAAACCCGGCCCGGCCCGCCCGAATGCATCTCTAAGTGCAATACAATACTTATGTAACGTAAAATGGAAATGGCGAGAGGTATTGTGCTGGCCACAACAGATTTTTAAATAATGTTTAAGATTCCATCAGATAAATTGTGAAATACTTGAACTATAATAACACATTGCACTTCCTGGTTGCAAATTATTTCTATATTGAATGAAAGGTGAGCGCCACCCTTTGACAAAGATTCATTCCATCAGATAACCGTATGATTAAATCCGCATTACAATACTTCATTAAACAACTCATCCTTATTTAAAATTCGACAGCGTAATACTACATCGTCGTAGGCCTTGGGTGGTCTATTCGCAAACTTCCTTTGCGTGATGTAATAGATTGTAATTACACACAGAGGGACACGTTAGCGTTAACGTTAACGTTAACCATATTGATATTTCCACAACGCATTGTAATTATAACTTGAATATCCACAAAAGTGCCATACCGTCCGTAATGAAAGGTTTCGCGATAGTTCTTGAGCTGGCCGCTAGGTACAGTTACGGACGCATGAGATGCAGGAGATAGTGACTAATCACTAGGTCTCGTTTGTAACGCGAGTTGATAACCAACGGTTTATTTAATTATTTCTGTGTTCTCCAAGCGACATTATGTTAATGCTGACTTTGGGTTAGGCTAATGCTAAGTCAATAAACAATTTGAAAGAATTGTATTGTCATTGTGCATTTACCGTAAACGGAATGATAAGGAACGGAGGAAATACTTAAAGGAATTTGTATCGTTCTGAGAGGAATTTATACATACAACTAATGTTCATTCACGGAGTGAATATAATACATATATTAATATATTATCTAAACCCTAGGTTACATAAACTGCGACCCATTGTTTTAAAGTAGAATTTTTCAGCTATTTTTGATTCTATACCTTTTCAACTTCAATTTAAAAAAAACTCCATTTTCAGAAAAAATAAAAATCAATTTCAGAAAAGATATATTGATATTATTTTTCTGAAATTGATTTAGGTACTTTTTATGAAATTGAAGTTATGATTTTTGAAATTGAATTTATTTTTTTTATGTCTATTGGAATCTTGCTAAAATTCGCATATCTATATTTTAGTGGATAATCACGTTCTAAAGTCCCTAAAATCCGATTATAACATTTTTACGATGATGTCCGTGTGTGTGTGTATGTGTGTGGATATGTGGATGTTGGAACCACAGTTTCTCAAATACTATGACTTAAAAATATATTTAACTGCATTTTGGAAGAGCTGATTAGATTTTGGTAACAATTGGACAACCGGAAGTAATAGTTTCTTTAAAAAAATCTTCTAAATATAATGTTTTGGAAAGTTTTGTTGTTACAAATATAGAACATAAATTTCTCCATCTAATACACTTAAAAAATTTATTTTATCTTGTATAGATTTTGAGATAAAAGCACTGTAATATATAGAATAATCTAATTGCAGAGGCTAAGGCACTAAGGAAACCAGTTGACAAATTAAAATGTTTATAACATAGTAATATTTGTAACATAGTTTGTAAATTACAGACGTCAGTGTCAAAAATCACAGTTTTAGTGACATTCTGAAAGCTTTTTCTGGGAAGTACATTTAATCTTTCTTATTGTTTTATTAATTAAATATTTCAAATTGTAGGTAAAATGCATATATCCATCAGAAATACCGCCAATCTAGTTAATGAATTGTAAAAATCTCAGATATTTAGGAACTTCCTCATACAATGATAAATAGATAGAATTGTGTGTGCAGAAGACATGTTAAATACAATAAAAACAATATTTGGGTAAAGTTCTGTAAGTTTTTTGTTGTAAAACGACGGTTCGATAGCGAAGTGCAATACAAGACGTATACTTATATAACATAAAATGGAAATGGCGAAAGGTATTGTGTTGGCCACAACAGATTTTTTTAAATAAGAGTGTGATTATATTTCTAATAAGGCTGTTGCAAGAATTTTTATATGACTTCTAAGTACCTACTAAATTTTAAAAGATATTGTTCTCTAAAGAGCCTCAAATTTGAAAATATTATGTAATAGGTATCCATTAGATATTTTACAATTAATATTGAAATATATGTAATATTTTCAACATCACTGCCCATTTTTGGGAAATAACCCAAAAATTAGTCAAGATATGAATTTGGCGACATCACCATTCGATTCTACGTATAAAAATACATAAGTACAGCAATTTTCATAATTTTTGTCCAACCGGTTCATTTTTTTTGAATAAAAGCTTGAAAACCCCTGAAAATGGTCAAAATCTGAAAAAATCGTAAGGGGTACACTTTAGATTTTTGTGATTTTTGGCCATTTTCTGTTATTTTGCTTTAGAGATTGTAATTAATATTGAAATGTATGTAATATTTTCAACATCACGTGATATAAAAACAATTTGACGTCAGAGTACAACAGTTTAACATATGACAATTTATCGCCTACTTTTATTTATATAAATAACGTAAACTGTTTTCCTATTGGCAAATGAATGACGTGCTGTATGTACTCCGACGTCACAGGAGTAGGGCTTATTTTTTATAATAACAATAATTTATAATTTTTATTTTCGTTACTATGAAAAATACTGCATAAACTTTCATTTAAAATACTTTTAAAAATATGTGAAATAGACTCATTGTATTTTTGACGTTTTGTTTACCAGTTACCAAGTTTTTCTTTACTCCACATATACTATTTAAATTCATAATTATTTTAATAGTAACTACTCGTAGTAATCCATTTACTGTGCAGTTACAGTTACAAGTTTATTTTGCGATATCTAAATGGAAATATAATAGCAAGAGTACATTTAGTTTAGCTTGGCGGTAATCAGAAAAGCATAAAGTAAGAAGAGAACGCATGCATTTGGTCGCTTGCAGGTTTTCCGTCTGCATCTGCACTAGCACCGTTCTGCACAGTGCTTTTACATCTGCTGCAAGTGTCCCTCAAGGAGTTCAGAGTAATTCGTAGCCCACGGTAAATTGTTAATGTTCCCGCATATCCATTCAGTGGATTGTCTACTGCTGACTCGTTGACTGAACTCGAATTGCTGTTAAACTGGCCTTATAAACCCAATTTAACTAACTTTAATAGCGTTATCTAACTCGTTTCACCTTATGAATGAATTAACACTGATTTCATACCTTCGCTAATTCAAATGTCATTACTGTATAAATGCCTTTCGGCTGTTATCGTATTCAACTTCATCAGTTTTGTTTTAAATTAAAATAAGTTGGTAATGAACACAATACCGAATCAAAAGTTAGTTAACACGTTGCAAAGTTACAGAAACTATTTTCGAATCAAACAGTTATTAACGAAACTGTGTAATAAATATAATAAACAAGACTTCAGTATTGAAAAAGATTTATTTTTTTTACCTCTCGGAGAGATATTGGAATCATGCTAAAATTGGCATATCCAGATTTTAGTGGATAAGCACGTTTTAAGGTCCCTATAATTCGATTATAACATTTTAAAATGATGTCTGTGTGTGTATGTGTGGATGTGTGTGTGTGTGGATGTTAGAGCCACAGTTTCTCAAATACTATAAGACTTAAAAAATATTTAACTGCAGTTTCCTCAATCTGGCATTCCTGGGAAGAGCTGATTAGATTTTGGTAACAATTGGAAGACCGAAAGTAATAGTTTCTTTAAAAAAATCTCAATATTATTTCTATGCTAGATCTCTATCTAGTTTTGAATTATTGCCCCAAAAGTCAATATACCCCATATTTAGATAAAAACTTTAAAACTCTTGGTAAGGAATTTGTAAAAAATAGTATGTGTTCGTGTTACAATTTTATTGGATATATAGAATCTTTTCCAAGGAACTTTTTTATGGCCTCTATCCATTTTTATTTTAATACTTTTATTTCTAAAAATTCACAAAGTTGCTCAAATACTCTCAAAATGCGCACACTTACGTAACATTCTCTTTACAATCAAATAATATTACTATCAAGTTTATATCTCTACCCACTTTTGAATTATTGCCCTAAAAGTCAATATACCTCACATTTATATAATAACTTCAAAATTTTAAAAAATCTAATTTTTATGTCTCTAGATACTTGTCAATGCGCTGATTCCAAATTTTGAAACCGCTGGTCGATATCTTGTTTCGTTCTCGAGATATTTAGATTGGAAGTTTTGCCCATTTTTGGGAAATAACCCAAAAATGGGTCGAGATATGAATTTGGCGACATCACCATTCAATTCTACGGACAAAAATACATAAGTATAGCAATTTTTATAGTGTTTGTCCAACCGGTTCATTTTTTATGAATAATAACTTAAAAACCCCTGAAAATGCCCAAAATCTGAAAAAATCATAAGGGGTATACCTTAGATTTTTGCGATTTTTGGCCATTTTCAGTTATTTTGCTATAGAGATAGTATGCGGTGGTCAAAAATTCTGAAAACTGGTGTACTTATGTAATTTTGCCCGTAGAATCGAATGGTGTTGTCGCCAAATTCATATCTCGACCCACTTTTGGGTTACTACCCAAAAATGGGCAGTTTTGAGCAAAACTTTAAATCTAAATATCTCGAGAACGAAAAGAGATATCGACCTGCGGTTTCAAAATTTGGAATCAGCACGAAGTATCTAGGTACATAAAAATTATATTTTTGAAAATTTTGAAGTTTTTATCTAAATGTGGGGTATATTGACTTTTTGATAAATTAATACAAAGTACATCTTCTTTTCATTCCCATGTAGTTCGGTAAATAGTCGTCTGTCCAATATTTTGATTACAAAAACGTTAACAATTTCACGTTTCGGCTATCTGTTTAACTAATCTAGACAGATTCGCTTATTTCAAGTTTTTATATATTCACAAAACTTTTTCCACTTTTCCAAAATGCTTGTTTGTGTTTTATTGAATCAATTACTGTTTTAGCGTGTGCTGTAAGGATAATTAAAGAATACAATTAATTTAAGCGTGATCGTCGCTTTTACTAAAAATGAAGATTTTATTTTGATACTATATCTAAATACTACCAAACAATATGTTTATAATAAAACAAGTAAAACTTTTGTGGTCCAATGAAGACATTAATAACGTCGTACAATTTATCAGATAAATCATTACTCTTTGCTGAAACACATTCCGTAATTAAGCAATAAGTACTTGTTGAACGTGCAAACAAATTTCTATAATGAGTGCGAAGAATATGCATGAAGCAATGCAACATACGCCCTGAATATATCCGTATAAATTTCATTGGCATTGGCACTCCGTTAGTTGATTAGCAATGCATGTGCTCTGCGCCTGGGCATCTAGCATAGTCCTACTCTACTCAGATATCTGTCGGCAATCGGGGAGTTCTATATGTGATTTTAATAAGCAGTTGTACGAGGGCCTGAGGAGACTGATCTATTCTCGATTAGTATTTGCTTTTCATCGGTTCCACGTCTCCAACTTGGAGATGTAATATCCTGTTCTGCCTTTCCTGCATTAGATATGAGAAGGATTGTATTGTTCTTTCAACAACAAAATAACGAAAACCTGTTACTCTAGATATTTCCTCGTATAGATTCGTATTATGTTAACGGACGCAATATGATAAAAATAAGAGACTATAATAAATTTATTGGTAACAAGAACTCGTATTGCTGCAAAATGAATTTTATACTCTTTAGCTTTAAATGTGAAATGCTAACAGCGATATACGAGCGCCACTGTGGTTCTGGTTTTAGTTCTAACTTCTCTAGGTGCCTTCATTCAAGCGTCATCCTTGGAGAAAGATATGAGCGATTAGTGTGATTTTGTTGTTTGACGTGCTTTGCGATTTTTGCAATAGAAATCAGCAGCAGAAACTGTCGAAATGCTTCAGAGGGCATACGAGTGGTTTTCTTGTCTCAGACTTTTGACTGAAAATTAGAAGATGAAACTTGTCGCAGCGAATTTCGTTCCATTTCAAACCAATTGAACGTGTACCTGGAATTGAATGATCAGGATTTTTTCTAATATCTCCCAAGCATTGCTGCTGATTTCGCGAACAAGGAAAAGAACTTGAGGTTAATACAGTGCTCTTTAAAGTCCGCCATTACAACTCGTTAAACACGTCAAACAAAACAAAACACAGTGGATGACGTTTAAACATCCAAAAGGATGTCTAGTAAAGACTCCTAGCGGGAAAGGTTTGATCTAGGGCCCAGCCACCTTCAGGAAATAAATCCGGTTATTTTCGAAGAGCTTCGACGTTCGGTTTTCATGGCTGGAATAATAGCACTGGAACATCGGGAAAAAACTGCATTGAAGTTCACGCAGACCATACCTATGCGAGCACAGGATTATACATTTTAATATTAATGATAATTATGAAATATTCAAATGTTTCGGGAGGTAAAGGCTGATGCCACAAAAATGGGGTCCCGTGGCCGCGCGCCTGAGTGTCTGGTCGCGAACCCGGGGGAACCGGGTTCGATCCCAACAGACGCCAAATATTTACAATTTTAAATGGCACAAAAAGTGACCCCTGTGGTGCATTCTCCGCATCAGCTATGAGTGCCCGTGAGGTGACGCCTGGTAAGCGCCCACACGGTAAAATATATCGTCATCATTACCGATATCTACATGTGTTGTAGTTACTAGCACACCCAGAAATGGGTAATATGCCGTGATGATATATTTAATTTATTTATTTATGAAATATTCAAATATTGTCTCTCCTAATTATTTTTTAGAAAAATTGTTAAATTGATTTTAACTATGATAGTGCGTACAATTGATGTTTTGTTGTTAGTTTTAAATTTGTAAAACGGTTGGTACATAACAAGGTTTCATTAATCATGGGTTGCCGAGCAACGAATAATTAAAATTTTTAAACGCGCTAAATTTGCAAAACCAATGTGAATATTTTGTTATCCCGGCTAACTTCTCATTTAATATTGTGATCCTAAATTCATAAATGAAAATATTTTTTTATATTTATTGGGTTATTAGATTTTGCGTAGATAAAATATTCTATGGTATACATAAGGTAAAGCATCTTTAGTCACGAATTGGTCAATTAAAACCCTCGCTATCTCTTATTTTAACTAACCTATTCGTGGCTAAAGACTAGCTTTACGTACTTGTATCGTAAATAACTATTTATGTGTATGAAGATATTTAATTGTTAATTGTAATAAAATAGTGTCAAACGTGCACATTGACAGTTACTCTTACAAGCAATATTAATTTTTTTTCGAAGAACTTTGAAACTAAATTCTGCCTAAATGGTACACTTTCCGGTAGAAGCAAGTTTAGTTAAATCGTCGTATTTTAGCCTCAGGAATCTGTGGTTAAGCCATGTCCCATGCCCCCCTGTATATAAGTTCTTTAATCAGTTGTTAAAAATTAACTGCTTTTTTACAGAATAGGCCCGAATATAATAAAATCAGTGTACTAAATCTTTATCATTTATGTCATTTTACACTTTTGTGGAAATAATCTGAAGGGCATACTGAATCTGAAAGGCAAACATCACTATTCTTTATATGTAAAGATTTTATTCAATTACTGTTTGAAATAGTAAGCATTACTAATGATTTCATTTGCGAATACACATACGATTGTGATACCATTAAATCGTGTTAAAATATCTCTTCAAATGCTAACAGGCATTTGTAAACTGCAACAAACCAATGAACCCATGAAGAAATTACAGGCCATTAGGAATTTATAAACACATTACAACTGTGCCAAGTATAAACAGTAACTATAACTTAAGTCATTAGTGCAATTACATTTAAAATTTCAAACAAATTAATGGAATATAAACATGTTTACATAAACGTTCAGTGAATGCTTTTATCTTAGCAGGCTTGGAAAACACTTGAGGGTTTTCAGAAAAAGTTTAGACTGTTTGCTTTTTAATCATTGACATTGGGAGATCTTGATAGATATATGCATTTCGTCATCTACCGCAGACGATATTAGAACTAATATAGAGAGAGTATAAAGGCTGATTGTGAAGGATCATTTCTCCTTTATTTGTTTTTGGGGACAGCTGAACACGGTCTATTTGCACAAACGCCGCTTTTAAAAACTCGTATTAAGTTATGTGTGTACCTGAGCAAAATGATGAATGTGTGCTGTCCGTGTGTTTGTTTTTGTAATGATACTTCAATTGCCAATGGAATGTGCAAAATTAAAGCGCTTTCACTAATTCGTAAAAATTTCAAGTAACAGTAAACACACATCTTATATTCATATTAAATGGAATATGAGTGTATACTTTAATAGTATTATTTCTGTTATAGAACAAATATTGAGCAAGCATTGGCTCTTTAGAATTTAGAGGAATTTTGAGGACATTTTTTGTAAGAGAATGATGGTCGGTACTCAAAACGAGTGAGAAATTCAATCGCCAGTTCTTTGAATTAATATCTTCCGTTTCATATTTGAATAAATAAATAAAAATAGTAATCACAAATCCTAATTTCACAAGTAAAAAATATGTTGTGACCAGCACAAGACCTCTTGCCATTTCCATAATAGGCTAATAGAAGAATTGTACTTATTTAACAATTTTTTGTTCACCCAAAAACATATATCTTCTTTATATATTTTTATTCAATTTTGACGTTTTAAACTATCATTATTAACTCCATAGCAACAACTATAAGTAACACTTTTTTCAAAAGTGAATTAATTTTTTTTAAATCACTCACAGTTTTTTTAATTTACTCTGCAACAAATAATGCATTTAAAATAACATCAGGCAAGAAATTAACACTTACCATAGTATTTATCAGACATTATCAGTCGTTTTCATTATTTTTCACGGCACAAATGACAGACAATAAAGCTTTTTAAAAAGATGACTTGACATCTATCATCGGCGATTGTTATGCCCAGTCTACTAACTGTTTAGTTTTTTGTTTTGTCAAAATTAAACATTATAATGGTTTTTATTACTATTTTGCCAAAATTTAATAAAATATTGTACAAATCACGTGAGCTAAGAACATTACCTTAGCTCACTTGGTGTGTAAATATCTATTATATTTTTTTATTCATTCTATGAACAAGTTTCCTCTTATGCTACTAATGTTCCAGATTTTTCCAATTCATTGATGAGATTGGTGGTATTTCTATTAAAAAGTTATGTTTTTTTTTCGAAGAACTTTGAAGCAGAATTCTGGCTAAATGGTACACTTTCCGGTAGAAGCAAGTTTGGTTAAATCGTCTTATTTTAGCCTCAGGAATCTGTGGTTAAGCCATGTCCCTCTATTTAAGAGACACCCTGTATATCCTGTAACATGTAATTTTCATTTTAAAAATTAATTTGACTGTAAGAAAATAAGTGAAACTAAAAATATTAAAATGCAAGTAGCAGTAGGCTACGAAACATCGCTGTTCGTCAAAAAATAAAAATACCATCTATATTGTTTGCATTCCTGTATATTTCTCATTAATTTTTATTGTTCCAAACTATGATAACGTTTTATCCATCAATGATTCATCCTCGTAATTCTTCCTTATATTCCATTACAATTTGCATCTATAACCATGTCGTACTGTACCGCATAGAAACACAGTACCCCTGTTTAAATTTCCTAAAAATTGACTTGCAAATCACGTTTCTATAAACAAAGCGACAAATATAAACACTGTGCTCGTGCAGCATTAGCATGTGAGATGAAAATGAAAGTTTTATACAGGGCATCCGAGGCGGCTTAGCTGCACATGTTATACTCCCTTCCGGGGTTTCCCGGAGCGAGGATTTGGAATCCGGATGGTCCGGATTCATCCGATACCGTCACAACTCACCGTGACATGGGGCGGTTTAAAGAGGAGGGATTCAGAAAAGGCATGGATATTTAGAAAAGTGATTTCGAAAGTTTTGAGAACAATTATTACCAACAAAATTTTGTCTCGCTTTGAAAATGGAATAGAATTACTGTGTGGTCCACCATTACTTTTCTGATGTTAATTTTTTAATGGTACTTTAACTAATTGAAATCGATATATATGTAGTTTTAGAAATAATTAATTGTTATTCGTTAAATTGATTTATTTAAAATTCTCTGACGTAGATGTTAAGCTCATTTTATTTTCAAACAGTGAAGATTACTAATAATTGGAGCTACATTTATAAAATTACATAAATGTTTAAAAAAACTTTCGTAAATGAAAAATAGTTTTGACTGCAGAACGCAACCCATGTCATTCAAATCTGTCATTTCTATACAGATGTAAGTGTTTCTATTTGGCTTGGCTTCAAATAAAAAAAAATTGATGTGGACAGCATACCTTCCGTAAATTCCACGTTTAAAATGGCAATGAGCTTTAAGTAAAGTATCTTTTCCGTTCTGGTTGGTCGTTCGTAAACAAAATCTAATTTGTTGTTTTAATAAATATGTCTGTAATATGAAATTAATTTCGTGCCAAAAATAATCGATTTTTATGTGCCTATAGCGCTCATCATCAACTATAACAGTTCGACCTTCATCATTTTCGAAAAAGTAAGTTCCAATAACGCCACCAGCGGGAGGTAAAAAGTATTATTTGGTTTGCTTTTATTGCTTCGATATTTTATGCATTCATTTATTTGAAAATGGATTTCGAATTTTAAATAGGAGATAGCAGAAGGTTTGTACATAGTAAGAATTTGGAATAAGAGTAGATGTGTGACGCAGAAACGTAGACAATAAAGCGTGGTTAACGAATTAAAAGATTTAAAAACATAATATGAATTAAAGGACTAGTTATAACCATCAGTAAAAAGAAGAGAAAGTGTACTTTTTAACGCCTTAAGCGTGCATTACAAAATAAAGTTTTTCTCTTCAAATAACTTGAAAAGTGTCCTTATAAGTGACCTTACAAGTATATTTGCACGATCAAGTTTTGCATGAATTAAAATATCCAAGTGTCAAAAGTTAAGTTATAGCTACATTAAATAGTCATTGAATTTTCATCTCTTATATTTTTCATTTGTCAATTACTTCTCTATCCCATTGTACATTTTTTCAGTTTAAAATCAATCACTGTATAACACCACACTTGTACACATCAAAAACATAAACACAAATTTGACATTTGACAGTTACTTGATAGTCAAAACTTGTAGGGACTTTATTATAATTCACATTTTCTGGTATTAACCTTACTTTTTCTAAAATTGATATTATAAAAAAATAAATATATCATCACGGCATATTACCCATTTCTGGGTGTGCCAGTATCTACAACACATGTAGACATCGGTAATGATGACGATATATTTTACCGTGTGGGCGCTTACAAGGGGTCACCTCACGGGCACTCATAGTTGGTGTGGAGAGAGCACCACAGGGGTCACTTTTGTGCCATTTAAAATTGGAAATATTTGGTTTCTGTCGGGATCGAACCCGGTTTCCCCAGGTTCGCGCCCAGACACTCAGGCACGCGGCCACGGGACCCCATAAAAAAATTTATATTAGGTACTTTTTAAAATTAAATATTTTTTCTGAGAAGAATCTACTTCTTCTGAAATTGAAATTAAAAAGGTATAGAATCGCACATGTAAAAAAAATTGGGTATTACGAACAATCAACCAAAAACTGCTCTTCGGTGGATCAAATTATGTTTCGCGAGCAACCAAAAATTACGACCTTTTGGCCATATTTGCTACAGACAAAATTTAAATCTGCGTTACCTGGTTTTGCTGATTACTGTACAAATTGAATATAAAGGCGTAGACAAAAGCAAAGTATCCAAAATATGAAAATTACGTTATAATTGGATTGAGAAATGATTAGGTTAGAGTGGAAATATCTCAGCTGAATCCACAATGCTTGTAATG
Source organism: Ophonus ardosiacus (assembly GCA_943142095.1). Taxonomy (NCBI): domain Eukaryota; kingdom Metazoa; phylum Arthropoda; class Insecta; order Coleoptera; family Carabidae; genus Ophonus; species Ophonus ardosiacus. The sequence goes on along the minus strand of OW964832.1, from coordinate 2,520,342 downwards.
TAATAGAGTTAGAAGTAACTAGCGCTTGTTGCGCACTCCTATTGAAGAAATAGGGTGGGAATCTTTGCCGTTACCACGCACCGACTAATTTCAATAAAACCGACGTTTGTTTTCACATCCAGGGCTCTCTGCGATCTCCCACACCCATGCATTATGCAAAACACATCTCTTTGTAACTGTACGCAAACATACTTTAATTCGGTTCCAGGGCAGGCTGTCTCCGTCTCTCGCCGTGCGGGCTCTTTTATCTTCTTCGGCTGCTCTTGCTGGCTGGATTAGCCTTTAATTTCGTATTCGTTTTGCCTTTAAAAACGCGCGCGTAACTAGTTTAGGGATAAATTGGTTTTCCTCCACAAGGCCTGAGTCGTCTCACCAAGCTTCGGATTTAAAGGACGTATCCCTCACAACTCAAACTCACTTACAGAGTTTTATTTTTTGCGAGTTGGCACGACTCAAAGGAAAATGAAAATGATATTTTGATTTCAACGATGTTTGTCTTGAGAAGTAGGTTTTTTAATTAAATTCTACCAAGAATGCCTTTGTGTCCAGATTTACTTCACTTCGTTACTTAAACCTTTTATAAAAATGAATTAATCTTTACTGGAAAATATCTAAAATAACTCCATTTTGTATTTGACATGACAATATGATTTATTTATTTCATATGTCATAGTTCGCCTGGTAGACGTCCGTACGGTACAAATATGTCATCATCATTACCGATATCTGCGACAAAGCAGATTGGCACACCTAGAAATAGGTAATATGCCGTGATGATATATTTATTTATGTCATAGTTACAAAATAAAAAAATCTGTTGTGACCAGCACAAGATCTCTCGCTATTTCCATATTAGGCTATATAAGTATTGTACTGCACTTCGCTTTCGAACCGTCGTTTTATAACAAAATATTACAGAACTTTACCCAAATATTGTATGAGGAAGTTTCTAAATGTCAGAGATTATTCCAATTCATTATCCAGATTGGCGGTATTTCTGATGGATATATGCATTTTACCACAATTTTACCTATAATTTCAAATATTTAATTAATAAAACAATAAGAATAAATATAGTTCCCAGAAAATGCTATCAGAATGTCACTAAAACTGTTGATATTTGACAATGACATGTGTCATGTTGTAAACATTGGAATTTGTCAACTGGTTTCCTTAGTACCTTAGTCTCTGCGATTAGTGTACTCTATAAATTATATTGTCTTTATCTCTAAATCTATGGAAGATATAATAAAAATTTTAACTGTATTAGATGGAGAATTTTATATTTAGAAGAATTTTTCTAAGAAACTACTACTTCCGGTTGTTCAATTGTTACCAAAACCTTTTTAGCTCTTCCCAGGAATGTCAGATTGAGGAAACTGCAGTTAAATATTTTTTAAGTCTTATAGTTTTTGAGGAATCGTCCCTCCAACATCCATACATACACACACACACATGGATATCATTTTAAAAATGTTATAATCGGATTTTAGGAACCTTAAATCGTGCTTATTCAATAAAATCTGGATATGCGAATTTTAGCATGAATCCAATACCTCAGCGAGAGGTAATGTACATTATTCTTACTGTATATTAAATAAAACTTTTTTTAAAAAAAATATTGGTTAATAATTCATTATTTTTTGGCATTTCTAACAACCAATGAAATGTTTCATTAGCTGTCACGTGTCAGCGTTTCAACCAATCCTGCTAATATTATAATGAGAATAAACTTGCTTCTACCGAAAAGTGTACCATTTAGCCAGAATTCTGCTTCAAAGTCCTTCGAAAAAAAGTTACGGTCTAATCAATGTTGGGACACCTAAGTTTCATACACTAGTGGTTCAATAATAATAACAAGTATCATCTTAAAAGATGACTTAGACCCATATGAACTGTCATACCAACTTTCATCCAAATCAAATAAAGCGTTCTGTTATTATAAGCAAAATTATTATTATTTTTTTTCGAAGAACTTTGAAGCAGAATACTGGCTAAATTTTTTAAAAGTTTAGTTAAATCGTCTTATTTTAGCCTCAGGAATATGATTAAGTTATGTCTCCCTATTTAGAGACAGCCTGTATATTTATACCGCAATCTAGGAATTTATAAGCCCAATAAATAGATTACATACTGATATTTTAAACGTAAATATCATACAGAATTGTTGAGTTGGGATATAAGAAGAATCCGTTACAGCATCAAACCCATTTTTAGCCAAAAATGGATTTGTTGAGTTCAACTAACATCTATTGTTAGAAATTTAATGCGAATTATTATTTAGTAACTTTCATGTTAAATATTTTCATATTGCCGTAATGAATAGCAATAAATAAACTCTTTAACAAGTAGGTACGTAAAAATTAACAACAATATGCAGTTTATTAAACTGATGTCTCTATTGTTAAAAATTCATTTAAAACTGTTATTCTCATGATTTAAAAAATATGTGCGTGTTATCTGTACATATAACAATAAATTTTGTCCATACACGGTTCGAGTTGCAATTTGGAGCATGTTGCTTCAGGGCAAAAATAAATTGCATTTGGGTGGTTGCTAATGAAAATTTGTATCCGTTAATTGTTGTATCATTAACATGGTTATTTTACGCTATTTGCCTTTAGTTTTATTTGTTCGTTTGACTTTTAATTGCTGATGAAATTTTATTATACACCGAGGACAGTTTGTGTAGTAATTTATTGAAAATGAAAATTTATTTTATAGCTTTCGTTTAGCGAGTATTGGCAAACGAAAAACAAGTTAATTTAAATAAAAAAATCTGTTGTGGCCAGCACAAGACCTCTCGCCATTTCCATATTAGGCTATAAAAGTATTGTGTTGCACTTCGCTTTCGAACCGTCGTTTTATAACAAAAAATTACAGAACTTTACTCAAATATTGTTTTTATTGTATTTAGCATGTCTTCTGCACACATATAACTCTAATTATATCTATTTTTCATTGTATGAGGAAGTTTCTAAATGTCAGAGATTCTTCTAATTCATTACCCAGATTGGCGGTATTTCTGATGGATACATGCATTTTATTATAATTTTACCTATAATTTCAAATATTGTCAGATTGTCACTAAAACTGTTGATATTTGACAATGACACGTATCATTTACAAACTATGTTATAAACATTGGAATTTGTCAAATAGTTTCCTTAGTGCCTTAGCCTCTGCGATTAGTTTACCCTATAAATTATAGTGTATTTATATCTAAATCTATACAAGATATAATAAAAATTTTAAGTGTATTAGATGGAGAATTTTATGTTCTTCAATATTTAATAAAAAAAAAACTCCCAAAAAATTATATTTAGAAGAATTTTTCTAAGAAACTACTACTTCCGGTTGTTCAATTGTTACCAAAACCTTTTCAGCTCTTCCCAGGAATGTCAGATTAAAGAAACTGCAGTTACATATTTTTAACACAAACATTATTTTCTACAAATTCTATACCAAAAGTTTCTTTGAAAAGATTCTATAAATCCAATAATATTATAACACGAACATATAGGTACACTATGTAAATTGCATTTGACACTGATATCTGACAATTACAATTATTTGAACATAAGAGCACTTTCTATGATTATAGCAAAGTTGTCTGATTTATGAAAGTTAAACTGTTTATAATTCTTTAACTCTATATCTATTGAATATGAAGGAAAATGTATAATAAAACCGTATAGTCAGTAAGATATTATTTCATATTAATAGTTACGTAAACTGTCAAAAACTTATATTTAACTGCGTTTTTTCAAGAAAAACTAAGGGAACTTCCGGTTGACCATTTATAACCAAAATCTAATCAGCTCTTCATATGGATGTAAGGAAGAGGAATAATTTTTACAATTGTGTATTGGAGTTATCGTCGAAGAAATATTTGTCATACACAGGACACTCACACACATACAGATATCATCGGAAAACTAGTAAAATCGTATTCTGGGGACCCTAAAACTTACTACCGAATTTTTTGACCAAAGACAATACCTTCCCCACCTAGGGGACGGAAGGTAAAAAACTAAATCCAAAATAAATTTATATTGAAAACCATCAACGTTATTATTTTCAACCTTTTCAATAACTACTTCTGAATAGAGAAAACCTACTGCATGATATATTTATATGATTCTACATTTTTATATCCACGTTCTGTCATAATTCACCTTGTACAAATCCTCAGCCTTTACGACTGGTACGCTACCAGCATTGATCTCTTGTACATTTATTTGCTGGTGTTCGTACAAGAATTGGCGACTACAGTATTCTCGTACCGTCCTACCAGGCTACACATGGAGCAATAAAAACCGCGTTCACTACTCCAGAGCTCTAGAGCAAGTGCCAAGAGTCGAGTCGGGTTGTCGGTGCCCGTGGGCCGGCTGAGTGATATAGTGCATGGCGAGGAGACTTGCTGAGCCAGACTACGCCCTCAGATCAACCACTCCTGGATTGGGAATTGTGGACACATTATTCCTGCTTAATTTTTAGTCTCCATAATGGGGAAGTTTAGCATGGTAAAAATTCTGCATAACATAGTATTTTCTCACAAATATAACACAAATGACTGCTGAAATGGGGTATTCCACTCAATTTTTACCTTCCGTCAAAAGGAAGGTATTGTTTTTGGTCAAAAAATTCGGTTGTGAGTTTTCGATGAATAAGCACGTTTTAAGATCCTTAGAATACGATTTTACTAATTTTACATTGATGTCTGTATGTGTGTGTGTGTGTGTCCGTGTGTGTGTCTGTGTGTGTGTCTGTGTGTGTGTCTGTGTGTGTGTCTGTGTGTGTGTCCGTGTGTGTGTGTGTGTGTGTGACATATTTTTCTCCGACGATAACTCCAAAACTACAATTCTAAAAATTATGATTTTTTCGTATTCCTCTTCTTTACAACCATATGAAGAGCTGATTAGATTTTGGTTATAATTGGTCAACCGGAAGTACCCTTATTTGAAGATCTTAACAGTTTTTCTGGAAAAAACCCAGTTAAATATCATTTTTCGACATTTTGTGGTCATTAATATGAAAGAAAATTTTATTCTCTGTAAGATTTGATTATACATTTTCCTTCGTATTCAATAAATATAGAGTTATAGAGAGATTAAGAGAGGTTAACTTTCAAAAATAAGTCTGCTTTGCAAAAATTATGGAAACAACAGATATGTATATTCAAAAAATTCTAATTGACAGATGTCAGTGTCAAGTGCAAAACCAAAGTGGAAAGTATAGGATCAGAAAGTAACATAAGTGACAGAGTGTCCTTCGCAAGTGACTTGCAGTTTCAATGTCGGGAGTACGAGGAAGGCCAAAGAGAAAATGGAAGGACTGTGTAGCAAAATATTTGAGGGAGGAAGAACTGTGTTAAAAAGATGCGTTGTATAGGAATGAGGAAGTGTGAAGTACAATTTACAGAATGTACATTTCTGTTATAATTATATTGGATTTATAGAATCTTTTCAAAGGAACTTGCAATATGGAATTTATAAAAAATAGTGTGTTCGTATTACAATTTTACAGGGTATATAAAATCTTTTCCAAGGAACTTTTGGTATCTGATTTGTACAAATACATTGAATTGACGGAAGGTTTTGTGCTGGCCACATCAGATTTTTTTTATTATTTTAAATAAAACTTCATTCAGTTTTGAAGCAATTCATAGTATTAAAAGATCTTAATTGTTCCTAGTTTCAGAGTATTTTACTTTCGAGAAATCAGTGTAACGTCACATTTCCTCTATACTTGTCTTTCTCACACACATTGCTCTGAGTACGATGCGAGAGAAGGATAACAATTGTATGACGTCAATTTTCCCTTTTAGCAAATGTGAAATATCTCGTAAAGTAATTATTTAAAAAATGTTTTCATTGTGTTAACTATTATTTATTGAGCCATACTTTATGTTAAATTGAAATTTTCTTAATTTTGTTGTTATGGTGGAATACCCCATTGAAATTAAAAATTAAAATTATTGCTCCAATTATTTATAATTAATATTTTTTGGTAAACTCTAAGTACGTTACAAGTCAGTTATGCGCAAACTCAGACAGAACGGTGAAATCGAACCACATGAACGTAGGTCGTAACAACACCTCAGTCTCAAATCACTGGTAACCGCAACCGCGTGCGTCAGTGAGTCAGTGTGTAAGTCGACATACGTTGCGCCAAGCCTCTACCGACGTCATCACAGCTTAAAATCTGCTTTTCCGGAAAATCTGGGCATTTTTGAAAAAAATAAAACATGTTACATCATTTTTCAAGTCATTTCCCATGGAATAAAAAAATAAAAAAAAAACGCTAAACTTCCCCATTTCCATGTGAAGTTATATATTATTAAGTTATTATATTTTCTTGATATAAGAATATAACAGATTTCTTAAAGGAGAGATTCCGCCATTTTTTTTCTAATTAACAGATGTCATTGCCAAGTGCGAAATCAAAATGGCAAGTATAGGATCAGAATGTCGGGAGTACGAGGAAGGCGAAATACAAGATGGAAGGACTGTATCGCAGAAGATTTAAGAGAGGAAGAAATTTATGAAGAAGATACGTTGGACAGGAATGAGTGAAAGAGAAGAGTAAGAAAGATTGAATAAAATTGGAGAAAGCTGAAGGAGAAAGAAGGAATTGTCAAGTGCAATTTACATAATGTATGTTCATGTTGTAATTTTATTGGATTTATAGAATCTCTTCAAAGAAACTTTTGATATGGAATTAGTAAAAAATAGTATGTGTAACAATTTTATTTTTTATTTCAATGCTTTTATTTCTAAAAATTTACACAGTTGCTCAAATACCCTAAAAATACGTACACATACGTAACATTCTCTTTACAATCAAATAATATTATTACCAAGTTGATATCTCTATCCAATTTTGAATTATTGCCCCAAAAGTCAATATACCCCGCATTTAGATAAAAACTTCAAAAATTTTAAAAATCTATTTTTTATGTATCTAGATACTTCTCAATACGCTGATTCCAAATTTTGAAACCGCAGGTCAATATCTCGTTTCGTTCTCCAAATATTTAGATTCAAAGTTTTGCTCAAAACTGCCCATTTTTGGGTAATAACCCAAAAATGGGTCAAGATATGAATTTGGCGACATCACCATTCGATTCTACGGACAAAATTACATAAGTACACTAATTTTCAGAATTTTTGAACACCGCATACAATCTCTAAAGTAAAATAACTGAAAATAGCCAAAAATCGCAAAAATCGTAAGGGGTACCCCTTACGATTTTTTCAGATTTTGGCCATTTTCAGGGGTTTTCAAACTTTTATTCATAAAAAATGAACCGGTTGGACAAAAATTATGAAAATAGCTATACTTATGTATTTTTGCCCGTAGAATCGAATGGTGTTGTCTCCAAATTCATATCTCGACCCATTTTTGGGTTAATACCCAAAAATGGGCAGTTTTGAGCAAAACTTTGAATCTAAATATCTCGAGAATGAAAAGAGATATCGACCTGCGGTTTCAAAATTTGGAATCAGCGCGTTGAGAAGTATCTAGGTACATAAAAATTAGATTTTTGAAAATTTTGAAGTTTTTATCTAAATGTGGGGTATATTGACTTTTGGGGCAAAAATTCAAAAATGGGTAGAGATATAAACTTGGTAGTAATATTATTTTATTGCAAAGAGAATGTTACGTAAGTGTACGCATTTTTAGAGTATTTATATATGAGTATACATATACATAACGTATATTTTTCAAGGAACTTTCTGTATGGAATTTGTAAAAAATTGTATTATGTTCGTGTTACAATTTTACTGGATATATAGAATCTTTTCCAATGAACTTTTGGTATGGGATTTGTACAAAATATATCAAATTAACTTAAGATCTTGTGCTGGCCCCAACAGATTTTATAATTTACTTTAATAAAATTATAATTTGATTTAGTTTAATTTTATGTAGATCCTTCCTTGCATACCACTAGTGAACCGGTAGACTCCGATGCCTAAATAAGAACGATTAAACTGGGAACACTCGAATTGTTCCAATCTCCAGGAATAAATATTCCTAAATGCAAATGATGTGACACTAAATCTTGGAAGGTGCCCGAGCCATGTAGGTGCGAACTGCGACGCATTATGTTATTCTTACCAGCCGCGTTTTTATTCCTGCGCTTCGATAAATCATTTATAATGAATGTCTGGAACTCAAATGTTGAAAAATATCTTTCCTTGATTTGTCACATCGAATAATATATTGGGCATAATTGTTTTGCATGAAAGAAATTTGATGAATGGGGCGATAATTTCATGCCAAGTAAATATTTAACAAACTGTGATAAACTGGTTTGTAAAATCAAAAATTGGAAAAGCAGATATTCATAGACAGGATACGAAATAAGAAAATAAAAAATAAATGTCGAGTTGCAACAAATTAGTGTTGCTGACATGAAATAGTTATTTACATTCGAGTGCGTGTAAGTTGTATTTTACAGCGCGACAGCCTTAAGGGCTCGTGCCTTATTAGCTGGAGCGCTGTAAAATACTTCTCGCACGAGAATTGTATCAAATTTTTTGGCCGACGATAATGAAATCACTTTTTTATGAGATAGGTTGTACTTCTGAAAAGGGTTAGTATAAAATACTGGGGTTAAGTCAATTTCCAAATTTGATTTTACTTACCTTCATTAGAGTTCTTCTTCTAGCGAAAATTTATTTGTAATAATAGACGTTGTTTATGACTGATAATATATTTATTTGCTCATGTTTTCTTCGTAATAAATAATAGGTAGGTTTCGATATTTGACATTTCAGCAATGTTCGCTTCGCGTATTTGACAGGTATATCGATCGGTGACTATGTCGGTAACGGCGGATTTTTACAATAATGACAGATGTCGCTGCCGTGATTTTGGTTTATAATAAAATAACTTAGTAGGTAGTACTTTTTTACATGAACTTTATTATAGTAAAGATGATTTATTTTCTAAATGCCCATAAACGTCCAGTGTATTTTGATTATTTTACCGCATAGTTAGACAAGTTACAACACAGTAAGCGTAAAATGCAGGTTACACTTGCTGTGTATACAATGGGTTACTTGCGTGGTACTGAAAATCCGATTTCTATTACTATATACGTAAAGTTATATTGAAAACATATATAAAAATATAAATTTTATTTTAAAATAATTATTTATTTTTTACTAAATTAAGAAAGAAAATTTTCTGTGACGTCTTTATATTTAACTGGGGAGGGGAAGCATGTTTAAGAATATTATCAATAGATGACATGTCGCGCGAAAAAGTTTTAATTTGAATTTGACATTAGTTAATTTTTCTCTCTCTCTGGTCTCTCAAATACATTAATTACTTTATAAATAAACACATAGGTAGTTACTTGTAATTTAAAATATCGATACCAAAAAGATAAACTAAAATACTAACCTCCAAACTATTATTGAAACGTCAAACAGGTGATATACATTACCCGCACAAACATACCATTACTATGGGACGGCACCACGCTGTGGCTTTACGACTATTCATTGGTGCGGCGTAATTCTACGTCATACATGGCGGGAATTCAAATAATCAAATTTCATTATTTTTTTCTGGCTAATTATTAAAAATATTGTCAAAAGAAAAAATATGGGTAGCAAGTTTTAACCTTCTCTTCAAAAATATTAAATAAAAAAAAGGTACGCAAGTAGCCCATTGTAAAGTTCCCATTACACTTCATGAGGGTAAAAAGTATTTTAAATGGAAGTTTATTGTCACTTCTATCTGAGTTTGTTTTACTAATCGAAAGTGGTAAAAGATTACAAGAGTAATTCTAGATTTCACCATTTCACTAACCCCTATTATTTTCATTAGAGCTATTACTTCCCAATTCCCTAACCTCTAAAATATTAAACCCCTAAACCTCCCCAAATTGCGCATTTTCCCTCAAAAGACTCTCGCTTCTCGGATGCACCCTCTCTACAAAGAAAAGAAAAGAAGGAAATAATTCCGCATGCATGCATTCCAATTAGAAACTATCACATCGACAAAGGGATGTTAATCGAAACGTCACTCCTCGCCCGCACCCTCTCGCGCGCTGTTTTTTTAATTCAACGTAGTCAATTGTCTGTCAATGACAGACGATGGTGACGCCGACGCCAACCAAGATCAAAGGAAGAGAGATAATGCTGGAGCGAATAGTGCAGATGAAAAAGTGTATTGTTTTGAAGATAGAAAGTATCTAACCACGAAATTTGTTTTTATAAAGGCATCACATCTATTTTATGTAGTTTTAGTTTTATCGATAATACGAATAGGAATTAAATTGGGCTTGATCATATTCTACGTATAGACGGCGTTATATTTTTAATATTTCAAATGGGGGTTTCCAAAAGCAACGCCTAAAAAGTGAGTATGAGGGGACCGAGAAAAGAATAGCCGATCGCGATAGGCCATGAAAAAAAATTCCTTGATTGTCGTAATTGTCAAGTTTTTTGGAAGTTACACCTGCATATTTCACGAAGTCTCGTTAATTAACTTCTGATACATGGGCAGAGAGTGCGGACATTTTTTAAAACATCACAAAATTAAGAATTTTTGCTTAATAAAAATTTATTGACAGATTTGAGTTGAATAGATTCTTTCAGTTCTTTCAATGTGCGAAAACCACAAATGTTGAATCTCTATACCGTGAGTATTTTTTAACGTGAAACACTGGGTTTATCATATCCATGGTTACGACTTGATATTTGATTGACAGCAATGTATTTGTCCGTTGAGTTTACAAGAGGAACAAAATTTCTATTTTTGATTTTACGAAAAAAATGCCAAAGGAAGAAAAATTTTTGCTTGAATTAAAGCGCATGTTTCAGTTATTAAAACTTTTAATTAATGCAAGGTTCTTTTATTATAACGTTTTTTCGTATTTTGTGCTCCTAATAATACAGTTATTACATTGAATCTAATATGATTTTAGTTAGCTTTAAAATATTTGCAAATGATTGCTAATTCTAATTTCAGAAAAAAAGGCGAAAATCAAAATACTAGTAGTTTATTCAATTAACTCTTTTTACCTCCCGCTACCCTTGGTAAGGGAGGTATAGGGATCATGCTAAAAATGACATATCGAGATTTTAGTAAATGACCACGTTTTAAGGTCCCTAGAATCCAATTTTAACATTTTCACGATGATGTCTGTAGGTCTGTATGTGTGTATGTGTATGTGTAGGGGTTTTGTCTTCACTCTAACTCAAATACTATCATTCAGAAAATTCTGAAACCTTGTATTTTCATCCTATTCTAATATAAAAAGAAGCCATTAGATTTTGGTGTAAATCGGGTAACCCGAAATGGCACTTTACCTGAAGCTCATAATGGTTTTTCTTCAAAAAATACCATTAAATGCCATTTTTTCGCATTTTATATCTTATAAAAATAAAAGATTATTGAATTTTCTGCAGGAATACATTAATACTTTTTCTATATATTTTACAGACAAATTTAAAAATAATTTTTTTTATTAGTCGCGAAGCCAAAGATAAACACAATTCCTTTGTTACACAGTTCATATTTCAAATGAATGTAACTGACAGTAAATGTCACTGTCAAAAACTAATCACTTCAAATTAATAAGAGTAACATTTAAAAAAAAATTGTAAATAAAGCAATAGTTTTTTGCAATGGAACAGTTTTCAGCGTTAGTAAATACGTAGGTATGTATTTAAATTAATAAAAATTAAATAGCGAGAGGTTTTATGTTGGCCACATCAGATTTTTTTATCTGAAATCAGAATTAATAATCATTTGTCAATATTTCAAAGCTAACTAAAATCATGTTAGATTCAATGTAATAACTGTATTATTAAGAGGACAAAATACGAAAAAACGTTATAATAAAAGACCCTTACATTAATTAAAAGTTTTAATAACTGAAACATGCGTTTTAATTCAAGCAAAAATTTTTCTTCCCATTTTTTTTTGTAAAATCAATATAAAAATTATTTTCCTCTTGTAAACTCAATCCGGGGGACATACTGAATAAATGGAAACGAGTTATGCACTCGGTGCAAAAACGTTCACACTAAATGGAAAACACTATTAGTAAAAACATGGAAAACGGTATCTGCAATTATTTATTAGCTCATCAATTATTTGAAACGATAAAAATATATTGAATACGTATTTATAAATTTTTATTTGTATAATAAATTACTTGATGCTGATTCCAAGGTTAAAAATAATATCTCAACATCTTTCTTACTTCACAACACCATGAATCACAAAGTGCTACCTACATAAACTTTTATTATTCCTTATTATAATGTGCAGCATCAATAAATCGTATTTCATTTACAAATTTGTTTAACAAACTAGCACTTATTCCAAAGCCTACTGATCAGTAGCTGCCCTTTAGCGTAGCAGTGCGAAACACTATGCAATATTTACTCAGACGTAAATGGTAGGCTGCATTCTTGAACATGAACTGAAGAAATTTGCATCTGAAGCATGGAAACCATAGCGAAACTGCAATTTAACGGATTAACCGCCCCAGCCCACTGTTTGAATTTAAATTATGATAAGCAAGGAGTTGATCTATTCGCGCGACAAGAGATTTAATATAATCGGTGACAAATTCAATTAAAGTCGCTTGTCTCGTTAGCAGCAAGAGGGTATTATACAAAGAGAAAAATTGAATGGTGAAACAAGTGAAGAAATGACGTATCAAATCTTAAATGCAGAATGGTGATTGCAGTTATTTCATGGGGCTAGTTTTAGGCTTTCTAAAATGCCTACGTGATAACTTACAAAGTTATAATAGTTATAGGGTATTATATACATTCCCCAATTATAGTTATTTAACTATTAAAGACAGTATGTGCTTCCTACTGGTTGAGTATACACAAATAATTCTATATCTATTCTTCCATTCTATAAGGAATCTTGTTCATGGGGTCCCGTGGCCGCGTGCCTGAGCGCCTGGTCGCGAACCCGGAGGAACCGGGTTCGATCCCGACAGACGCTAAATATTTCCAATTTTAAATGGCACAAAAATGACCCCTGTGGTGCACTCTCCACACCAGCTATGAGTGCCTGTGAGGTGACGCCTGGTAAGCGCCCACACGGTAAAATATATCGTCATCATTACCGATGTCTACATGTGTTGTAAATACTGGCACATCCAGAAATGGGTAATATGCCGTAATGATATATTTATTTATTTATTTTGTCTTATTCACTATTCTTCTAAAATGTTCAAGATGGTTCCAATTCATTGACTGGATTGGCGGTATTTCTTAAAGATATATATGCTATTACTATAAATATACATACCTACCTACAATTTAAAATATTTGATTAATAATTCAATAAGAAATATTAAATGTACTTCCCAGAAAAAGCTTTCAGTAATATAAGTAAAACCAAATCCAATACCTCTCAGCGAAAGGTTAAAAATAAGATTTGAAAAATAGTTTGACAACAAAAGATTTTTAAAAAAATCTTTGATCGTTGTTTTTATTTATTTATCACCTCCGCCTCCTGATTGGTAACTGATTCACATCACTTACCGATCAGTAATTTAAAAACCCGGCCGTACAAAAAATATGAACTTAGATATAAATAAACTTTATTAAAATACGCGTCAAAACTATCATAAATCTTTTTGAAAATTAGACTCAAATGCAAAAACAAAATCTATTTATCAAAGTCTCAATATATGACCTATAAAAAAGTAATTTTGCGTAAATAAAAAGAATCTTGAACGGCGTGACAAATTACCTCTTGGTAGCAAATTATCATTAGATATGTGAAGAGAAAAACCAGGAGGAATTTTTATTAAAAGGTAACACGTTTTACCTATAAGATTTATCCACTTCAATTACCTATTAATATCATTAGAACACATTTATAAACGTTTTCCATATCCAGTCATGGTGATAAGGAATCATTTACATGTTAATTAAATTGTGAACTATTTTTCCAGCATTATGCAGATATCTTTAACGCAGATTTCTACCAAGAGACATAAAATTAACAGAGTTGTTTAAAGACTCTCTGAATATAGGGTGATGCAAAACACATCATTTTATATACTTCTTGAAAAAATTGCATTTTAAAATATTTAATTTGAAATCGTCACTAAAGTGCACAAAAGTAGTCATTAAATTCTCAGAAATAGGCGCTAAAGTAATCCATTATACAATGATTTCATGAGGACCTCTGCAAATAAATTCCACATTCGTGGTAAAAATAGAACTTCGGTGCCTGATATATAAAAAAACTATTTCTACAAAAAAGAAACTGTTCTACTTTCAGTTTATCAAAAGGGATCATCCCATATAAAAAAAAAACTATTGTGGCCAGCACAAGACCTCTCGCCATTTCCATATTAGGCTGTATAAGTATTGTATTGCACTTCGCTTTCGAACCGTCGTTTTATAACGAAAAATTACCCAAATATTGTTTTTATTGTTTTTAACATGTCTTCTGCACACATATAATTCTAATTATATCTATTTTTCATTGTATGAGGAAGTTGCTAAATGTGAGAGATTCTTCCAATTCATTAACCAGGTTGGCGGTATTTCTGATGGATATATGCATTTTACCTATAATTTCAAATATTTAATTAATAAAACAATAAGAAAGATTAAATATGCTTCCCAGAGAAAGCAATCAGAATATCACTAAAACCGTTGATTTTTGACACTGACATGTGTCATTTACAAACTATGTTATAAACATTGGAATTTGTCAACTGGTTTCCTTAGTGCCTTAGCCTCTGCGATTAGTTTACTCTATAAATTATAGTGTCTTTATCTCTAAATCTATACAAGATATAGTAAATTTTTTAAGTGTATTAGATGGAGAATTTTATGTTCTTCAATATTTAATAACAAAAATTTTGGTTGTTCAATTGTTACCAGAACCTTTTCAGCTCTTCCCAGGAATATCAGATTGAGGAATGCATAGTTAAACAGTTCTTAAGTCATAGTTTTTGAGGAATCGTTCCTCCAACATCTATACATACATACACACACACATACACACACACACACACACGAAGAGAGAGAGAGAGAGAGATCATTTTGAAAATGTTATAATCGGATTCTAGGGACCTTAAATCGTGCTTATTCACTAAAATCTGGATATGCGAATTTTATCATGAATCCAATACCTCTCTTAGCGAGAGGTAAAAATTTGATGTAGCCAACACATTACCTTTCGTCAATTCTATGTATTTTGTACAAATCCCATACCAAAAGTTCTTTGGAAAAGAATATCCAGTAAAATTGTAACATTTCTCAGTCTTCTGAAGATGGCGTAAAAGCCGAAATTGCGGTAAAAATAAACTTTATTTTGTGAAACTTAGCCAAGTGTTAATTATATTACCTTGTAACACGAATATATCTATACTACATTTTCTACAAATTCCATATCGAAGGTTTTTTGGAAAAGATTCTATAAATCCAATAAAATTATATAAAGGACATAAATTGACACAATTTTTGGAATTACAGTTTTAATTTTCATAAGAAATTATTTCAAACAAATATAGCATTTATGTTAAAGGAATAGTAAGATTATTTTACTATACAGAACACTCAGAGCAGATAGAAGTACTAGGTGATGAATGCGATCATTTCAAAAGAGTGGCACAGTGGCCTGTTTTATCCAATATTATAGCGCAAACAGTAAGCGATATGTCGCTTTATCATAATTACGATATTCATAGTTTTGTTTCTGGACCCGACAGAGTCAATTTCTCTGACTATATCTGACTATTGCTCCATCCTGTATATCTGCCCACCATAAACCATCTGTCTCTTACCACTTACACATTTTCCATCTTAATTAATGAGTGATAATGATTCCCGCGATATGCAAATCGCCGGTTTGGCCGGTTAATTTAGACATCTCGGAGAAAGGCTCTGTGTCGGTACTTGTGGAACAGTATCGACTATATGGATGTCCCGTCTGTTGTGTTAGCCTTGCCTTGCCTTGGCTGCAACAGCCTGAGCCTGGTTCTTGTAGCTGAACAGTGTACGGGTACGGTGTCTTTGTCGGCTGCGGTGGCCATATATGTCCGATGCCTATCGATGCATTTATCGAATCCTGACCCAGCGCTAATGTTGATCTTGTTGTGTCGCCTGCAGTGGCGGAGAATCTCAAGGGGGCAATATAAGGCATTTTTGTTTGAGCGTTGTAAAAATGACATCTTTTGTGAATTGATTCACAAGGTAGATATGAAATAAATATACATATACAGGGTGTTAATACTAAGTCGTTACATCCGAAACTAGTAGGTAGAACTCATTAAAACAAACAACTTTTCTTAGTTTCAATTTTTGATTTGGTGCCCCGGTTCGTAGTTAATGGAGTTCTTTTGTTTTTTGAAAAATCGTCATAACTCCCTTATTTTAAAGACTATTGAAAAAAATTTTTGTCCTAAACATTTTTTTCAATAAATCTATTGGAACTAAGAAAAGTTGTTTGTTTTAATGAGTTCTAACTACCATTTTCCGATGTAACGACTTAGTATTAACACCCTGTATATATAAAGTATGGAATATCCTTTAATCCCACACTGTACAGTGCGTGCAAAAGTTTTGTGTCACTCACATTTTTTGCACTATATCACATATTGTAAAAGTGGTAAAGAAATGAAACGGTTATTTTTATAAACATGTATATTTGTGAATAAAATATTTTCAAATAAACAAAAAACTACATAAATAAAAGAGTATTGCGCCAGAAATATGCATACTTTAAAAGTAAAAAAAATCTGTTGTGGCCAGCACAAAACCTTCCGTCATTTCGATGTGTTTTGTACAAATCCCATACCAAAAGGTCCTTGGAACAGATTCTATATAATATCATGTAAAATCAAACATGAACACATACTATTTCTATTCTATAACACTTGGTACTTCTTCTTATTCTTCAGCTTCCCTTATTTTATTAGAGGTACCTGTTTCCTCTTTTCTTCCACTCATTCCTGTCCAACACATCCTCTTGACACAGGCATTCCTTTCAGTCTTCTGCGATACAGTCCTTCCATCTTCTCTTTGGCCTTTCTCTATGCGTGTCACTTGCGAGGAGCACTATAACATACCATTTTTGTGATCCTACACTTTCCATATTTGGTTTTGCACTTGCAACTGACATCTGTCAATTAGAATTTCTTTAATATATCAGCATCAGCTGTTTCCATGATAAATAGTAAAGCTGACTAATTTTTGAAAATTAATTTCTTTATAATGCTTTAAATCTACATCTATTGAATATGAAGAAAAACTGTTAAAAACTTCAAATAATAGTACTACCGATGGATCAATAATAACCAAAATCTAATCAACTCTTCATATGGATGTACTGAAGAGGAAAACGAAAGAATTATAATTTTTAGAATTGTAGTATTGGAGTTATCGTCGGAGAAAAATTTGTCACACACGGACATACATACACACACACGGACACACACACACACTCACACACACACACACATACACATACACACATATACAGACATTATCTTAAAAATAGTAAATTCGTATTGTAGGGACCCTAAAACGTACTTATTCATTAAAAACTCACCACCGCATTTTTTGACCAAAGACAATACCTTCCTTACCTAAAGGTGACGGAAGGTAAAAATAGTACCTATAATCTTTTTGGACTTGCGATTTTGTATTCTATATTTAATAAGTCGTCGATATACATCTTGAAGCAATCATTGCAGCACACCGTCGAAGCCTCGGTCGAGGCATATTGAATATAGCTAATCATTTTTCAAATGGTTCCATAATTCACCTTCGTTGGTGTGTATACCCACGCGTATTTTTAAATCTTGCTATAAATTTTCTATTAGATTTAAATCCGGATGTAATGGCCGGTCAAGAATTCGAACTTTTTTTGACTTAAAATCTCCTTTATTAGTTTTGCAGTAGGTATGTTTAGGATCGTTGTCCTGTTGAAAAACTTCTAATAACACAATATGCTATTGTTTATACGAGTAATAAATTTATATACAGCCTTGACCAAAAATTTTAAATTAATTATTAATCACTTCGTTTAAATTCTATGTTGAGCATGGGATTGGAATTTAATCAATTTCATTGACTTATTACTTGCATTTTGATAATTCGTGTTGTCAGCCCACTATATGTACAAGAATTACAAATAATAATAACAATACTTTTGTACATAAGGTGAAGGTGTGACTAGAAAATAACGAAGTACTCATAAATTGCTTTAATTTTAAATTAAATATACCTTTAAAAAACCTTACCTAACGCACAAAACTTGACTCGTTTATCCTATTGAGAACTAGTTAGGCCTAGGGTAAACTAGTTTACCCTCAAATATTGTTTTTGGGCCGGTAACATTATAACATTATTTCATGTTTCGGTCAATTTGAAATTATTTTCTGCATTAAATATGAAACCACTTTATGTAACGTAGAGTAAATGAATATTTAATAATATACTGCTTTACTGTTTGTTAACAAATATTTGAAATTTATTCACGTGGAAAATTTCAATATTGAATCAATTTAGCGCTGAATAAAATATGCGTTTTTATTAATATAAAAATATAAAATATACATATATTTTACTCTTGAATTCCATCACTCTGAATGGGAAATTAATTAAACATTCATATCGAGAAAGAAATATTTAACAAATATTTTTGAATTTATTAAAGCTCATTTATTTTAAAATAATAATAAAAATCATTTATAATTACTACGTGAAAATATTAATTAATATTACAAAATATTTTCCCATGAAAACATTGATAAAAACTCGAATAATCTACATTTTTTGTACGAATTATATATTCGTTATGCTTTAATAGTGATCTAAAAAAGATCATGTAAAATTAATCTATAAAAAGTGAGGTCTTTTTCTATTAAGATAAAAACTAATAGGTAACATTATAAATGTATTAAACTTCTGCAAGTAGATAGCATTTTACACCTAAAAATATTTTCAATGTATTTTTTCTTACAGCCCGATTCACAAAAAAGTTTAAGCTAATCCTCATTATTGGATTAGTGAATTCTATTCTATTCTGGTATTTAAAATTTAATTTTCATGATATTATCAATAAAAGTAGGTACTAGGAATAGATTAGATTATATTTTAAGATATAAACTGTCAAAATTAGAGTAGAATTCGCTAATCCAAACATGAGGATTAGCTTAAACTTTTTTGTGAATCGGGGTATTACAGTTTATGGAACACTTATGATTGTAATTTTAAAACAAACGCATAATCCAAATATTTTTTAGAAACAAAAGTACAATAGCGATCTCTAAGTGAAACGATGACTAGAAATAGAAAACACTCGCCATGTTTCACAAGATCTGAATTAACCTCTCGGTCATTTTTCAGATGACGGCCGTGCCTAGCTAGTAACCACAGACGCGTTTCGCTTTTGTTGGAGCTTGTCAGTGTGGTGTAACTGACGCCTCTTTGCAGAGACAATTCACCAATTGGGCACAGCGTAAGATATGCATTTCATACAAGATAGATAGCTTAAGAGGTAACCATGTAACCAACCACATGCAGAGTCATCTATCGAAAAACGCCGTGGAGCAGTGTAGCTATTGAAAAAACAAAAGTACAATAGCGAACTCTATATTCTGCTTGGTATAAGAATACAGTGTAGCATGGTATAGGGACAACCTTTCCTGTCTTGTGATTGGTGCAAACGCGAGTCAATTTCAAACTGTTCCAATATTATGTTACTGCAACTTTTTTTTTGCAGTTGTGTACAATAAATTAGGTTAGTTAATTTGAATGTAATTGAAATAAATAATTTTAATATAAATATAATTGTAAAAAACTAATAACATAACGATAAAAAATCTGTTGTGGCCAGCACAAGACCTTCCGTCAATTCCATGTATTTTGTACAAATCCCATACCAAAAGGTCCTTGGAACAGATTCTATGTAATATCATGTAAAATCGAACACGAACACATACTATTTTTTACAAATTCCATACCAAAAGTTCATTTGAAAAGGTTCTATAAATCCAATAAAATTATAACATAAACTACACTAAGTAATGTCCTTCCATCTTCTCTTTGGCCTTTCCCTGCGTGTCACTTACGAGCAACACTATGACATACCAATTTTAGATCCTATACTTTTTTCCATATTTGGTTTTGCACTTGCAACTGACATCTGTCAATTAAATTTTTTTGAATAATTATGTCAGCTGTTTCCTTGATAAATGGCAAAGCTGACTAATTTTTCAAAAATTAATTTCTTTATAATGCTTTAACTCTACATCTATTGAATATGAAGGAAAATGAATAATCAAACCATATAGAGAAGAGTATTTTCTTTAATAAATATAATAACAAAATGTCAAAAAATAATATTTAACTGCGTTTTTTTAAGAAAAACTGTTAAAAACTTCAAATAAGGGTACTTCCGGTGGATCAATTATAACCAAAATCTAATCAACTCTTCATATGAATGTAAAGAAGAGGAATACGAAAGAATTATAATTTTTAGAATTATAGTATTGGAGTTATCGTCGGAGAAAAATTTGTCACACACGGACACACATACACACACACGGACACACACACACACACACACATACATACATACAGACATCATCTTAAAAATAGTAAATTCGTATTGTAGGGACCCTAAAACGTGCTTATTCATTAAAAACTCACCACCGAATTTTTTGACCAAAGACAATACCTTCCTTACCTAAAGGTGACGGAAGGTAAAAAGTTAATATAAATTCAAAACACACATCACCTGTCAGCCTGTCAATAACTGTCAAAAATATTTTTCCGACGACCACTACGAAAAGTACATAAATTCACACGCTAAACTATTACTGAAAATTGGTCATTGCACATCAGTACCAAAGCTGTGTGAAATGAAAGCTCGTTAGCCAATCAGATGCGTCCGCAACTGTGTGATATGATTTTATCACACGCTGCGATAACTGAGCGAGCTAACCTAAAAATTTGTATGTAAATATTTGACAGTTGCAAATAATTTGCTAAATTAATACGCGATGATGTAAACATAATGACCGGTAGTATTTACTCAAAATTTTAGTCACCGTAACTAACTAATTGCCATGGCTACCGTTTAAAATTACATTGGAATGATTAAAAAACAACTGAATTTGTTATTTTAGTCATAGCTTAATCACCCCTGATTAAGAGTAAATACTACCGGTCAATCTGTTTTAATATTTTTATGAAAATGTTATATTGTTTTATTTTTTATGGTCGTCGGAAAAATATCGTGTACAACACGTGCTGAAAGAGTATTTCACACTCACTTGATTAAACCTCTCGCCTTCGGCTTTGCTCAAATTTCACGTTCGTGTGAAATATCCAACTTTCAGCACTAGTTCTACAATATACTATTATTATTCATGCAATTTCGAATGTTTATGAAAATAGTCCTCGAACGGATGGATATTGAATATTATAATAAGTATTATTATTTTATCGAAATAAAATGTGGATTCGTATTTAACCATAAAATGTTATTATTATTATTAATTGGAAAAATACTACCTTTTTTACCTTCCGTCAAAAGGAAGGTATTGTTTTTGGTCAAAAAATTCGGTGGTGAGTTTTTAATGTATAAGCACGTTTTAGGGTCCCTACAATACGAATGTACTATTTTTAAGATGATGTCTGTATGTGTGTATGTGTGTGTGTCTGTGTGTGTGTCTGTGTGTGTGTGTGTGACAATTTTTTCTCCGACGATATCTCCAAAACTACAATTCTAAAAATTATGATTCTTTCATATTCCTCTTCTTTACAACCATATGAAGAGCTGATTAGATTTTGGTTATAATTGGTCAACCGGAAGTACCCTTATTTGAAGTTTTTAACAGTTTTTCTTAAAAAAATGCAGTTAAATATTATTTTTTGACATTTTCTTATTATATTTATTAAAGAAAATACTCTTCTCTATATGGTTTGATTATTAATTTTCCTTCATATTCAATAGATGTATAGTTAAAGCATTACAAAGAAATTAATTTTCAAAAATTAGTCAGCTTTGTTATTTATCATGGAAACAGCTGACATAATTATTCAAAAAAATTTAATTGACAGATGTCAGTTGCAAGTGCAAAACCAAATATGGAAAAAAGTATAGGATCTAAAATTGGTATGTCATAGTGTTGCTCGCAAGTGACACGCAGAGAAAGGCCAAAGAGAAGATGGAAGGACATTACTTAGTGTAGTTTATGTTATAATTTTATTGGATTTATAGAACCTTTTCAAATGAACTTTTGGTATGGAATTTGTAAAAAATAGTATGTGTTCGTGTTCGATTTTACATGATAGTATATAGAATCTGATCCAAGGACCTTTTGGTATGGGATTTGTACAAAATACATGGAATTGACGGAAGGTCTTGTGCTGGCCACAACAGATTTTTTTAGTTTAAGTTCTGTAATTTATTATTTTAACCCAATGTTTCGGCACCATAAACCGGTGCCTTCTTCAGGGGATAAAATGACATTTTTTTTTTAACATTGGGTTAAAATAATAAATTACAGAACTTAAACTAAAAAAAAGGTAGTATTTTTCCAATTAATAATATGAGTTCTGAAAGATATTTTAATAATTTATTATTATTAATTTGGAGCATTATCAATTCTTTTCCTATATCTCTCTAGAAACATTCTAAGGTGTTACCAGACCCGATTTTCATCATCCACTTTTGAGATTTAAACTGTTGCTATTTGTAAGAAAATTATTCCTCCGCCATTGACACGTCGGCATTGTCAGTATCTTCCCAGGTATTTCTGTGGCTGTGTACCACACTATACAATGTGTAGTGTAGAGTACAGATGAGTCCGGCGATTGGAGTATATGAGCTGTATGATTATAAGACACGTGGTTCGCCGCCGTCTGAGATGTCACTATTAAAACTGTTTTCTTTTTGTTTGCGCGCCATTCAAATCTTTGTAATCGATAGTCAACTGTCAAGGTGCTGCTCTTCAGTATGATCACCGAAGTAGAAGAGGTATTTAACTAAGATGATTTAGAGTGGTTTCGTTATGGATGTTGTTTTTTCTACTTAACCTATATTGTTAGATCGAAATGATATATTTATTACAGACGTGAATTCCACTGATACCTAACGGGCAAGTAATGAGCAAGCATATAAGTATTGATTTAACTTACAGAGATCTATACTCTGTGATAAATTTGAAAGACTACAAGTATTTCGTTTTTATTTTTTTCCTTAAATCGTCATTTAATCTACTACTTCTCTTTAAAATTGGAAATATTTGCGTCGGTTGGGATCGAACCCGGTTCCCCAAATTCGCGACCAGACACTCAGGCATGCTACCACGGGACTATTTCTGGGAAGTATATTCAATATTTCTTATTTTATTATTAATTAAATATTTAAATATATAGATATAGGTATAATATTAAATATACGCATCAGAAATACTGCCAATCTCGTTTATGAATTTAAGTTGAAATAATTCAAAAAACTACAAAAGTTTATGAATTTAGAGAATCTCGTACATTTAGAAGAGAATTTTTGTGTGTGTGTACCAAATATATTATGTACTTATATAGTCTAATATGGAAATGGTGAGAGGTTTTGTGCTGGCCACAACAGATTTTTACCTTCCGTCACCTTTAGGTAAGGAAGGTATTGTCGTTGGTCAAAAAATTCGGTGGTGAGTTTTTAATGAATAAGCAGGTTTTAGGGTCTATACAATACGAATTTACTATTTTTAAGATGATGTGTATGTATGTGTGTGTGTGTGTGTGTGTGTGTGTGAGTCCGTGTGTGTGTGTGTGTCCGAGTGTGCGTGTGTGTGTATGTGTATGTGTGTGTGACAAATTTTTCTCTGACGATAACTCCAATACTACAATTCTAAAAAATATAATTCTTTGGTATTCCTCTTCTGTACATCCATATGAAGAGTTGATTAGATTTTGGTTATAATTGATCCACCGGAAGTACCCTTATTTGAAGTTTTTAACAGTTTTTCTTAAAAAAATACAGTTAAATATTATTTTTTGATATTTTGTTATTATATAATTCAAGAAAATACTCTCTATACGGTTTGATTATACATTTTCCTTCATATTCATTAGATGTAGAGCTAAAGCATTATAAAGAAATTAATTTTCAAAAATTAGTCAGCTTTGCTATTTATCATGGAAACAGCTGATACATTCAAAAAATTCTAATTGTCTGTTGCAAGTGCAAAACCAAATATGGAAAGTATAGGATCAAACATTGGTATGTCATAGTGTTCTTCGCAAGTGATATGCAGTGAAAGACCAGAGAGAAGATGGAAGGACTGTTTCGCAGAAGACTTGAGAAAGGAAGGACTGTGTGAAGAAGATGCGTTGGACAGTGTCAAGTGCATTTTACTTAGTGTATGTTTATGTAATAATTTTATTGGATTTATAGAACCTTTTCAAATGAACTTTTGGTATGGAATTTGTAAAAAATAGTATGTGTTCATGTTCGATTTTACATGATACTATAGAAACTGTTCCAAGATCCTTTTGGTATGGGATTTGTACAAAATACATCGAATTGACGGCAGGTCTTGTGCTGGCCACAACAGATTTTTTTGTTATTAATTTTAACTCTCCGTTATTTCTTTCATCGATTTTTTTGACCTACAATAACGAAATCTTTATGAAAACTGGATGAGCCAATACATCACCACATCACAATAACCACAATAAAATTCCCGAAATATGTTGTAATAGCTCACGAACCACGCAATTGCCTTTTGAGCGATTGAATAGCCTGTTGATGAATATCATGCATGCACGATTTCCTAAATCGTCAATATCTTGCATAAACGAACGCTTGTGGATCAATCACGAGACTCAATGCCGTGATATCCGTAACACGCGACGATCGCCGTCCTCACGGTGGACAACAGCATCAAAGAACTCTATTTAAACCAAGTATGAAGATTCATTTTGTAATGAAATACGGCCTGACTTGACGTTTTCTGGCTAAGGCAAATTATTTAACTCATAATGAAGTAGTTATTTTTTAAAAGATTAAAATGAGGTTGACGTGAATAGAGGGAACCCTGCTTTGAATATTGTCCAGTAAGTTTGTATTAAATGCTTTTAACATTCTCAGGTGTGCTTAGCGTAGTCCAGACTGGAGTATCCTTAGGATATCGGCTAATAACCACTAAAAGGCTAAAATATGGTATATCCAAAATATTTTACGAATATGTATTTACTGATTTTTATTCATAATGCGTTAAGCATGGATGTAAAAATTGTAATTTTGCATTCAGCTGATATTTGAATACAGCCTCAAGTAACTCTTACGCAGTAATTTTAAACGTTTTTACTTTCATATGTAAATGGCCGAAAATGTAGGTTGATAACCTATATTTTATTCAGTATAATCTTCCGAAATATTTTTGAATAAAAACAATTGAAATTGTCGATTATCCTTGCATATATGTATTTTCCCTATAATTTTAAATATTTAATTAATAAAACAATAAGAATGATTAAATAAAGCTTTCGGTAATGTCACTAAAACTGGTGATTTTTGATACTGACACTCTGACATTTATTTGTCAATTACAAACTATGTTACAAACATTTGAATTTGTTAAGTAGTTTCCTTTGTGTAGTTTGTTTTGCGATTTAAAGCATCAGATTATACTTCTTCATCTCTCAAGATATAATAAATAATATAATAATGTAATATAATGGGCTACTTGCGTGGCACTGAAAATCCGATTTCTATCACTATATACATAATGTTATGTTGAAAACATATATAAAATATAAATTTTATTTTTAAAAAATTATTTGTTTTTTTTAGTAAATTAAGAAAGAAATGTTTTGTGACGTCATTATATAAAACTGGAAAAGGAACCATCCTGGAAACCACATTTAAAAATGTAACGTATAGATGGCATGCGAGAAAGTTTTAATTTGAATTTGACATTAGTTCATTTTTCTGTCTCTCTGGGCTCTCAAATATATTAATTACTTCACAAATAAACACATAGGTAGTTACATGTAATTTAAAATATCGATACTAAAAAGACAAACTAAAATACTAACCTCCAAACTATTCTTGAAACGTCAAACAGGAGATCTACATTACCTGTACAAATAAACGCTATGGCTTTACGACCATTGATTGGTGCGGCGTAATTGTACGTCATACATGGCGGGAATATGGGAGAGCAAATTTTTACCTGCTCTTCAAAAATATTAAATAAAAAAAAATACGCAAGTAGCCCATTGTTTTATATGATATTCCTTCCTGTTATTAAAAAAAAAAAAAAAAAACGCTGAAAAGGTCAATTTTTTCATTGTTTTATTTGCTTAATAACTCTGAAAATTGGAATAAGTATGTAGTTATATTCGCTGTATTGATTGATGATTTTCCCAAGTTAATATATCGATCCATTTTTAAGTTATAACCCTAAAAAAAACTTGTACCCGTTTTTGGCTAAAAAATTTTCAAAAATCCAATTTTTGCACCATTAGATACTTCTCAACGATCAGATTCTAAATTTTGAAACCGCAGGTCGATAACTTATCCGTTCCCGAGATATTTGTCTTCAAAATTGGATCTCAAAAACACCCATTTTTGGGTTATAACTCTAAAATTTGTAGAAATGCTGACTTGCTGATATCACCATTCGATTCTACGGGAAAAATTATATAAGTATACCAATTCTCATAATTTTTAAACAATATTTCTAGAACAAAATAACTGAAAATGGCCAAAATCTGAAAAAATCGCTTAGATATTTTGCGATTTTTAGCCATTTCAGTTTTTTACTCTGGAAATTATATACGTTGTTCAAAAATTGGTACGCTTATATTATTTTACCCGTAGAATCGAATGTTGATGTCGCCCAGTCCATCTACTCATTTTGGGGTTATTACCAAAAAATGGGTACTTTAGGCCATGATTTTAATTACAAATATCTTGGAAACGAAAAATGATAGAGACCTGCTGTTTCAAAATTTGAAATCAGAATGTTAAAAAATAAAATATATTTTTTAAATTTTGAACTTTTTAAGAAAAAATGACACTAAAAGTGTTATTTCTCATTTCTTGGGCACACAAAAAATTCTATTCTTCTATTCTTCTATTCTTTCTTTCTATGCGGAAGTTCCTATATGTCAGTTTTAATATAAATAACCCATGTCCTAACTTGTTACTACGGTGCACGACACTTTTGCCTGTTCAAGGATCTAAAATAAAGATCGAGTGATGCTCTCAAATGTCAATGTTCTCCTCGGAATACCAGGTATGTGTAGCATCTAAAATTAAGTTATTCTGTTAGGAAAAATGTAGGCTGAATTGATTTGGTAGTGCAGGTAATTTATATGCTACATTAATTTTGTAGAATTTAATACCTCCTAGGTATAGGTATTGATTACAAGACGGTTGCTATCAATTTTGGAAGTAACATCATGAAACACATCTAACAAGTTTTTCATGTCGAGGATGATTATGTTAACCAGTTATAATATCTATTTTATCTAGCGCAGTTTAACTACCTTTATTTCTATGATCATTTTCGCATTTTCGCAACAAAAACATTATACGAAGTCTGTTAAAATTAAACTAATGTTGCCCGATTTGAAGGTGTAACATAAAAAAATAAAATAAAAATCTGATGTGGTAAGCACATTACCTTTACTAGATGAAGTGTTTGAAAAAATTTTGAAGAAATTACTTTTTAATAAAGTTGTCAATATGACAAACAATTTAATTATGTTATTTCAGAAGAACTGACAGTACCTACTACAGTAAATATATTATTATTATATTCATCGTACAATATGAGACGACAAATATATGTAAATTAGCAGTCACATCTTCGATGACAAATTATAACTACACACAAGTAAAGATTACAAGATAAATATTGTGACTGCACAATTAAAATCCAAATGAAAAAACTAATATTATCATATGTAAATACATTTAAAAATGCATGTATATGACTTGAAATATATTTGCATAAAAATCATATTAATTACTTATGACATAATATGAAATTTATCATAAGAATGGCCCATGACATCTCAGGCCACACGGAAACTGGATACCGCAATATCATTAAAAGTTACCCACGCCTATGTCGAGTGCTGTTTGCATAAAATCATTTCGCGTCTGGGTATCAGACCTATCACACACACACACATACATACATACATAGAAGATAGAACTTTTTATGGCTGTGTCCGATGTTATAATTTTATCACCCTAATATCTAAATCCTAAATTTATATGCCCTAAATCTAGTAATTATTTAGGATTTTAGGTATTAGATTTTAGGGTTTTGCAGGAGCACACTATGCCTTGAAGTTGACGCGCACTAATTAAACAAACCATGTTCGTTGCTATAATTTGTGAAAAATTTCAAATTTAATGTCAAAGAATAGCTTCTTAGCTTCTATTTTATGAAATATAATATTAACATTTACTCTCAAGCATCAAATTGTATAATTCATTTTTGTTGTTCTAAAGTGTTGCCATACAAACCAATGGATATCACTAGTGTGCCATTCGGAGTTGTATTTATATCAAGAAGACCTAAATCCTAAAATCTAAAGCCAAAATGCGATCTGTAATCTGTTATTGCCACAAGACCTCTCGCCATTCCCATATTAAGCTATATAAGTACATATTTTATGTAACATTTCTTGTACACACACATAAAAATTCTAATTACGTCTATTATAAAAATAATTTTATATTTTATAAATAAATTTCCTCCTACTCTTCTAAATATTCGAAATTCTTGAAATTCATTGTGGAGATTGACGGTATTTCTAATGCATATGTGTAATATATGTATCTATACTTTTAAATATTTAATTAATAATAAAATAAGAAATATTAATATACTTCCCAGAAAAAGCTTTCAGTAATGAACCTGGATTTTTGACACTGACATTTTTCTCTCAATTACAAACATTTTAAATTTTTCAACTGGTTTCCATGGAGTTATTTGGGCTGTGAGATCCATTACAACGGATTATTTTATATATTTACAATTCTCTATCTCTAAATCTATAGAAAAAATAATAAAGTACTTTATTTTCGTCTTCACAAATAAAAATAAGATTGAGAGCTCCTTGACAGGATGTATGTATGGGACTTTTATTTAGAATAATAAAAATGTTCAATGTATCGGATAGAGAATTTTAAATTCTTTAATATTTGTAAAAACATAAATTTCCAAAAAATAATATTAAAAGACTTCTACTTCTTGTTGTCAAAGTGTTACCAAAACGTTTTCAACTTTTCCATTAATGTCAGAATTCGTAGTTACCAACTTCCAGACACACACATACATTCACACTCACAGTGACATCATTGTAAAAATATTAAAATGGAATTCTAGTGACCTTAAAACGTGCTTATTCACTAAAATCTGGATATGTGATTTTTAGTATGAATCCAATACTTTGCTTAGCGATGGGTAAAAAACTATTTGAAGAAAATATAAAAGTAATATTGAACAGTCGAATATATGTAAATTGAAACATATAAAACTATAAATTTCAGATCATATTATTTACTCAAAATTGTTCTTATCCAATACAAATAAAATTAGTGTTTAGAAAAATATATTTAATTCTTGCAAAGAACAGTGACATATAGGTACACTGAGTGATTCATTATTTTCTTGTGCAATGTATGTGTCGTAACCGATTTATTAGAATATTTCAATTTCCATAATCTATAAGTTTTTATACAGATATATTTACATACATTTACTCGTAATATACCTTAACAAATTTTTAAGTGTGTAGAGTTAAAAGTCTAAATAATTATGCAGCACGAGTCACAATACAGAATGCAGTCCTCTTCCATTTCACATGAGAGCATCAAGTCTCGATGAATTCTCATAAACATCGTCATTTACATTTCGCTTCACGGCATCACAATTTGCATTAATAATGACATAAACAACTCATCGGAGGTGAACTTTACAGCGAGGTCGCAAATGCCTTCGTTTTTGTGGGTGTCGCAGACATTTCAAGAAGTCTTACTATTTATATTTGATAATCTAATAAATATTTAAGAAAAAACACTTACCGATCTATTCAACGTCTCAACAGCCTGGAATATTGTTCATCACATCTTTCAGTCATAACCAAGGCAATATAAACACTAAAGACGCAAATTATAAAACATTTCTGTCGAAAACTTTAATACGCACAACTATACTATTGTTTTAAAGTTGAAATTATCATTATCGCAACAGTTTAAATCACCATATTTTGTTAATATCATCACAGAAATACACAAACATCAAAACAGTGAACCATGTTGTTTACAACAAAACAAGTGACTGCTTTGACCAATCTGAGCAAGAACGTACACAGATGAAACGTATTTGAATGCCAGTCACTGAAAAATATATTTTTATATTATTAATTCAATAATGGGATAGGTATAAGAAAAATTGATGTAAAAGTTAAAAATACTTTTTCAAAAATGAAATATTTTATAATATTTATAAGAATGAGAATAAAATATATCAAATAAAATTTGTAGAGAATTAAATTCTACATGTAAATTATAAATTATATTTTCTTTTCATGTTACTTGTAACGTGTAAAATAGAATTTAATGTTTAATGAATTTTGCCATAATGAAAGCTATAGTTATCCACAGAATCAAAACAAAATTAAAATCTGTTGTGGCCAGCACAAGACCTCTCGCCATTTCCATATTAGGCTATATAAGTATTGTATTGCACTTTGCTATCGAAACGTCGTTTTATAAAAATATATTACAGAACTTTACCCAAATATTGTTTTTTATTGTATTTAACATGTCTTCTGAACACATATAACTCTAATTATATCTATTTTTCATTGTATGAGGAAGTTTCTAAATGTCACAGATTCTTCCAATTCATTAACCAGATTGGCGGTATTTCTGATGGATATATGCATTTTACCTATAACTTCAAATATTTAATTAATAAAACAATTAGAAAGAGTAAATGTACTTCCCAAAAAAAGCTATCAGAATGTCACTAAAACTGTTGATTTTTGACACTGACATTGATATCTGTCATTTATAAACTATGTTATAGACATTTGAATTTGTCAACTGGTTTCATTAGTGCAGTTTCGCCTACTCGACTTATTATATCCCGATATTCTATATATTATAGCGTCTTTATCTCTAAATTTATAGAAGATATAATAAAAAATTTAATTTTATCAGATGTAGAATTTTGTTCTTCAAAATTAGTAATATCAAAAGTTTTCAAAAAATAGTATTTAGAAGACTTTTTTTAAAAACTACTACTTCCTGTTGTTTAATTGTTACCAAAACCTTTTCAGCTCTTCCCAGGAATGTCAGATTGAGGAATTCATAGTTAAATAGGTCTTATGTCTTATAGTTTTTGAGGAATCGTCCCTTCAACATCCAGCCGTACACACACACACACACACATACACACATCCACACACACACACATACACACACATACATACGCACATACACACACACACAGACATCATTGTAAAAATGTTAAAATCGGATTCTAGTGTCCTTCAAACGTGCTTATTCATCAAAATCTGGATATGTGATTTTTAGCATGATTCCAATACCTCTCTTAGCGAGAGATAAAAAGTAATTATGAATCTGGGAATATAATAATAAATAGAAATGAATATATGTAAAAGTTTCGTAAATATTTTACTTAGTAAAACGTGAGATATAAAAATCATGTATTAAGGATGAAGGAAGGTTTTTCTTTTTTAAAACCTTCCTTCATCCTTAATAATTCACCTTCACACTTGGGTGTATCTTCATTCATTATAAAAATCATGTATTTATTTACAAAATATAGTCTTCAACACCCCGATGCACAAAAAAGTTTAAGCTAATCCTTATTTTTGGATTAGCGAATTCTACTCTAATTTTGACAGTATGTTTTAAAATATAGTCTAATCTATTCCTGGTATGTACCTTTATTGATAATATCATGAAAATTCTAAATACCGGAATAGAATAGAATTCACTAATCCAAAAATAAGGATTAGCTTAAACTTTTTTTGTGTATCTGGCTGCAAAAGTATATCAATAGTTAATTCTAATTACTGGAGTAAATCATAAATTTAAAATAATTGAATAATGGAGATAAATTGGACAGTACATAGACTATATTATGTTTTTCTAGGCCGTCAATAAAGTTAAATGCATTTAAACTACTCATTATTAATTTAAAACATTTATTTTATAAATGTAGTCCATATGTAACTTCAATAGCACACCTGGTGCACATATAAATTACAAAATATGTGTAAAACGTGTCTATTATAAAAACACTGAATAAATTTTGGGACGAAATAACCCTTTTCCTTCCACGCAACAATTTTGATGAACGCCTGGTTGACAACACACACATCAGTCGAAAGTTTTGCTCCGTTGATAATTTTAATTAAACTGAAAACTCAAAATTAATAAACTTTAAAATATTAATTACAATTTTAATAAATATTTTTTGTAGCAAAACATATTTTCTTCTGACATGTAAATTTTATTTAATATTCAGAATAATTTACGGAAAATCAACAAAGTTTCAAGAAGACTTTTTGAATTTTAAATTTAAATTAAAAATCAATCTATAATATAATTACTGCAAACTTAAAACAATTTTATATTAATATTGATGAAAACCAGTCTTGTGTGATGCATTTAAATTAATATTTAATTAAAGAAGAAATAATTTTAAAACATATTCTCCAAAATTGGCGTATGTCATGCCGAATTCCAAGTACCCAAATTACCATAACTATCTGTTGGGCAATCTTGAATATAGTATTCTCACATGTGGTGTTCAAGTTAAGCAGACATACATTAGTCATCAAGTTTCATGTTATGTTTTGTACATGCTCATGTAGATATTGTCGACCCTTGTATTGTATAGACAAGGGTAATAATTTTATAAAAATGTAGGTTTGGTTTTTGTATCGAACGACGCAATATTAATTTTAAAATATTGTCTTCCTTTACTATTTTTCAGCAAAACAGTTGAATTCTGATTCTGCATATTTATAATTTTCTATAATCCGGAACGGGAAAGTCGAAGATATTTTATTGTTATTATTATTTAAATCAGTGGTGCCATGGAACAATAAACAAATGCACACTCTGACAGTTACCTATTCTTGGTAAGAGAGATATAGGGATGTGTTAAAAATCGCATATTTTCGTCGAGGTTTTAGTAAATGACCACGTTCTAAGGTCCCTGGAATCCAATTTTAACATATTTACGATGATGTCTGGATATGTGTATGTGTGTGTACGTATATGGATTTTGTCTACACTCTAAACTCACATATTATCATTCAGAAAATTCTGAAACCTTGTAGATCTTATTCTAATATGAAAAGTAACCATCCGATTTTGGTGTAAATCGGATAACCGGAAATGGCACTTTACTTCAAGCTTATAATGGTTTTTCTTCAAAAAATGTCATAAAAATTAAAGATTATAGAATTTTCTACAGATATTCAATAATACTTTTTCTATATATTTTACAGATGAATTAAAAAAATCTGTTGTGGCCAGCACAAG
Organism: Ophonus ardosiacus; assembly: GCA_943142095.1. Classification (NCBI taxonomy): domain Eukaryota; kingdom Metazoa; phylum Arthropoda; class Insecta; order Coleoptera; family Carabidae; genus Ophonus; species Ophonus ardosiacus. The sequence goes on along the minus strand of OW964832.1, from coordinate 2,486,748 downwards.
ACCTTCCCTCAATTCGATGTATTTTGTACAAATCCCATACCAAAAGGTTCTTCTAACAGATTCTATATAATATCATGTAAAATCGAACACGAACACATACTATTTTTTACAAATTCCATACCAAAAGTTCATCTGAAAAGGTTCTACAAATCCAATAAAATTATAACATAAACACACACTAAGTAAAATGCACAAAACACTTCCTTCATTTCTTCTTCAGCTTTCTCCTATTTTGCTGTTTCCTCTTCTCTTCCACTCATTCCTGTCCAACGCATCTTCTTCGCACAGTCCTTTCTTTCTCAAGTCTTCTGCGATACAGTCTTTCCATCTTCTCTTTGGCCTTTCTCTGCATGTCACTTGCGAGGAACACTATGACATACCAACTTTAGTTCCTATACTGTCTATATTTGGTTTTGCACTTGCAACTAACATCTGTCAGTTAAAATTTTTTGAATATACCTATCAGCTGTTTACATGATAAATAGCAACGTTGACTAATTTTTGAAAATTAATTCCTTTATAACGCTTTAAATCTACATCTGTTGAATATGAAGGAAAATGTATAATCAAACCGTATAGAGAGGAGTATTTTCTTTAATATGTATAATCAACTCTTCATATGGATGTACAGAAAAGGAATACGAAAGAATTATAATTTTTAGAATTGTAGTATTGGAGTTATCGTCGGGGAAAAATTTGTCACACACGGACACACATACACACACACGGACACACACACATACATACATACATCATCTTAAAAATGGTATATTCGTATTGTAGGGACCCTAAAACGTGCTTATTCATTAAAAACTCACCACCGAATTTTTTTACCAAAGGCAATACCTTCCTTACCTAAAGGTGACGGAAGGTAAAAACAATCTTTTTTATAAATCCCAGCTTTTAAAGAAACACAATTTGTTGCACAGTTCATATTTCAAATGTACGTAACTGACATAAATGTCACTGTCTAAAAACTAATTACTTTAAGTTAATAATGGTGACTTTTGTACTCTTGGTATCATTGTTTGTTTTCTGAGCTACTCGAAAAGAATATCAACTCATTTCTTATTGGTAGACTATATTATAGTTTTAAAATTGATATTGAAATTGCTCCAAAATATATAATTTTTAAATGGTTTGAAATTTTTAACTAATATAACAATATTTATAATACACAAAGTACAAATATAGTGTTTAAATTTGCTTCATATGTCTATTTCTAATTTTAGATGTACCCTATTAACCTAAAACTACTAATTACAAACCCTTAAATTAGACCAAGTTCTTCGTCACACGTGAAATATAAATTAGAGAGAAATGAGGTAGAAACTATCGGGTCTGCGTACACCCTCTAGCCCGAAACATCAATTTCGAAGCCCGCTGTTCGGCAGCCCGGTCAGGTTATTAATTACGACCAGGTGAACCGTCGAACGGTAGCTGGGGGCAGGGTGAAACACACCCCCATCCACGTAGGTATAAGGGACGTTTAGGCTCACAGAATTACTAGGCAGATTTTTACATTAATATGTACGGTAGAAATTCTGCTAACTAATAACTAATCAAAGTAGTATTAGAGATATTATTGTGACTGTATAGTGTATAGAATAGGATATACTCGTACAATGTAAATATAATGAAGAGCTCGTACATGCTTTGATATATGAAAATCAATACCCGATCAATAAGGATACAATGCATCCATTTATATCTACGTTTTAAGTACGATAACTGTAAGATGATGTTCATTTGGATCCAAATTCATAACAGATCATCTGATTTACATTTTCAACAAACAAATTATAAAACCTACAAAATTTCTACAAATTTCTATACTCGCCGTTAAATAAATATGGACTGATGCTCTTTTCCCTTCTCCCCACCCTATCCCTTGCCATGGGGTATTGCCGCTTCTTCATAACTTAGCATTTACAATATGACAAATGGAATTGGTAACAGTGTAGAAATCTCCAGTCGATATTTATTTGATGGCAAGTATAGTTTAGAATATAGATTCAAATATTTTGTTCAAGGATTCCACCATTTAAATATGGGGTCATATCGCCTTTATTAGTAATACCAGCTTTAAATCTATTAGGCATTGTATCCCTAAGCACTGCATATTTTTCTGTATTGACCCATATATGTAGCAAGACAGGTTTTACGGATCGCACTGGATTTTTACGAAGTTGTTTTGTATTGCGCCAAAAGTAAAGGGTCTTGGTAGAAGCTAAATCTGAACCAAAAAGTGATCCTTAAAATGCCGGTCGAATTATTATTAAGTCATTTGCCCAACAGTTTTTTAAAGTTTTAAGTCCAAATTTCAATAAGCTGAAAGGATTTTGCGAAAATATCTAATCATTAGTGAAGATTTTATAATGCTATCGCTACAAATGAGCAATATTTGTACAATTTCAAATTCGATTTTACAAGTTACCAAACATGCGAAACTAAATCTGTTTAGACTTTAGGCGTAGTATATAATTATCAACAACTTTTATTTGAAACATGTTTGTCTAAAATAATAGGGGACTTTTGCACAAAGAAAGACTATTTTCCCATGTTAAACGCTTATGGCTATATTTTTAATTAACACCCAATATGAATGTTTGAATTTAAAACTAAGAACATGAAGAAGAGAATAAATAGAGTGGTATAGTTAGAAAAAATAGAAAATATCGTATGATGCTAAAAAAAATAAGGTTAGAGTTGTCAAATGAATTTTCAAACGTTACATTAATACCTGTGATTAATACCACCAACTGACAAAATTCCCTAAATTTTGACACTACTATTTGGTTCCTTCACACAAAATAAAAAGACAATTATGACATTCGTTCTTTAATATACTACTATAAAATTTTTTAGGTCTTCTTTTCATCGTTTGCAGAAACTTTTTCAGCAGCCCTGGTAATGACAAAAAGAAAAATCAAATATAGGAATAATAGAGTATCTAATGTTTTTGGATATAGGGGTAAATAATTATCAATCCTTTATAGGGGACGTAAACCCACGGACAAAACTTTCTGTCCATTCTCTAGGGACACTGTGTCGTCCAGCACACCACGACCCACGACCGCTGATTTATAGGGGAGCAGGTCGCGCTGCGCGATTGTTTATAGGTGGGGAGGCCACCGTCCGGTGGCCGCAGGAGAAAAAGAAGAAGACCAAAGTGCAGTGTAAGTGGAGATAAAACTCCGGCTCCGATGTTACGCTCGCTGTTTTGTAGGAATTTTAATGAATGTGATGCATATTCAAAAGGTGTAGTGTTACAATTTAATCAGGACGTCTCTTCTTTCCAGGCTTCCCGGAATTTGCCTACAATTATTTATCTAAGTGTTCAATTAGTACAGCGTATACCTGCGAGAGTTATCGCTAACTTATGAATAATCAATTGACTACATTTGTCTTTTCAATTGGAAATAATTTACATGTGACACACAAAACTGAAAAAAAGATAAATTCATGTCTTACTGATATTTTATACTGGGGCTATGTCCGATATTGCATTTTCGCATTTAGTATTTGGGAATTTGGGATTCTAATAGCACCCAATGGTTTGCAACTTTAGAATAACAAAGATGAATTGTACAATTCGATTTAATTTGATACTTCAGATTAAATATTAATATTATATTTCATAAAATAGAAATTAAGAAGCTGTTATTTGACAGTAAATTTGATGTTTTACACAAATTATAGCAACGAACATGTTTCACATAAAATGTTAAAAAATGATATTTAACTACGTTTTTGAAGAAAAATTATTAGGAACTTCAAATAATGGAAAACTTTCGGTTAATTAAATATAACCAAAATTTTGGTTTCTGTAGGAATTTTGCATTTACTATATAATAATAAAGTTTAAAAAATGAAATTGGATATATTTTCCTTTTTACCTCTCGCTAAGAGAGGTATTGGATTCATGCTAAAATTCGCATCTCCAGATTTTAGTGAATAAGCATGATATAAGGTCCCTAGGATTCGATTACAACTTTTGAAAATGATATCTGTGTGTGTGTGTGTGTGTATGTGTGTGTGTGTGGATGTGTGTGTGTGTGTGGATGTGTGTATGTGTGTGTGTATGTATGTGTGTATGTATGGATGTTGGAGGGACGATTCCTCAAAAACTGTGACTTAAGAACTGTTTAACTATGGATTCCTCAATCTGATATTCCTGGGATGAGCTGAAAAGGTTTTGGTAACAATTGAATAACTAATAAAGTAGTAGTTTCTAAAAAAAATTCTTCAAAATATAATTTTTTGGAAATCTATCTAATCCACTTAAAAATTTGACTATATCTTGTATAGATTTAGAGATAAAGACACTACAATATATAGAGTAATATAATCGCAGAGGCTAAGGCACGAAGGAAATCATTTGACAAATTCCAATGTTTATAACATAGTTTGTAAATGACACATGTCAGTGTCAAAAATCAACAGTTTTATTGGCATTCTGATAGCTTGTTCTGGGAAGTATATTTAATCTTTCTTATTGTTTTATTAATTAAATATTTGAAATTATAGGTAATATGCATATATCCATCAGAAATACCGCCAATCTGGTTAATGAATTGGAAGAATATCTGACATTTAGGAACTTCCTCATACAATGAAAAATAGACATAATTAGAATTAATGTGTGCAGAAGACATGTTAAATACAATGAAAAACAATATTTGGGTAAAGTTCTGTAATTTTTTGTTTAACGACGGTTTGATAGCGAAGTGTAATACAATATAGCCTAATATGGAAATGGCGAGAGGTCTTGTGCTGGCCACAACAGATTTTTTTATTGTTTGTGTAAAAGAATATCAAATGTTGTTAAAAGCTTAGGGAATCTAATTTGGTTCTTGTAGAAATCTCAATCATTATAACCTCATATATATATATATATATATATATATATATATATATATATATATATATATATATATATATATATATATATATATATATATAGTGTGTTAATTAAGAGCCTGGCGTTTAACATGGGAAAATAGTTTTTCTTTACGCAAAAGTCCCCAATTAATGTTAAACAAAAATGATTCAAATAAATATTGTAGGTATTAATATTCTACGCCTAAATTACTAAACAGATTTACTTTTTTACGTTTAGTAACTTGTAAAATCTAATTTGAAATTGTATAAATATTGCTCACTTGTAGCGATACCCATGAAATTGAAACAAAATTAGAAAGAAATTCATTTTGTTTGAACTGTCAGAAATTTAATTTTATAGATAGAATGTGAAAAAACAATAATAATAAAAGTTATTTAAGTGTTAGATTTTAAAAATAATACCTGTGTAGTGATTTAGGTGCAGAATTGAATTATCTGCAACTTTGAACTGAAAACTGAATTTCTGACAGTTCAAACGATACGCATTTCTCTGTAAATTTGTTTCAATTCTTCATACTAGTACTATGTGTAGAAAAAAAAATCCATGTCACTAATTTTCTACGATACGATAAATGATTTAATAATACACCTGTGTGGGATTTCAAAATGAGAAGTAAAATAATGAAATGAGACTTAAAAAGTACAAATTTATCTTTTGCGATATCCTTATATACAAATATTTATTAGAATTGCATTGAGAAGAAACTAGTTTTAAATATATTTAGTTTACGTCATGGCTTTTTATCTGAACTGGAATCACAATATTGTATTACGCATCCTACACACAGTATATAAGTATAGTAAAACCATAACGCTACCATAGTGAGTGTGCACCGACCAGCCAGACCTGTTTACTGCGAGAATAATTATAAATTAAGATCTGAATAATACGGGGCACAGTCCCACCTTGCTCCATACTGCTGCCAGGCCCTATTTATTGCCTTTACTTTATAGTTCCACATAAGAAAAGATCAACAAGATGTGGGAATATTTTACGATAGCTTCAAGGAGGAAAAAATTTATTAGTATTAACAAGTAATGCAAGGGAATAGAGACGTGTAAGTTATTGAAAAATAAAGATTGTATCACAATCATATGCATGGAACTAAAGTGATTTATTTAATAATTTTCAATTAAAATTAATGAAGCCGAATATAAAATTACTTTTAATGACTTTATGTACATATATACCGGATTATAATTACCATATGTTAAATAAAATTATGCTCAAGATTGTGTTTTTCTTTTTATTGTGAAGTATGTAGTAAATTTTTGCAATTTTATTTGTGATGACTACAAAGTATGGTTTAAGTAGAGCAGGCGGTTTAAATAGTAATCATGCCCTGCAGATAGTCGAACGTACGTGATAATGAGGAATTATATGGAGGATGTTTAAAAAAAATTGGAGATTGAAACGGAAGAAAAAAATGTTTTAATATCTTGGTATCTTGGAGTAATGAAGTGATAGTTGCTTAGTAATAGTTATTTATGTATCAAGACACTGAAGGTTTATTTTTTATAACGAATATGGAATTTATTTGCCGAGGCCTCAGGGCCCAGGAAAATAAACCATATGAGTGATAAAAAGGAACAGTGCCGAGGTGCATATTAAGACCATGTCCGATGTCGAATTTTGGCATTTGGCATTTGGTATTTAGGATTCAGGTCTTCTTCACATAAATACAACTCCTAATGACACACTAATGACATCCATTGGTTTATATAACAACACATTAGAACAACAAAAATGAATTATACAACTTGATTCAATTTGAGTAGAGAGTAAATGTTAATATTATATTTCATAAAATAGAAGCTAAGAAGCTATTCTTTGACAGTAAATTTGACGTTTTGTAAAAATTATAGCATCGAACATGATTTGTTTAATTTGTGCGCGTCAACTTCAATGTATAGTGTGCTCCTGCAAAACCCTAATATCTAATTCCTAAAATCCTAAATAATCACTAGATTTAGGGTATATAAATTTAGGATTTAGATATTAGGATAATAAAAGTGCATCATCGGACACAGCCTAAATTTGATTTAAAATCGAAAAATTGTTCAAATAAGAGGAATATCTATTTTATAGGTTGGGTTTAAATACATTCTTTTTCTGACATTCAATGTTGCTAACCTCAGCCATTGAAGTTATCATAAAGAACACTCAAAATTAACAGCCCGATTCACAAAAAAGTTTAAGCTAATCCTCATTTTTGGATTAGTGAATTCTATTCTATTCCGGTATTTAAAATTTAATTTTCATGATATTATCAATAAGGATAGATACTAGGAATAGATTAGACTATATTTTAAGTTATAAATTGTCAAAATTAGAGTAGAATTCGCTAATCCAAAAATGAGGATTAGCTTAAATCTTTTTGTGAATCGGGCAGTAAGTGTTTTATCTCAAACTTATTCATCAGAATTATTTAGTTCGTTCTTTTTGTACATATTTTTGTCATTTCACATACAAATTTACTATTGTACTTTGTCTGCCTGTCCAAATTTATCTTATATGTACAGCAATTATCATAAGGTGGTAACACTGCAATTGCATGAAATCGTAGTGTAATGGATTACTTTAGTGCCGATTTCTGACGATTTTTGTGCCCTTTAAAGACTATTTCAAATAAAACATATGTAAAACAAGGAAATTAATTAAATAAGAACCTTGCCTATTTTATATTTCTTTATTCTAAATACGATGGTACCGTTTCGGCTTTGCGACCATTATCAGGTTTTTCATTCTTCTATAAATCTATTAAGAATGAGTTCTGAACCTATTTTAAGCTGAAGGTCCTTTGTTAATAACATGTAGATACCACAAAAATTGTCATTGAAATTATTGTAATTCTTATACCATTCTCCACAAAGAAATGAAAGAATATATTTTTAAATGAGCTTCGATGATGTTTAGCATCCACTGTTACAAGCCGCAATGGTTTTAAATTTGCGAAGGCGTGCAGACAATTGCAGCCGTTCAACATCTCCTCGTGGGCCGAAATGAAATTATAGTTGTTGATGGAAGTTATTAGTATTTATAATAATACTGTCTTGCAGTATTTCTGCCTGTGTTTTTACGACGCGGCAGCAGCAACACACTTGAACTGCGCTGAGATAGGTGTAGGACTACAATACTTTTGAATAATTTGTTGTACTTAATGATTCCTCCGTGACATGTGTTTATTATAATTAGAGGTACTTATTGATGTTTGTCGTTGTAATTACCATATATTTAACATGCGCTAATGAATTGAACCCACGATGATTACACGGAGAAATTAAGTATATTATCTTTTACTAATTTTAATAAGAAAATACATTCCACAGAGGTATGTCTCATATTTTAAATGTTAAAACGAAGAGACATGTTATAATTATCATTCTTAACTGTATGTAAAAGCTAATAACATGACCAAATGCGTGCCAATATTTACATAACAAATGCATTCATAATATTGCTAATGTTCTTTACTTGTAGGTTGTCTTTTTTATAAGGAAAATATTTGTCTAAAGAGCATAAAATCATTATACTCGTCGTCAAATGAGTACAGACTTTTTTCCTTCTACGCAACCTGTCCCTTGCCCTACAGTGTTGCCACTTCTTCATAAGGTACCATTTTCAACATTGCCCATAAATTGGCAATAGAGTATAAATCTCCAGTCCATACTTATTTGATGGCAAGTATAGTATATATTGCCAAAAAAGTAAGTTTCGCTAAATCTAATTTTTGCAAATAACTTGCATGTATGAAACAATATTGAATTTTGGTTTATCACAGCACCAACAACGATATATAACTCGCCTATGTTCCTTTGTTTTAAACAGCTGTTATTGCATTAGTAAGGTAACAATAATTAATGCTGCATCCTTGCTGAATAAAACAAAATAACTTTTACTAATGATACAGCAACAAAATGAAAAAGTGCCGTAAAGATGTGCAAACTTATATTCACTATTGACTTACAGCTTTCTGATTTTTGAAAGTTAATTTCTTTATATGAAGGAAAATGTATGATCAAACCATATAGACAATAAGATATTCTTTCATATTGATATTCACATAAAATGTCAAAAAATTATACTTACCTGAGTTTTTTCAAGAAAAACTGTTATGAACTTCAAATAAAGAAACATTCGGTTGACCAGTTAGAAGCAAAATCTAATCAGCTCTTCATATGGATGTAAAGAAGAGGAATACGAAAGAATTATAACATTTTGAATTGTAGAATTGGAGTTATCGTCGGAGAAAAATTTGTCACACACACATAGACACACTACACATACAGACATCATCGTAAAACTAGTATAATCGTATTCTAGAGACCACAAAACGTGCTTATTTATTAAAAAATCACTATCGATTTTTTTTTTTACAAAAGACAATACCTTCCTTACCTAAAGGTGACGGAAGGTAAAAGTTGATTATTTGCATCATTTTTGCAATATGGTGGTGCTTTCTGAAATGCACCAAAGTTGAAAACTTGGATTTTTTATTTGTAACCATCCAAAAATCAAAAAACCTGACCTTTTGTGAACCTACTTTCGATTTATTATCATATTCTTTTCTAGAAGCTCTATAATTTTACATCATTAATACTTGTGAAAATAATCTGAAGAACATGTATTATTTAATTTGATAGTGTACAAACTTAAATACTTATACGTATAATTTTATTTTACTGCATAGTGTATACTTATAATTATTTTATGTATTCTTTTCTCATATTTCAAAAACCTTGAAAGATTAACGATTTCACATACTTTGCATGTAAATTCCCTTTTTAAAAATATTTTCTTTGACCACAAATATGCATAAAATTGTGATGTTTACCTTCAAGTACTTAATAGAGTACCTCGCAGCTAAAATAAATAATAATTCCAGTATTCTTCTACTTTACCGACTGAGTAAAATCCTACATAATGGACGGAAGGTATGAATAATGTAACATTTCAACCACAAACATCTTTTTCGTTTTCTCCATCAGTTTTCGCGTTTACTTATGCCCTTTAGGAAGAAATGTTGTCAAATTACAATAATTTATATAAACATTATAGCGCTTCTGGAGCTCTTTGTTTTCAGAGCAACTTTAATGTTGAATGATTCTTCTTCTTCGTGATTACAAATTCAGATATTTGCATACTCAGTAAAGCGAAAACTAATTTTTATTATTTTTGCATAGGAACAATTTATCTTTTGCTTAAATATGCGCAATTCAAATTAGTTAGTAGTTTAAACCTACCCAGGGCTTAGCTTTCGGAAAATATGTTATTTATAGTGCCATTTGCATAATCTATTTCGATAAGATTATTTTATGGCTTTACGGATATTTTAGTTGCAAATAAATACGAGATATTTAATTAAAGGAATTATGTCCTTTTGATTTATTTGTCCACTTTGTTATATCAGCTTAGTAGAAATTCAGAATTACTGCTGGTTTTATCAAATGTGAGTTACAGATATCTATGCACCAGTGGCGGCTCGTGCTATAGGGCACAAGGGCGCAGCCCTACCAAATAAAAAGACAAGAAAAAAATAAATCAGCGAGTACATATACATTTTAAAAGTACATTAATTATTATTTATTTACTTTCATTATTATGCAATTCTTACTACACCGCCGATAGCTAGATAGCCTATATACTGAAGTGTGCACTTACCGATATGCTGCTAGAAGCTAGGGCACAAATGTTTCTGCCCCGGTCTCCCACTACTTTTACTCGAATTTTGACCAATAGCAGCGAAGCGCGCGAAGCTGCATATGACTGCATTAAGCCTGTTCCGGGCAGAGCCCAGTTTAAACGAAGATTTCCGAGTATGTCCGACATTTTCCGAGGTAATCTGTTATTGTTGAATTGTAATCGTCTAGTACCGACTTAATTACGAAGATGGCTTCTGTATCTTAAAGATTATATAATTTAATATACTCTATTTACTTTTTTAAATTTTTGTGCCCTACCATACAAAGATATCACCAGCCGCCACTGCTATGCACTAAAGAAACAGTTTGTGCATATAAATTCAAAGTTCTTATTTACCCAGGTGTTACTCTACTTTGTGGGAAATGGCAATAATAAAGTTCATAATATGTATTTAAGGAATAAAAATTATCCATATCCTGATTTCTTATTCATTGCTCCATCATTTTATAAATGGTAGATACACATTAACTTCAAATTTATCTTCCCTATAAATAGACCGATAATAACATGTAAGGTAAGATTATTTGAAAAAAATTTTTTATAAGAAAATTATTGAAATACGTACAAATTGTATGGAAACTCCAGCTCGTGTTCAATACTTGCTAGTAAATCTAATACAGTGTTTATAATTTAGTTTTTTTTTTATGGGACCTTGTGGCCGCGTGTCTAAGTGTCTGGTCCCGAACCTGAGGAACCGGGTTCGATTCCGACCGACGCCAAATATTTCGAATTTTAAGTGGCACAAAAGTGACTACTGTGGTGCAATCTCCACGCCAGCAATAAGTGCCTGTGAGGTGACGCCTGGAAATGCCCGCACGGTACAAATATGTTATCATCATTACCGATATCTGTGATAAAACAGATTGTGGCACACTCAGAAATGGGTAATATGCCGTGATGATATATTTGTATTTTAGTTTTAGTACTGTATTTTTATTTAATACCAACGTTTCGGCCGCATATACTGCGTCCTTCTTCAGAGGAAAGAATATAAAAAAATGACATATAAATATGAGTACCCTTGAGGTGACGCCTGGTAAGCGCTCACACGGTAAAATATATCGTCATTAGTAAATGCAGAATTTTATACTTTATAATATACTAATGTTACAAATGACAAAATTAAATTTAACATTTCTAAATTAATAACAACACAATCTTCCTTCTGGCATGGAATTCAAATTCCACAATCAACTAAAATTAACCAACTTAAAATTACTTAGGTCCAATTTTATCTTCATTATCTTGTGAAATTATCTTTAATTTCCAAGATGAAAAACAAATTTATTCTGATGAGCAAATAAGGCCGCTCACGAGATTCGTACCACCGCTCATTATACGACAACCCGCTACCGAATTTGTCATCAGTGGAAGTCAAATTGCCTCCACAGAAAACAATTCCCAGTATCAAATTATAGGATTCAAGCCTTCGCGCACGCAATCTTGATCTATATTTTCAAGAAGGAACTTCTCAGTATGTAAATTTTACTTCCAAGAAGATGCCAGTATGTTAAAGAGCACATGGAGAAAACCAGATATGTCAGTTGCTTTTTGCAACGAAAAATTCTTATTTTTAATTTTAAAAATCAATTCTGGTCTTCAAAATCATATAAAAAAATCTGTTGTGGCCAGCACAAGACCTTCCGTTAATTAGACGTATTTTGTACAAATCCCATACCAAAAGTTCATTGGAAAAGATTCTATATGTCCAGTAAAATTGTAACACGAACATAATACAATTTTTTACAAATTCGATATAGAAAGTTCCTTGGAAAATATTCTATAAATCCAATAAAATTATCACATGAATATACATTATGTATACTTATATAAATACTCTAAAATTGCGTACACTTACGTAACATTCTATATACAATCTAATAATATTACTACCATTTTTGAATTATTGCCCCAAAAGTCAATATACCCTACATTTAGTAGATAAAAAATTCAAAATTTACAAAAATCTAATTTGTATGTATATAGATACTTCTCAATGCACTGATTCCAAATTTTGAAACCGCAGGTCGATATCTGTTTTCGTTCTCGAGATATTTAGATTCAAAGTTATGCTCAAAACTGCCCATTTATGGGTAATAACCCAAAAATGGGACGAGATATGAATTCGGCGACATCACCATTCGATTCTACGGATAAAAATACGTAAGTATAGCAATTTTCATAATTTTTGTCCAACCGGTTCATTTTTTATAAATAAAATATTGAAAAACCTGGAAAATTGCCAAAATCTGAAAAAATCGTAAGGGGTACACCTTAGATTTTTGTGAATTTTGGCCGTTTTCAGTGATTTTGCTTTAGAGATTGTATGCGGTGTTAAAAAATTCTGAAAATTGGTGAACTTATGTAATTTTGCCCATAGAATCGAATGGTGTTGTCGCCAAATTCATATCTCGACCCATTTTTGGGTTATTACCTAAAAATGGGCAGTTTTGAGCAAAACTTTGAATCTAAACATCTGGAGAACAAAAAGAGATATTGACCTGCGGATTCAAAATTTGGAATCAGCTGAGAAGTATCTAGATACATAAAAATTAGATTTTTGAATTTTTTTTATTTAAATGTGGGATAGGTACCTACTTATGTAACAAAATGGAAATGGCGAGAGATATTGTGCTGGCCACAACAGATTTATTTTGTATAGGATTAACTGTCTAAAAATTATATTATAATATTATTATAAATTATATATTGTGCACAGAGCAAATTCGAACTACACAATATAAATGGTATTCTATGCGCGAGACGTGCATCGCAAATAAAAGCGCGTACTTCATTTGTCTCACATTCGCATTTTAAAAACTGGTCGCTCATTTACATTTACAATTATATTAATGCAGTGTTGGTCAACCGAGTGAATGGAAAGTGACAAGTTTATAACGTGAAAAACATTGGAAGAATGTTTTGTTGAGCGCGAGGTGATTCAACTGTTTCAAGGATAATGAATGAAAAAGATGTTCTTGTTTACTTTGTACCGTTACTGAACGCTGTGCAATTTATGGGATTTACGAAAAACAAAAGCAAAACACCGTAAAATATTATCACTTAATGTAAAGTTTTCTTTGAACTGCAAACCAGTAGAAATCAATTATTCTTAATCATCAGAATATAGATAAAGTACATGGTCAGTTTCAGTCACAAAGTAAAATAAAAGGTATTACAAAAAATTTGATGTGGCCAGCACATAACCTCCCGCCACCTGACCACAGTGAGCAGCAGTCTCATTTGGGCATGTAATGGTATTTCGTTAATCATATGAAGATTTTCCTCTGCCCATATATGGCAATTATGCTTATTAACATACCCTATTTTTCATTGTATGAGGAAGTTTCTAAATGTCAGAGATTCTTCCAATTCATTAACCAGATTGGAGGTATTTCTGATGGATATGTGCATTTTACCACAATTTTACCTATAATTTCAAATATTTAACTAATATTATACATATATTTAACAGAAAAAGCTATCAGAATGTCACTAAAACTGTTGATATTTGACAATGACATGTGTCATGTTATAAACATTGGAATTTGTGAACTGGTTTCCTTAGTGTCTTGGCCTCTGCGATTAGTTTACTCTATAAATTATAGTGTCTTTATCTCTAAATCTATACAAGATATAATAAAAATTTAAAGTGTATTAAATGGAGAATTTTTTGGTCTTCAATATTTAATAAAAAAACTCCCAAAATATTATATTTAAAAGAATTTTTTTAAGAAAGTACTACTTTCAGTTGTTTAATTGTTACCAAAACCTTTTCAGCTCTTTGTAGGAATGTCAGATTGAAGAAACTGCAGTTAAATATTTTTTAAGTCTTACAGTTTTTGAGGAATCGTCCCTCCAACATCCATACATACATACACACACACACACACATACACACACACACACACACACACACACAGACATAATTTTAAAAATGTTAAAATCGGATTCTAGAGACCTTAAATCGTACTTATTCAATAAAATCTGGATATGCGAATTTTAGCATGAATCCAATACCTCTCTTAGCGAGAGGTAAAAATTATATTTAAAGTTATTTACTAAATGCTATTACCCTAGAAATGAATATTGTACCATCATATTCAATTTTTATTAGTAAAAGTTGCTGAAAAATTATATTCAATGTTTTTTTTTTTGAAAAAAAAGTTAAAGCTTGTATAAGTGATACTTTCGGTTATCCGATATGCACTAAAAACTAATGAGCTCTTCTCACATTAGTATAGCATGGGCATAAAAAGTTTCAAAATTTTTTGATTGATAGTATTTGTGTAATCGTGTCCACAGGATTCATACCCACTCCCACATAACACCCCCCATCATTGTAAAAATGTTAAAATCGGTTTCTGGGGACATCAAAACGTGCTTATTCACTAAAATCTCTATACGCGATTTTTAGCACGATTCCTGTACTTCCCTTACCTATTTTAGCGGGAGGTAAAAAAGGAAAAAGTCGTAACTCATAGTTTTCGAGATAGAAAGATAGCCAATTACAGAGGAAGAGAAGATGGAATTATATTTAATGGATTTATCTTTATTTAAGAAATAAAATAAAGACAAAAAATGTAAGTAAGTAGGTAAATATTTACGTATAATTTACAAAGTTTTCTCTAGAACAAATACCAGATTTTTATCCGTTGCGTTGAAGTTGTCGCACAAGTTTGCGCGGTACGATTTACTCGCGAGAGTAATACTCAGATCAAGTTACCTATGGCCTCCGTTCTGATGTCTTGTTTAATTATGCGACAATGCGGCATTCGCTTTGTATGCGATGCTCGCGCCGCCACGTGAGAGGACCGCGAAATAATTTGAACTCCGGTCGTAAAAAATGGCGCCTCCAGGGTGAGAATTATTTATAGCATTGTTGTCTTCTCTCCTTCCGCGTTTGGTAATAGCGTGCTGTTTTGTTTATTACGGGATTTGGAGAATGCATTTACATAGCACTTCGAATGTTCTTTACTGCTTTTTTTTCGGTATTTGCATTTGTCAGGTGTAATTTGTGATTAATGATTTCGGGTTGAGAACTGTACATGGTCAACACGGGTGAATTCAATGGTAATTTTCAACATGAATCTTTTATTCATTTAAATATTTATGATCATTGTTATTTATTGCTAAATCAATTACTACGCAAGAAAAATGTACGCATTTATTAATAATAATATATTTTAATGGGGAGCATTGAAGGCAACAGGCAGTTTATTGTGTTAATTAATTTTAGATCCTTCTCATTAATTATAATTTTAATATACCTACTGAGAAAAAGAAATTTATGAGGTTGTCCGAAAAGTTTTAAGTAGAACATAATAGAACACAAAAATTCAATCCAAAGACTAAAAATCGGACTTGCCCTTCTTTTTGTGGGAAAAGAGTCTCTTCCATCGCCTAGATGAAACAAATACCAGTTTTGATTGTCTTGCCATAATTCATTTTATTTTTTACAAACCATATCTCAGTTTTTTCATAATTCTCAGACAATTGTCTTAAAAGATCGCTCTAACACACACATTTTCCCATTTAACAGGCAAATCTGTAATAGAAAAACGGCGTCCTCTATATTATATTTTAATCCACGCGCATCGACTACACTCAACTGTTTTTTCTTGTAAATGGTCACACTGCTGCGTAAAGGTGAATTTATACAGCCTACTTTTTATTTTACCTTTTCTTTTTCTTTTACTGTACAAAAGTTAAATGTATGTTAATAAATGTACTACTTTATGTGTACACTTTTAATTTTACTTTAAGAACTAAAGTTGACCAACTTTCAACTTACGACCGTTAAAGTAAAAAAAATTCACAACTGCGCATGTGCACCACCAAATGACAAACGTCAGCGCGTGTTGTATTTGTTTTTGTATAGGTAAGATTGCAAAAATTAGAAAATGGGTAAAACTGCAAGTAATATAGCAGATGCACAAATTATTACATTATAATATCAAAAAATATATCATCACGGCATATTACCCATTTTTGAGTGTGCCACAATCTACTTTATTGCAGATATCGGTAATGATGATGACATATTTGTACCGTATGGGCGCTTACCAGGCATCACCTCGCGAGCACTCATTGCTGGCGTGGAGAGTGCACCACAGGGGTCACTTTTGTGCCGAAATATTTGGCGTCGGTCGGGATCGGACCCGGTTCCCCAGGTTCGCGACCAGACACTCTGGCACGCGGCCACGGGACGCTATAAATTATTACATTTGTGTCCCATTTTTACAAGTTATAATAATCTCTTTACATTTATGACAACTGATATGTCAGAAAAATCACATCTGCGCATGTGTACCGAAGGTTTTAAAGTAGCTGCATAAAGTACCAAACTTAAAGTAAAAGTAAAAGCGAAAAAAGAAAAGAAAAAGTAAAATAAAATATAAGCTGCATAAATCCACTTTAAAATGTCATTTTTAAAAGTTATGAATTGATTAATCTCATTACCAGTCTACTTCTCTGTTATTTTCACTATCGTCAATGAAAACAAACAACTCAACAGGTTAGAATCTCTCAGAATATTCTTTCCATCGAACAATATCGAGTGTCATACGAAATCAAACAGGTTTGATATATCAAACAAGTCGAAGGTACACGATCTTGCCCGATTGTCATTAATGGACCAACTGTGACCATATGCATTGCTTGTCTTTTACTCGATCGTGCTCGAACGATATTAATTGCTCAGTATGACTACGGCCTTAAGCGCTTGTAGAACACTATCATCTCTTCTCCTAATCATCAAAAATCGTCCGGTTTTAAAGATTGTCTCAATATTTTTAAACTGAAAAATTATGTTTCTCGTCGATCCTTGAGGAATATCTAATTTCGATCTAGATTTTAAACACTGCATTTAATAACTATATCCATTGTATAATGTGATTTAAAAAAATTACAGATATTCACCAATTATTTTATTGTACAAACATTTTTAAAATGAAAACTGAAAACCTATAATTTATTTTTTTATTTCAGTTGTGGTGAGAATATATTCACATTAACTTAATTGGTTGTAAAAAATAACTTGTAATTTTGAAATATTTAAGCAATTATAGAACGGGCCAGTTTTTATTACAAGAATTTTCGTAATTACTATATTTTTCACAAATAACATGTGTTTTGCACAAACAAGCTTATATTGAAAATAGTATATAATAGTAGTATTAATGGAAAGAAAAACAAATGAACGTAATATGATGTCAAATAAAGAACATCTGGAACTTCCAAAGTTCTAATCGTTCCAGTCCAAAGGAATAATTAAGTATTTACTTACTGAAGTGAGAGTTTATAGAAGCAATTTTTGTCATTAATTTCAATCAAATTTACAAAATGAAACTCATTACCACAAACTTCATTATTTTAAACTTTATTATTTTATCTAACCATATCAACACCATAATTTAATCACAAAAGTAGGTAATGAAACAAACGAACGCTGGTAAAATAAACGTCATTTAGCAGTAAATAACGAAAACGGATTCCATATCGGAATGTCTTGGGTTCAAATCCCAGTAAGATTTGTTATAAATCCGTCCTTAACACGGTTGATGATAACAAAGTTTTTGTTTTTTCACATTTTTATGTCAATTTCCCCTGAAGAAGGCACCAGTTTATGATGCCGAAACGTTGGGTTTTATTAATAAATAAATACAGAACTTAAACTAAAAGGTAGTATTATTAATATGAGTTCTGAAAGATATTTAATAAAGTTACTGAAATTCACTGTAGTATAACATCAAAAAAGTTTTCAGTTTTCATGTTATTTAGAAGGTTCGCTTTTTAAATCTATAATTAATTTAATAGATACGTTCGGCCGTACAACAGAGATTAATAGCAATTTGTGTATTAAGAGCGCAAAATAAGATACAAGGAGAGCGGCATTCTCTCGAAATCTATTTGCAAGATTTTTCTGCAGTCGTCACAATAGAGTCCTCCACCATAACAAAAAATAAGAAAGTGTACAATTTGTACTTACAGTACTACTCAATAAATACCGATTATATTTTTTAATTTTAATTTATCGTTATTTTCCATTCTTCTTGAGCTATTGCTATAATCTAATCAAAACATTTTTTCTTTCTTTTTTGTAAATGAATGACCTGTTTTATTTTTGTATTCCTTTACACAGCAATACGACATTTTGATTGATTATGTAATATACCGACAGAGAAATCATATGTCAGATTGACTTGTGGAGGTGGTAAATGTGTAAGTAACTACAGCGCCATTAGTTCCTAATTAAACGTTTCCATTAAGAATATAGACAAGTGACATTTCTCAACATTTAATAGTTAGAAATTCGGACAGCGAGCGTTTTTTATTTGTCGCGCATGGCGGCAAAGAGACATTTTGCGTTGACGAAGGCGAGCGCAAATGCTTACATTTTACATGGACTAGAGGATGTGCATTTGTTCATGTGGACAACGCCTTCTCTGATATATTAAATTTTATCACTCTAACGATGATTGTTTAGTTGAATTTTGTGTATTGGTAACTATATATTATATTAAAGGCCTTATTTCCTTCTACAGATGATTGTTTTGCGAAAAAAGACAGAAAAAATACAGACAGGTTCTTCAGTAGAACTTTCAATCTCATGGCATCCTCCCAACGTGTCAATTTATTCGGTAGATCAGACCTCAACTCTAACAACAAAGAGAGCGGCTGGGCCTTTTAATTATTCCGACCAATTTATGAAATAGTATTGTAATGTATGCAAGAGCGTTCGCCAAGGCACGCTACTCTACCTCACTGCTGCCAACCTCATGCCACTAAACTACCAACTTGCTCCGGGTCCTCACTTTCCTTTGTACCGCTCGATACCTCCTCGTTTATGTGTCAAATGTGTTTTATGTTGAGTAATTTCATGGAAATTGATGTAATTAAAATTTTTCTGGGCTTTTTGAAATAATTGTACGAGGTGTTATTTTCTTTTATGAATAATTGAGTTTCATTAAAAATTGACAGGATATTTTTAATACTGACACCTTTATAAAGCATAAATTTTTGAATCTGAATGATTTACATTGACAGATAACAAGTTTAATAATAAATTATAAAATGAAATAATCGATTTTCATAAATGCCGCAGCCTGCTTTCAACATTATTATGGAGAGGAATTTTGTAATGAGTGTTTTCCTTAAATTTTAATTAAATTCTATTACTTCAATACCTACGTATGGCAATATTTTACTTTCATTATTATTATTATTTCTAAAAATAAATTATAACATGACTGTTTCACACATAAATTTATAAGCCAATCCAAATTCAGGATTCTACCTGGTTACCAAGTTTTTTTCGACAAAAAAACTGTATCTTTTGAGCCAATAAGATGTTGTATTTTTACAAGTACGTGAGTTTTATTAAGCGATTTTTTTTACGTTTAAGTATATTCCTAGGAATATAAATGTTTATATATCTGTCAAACTGTATATATTTTCAGTGTTTTTATTTTGTAAAAAGTCACGAATACCATTCGTGGTTAAATGTTATCCTAGCAAATTTATCCGATTGCTTTACTCGAGTCTGTTGCTAATTTATCTCGTTAAATTGATCAAAAATTACTCGCTTAATAGCTCGTGATTTTTTGTCAATGTCACTTGATAAATTGCGAGGCAATCAGCTCTCGTAACAACCTGTTTTTTTTTTCAGGCAAAAATTTCCCATTTATGATATAAATATATGAGAATATAATTCATTAGTCACGGGACATGTTTTCCGCCAATCAGCATTCAGAATCTCCCTAGTTACATATCTATTACAGCGATTAAAAAAAAAAGGAAATTATCACTATTTGATTCTAAGGAATTTTGACAACATTGACAGTTAATTTTAATAATTAAATATAAGCTTGTGATATAATTATATGATTAATAATCGAAGATATTGCTCGTGAAACCGTAGCAGCATATTTCACTCGTCCTTCGGACTCCTGAAATCTGCAACTCGGTTCCACCCGAAAATATCATCGATGATAATCATATCACTTGTTATATTACGTCCGGAAACACACCATTTTTGAGTTACAGGTTCTTAAAAGAATAATTATCTACCTTAATTTTAGTTGGCTGAGACCAATATTTGAAAAAAAAGAAAAAAGAATCGATAAATAAGTCCCGGACTCGACTCACCAACAGATTTAGATTTTCTTCGAATCTTCGTTACTTTTTTTCTCGTGAAGAACAACAATAACATTGTTGATAAATTATTGTTTATGATCCATAAATGATATCTTATAGAATAGCAGAAATAGCACGTAGCTCATTTTGATTAGGCATATCAGAACATAATTGCTATTACCGGATGTAACTACGCAAAACTTTATTATTTTCTAGTTGATAGTGTAACCATATTGCACAGAGTATTACACTTATTACAAGCGTTACTACTTACATCAAAGGGAGCAATACACTAATATACATATTAATTGAAAATTAATTTTTCTTTTAAGAAAACAGTAAATTATAATAATTTATAAAGAGATTGGATTTAATTGCAAACTATAAAAAATTCTATAGAACTAAATTATCAAAATTGATAAATGAAGTAATATAGGTGGAAAACAATATGTCTAATGTTTTTCTGATTGCTAAGTTCATAGTTCAATATATGTAAATTAAGCCAAAGTGGTAAACTAACATTGCTGAAGCTTTCGAATCGAACAGAGTTGGAAAAATATCTGTTGTGATGTTTAGAGATTAAGGCAAACTCTGGCTAAAGTACCAGTAGAATAACAAGGGAAGCTTGTTTACTAAATAAGACTTTGTGAGAATGTTGTTCATCATATATTTACTTTATTTTACAGCCTTTGTTGTTTGTTACTAACAGAAAAGTTTGCTTCCATGTTACTGATGCACTTTTCCATTTATTATTAAGCATATTTAATAATAAAGCTAAATTTCTTGGATGTTGTAAAATTATATTTATACATATATTTTTTACATGATATATAAAGAAATAATAATGAATTATTCTATACTACAACGGAATTCAAGATAAAGTTCTAAATAATATTTAAAATAAAAATCTGTTGCGGCTAACACAAGACCTCTCGGCATATTAGGCTATATAAGTTCATATTGTGTTTAACATTTCTGGTACACACAAAAAAATCTAATTATTAATATATTTTTATATTTTCTAAATCATTCAATAATAAGTTTCCTCCTACTTTTCTAAATGTTCGAGATTCTTCAAATTCATTGACGAGTTTGCCGGTATTTTTCTGTCAATTACAAACATTTTAATTTTTCAACTGGTTTCCATAGATTTATTTGCGCTACTAGATACATTACTCTAAAAATACGTACACTTACGTAACATTGTCTTTACAAGCAAATAATATTGCTATCAAGTTTGTATATCTACCCATTTTTAGATTATTGCCCCAAAGGTCAATATACCCCATATTGAGATAAAAACTTCAAAATTTTCAAAAATCTAATTTTTATGTATCTAGATACTTTTCAATGCGCTGATTCCAAATTTTGAAACCGCAAGTCGATATCTCTTTTCGTTCTCGAGATATTTAAATTCAAAATTTTGCTCAAAACTGCCCATTTTTGGGTAATAACCCAAAAATGGGTCGAGATATGAATTTGGCGACAACACCATTCGATTCTACGGGAAAAATTACATAAGTGTACCAATTTTCATAATTTTTGTCCAACCGGTTCATTTTTTATGAATAAAAGTTTGAAAACACCCGAAAATAGCCAAAATCTGAAAAAATCGTAAGGGGTACCCCTTACGATTTTTGCGATTTTTGCCCATTTTCAGTTATTTTGCTTTAGAGATTGTATGCGGTGTTCAAAAATTATGAAAATTGGTGTACTTATGTAATTTTGCCCGTAGAATCGAATGGTGTTGTCGCCAAATTCATATCTCGACCCATTTTTGGGTTATTACCCAAAAATGGGCAGTTTTGAGCAAAACTTTGAATCTGAATATCTCGAGAACGAAAAGAGATATCGACTTGCGGTTTCAAAATCTGGAATCAGCGCATTGAGAAGTATCTAGATACATAAAAATTAGATTTTTGAAAATTTTGAAGTTTTTATCTAAATATGGGGTATATTGACTTTTGGGGCAATAATTCAAAAGTAGGTAGGGATATAAACTTGGTAGTAACATTATTTGATTGTAACGGATTATTTAATATATTTATGAGTCTCTTTCTCTAAATATATAGAAGATATAATAAAAATGTCCATTGTATTGGATAGAGAATCGTAAGATCTTTAATATTTGTTATTATACAAATTTCAAAAAAATAAGATTTAGAAGATATTTTTAAGATACTACTACTTCCGGTTGTCCAATTAATACCAAAACCTTTTCAGCTCTTCCCATTAATGTTGGATTATTTTTCTCGGAAATATATTGCAGATTCGTGATCAAAGTAGAACTTCAGTGCTTTGGAATATAAATAACTTATTTTTTAAAAAATACAATTTTAAGAAGTTATTTTAATGCAAAAAAATTAACAGAGATAGAAAAAAGTAATATAGTGGAATAAACAATTCCGCAATTATGAAAATATAATTAAAGTTTACTACTTACAATAAATTTTAATTTTATGTTTCTCAGATAATTGTTAAAGGTGAAAATATTTATTCTTTACATTTCCAAGTTCCAAGAAACTTTTTCATTTGCAAACCTCGTTGCATTAAAACAAATAACATTTTTCGTAAATAATATTGTCTGCTCAACTAATTGTGAGTATTATAAGAGGTAGGAAACAATGGTGCGCCTGGAAATTTATTATCGCGTAAAAATAAAATGGTAAAGTGGCCGAAGGCGACAGTACGACGATAAGTTAACCGTTTATGGTTCATTTAACAGAAAAGTTGTGCGCCAAAGGACATTAGTGGCCTATGTGAGAATGTTTTAGCTCCCTGAGAATCGAGTAGTAATTTTAATGTCCATTTAGGTATACATATATAAAAATTATTTGTTGGGTAATACTCATGTCAAAATTTTTAACTTTCATGTAATAAATGTTAAAATTTCTAAGTAAATACATATCATTGTTATCCATTAATGAATGTGGGTAGAATTAAACTTTTAATTATTTTGTGATAATACTTGATCAAAAGTCGGAGTGACTCGCCAGTTTAAATATTTTTTCTACAGTCCCTATAGAAAGTAGCCATTTGCGCTCTCTTTTGTTAACGCAAAATGTCACTTTGCCGCTCATGCGCGACAAAGTAGAAGAAACGCTCGCTGTCCAAATTTCTAAGTATACAATGTTGAGAAATGTCACTTGTCTACATTCTTAATGAAAATGTTTAGTTAGGAACTAATGGCACTGTAATTACACATTTATCACGTTCACAAGTCAATTTGACATATGTTCTGTCGGTATTTAACATAACCTAACAAAATGCCACACTGCTGTGAAAGTGAAATAGGGCATTCATTTACAAAAACGAAAGTATAAAATGCTTAGATTAGATTGAATAAAAACTCAAGAAGAATGGAAAATAACGATAAAATAAAATTAAATGTAAAATAAATTGTGTGAACAGTTATGTTTAGTAATAGGAATGATTGTACACAGATGGCGGTAGGATAGTTGCGAGTCGTACTGACATCTGATCTCTAGTTAACTATTTATTTTGATTACAATAAAGTTATTAGTTATTTCGTTACTTAAATAATTGCGAGAAGTCAGTCAATGCACATACATGTCTATATAATCACAAATTCCTTGAAATATTTGTTAATTTTTTCAGTGTGACAGGCGTGACAAATAACCACACATTTTGCTACAAAAACTCATCAAATCATCACAAATCCTTGCTTCCACGCTCTAATTTTGTTTTTTTTTTTATGAAATTGATGGCTACTGTAACGGTATAATCATTTAAAAGCCTTTTTAAGTTTAAACCGTATCTTCTGTATTAGCCAATCGTTATTTATTGAGCAGTACTGTAAATATAAAGTGTACATTTTATTATTTTTTTTTATTGTGGAGGACCCCATTGTGGCGACTGTAGAAAAAAATCTTGTGTGTGTTTCGAGCGCAAATGGACATTGTCGCATTTTGCGCTCTTAATACACAAATAGCTATTTCAGTTGCATTGTGCATTAATATGCAACAGCCTTTAGCAGTAGCACGAGACAAAAAAAGAAGACTTTAAAATGCGTATTGCAGTCTTGCATTTTTTCCAATTTTTATCTAAAAGACCATTACAAATTGAAAAGTACAAGAGTAGTAGTTCAATGTACAAAAACACTGCATTTTGTGAAATTTGGAAAAAAGTTCTTGGGTTATATCTTCCTGCCGGCAAGCCCGTTAGTTAAAAATATGCTAATATGTATTCGAATCGAATTTCAGCGTTTCAATTGACCACTTATTAACATTAAACTGTAATTTTGGTAGCACTGGGATTTTTTGATTTTTTTCGATGCCCTTTGGTCAAAAATGGTACATTGACCGTAACAGGATAAATCGATCGAGAATGGGTACTGTGTTATTATATATATATATATATATATATATATATATATATATATATATATATATATATATATAAGTTATAGTGCTACCCCTGTACTACATAATAGACAAAGTGCCGATGTGCCAGAACGTGACTCTCTCATATTTCAGTAGTATAAAAACATATGTAATGCTTTAGATTAGTCAGTCTGTATTCTATTATCATATTATCAAGTAGTTTATAGCATATTATAATTTGTACTCGCAAAAATAAAACTTTTTAAAAACCTATTTGATCGAACGAGAAATTTAAGTGGCGCAGTCTTGGTAGGATTGCCAAAACAATTTAGCGAATATAAATTGTTTCACTTTCGTGATTAATTTGGCAAATTCGAATATCTCCATACTTCGATCACTGTATCCTGCATCTGAGAGGACATCAGAAGCAAGACACATCTCGACGAGCCGAGCGAGCCAAGCTGAGCGGACATCAGTGCAACTCCTGCCTCAACTTCGAGACGAGACCGTGTTCGACTTCAGGGCACATGAAGCCGACACTACTATTTTTGTGAGTACCATATGTCATTCAGAGAACCAGAATCTTTGTCAGATTCAAATAATTCAGAAGCAGACTCCGATCTCGAAACAGAAGATCGTATAATTAATTTAAATACAAATCCTATTAATAGTATCACATTAAGAACGCCATTATTAAACATGGTTACTCCAGTATTAAAAAAGGAATATCTGGACATGGTGCCAGAGTTCCATGGGGAACGTGAATTACTCCCTAGGTTTACTAGCGTTTGTGAAAAATTAGTAACAAAATTTTATAATACCACAAACACAAATGATTTCCAAAATGAATATTTAATGAGCAGTATATTAGCCAAAATAAAAGGTGAAGCTGCTATTAATATTGCAAGTTCCACAATTTCAAAGTGGGAAGATTTGAAAACAGCACTAAAAAATGCTTATTCAGACAAACGTGACTGGTTCACACTAAATATGGAAATAACAGAGCTGAAACAAAATCCTAATGAAAACGTTTTTGATTTTTACGGTCGTTTACAACACCTCTTAAATTTACAAATTTCTTATATTTCAACAAACGCTGCTGCCGAAGCATCCGTAGTAATGATTGACTATTTTCAACATTATGCTTTACGCGTTTTACTAAAAGGTTTAAAAGAACCTATAGGTCAATTAATGAGGGCAAAGAACCCTACAGACTTAAATTCAGCTTTAAGTATGTTAGCAAATGATTTTCAATTTGAATATTATGCCAAATCCAAAAACACTAATCAGCACACACCCAAATTAAATCAAAAACCACAAATCCACCAACCAAGATACAATATTCCTAAACCCATACCCTACTTTAATTACACACCCAATAAAACTCTGCATCCTTCACCTATGCAACAAACGACATACAGACAACAATATACTCCTCAACAACAAAAACAATATACTCCTCAACAACAAAGACAATATACTCTTCAACAACAAAGACAATATACACCGCAAACACCACGCCAAGGTCCATCCACCAGACAAAACCTTCCTGCACCTACTCCGATGAGTATTTCCACGCGAAATACAACTCAATACCGTCCTGCACAAAACCGCGCAAACACAGCGGGAGAATTATTTAATATCAACGAGTCAGCAGAATCTGCCGTTGACCCATATGTTTATTACGATAACCAAGAACAAACTGACCAAGTATTAATTGATAACAATGATTATGAAAATCCACAAAACCCCGACAATTTCGAAGACGATAATTTTTTAGACATCGCAGCCTCGGAAACAATAGAAACATTTTACCCGGAGTCGAACTAATGAACCTAACAAATAAAAGTAAATTACCTTATATTATATTCCCTGAAAATAATCTGAAAGTTTTAATAGACACAGGAAATACGAAATCTTTCATAAAACCTACCATAGCGCATAAATATTACAAAAATTCAATTTTTAAAGACCCTTTCCAAATTTCAACTGCGCATGGAACTTCAATTGAGAATTACAGCACACTCGTACCTATTTCAAAATTATTTAATTTAAAGAAAAATGCAAGTTTAAAATATCACATTTTTGATTTTCACGATGAATTCGATCTCTTATTAGGATTAGACAATCTGAGTACATTAAAAATAATTATAGACCTGAATAAAAATGTAGTAACAACACCCACCTGCCAAATAAAAATTCAACATCAAAATTCAGAAAATAAAATTAATACAAACAAAATTTGTCAGCCAAATAATAATGTAACATTAGACCCCAAAACCGAAAAGGTAATCAAAATTCAAGTAACTCAACAAAACGGAACCATATTAATACCAAAACAACAACAGAATAATTTAATCATCCCCGAATGTGTGACCACAGCCAATAATTACCATGCACTTTGTACAGCAATTAATAACTCAGAATCACATATCAACTTTACACAATTAGAACCAATTACTGTAGAAAACATCTCTAACTATGAAACGTACTCATCACCCAATTTTAATTTCATTCAATCAGAAAAAATTAAATTTGATATTTCAAAAATTCGGTCAGATCACATGAATTCGGAAGAAAAATCAGCTATCACTAAATTAATTCACGATTATTCTGATATATTTCACGTAGACGACAAAAATTTAACATTTACTAATCAAATTAAACATTCCATAAAAACAAGTGACGAAATTCCTATTTATACGAAATCTTATAGATACCCAGAAATTCACCGACAAGAGGTACGTTCTCAAACACAAAAAATGTTAGATCAAAATATTATTAGACCATCATGTTCGCCATGGTCATCACCTATTTGGGTTGTCCCAAAAAAACTTGACGCATCTGGTAAACGCAAGTGGCGTATAGTGGTAGATTACAGGAAATTGAACGAAAAGACTATTAGCGACAAATACCCATTACCGAACATAACTGATTTACTAGACAAACTCGGACGCTGTCAGTATTTCACTACGTTAGACTTGGCATCTGGTTTCCACCAGATTGAAATGGACAAACAAGACATTCAAAAAACTGCATTTAACACGGAAGACGGGCATTATGAGTTCACTCGTATGCCTTTTGGCTTAAAAAACGCACCCGCGACATTCCAACGCGTTATGGACAATGTTCTGAGAGGGTTAGTAAACAAAAAATGCCTTGTTTACCTCGACGACATTATTATATTTAGTACCAGCCTACAAGAACACATTCAAAATTTAAAATTAGTTTTCGAACGTTTGAAAAATTCAAATTTCAAAGTACAACTAGATAAATGCGAATTTCTTAAAAGAGAAGTAGCGTATCTCGGGCATATCGTAACCCCTGAGGGCGTGAAACCAAATCCCGACAAAATTTCGGCTGTTCTAAATTTTCCAATTCCCAAAACTACAACACAAATTAAAGGTTTCTTAGGACTTTTAGGCTATTATCGAAAATTTATTAAAGACTTCGCTAAGATAACAAAACCGCTGACTAGACGCTTAAAGAAAAATGCTGTTATTGACATTAACGACCCTGAGTACAGACAATGCTTTGAAAATTGCAAGAATTTGTTGACTAACGAACCACTACTCCAATATCCTGATTACGACAAAGAATTTAACTTGACATGTGACGCGAGCCAGCTGGCTATTGGAGCCGTGTTATCCCAAGGTAGTCTAGGCAACGACCTACCAGTAGCTTACGCTAGCAGAACACTGAACGAGACAGAGATAAACTATTCTACCATTGAGAAAGAAATGTTAGCTATCATTTGGGCGACTCAGTATTTTAGAACTCACTTATTAGGACGCAAATTCAAAATCTATACAGACCACCGACCCTTGCAATGGCTATTCTCGTTAAAACAATGTAGCCAAAAATTAATAAGATGGCGCCTCAAATTAGAGGAATATGACTATGAAATAATCTATAAGAAAGGCAAACTTAATACCAATGCCGACGCCTTAAGCCGTATACCTGTTGAAATTAATAAAACTCAAAATTTACAATCACAAACACAAGTAGATGACACTCCACTAGCTCTATTCAAAGACTACTTAGATAAGAAACATTGCCTTAATCACAATAATAACAATATTATTGAAGTAATAGGAAATCTATTCGATGCACCATCTGACTCTAGTCTAGCTCATTGCGTGAGCAAAGATTTAGAAATGTCATCGGGTATTGCCAAAAATTTTAAAATTAAATTTAACAACGTACACAAATTAAAATCTCAAAATCCTCAACTTCATAACCTAGTATATTTAAAAACCCCACAAAGATATCTATTATACTTAATAACAAAGGAAAATTATTACAATAAACCTACTAAACAAGACATATTCTATACCTTACTAAATTTGAGAAAATTCTGTTTACATAATAATATCAAAAATTTAAGTATACCAAAAATTGCATGTGGACATGACAATCAAATTTGGAACGAAATAAAATCAATGTTAAAATATATTTTTGATAATACCAACATACTAATAACCGTTTACAAACTCCCTGAACCCAAAATTCCCCAGACCGAATTAAACATAAACGAAACAGAAAACATGAAACACTTTCATAAATTCATAGAAAATTTTAACACAGAGTTAAGGAATAAAACAGATAACAAAGACGACGATACGCAATCCCTTGCAGTCGAGGTAGGTGACTCACAACATAATGAGATAAACGATGACGACACAAGCGATAGCGATATCACAATACATTCAAGTAAAGAAAATCCTATCGTCGGAATCCCGATAGTAGAATGCCCCGTAAACTATGGCAAAAATCAAATTATTATAACAGAAGTCGATTTTAATCCCAAACAAGTAAAAATTACAAAATTATACGAACACAAAAAATTACGAATGGAAGTAGAATTTTCAAAAAATAATTACAAAACTGAAATGATTGCTTTTATTAAAGAATATCTTGTTCCAAAAATAAAATATCATATTTATTTTCAAAACGAACTATACGAAAAATTCAGTTTAATTCTTCAAAATTATTTCAAAAATTCTCAACTATGTTTAGTAAAATGTACAAAATATTTAAGCGACGTTACCAATGAGGAAGAAATCATACACATCATATCGAATTACCACTGCAGCAAAAGTAACCACCGTGGTATCGATGAAACAGAAGCGCGTATAAAACAACAATATTACTGGCCAAAATTAAGAAAATCCGTTCAAACATTTATTAATAGCTGTGAAATATGCCAAGTAACAAAATACGACAGGCGACCCTTAAACGTAAATTTAAACATCACACCCACAGCTACGAAACCTTTCCAAATTTTACATATAGACAGCATTACTTTAGAACAAGCTAAATTTTTGACTATCGTAGATTCATTTTCAAAATATGCACAAGCATACAAATTAAATTCAGGACAAGGCATAGAAGCTTGTAATAACCTAGTCAAATATTTTACACATCATGGAATCCCAGAACAAATTATTTCAGATAACGGGTTAGAATTTAAAAACTCAGTCGTAAAAGAATTGCTGACACTACACAAAATCGACATACATTTCATAAGCTCACAACATCCAGAATCTAACGGCATAATAGAACGATTCCACTCGACCCTTATCGAACACATAAGACTGTTTAACAATCAAAAAGAATACAAAACGGAGCCTATAGAAGCCAAAGTAAATTATGCGTTATTAGCTTATAATAACACAATTCATTCTGTCACAAAATTGAAACCATGCGAAATTATTACCGGCCATTTAGATACCAACTCCCCATTTAATATTGACCTCGAAAAACAGCTTATTAACAATTATATAGAAAGTCATAAGAATAAAACTAAATTACTTTACGAATCAATTAGAGACAAAATCCAGGCAAATAAAGAAAAGGTAATAAATAAATGTAATGAAAATAGAGAAGAATTACCCAAAATCCCCAAAAAGGTATACGTGAAAAATAAACAGAAACAACAAAAAACTAAAAACAAATACAAACCCGAAAAGCTAAATAAAATTAATAAACGTATTAAAACAGGAAAAATACAAACCACCCACGGTAATACAACAGAGAATATCCACCTCTCTAACATTAAACGTCCTAGAAAAAAAACTTACAATTTTGAACCAATTCCAGGTTGTTCGCATTGGGACAAGGAACAATAATTAGAAACATAACAGAAAACCTCGGAATCCTTCCCATCAATCTCGGTCCTGCCAAACTCGAAAAGACGACTCACACCTTCATACACTACTACAATCTCCAAGCTCTCCTTAATCAGTACAACAATCTAAACACACAATACTCAGCACTAAAATCAAGCATATCTAACCATTCACAGTATTTCAATGAACTCGAAAATTATGATAAAATATTAGAATTTATTCGGACAAAAATTGACACAAAAATTAATAACATCGGATTTCATTCTGATCACCATAAAACTAAACGTGGCTTAATAGATGGATTGGGGACAATATTCAAATCAGTCACAGGAAATTTAGATGCCGAAGATGGCAAAAGATATAACGAAATGTTTGCACATATGCAAGAAAACGAGCATAATTTGGAAAGTCAACTCAAACTCTCATATTCGGTGAACCACCAAATTATTCAAAATTTTAATAAAACAATCTCAGATATTCAGCACAACGAGGAAATATTAAAATCCAAAATTTTACAACTTTTCAAAATTATAAACAGTACGCACATTCAAAGTATACTGTATGGCAAAAATATTTACGATCAACTTACTATATTATACAATTCTATATTAAGCGTCTTACAAGACATTGAAAATTCAATCACCTTTTGTAAATTAAGAACGCTGCATCCTAGTATAATACACCCCATGGAGCTACTAGCAGAATTAAAACAAATATCAAAATTTTACCATTTGCAGTTACCATTCGAACCCAGACAAGAGAACCTTTTAGACATCGAATCCTTGTTAAAAATAAACTGTAAAATAGAAGCGACCCAAGTAATCTATTTCATTTCTACCCCCATAAATTTCGAAAAAACTTTTGAACTCTACTACATGTACCCAATTCCAACCAAATATGAATCAAAATTTATTACAATCATCCCTAATACGAAATATCTTCTTAAATCTGATAAAGAGATCGTGCCCCTGAATGATATGTGTGTTCAAGCAAAAATATTTCAGTGCCCTAATAAATATCACGCCCACTTCTCAGCGATCTGCGAAGAAGAAATATTCCAAAATCAAACTTCGAGTCACTGCCATTACACAAAAATTAACTTAATTGAAAATCATGTCGAAGTAATTCCAGAAATCAACAAATACCTAGCCGTTTTCCCACACGAGGAGAAAATCACCATTAAATGTCACGAAGAAACCAACATCCAAACCTTAGAGGGAATCTTCCTAATCAATAATCAAGACAACTGCGAAATTCACTTCAGACAACAAATACTAATATTCCAAAATGAAAACCATGGCCAACCCCTACTACTTTCTAAACTGAACCTAAAATCCCAACCGTATAAAATTACAAATTTCTCTATTAACCTAAATCCCTTGAAATTAAATGATATCTCCTTGAATCCAATCGTTCCGATAACAGAAAAAACATACAACATGCACATCCCAAGTATATGGTCCATCATCCTGTACGTGGTTGCTGCAATCATCGTTGGGTACTTCATACGTAACCAAATAAAGAAGAGGAAATCAGCCAAGCTGAGGTCATCTCGCACCCCAGAAGACGTTGAACTTCAACTCCCCCAGGAGGCTCGAATCTGAGGAGGGAGGAGTTATAGTGCTACCCCTGTACTACATAATAGACAAAGTGCCGATGTGCCAGAACGTGACTCTCTCATATTTCAGTAGTATAAAAACATATGTAATGCTTTAGATTAGTCAGTCTGTATTCTATTATCATATTATCAAGTAGTTTATAGCATATTATAATTTGTACTCGCAAAAATAAAACTTTTTAAAAACCTATTTGATCGAACGAGAAATTTAAGTTATATATATATATATATATATATATATATATATATATATACAAAGTTTATTGATAATAAAAACGACATTTAATCCGGTGTTGGTATGGTGGGGTATTACGTACCCCAATCAAATATAAACGATCACACCTAGTTCCATGTTTCACGGACAGATATTTATTTTAAATTTCTATCAAGGTTGACTTGACAATTTTTTAGCCAGATTAAATTCAAGATTGAAAAATAATCCAATAAACTATTATAATTTTTGGACAATTAGAAACAAAACTATATTAGAATTTGACATATATAGGAAACCTACAAATACTAATCGATTTATAACAGCTGACTCAAATGGTTTTTGGCAACATGAATTAGCAGCGTTTAATTTTTTAATTAATAGACTGACCAAATTTCCGTTAAACAAAACACGTTTTGAAAATGAATTGAAACATATTAAAGAACTAATCAAATATAATGGATTCCCGGTTAAAATTATCGATAAACTAGTCCATAAATTTAAAAATCGTCAATCCGTATTAGATTTCACAACTTTAACGCCAACTAATAATAAATATATAATGCTACTAAAGGTTTAAATATAGATACTTCTTAATGCGCAGATTCCAAATTTTGAAACCGCAGGTCGATATCTCTTTTCATTCTCGAGATACTTAAATTTAAAATTTTGCTCAAAACTGCCCATTTTTGGGTATTAACCCAAAAATCGTTCGAGATATGAATTTGGCGACATCACCATTCGATTCTACGGACAAAAATACGTAAGTATAGCAATTTTCATCATTTTTGTTCAACCAGTTCATTTTTTATGAATAAAAACTTTAAAACCCCTGAAAATGGCTAAAATCTGAAAAAATCGTAAGGAGTACGCCTTAGATTTTTGCGATTTTTTGCCATTTTCAGTTATTTTGCTTTAGAGATTGTATGCGGTGTTCAAAAATTCTGAAAATTGAAGTACTCATGTATTTTTGCCCATAGAATCGAATGGTGTTTTTGATAAATTCATATCTCGACCCATTTTTGGGTAATAACCCAAAAATAGGCAGTTTTGAGCAAAACTTTGAATCTAAATATCTCGAGAACAAAAAGAGATATCGACCTGCGGTTTCAAAATCTGGAATCAGCGCAGCAGAAGTATCTACATACATAAAAAATAGATTTTTGAAAATTTTGAAGTTTTTATCTAAATATGGACTGTAATGACTTTTGGAGCAATAATTCAAAAGTAAGTAGGGATATAAACTTGATAGTAACATTATTTGATTGTAACGGATTATTTTATATTTATGAGTCTCTATCTCTAAATGTATAGAAGTTATAATAAAAATGTTCAATGTATTGGATAGAGAATCCTATGTTGTTGTTATAAATTAATTAATTAATTAATAAAAAATTTAAGATTGAGATTTAACGGTAACTTATAAATCAAATAACACTATTAAATCATTATTAGGTAACCCTAAAGATAAAACAGATAATAATAAAAATCCAGTAGTATCACTTGTCTTAAAATTATATTGTTAACTTTCTTAATTGTTCTATAGACTTGAAAATGGTCGTAACCACGACCGAAACGTCTTCTTTTTGATTTAAAAAACATTTACTCATCAATTGGAAGCTTTCTTTACTCAAAAATACTAAATACTTAAATATAAATATTGTAATAACATTTATTTCTTTGAAGTTTACCGCCTATTCATGGGACATCAATTTTTGTTGTTGCACATTGTTCTTAGGTCGTAAAATGTTAGTACGATCGTATTAATGTACAAGCGACTATGTTTGCGAACACTCTTAGTGTTTGCACGAAAACAATGTTTCTATGTGGACCCGGCTTTATAATTACCATACTGCTAAAGTTTCCCTTTCTCACTATACTGGCAATAAAATAAAATTATAAATAAATGTTGTGCATACATAACATAGAATCAACGAATATAGCCTCTTCTTCTGTCTCGTTTTTCTCATTTCAAATTCATTGCCTTCTGTTGATTTAGGGTGACACTTCACAGTTAGAATTTTTTTTGTTTTGAAGCAAGTTGCAGAGGTTAATTTATAGAATTGCTCACACTTATAGTTTTTGTAGGAATCCTCACGGAAGGAATTTTATAGTTCTTGAAGTTCGGACACATATTAAAAGTCATGGATCATTATTTTTTTCATATGAAGTATGATAACATTTTTCATAAGTTTTAATATAAAGTTATGCACATGTATAAAAGTTATATGAGAGGAATATTTTAAAATAACAAATTGACATTTTGCGAGGAGCATTATGTAATTTTACTGAATAGTATTTCAACTTGACTTGTAATATCTAAGGGTGTGTTAACCAAATATCTGCACAAAGTTTAATTTATTAATACTATTTAAAACATAATAATATGTGGAACAACTAGTATTTTGTATTGAAGTTTATGTTAGTCTAATACCAAACTGAAATAAATCTCTCGAAAGGAAATGATCGAAAGTGAGTCATTAGCGATCTTTATTTAAAAAACAAAGATTATAATAAAAATTATTGGTCGTCAATTATTTTCTTCTAATGGGTATACCACGGCAGACTAAGTATGATGTATATAAAGAGATCACAGCTTAAAATCAGTAGAAAGAGCCAAAAGTAGTTGTAAAAAGAGATAAAAAAAAAAAAATGAAAACAACAGAAAGAAGCTTCAGACGGAATCTATTGTGAAAGATAGATAATCTGTAAGAAAATTTGGCAGAATTCAAAATTTCACTTATATACGAAAACATATACAGGCTGTAGAATGTAGACATGTTTATACATCGTAAAAAAGTATATAAAATGAGTAAAAAGATAAGCCTATTTTAAACATATGTTCCCGTTTAAAAAATATTGGATGGAATTCAGTGAGTTGTATTAAGGTCTGTATTAAAACTTGTATTAAGTATATGGCAACATTGTAATATTTTCCACATGTATCAATGAGATTCAATTGTGATTTAGAAATTTTACCACAGGGAAAAGTAACACAGATATCCTTTAGTCAAATGAGGAAGTATTATTGTAAATGGAAGATGTAAAAGGAAACTCATTATTGCAAAATTAGGTTAGAAATATGTCAAATTTTATGTGTCAAATATTTTATACCTGAATGTTAATGAATTTTAAAATATCTCAAACCCCATTTTGATCAGTTTTGACATTTCTCCATTTTTTCTTACTTCTGTTAATAATATTTTTTCTTTATTTGATCCTTTGGTCTCTCACTTTTTTCTGACAGGTATTACAAAGTTGCCAAAATATTTTTGACAGAGGGCTGTTTTAGCTTAAAACACGTTAATACAACCCACTGAATCTCACCCATTATGTTTATGTTATATCTTGAGAATTATTAAGTTTTGAAAAAATATAATTACACCACGGTGTTCTAAGTAAAAACTATAAAAATTATTTGAACCTTTTTTCTATATCTCTCGTATTAAGCGAGATATGAGGAATTTTCAAAATAAGCAAAAAGCAAGTTTTAGCCAGTAGTTAAAAAACAAAAGACGATCGAAAATTCCTGTGGTGCCTATTAAAATTGTCTCAAAAAATTGGCCCATAAAGACCTGTATCAATTTTTGGTAGCGTACGTAATAAGAAAGTCTTTCATATACGGAACTCGAATTTGTTATACCCTGTACATTCAAGAAAGAAATATAATAATAATAATAATAATAATAATAATAATAAGAAAATCTGTACCAAAGTATAGCAAAATGTAAGCTTTAATAAATTAGAAAAACTTGATGAACTGCATCCCAAAAATTGGAATTTTGTTTGTTATCGATGCCGAATTCTGTTTCACGTTAGATGGTTATTTTTATAACAAGGCATTCATGCTCCTAAAGTACTCAAATTTAGTCAGACATAGAATTAAAAAGAAACCTCGCCATTTCAAAAATGAAGATGTTTTAACAACATGAGCTGGAGTTTTAAAAATAAATGAGATTAGCAGCGGATTTTTGTGTACAGTACAATTTTTGAAAGAAGTTCGGTCAAGGCCATCTACGAATTGTATCCATGAATTAAGATTTTGTGCTGTCAAATTTAATAGTGTCTTTTACTTAGTTTTTATGAGGGTACATAATATCTTGTGTACCTCATAAAAACTATGTAAAGGACACTACTAAATTTGACAGCATAAAGTCTTAATTCATAGATACAATTCGTAGATGGCCTTTATCGGACTTCTTTCAAAAATTGTACTGTACTTACAGCATCAATTTATTCTATAAACCGATTATTTTTAAGGCGTAGTGACGTAGTAGATATAGTAATTTAAAAATTCGCTACAAATGTATTAATACAGATTATATTAATAACACCAATTTCATAACGGTATTGAAAACAATAATTACCTAAATTCTAATTAAAATATGACAACCCATTAATCATCGAATCAAAATTGGAACAATAACGCTATCACCATGCCTCCACTACTTTTGCATTATCCATTCTCTGCTAACAGTCCTTTGATTACTAGTATCATCGAATCATCAAACGTATGTACCATCATCGTTGATCAGGTTGAGTGCTTACGTAACCATAACCAATTAGTGTAGATTTTAAGATTCGAGATAATTGTGTGTCAATCAAGGAACTAATAAAAGTAATCTATAAGTTTATTGAACTTCAGTTTGGATTCACAAAGCGACGCCGAATGGATGACGATTTGGGTATGTGTGTTCCAAGACATGCCTGGTTAGTTACAGTAAGAATGTAGTATGTGATTGTGCTAACGGCCTGTTTCTCTTTGGAGATGAACAGGTGTAATTTGTTTCGTTTTTTATAGACTAAGCTTTAGTGATTGTTACAAGATTTGTAGGTGGGTTAAGTGATTGAATCTATTTATTTGAATGAAAGTACAGTTTTTCTTCTGAGATGCATGCAAATTAGGTTATATAAAATTTACTACCAAAAGAGCAAAACAGTTGTATCAAAACCTTTTGAGCTCTTCCCATTATTGTCAGATTGAAGAATACGAAGTTAAACTGGTCTTAAATCTTATGGTTTTTGAGGAATCGTCTTTCCAACATCCATCCACCCACACATATACAGGTTGTCTCACAACTCGCGCCCCAGACGAAACTGACACTTGCCGACGACAATAGGTTGCCAACAAATGGAAGAAAATAATTTGCGGCTGCTTGCATAACGGAGTTACAAGATTTTTTAATCCACCAATCCCGGAAGGATATCTTGAGGTGTGATGATATTATTACAAAATAAAACTGGTCGCTAGGTTTTAAAAATGCTACTAGTGAGTTTTCAAAATTTGTTTGACTTACTGTAACTTTGACACTTTAGAGTTGAATTTTCACTGTCAACAAATTTAGGTTAGCGAAGGTGTTATTCGAGATTATCATTTATATTGTACAGTGCAACGTATTGTAGTAGCTGTGTAAAATGTGTTAAACGAAAATATTATTGTCCACATTCTTCGAAAATTATAATCATTTCTAAGTAATCACCGGCTGAATACATGGTAAGAATTTGTCTTTTTTACCTCCCGCTACCCTATGTAAGGGAGGTATAGGGATCGTGCTAAAAATAGCATATAGAGATTTTAGTGAATAAGCACGTTTTGATGTACCCAGAATCCGATCTTAACATTTTTACAATAATGTCTGTGGGTATGTATGTATGTATGTATGTGTGTGTGTGTGTGTGTGTGTGTGTGTATGTGTGTGTGGATCCTGTGGACCCGATTACTCAAATACTATCAATCAGAAAATTTTGAAATTATACCCATTCTAAACTAATGTGGGAAGAGTTGATTAGTTTTTAGTGTATATCAGATAACTAGAATTATACT
Organism: Ophonus ardosiacus; assembly: GCA_943142095.1. Taxonomy (NCBI): domain Eukaryota; kingdom Metazoa; phylum Arthropoda; class Insecta; order Coleoptera; family Carabidae; genus Ophonus; species Ophonus ardosiacus. The sequence goes on along the minus strand of OW964832.1, from coordinate 2,447,875 downwards.
TATACAAGCTTTTACCAGTTTTTCTTGAAAAAATTGCATTGAATATAATTTTTCAGCAACTTTTACTATTAAAAATATAATATAATGGTACAATCTTCAATTCTACGATAATATAACTTTAAAAAACTTTAAATAACTTTAAATATAAATTTATAAAATAATTTATTTTTGTACATCATCTGACCCATGCGTCAAACAAAAACATAATACTTTAATAAAATTTTGACGTAGTTAAACAAATGTCACTGTCACATTTACATTAATAATGAAACCGTGTTAAAAAGAATTAAGTAGAAATATATTTGATTTGTAAATATAAATCTGTCAGTATAAGTACGTGTTTTCAAAATGTCAAATATTGGTTTACAACTACACATTTACGACATGGATCATATACGGCAAAGAATTTACACAGATTGCGTTTTTAGAGCACTTGGAAGTTGATGATGATTTTTCGCGGATTATCTTTTTCTTTGGTGAGGCACATTTTCTCCTCTCTGGACATGTTAATAAGCAAAATTGCCAGATATGGGCAGAGGAAAATCTTCATGTGATTTACGAGGTACCATTACATGTCCAAATGAGACTGTTTGGTGCGAATTATGGTCAGGTGGCGTCATTGGAACTTACTTTTTCGAAAATGAAGAAGGTCGAACTGTTATAGTTAATGGTGAGGCCCATGACAATCGATTATTTTGGCACGAAATTAATTTCGTATTACATACTTCTATTTATTAAAACAACAAATTAGATTTTGTTTATAAACGATCAACCAAAACGGAAAAAGATACTTTACTTAAAGCTCATTACTATTTTAAACATGGAATTTGCGGGAGGTCATGTGCTGGCCACATCAGATTTTTTTATTCACCTTGTCAAATTTAATTTGACACTGACATTTTTCGAAAACTACAGTCGCCCAAACATTTTAAAGAAGATTTGATTTGTATAAAACCATAGTGTAGGTCTCTCTTTTCTCTAATATCTTTTAAGCTAGATTTTTTTTCTTCGAAATTACACATCCGAGTCCAGTCTCGTGTTTCCTCAATGGTTAGAGCAAGGCCTCTTAGTCATAAGTGTTCTCGGGACTCACTAATTAGGATTTAAACCCATTGAGAAGTATTAAAAAGAGAAAAGTATCCTGAATATGCGATTTTTAGCATGAATCTAATACCTCTCTTACCGAGAGGTAAAAAGTAAATACGTAGGACTCTTTTGACCGAATTAAAACATTAAAACATTAATTTCTAATTTCTGCGTATAACTTTAAACAAATCATTTAAACCCACATCACTTCAGATCAAATCTACTTCCCTTTTTTGTCGTAGGGCTCCGCCGTATCTTGGGGCAATTCTACTCTTTCTCCGGCGTTGGTTTACATGTGTAGGTTAACAGGTTTCCAGAAGGCGCCAGTCGCGGTAGCTGTTTACAGTTTTTATGAAACGCTGACTCGAGGTAGGAGTGATCGGTGAATGCCAATGCAATATGGCCCCACTGATTCACACACCAACAGAAACCGATATGTTTGCAAAAGATAAGTTGGGGATAAGAATTTAAATGTTGGTTTTTGTGACTAATATGGGAATGTAAATAAAAGTGGAGAACATTGTGTTTTGGATGTATATTTAACGTATGAGTTAAGTGACCTTCTGGTTCTGTACATACACTGAGCAGTATATGCGTTACTAATATTTCCTTAATCTATATATGGAATATTTACTTATTGTTTTTTCTGTTTGTAATTAAGATTAATTACTTACAGCAATAGTGCAAAAATCCAGATACTTTAGAATGAATAGATAACCTTAAGGTCATGTATGGTTTGGCTCTTTGGCATTGAACATCTCTCATGTTCTTATAAATACATAGATTAATTAAACAATTATATAAAAAAATGCTGAATTCACACATTCATTTTTACAAAAGTATAAAAATGCTGGTTAGGGAACTACAAAGTTCTTTTGTGGTTTTATTCCTTATTATGTTTCATATTATATGGGGTCCCGTGGCCGCTTGCCAGAGTGTCTGGTCGCGAACCTGGGGAACCGGCTAAATATTTCGAATTTTAAATGGCACGAAAGTGACCTCTGTGGTGTACTCTTCACCCCAGCAATGAGTGCCCATGAGGTGACGCCTGGTAAGCGCCCGCACGGTACAAATATGTCATCATCATTACCGATATCTGCGATAAAGCAGATTGTGGCACACTCAGAAATGGGTAATATGTCGTGATGATATATTTATTTATTTTATGTTTCATATAGTTTCTTCAACATTTTAAAATTATTTATTATATTTATATGGATCTGTATTGTAGATCGATTTTTTTCTGCGTTCTTCATTCTTTTTGAAGATATAATATCCTTGTTCTAAATCTTGATAGAAATTATTGAAATAAAAATTCACCAAATGTTAGGGTTCCATTCGTATGTAATTGCACGGTAGTAAAACTTGAAAGATTTAATCCGCAGTAATCGTGTTAACCAAAGGTTGCCCGTTTAACTGAATAAAATGTACCTATAACAGAAACCTGACAAACTAAAATGTAAGTAATACACGAATAGTAGGCCCCACGAAATGGATGAGAACACTATCAGACTTTCAGAGTCCTCATTTAGAAGGAGACCTGAAGTTTGGAAGGAGAGGTTGTTGTTCTTAGAGTAGGGAACAAGCGAGCTCCGACTAAAACTATCTAATTCCTCGAATATCCGATATTCGGATATTGAAGTGGATATTCGTAAATTTAAAAGACGCATTCGAAGCCAGATTCGCGTCTGAAAGCTGAAATTGAATTCAAATTTAAATCGTTTAATATGGGAAACTGTCCGTAAGGTAACACTAACTAGGTATATACTACCAATTTATCCATAATTATCTCATGTTTCATCAACAGTTTTGTTAGCTTGTGAAGTCCTATGCTCAAATTCGAATCTGATGTTCAGTTTTACTACCACCAGATCTAAAATCTGATACTCAGGTCCAAATCAAAGATCCAATCTAATACTCATATTTAGATTTGAAAATCGATGTACCAGAACTATTGGTATTAACTGAGACTCATATAACATCCAGTTACCTCCAAGAAATATACCAATCTTAATACAAAAGCACTGAGTAACCAGTTTTCTAGATGTACTATCTCACAAATACCATTTCGATGGCTTAAATCAAGTCAAAAATATAGTATTGGACAAATCTGTTTGCAAAATAAATAGAGTAAAGTACGATTGTACAATATCCTCTATATAATTCATTTAAAATTACAACTCAATGAATATAAATTTGTATGGATTACAACAAAACATTTTGCAATACAAATTCAACTAATCCCAATATTTTTTGGAAAACAACAACAAAATCGTAGCTATGGTCCTCATCTGCTGAAGCCATGCGCTTAAATACTCGCGAGATCAGATCGAGCAGGCAGTGCATTCCGAACACGACCGAGGTACGAGCGACTAGCTCGCGCACTGTCGTTGGTCGCTTAGAATTCAGTCGTGCGCCAGAGGTTCGAAGAGTAGGCTGTACCGCTTAGCACCAGAAACATACGCGAATCAATCGACAAATAAACAGTTGAAGTTTTCTTCCGTTAAAATGGTGATATAATTGAAAATTAGTGCTGAAAATGTGGAACATGGATAAAATAGTGCATTACACAGAATTTTTTGTTTCATAAACAGTAAGAAACAAATCGTACAAAGTTCAATAATTCATCAAGTACAATAATTATGTTTACTGGTTGTGTATTGTGTAGAATACCAAGATTTTGATAAGAAACTAATAATAAATACAATAGCGAGTAAACTGTGTTTTTCATTCATTCATTAGTTCTTGATAACTGGAACAATTCGTGACAATATTAACATAACTCTGTTGTGATTTGGGAGTGAATTAACGAGTGTTTTTGTTAAAAGTGCCGAGATGTCTACACGACTGTTGGGATTATGGTCGTTGCTCCTAGTAGTCGGTCCGACTCTCATTAAAGGTTGGTGGCTCTCATACCGTAGGTTCCCTTCGCGGTTACCCCGACAAACTTCAGATTAAGTTTAATTTTCTCTTGGCTGTGTTCAGTTTTAACAGGAACAAAGTTCATAATGCGTAGCGAATGTTCAAATATTTTATGGAACATTACATTAAATGGGTAAAGGAAAACTACTGGAATTCTGTCAATGGTTGAAAAATATATTTTCGGCTTCAACTGGTTTCGGCATCACATGTGCCTTCTTCAGGAGCTACAAAATGATTCACAATGATGCTACAAATATTATGAACAAAACAGTTTATAATATATTTTTGAACTATTGACTGAATTCCAGTAGTCATTACAGTAAATATACATATTTATGTATATTATCGAATTGAAGCATAATTTTCCTTATCTTTAAAACAAAAGGCGCAAGAATTTTAAAATATAACGCCTCAAATTTAGGGCCGGGCGGTAGTATTAGGCAAAGAAGAGAATGCCCCACAAAATTTAGAGGCACATTTATGGGTTCGTTTTGTCAAGTAGATACGGGTCGTAACTACCAATTTTGGACTCCGAAAATCTATTTAAGATAAATTTTGTGAATGTTCTACTGGATGAAATGGAAAATCATTTTGAACTGATATTAATGAAAAACCATGTTCTACAACATGTATGAAATAAGATCAAAATATGCAAGCTTTATAGAAAAATTCTTGCAAGCGATTTACAGATTGTGATAACCAATGGAGAACTTTCCGATATAAGCAGTTGATTTAAAAGATGTTATTTGACGCCCCTTGAGGTATACAACTATTTGTTTGAAACTGGGCAAGAAACTTTATATCCAAATACTATTATTGGTCTGAGGGTACTCACACCAGTTAATTGTTTCTGCGGGCGAAAGGAGCTTTTTCAAATTTAAGCATATCAAAATATATTTACGCTCTAGGTTACACAAATTCACTAGTTTATTGATTCTTGCAAAAGAGTCGGAAATAACTGTCACTACTGATTATGATAAAGTGATCATTCCATTAATTAGTTGCAAATTGTTAAAAAATTTGGGCGCATGACTTAAAGTTTGCATCATAGGTGTTTCAAAACCACCTACCAGCTCTATTGAAATTCATATTTTGTATAATATTTTAGGATATACAAGCCTTTTAGTCTATAGCTAATATTTTTGAAATTGTGCATACATTTGAATATATTTCAAATAATTTACTATTTTATGAATTCAACGTAGTCAAAATTAAAACATACTAAATTATAAAAAATATGTTGATAAGAAAATATATATTTATAAATGGTGAAACAAATATCTAAATATTTTAAGATGTCAAATTTAAGCCAAACTTATGAGGTGATAAAAACAATTTATATTTATAGCTAATAATATACATATGTGAGTTAGTGAATCATAAACGTTTATTATAAATTGCTTGCGATAAAATAGCAGTTGTAGTCACTATTTGCATATTATACATACATAGACATCAAGTATATTTAAAATAATTTTCAGTGTTTTGTGTATTTATAGCAAATATTTAATTATTACACGCACATTTAAATGAATTTTAAAAAAGTTGGTGAAACATATTTAATTAAATATTTATTATTTGACCATATGAAAAAATTCAAATAAAATCAAATTTAATCAATGTCCTCCAAATTTTCTCATTCCTAATGTGGCAGTGTTTTTAAATTAAAAATTAATAAGAATTAAAAATCTAGATCACTGTATCTAAATTTAATTACTAAGATAATTAAGATACTGCGATATAAAACGTTTTTCATTTATTATAATTACTACATAGCAATATTAGCAAAAGCTGTTAGCTATTATTAGCTCATTGTTTAGTAGTAAACGCGGAAATTAAGAAATTTTAATTAAAACTGGCGCTAATAATAAAATTATCATTAGAATGGAGATTTCGGACGACTCTTTCAAGGCAGCTCCGAAACGATTATTATCAGATTTTAAACGTTTCGTTAGATTTCCGTTATCCTTTAAATGTAAATAAATAAACAATAGAAAATATACATATAATTCTTCATTTGCCAAATGTTCTATATAACTTTTTACCTCCCGCTACCCTTGGTAAGGGAGGTATAGGGATAGTGCTAAAATCACATATCGAGATTTTGGTAAATGACCACGTTTTAAGGTCCCTAGAATCCAATATTAACATTTCCACGATGATGTCTGTATGTGTGTATGTCTGTGTGTATGTGTGTGTATGTGTGTCTGTATGTGTGTATGTATGTGTATGGATTTTGTCTTCGCTCTAACTCAAATACTATCATTCAGAAAATTCTGAAACCTTGTATTTCTTCCCTATTCTAATATAAAAAGAAGCCACTAGAATTTGGTGTAAATCGGATAACCGGAAATTGCACTTTATCGGAAGCTCATAATGGTTTTTCTTCAAAAAATACCATTAAATGCCATTTTTTCGCATATGAAAATTAAAGATTATTGAATTTTCTACAGGAATACATTAATACCTTTTCTATATATTTTACAGATAAATTTAAAAATATTTTTTTTTTTGTAAGTCCCGAAGCCTAAGATAAACACAATTCCTTTGTTACACAGTTCATATTTCAAATGAATGTAACTGACAGTAAATGCCACTGTCAAGAAACTAATCACTTCAAATTAATAATAGTGACATTTTAAAAAGAAAATAGTAAATAAAGCAATAGTTTTCTGCAATGGAACAGTTTGTAGCGTTAGTAAATACTCGTACGTAGGTATGTATTTAAATTAATAAAAATTAAATAGCGGGAGGTTTTGTGTTGGCCACATCAGATTTTTGTTGTATGTGATGCTTTTTACCTTCCGTCACCTTTAGGTAAGGAAGGTATTGTCTTTGGTCAAAAACTTCGGTGGTGAGTTTTTAATGAATAAGCACGTTTTAGGGTCCCTACAATACAAATTTACTATTTTTAAGATGATGTCTGTATATATGTGTGTGTGTGTCCGTGTGTGTGTATGTATATCCGTGTGTGACAAATTTTTCTCCGACAATAACTCCAATACTACAATTCTAAAAATTATAATTCTTTCGTATTCCTTTTCTGTATGAAGAGTTGATTAGATTTTGGTTATAATTGATCCACCGGAAGTACCCTTCTTTGAAGTTTTTAACAGTTTTTCTTGAAAAACGCAGTTAAATATTATTTTTCGACATTTTGTGATTATCAATATGAAAGAATATCTTATTCTCTATATTACATCATTATGTTGACAGCAATGATAAATCTGTCATTTAACAGTTCATTTCGTTTCAATTTTGTTTATTTAACTCTTAGCTAAAATTTTAACCAGACATTGAAAACCCGGCCCTTAGTGTATCATCAGATTCACCCTACACCAGAATTGATTTTTTAGGAGTACCTTCCGAGGTACTCGCTATTACTTGATTCAATCGGTACTGAATTACATATGAATCTATTTGTTGATTAGACTATTGCAAATTCATTTAACAGGCAAGGAATTAGGGTAAGAATTACGCGATGAATTTTTTGACAATGTTTTTCTTCCGTTGTTGATAAAACAATACAAATTCACAACTATAAATTTAGCAAAAACAAATAGTGGTAATTCCCTAAAAAATTGTTTTTGGGTACCAGAGCAAAATATAAAATAAATCAACATTTTATTAGTAAATATTGTCAAAAACAGTTGTGCTATATTATTAATGAAAACTATGCACTATCCGTCAAAACGATTTTAGTGTGATGTTTACGCTAATTTTATATGCAAAATACACTGCAATAAAATTACAGCAAACAAAGCAGTAAAATAAATTTCACTGCATTAAAGTTTCATGAAACAAAAACTGCTTTTTGCGTGTGCAGCATACTAATAGTAGTTTATTACCCGTATTTTTGAAACCAATGTGTTTAAAACTAGTAATCTAATTGAAAAATAAACTCAACCAGCTTACTGAACCACAATCTAATACAAAAATCACCTGGCATTAATTAAAAAACACTAAAATGTTTGTAAACCCATGTATTATATTCGCATCAAAGTCAGCTTAGAATTAATATACAACTATCGGTGGTCTTTGTCAGAATTTTTTATGTCTATGTTCCAAGAAATCTCTAAAGCAGCTTATTATGTTTCTAGTTTACAAAACAAAAAAAAATTAAGCACCTCTTCAAAGAACACTTCAGTAGAAGTAGAAACACATGTGGATTCGTATGCACGCTCACAAAAAGTGGTAAAATCTAGAGCAATGAGTCGCCCATAGCAAATGATATTGAAGTGACAAAAATGAAGATTCTAAAATTGTAACTCTTCTGTTTAACATTAAGGCTGTGTCCGATGTTGCACTTTTATCACACTAATATCTAAATCCTAAATTTAAGTGCCCTAAATCTAGTGATTATTTAGGATTTTAGGAATTAGATTTTAGGGTTTGCAGGTGCACATTATGCCTTGAAGTTGACGCGCACTAATTAAACAAATCATATTCTTTGCAATAATTAGTACAAAACGTCAAATTTGCTGACAAATAATAGCTTCTTAGCTTATGTTTTATGAAATGCAATATTAACATTTACTGAATTTTTTTGAACGCACAAATAATTCTATCTATTTGTTAATAATAATGTACTATTACTATCTGGTGATCCGGGTTCGATCCCGGCCAGTGCAGACTTTTAATCGCAAAAGTGACATTTGTGGTGCACTCTCCACACCAGTTATGAGTGCCCGTGAGGTGACGCCTGGTAAACGTCTACACGGTAAAAATATATCGTCATCATTACCGATGTCTACATGTATTATAAATACTGGCAGTAATGGGTAATATGCCGTGATGATATTATTATCTATTAATATACATACCTACCTACAATTTTAAATATTGAATTAATAATTCAATAATAAATATTAAATGTACTTTTCAGAAGTCTTTCAGTAATGTCAGTAAAACTGCTGATTTTTGACACTGACATTTATATCTCAATTACAAACATTTAAATTTGGCAACTGATTTCCTTGGTTTGGACTGGACCTTGCGATTTTTCTATATATTATGTTTTCTTTGCCTGTAAATCTGTAGAAGATATAATAATTTTTTTAAGTATATTAGATGGAAAATTTTATGTTTTACAATATTTGCAATAACAAAACTACTACTTCCGGTTGTCCAATTGTTACCTGTCTTTAATTTTATAAAACCATCTAGTGATTTGAAAATTCCATTGGTATATATATGATATCTCAGTTATTTTATAAATTAACTTTGTAGGTTATGTCATAATTTTCATCACCCCGTTCGAATAAAATATCTCGAGATGATTATTTTTACCGATAAAATAGGGATCAATTTCTTGTTGGCATCATGTAACAAACTCCTTCTCGGAGGTGAACCAAACATGAAGTGAGGCAGTGAACCAACAGCAGCGAGCAAGTGAAATTGATGCGGGAATGTTGCTATTGAATATGTTTGCTCGAGCGACGTGGATTTTTTCGTTTCTACCGCACTGCATTCACAGGAATGTGTTGTATTTATTTATTGCCTTATTCGATATCTTGCAGATATGTACGTGAGGATGTTTTTATTCAGGCAAACAAGGAGTAAAAATCCAGGGAAATAATATACAAGATGTATTCAGTAATATTCAATTTGAGTTAAGAATGTGATTATGAATTATATAAGTAGGTAAAGGGGTAATAATGTGGATAGTGTTGTTAGAACTAAATAAAAACGTTAAAATATGATGTATTATACTTCAACGAAATAAGTAGTCTTCGACACGACATTCGTAAATTGACCCGAAAGTAAAACACTATTTTTTAATGAAAATTCTATTACAATTAAGAGTAATGCCATTCATGACTATTCTGTAACAAAGTGGTTAGTTTTTAACAACTGTTTTTAATAGATATGGAATTGACAACTAAAAATTCCGTTTTCTGTTATATAGGGTGTCTCTCAAATAGGAGGATATGGCTTAACCACAGATTCCTGAGGCTAAAATAAGACGATTTAACCGAACTTGCTTCTACCGGAAAGTGTACGATTTAGCCAGTATTCCGTTTCAAAGTTCTTCGAAAAACAATTACTTTTTCTTATAATAACAATAATAAGATAGCACAAATTACATAGACAGTGAAAAGTTTACCATTGAGTGTATCTTTCTGAAAAAAAAATAATTTCTCGTCATCGGCGTGACCATTAAAAAGTTACGGTCTAGTCAATATTAGGACACCCAAGTTTCATACACTAGTGGTTCACTAATAATAACAATTATCATCTTAAAATATGACTTATAACCATATAAACTATCACACCAAATATCATCCAAATCGAATAAAGCGTCCGGTTATTATAAGCAAAATTATTTTTTGTCGAAGAACTTTGAAGCAGAATACTGGCTAAATGGTACACTTTTCGGTAGAAGCAAGTTTAGTTAAATCATCTTATTTTAGCCTCAGGAATCTGTGGTTAATCCATGTCCCCCTATTTCAGAGATATTCTGTATAATAACATATTGGAAGTTATTGAATATCAAACCTTTATTTAACCGGCTCTTTTCATATACTAATTAAACAAATTACAATTAACTTAACAATAACTATTTATGTTCTTTTGATGCACATATCCTCGTAAGAAACACTCAGTTTCTGTACAAAAGCGTAAGATGTGGCTTTATATAAAATCTAACTGTCCATCCTATAATTTTACCAGCTGTCTCGTAAATATCTTAAGTTTAATGTATCATATATTAATTTTCTGACTTTTGTGAGTCTATTTCAAGTATATGCAGGACATGAGGGGCGGAATTCCATTGGTTTCTTTGACAGAAATTTACCTGCAAATAGTGGTGTGAAGTGATCTCTAACTCTATAGCAGATATAATAAAAAATTTAAATGTATCGGATATAAATTTTTATATTCTTTAATATGTGTAATAACATAAATTGCCAAAAATAATAGATAGATTTTTTAAAAGAAACTAGTATTTCCGGTTGTCCAATTGTTACAAAATCTAATCAGCTCTTCCCAGTAATGTCAGATTGAGGAAACCTTAGTGAAACATGTCTTAAGTCTTATAGTATTTGAGAAACCGTGGTTCCAACATCCATACATATATATATATTTATACACATATACACGCGGACATTATCGTAACAATCTGTTGTGGCCAGCACAAGACCTCTCGCCATTTCAATATTAGGCTATATAAGTATTGTATTGCAACAAAATATTATACAGACCTTGACCCAAATATTGTTTTTTATTGTATTTAACTTGTCTTCTACACACATATAATTCTAATTATATCTATTTTTCATTGTATGAGAAAGTTCCTAAATGTCACAGATTCTTCCAATTCATTAATCAGATTGGCGGTATTTCTAATGGATATATGTATGTATATTACCTATTTTTAATTAATAAAAAAATAAGAAAGATTAAATGTACTTCCCAGAAAAAGCTAACAAAATGTCATTAAAACTGTTGGTTTTTGACACTGAAATATGTCATTTACAAATTATGTTATAAACATTTGAATTTGTCATCTGGTTTCCTTAGTGTAGTTTCGCCTACTCGGCTTGTTATATCCCGATATTCTATATATTATAGCGTCTTTATCTCTAAATTTATAGAAGATATAATAAAAAATTTAAAAGTATTAGGTGTAGAATTTTGTTCTTCAAAATTATTAATATCAAAAATTTTCAAAAATTAATATTTGGAAGGATTTCTTTTAAAAACTACTACTTTCGGTTGTTCAATTGTTACCAAAACCTTTTCAGCTCTTCCCAGGAATGTCAGATTGAGGAATTCATAGTTAAACAGGTCTTATGTCTTATAGTTTTTGAGGAATCGTCCGTCCAACATCCAGCCATACACACACATACACATACACACATCCACATCCACACATACACACACACACACACACACACACACATCATTGTAAAAATGTTAAAATTGGATTCTAGTGACCTTGATACGTGCTTATTCATTAAAATCTGGATATGCGATTTTTAGCATGATTCCAATACCTATCTTAGCGGAGGTAAAAGTGTATCTTGAATTTAATTTTCTCCTACATATAATTGTAGCTTGGTATCCATCGAATCGCACTCGTACTATCGATATCTCCTGCATTGGTCGGTGTGATTGATAAACCGGTAGTGGGTCCAATTACAACTTAATTACAACAATTACCTTGTTGTGGAGTGCGGCCTGAATATTACACGCCTTGTGCCAACTCAAGGGTTATTACATGCAGATCACCGACAGAAACACCGTGGAAAAACGCGGACAGCCTACGTGACGAATGCATCGATCTCACATCAGATATTTTCTTGCTTATAAGATTGTGTTGTGTAAGAAGTGAAATATTGCTAATCATATGGTGGTAGAAGAAGGTATTAATTTATTGATTTGTTTTTGTGCTAAGTACGTGTGAAGAATTGGAAAGTTATGATTGGAGCGAAAACTGGAAATAAAATAATTGATACGTGAACTGGGGTATTAATCAAATATTTGTTATTTGATGTGTGATTGCTCAATTATTTTACTGTTTTCAACTAATATTTATGACTGCTTTATTTGTATATTTTTTTGTTTTTATAAAACAAGATCGAAAAGATCTATTAAACGTAAAAGGTTTTTTTAATTATGAAAAGAAATTATGGCTATCATTTACTATTAAAATTAATCATTTACAGCCCGATTCACAAAGAAGTTTAAGCTAATCCTCATTTTTGGATTAGTGAATTCTATTCTATTCCGGTATTTAAAATTTAATTTTCATGATATTATCAATAAAGGGAGATACTAGGAATAGATTAGACTATATTTAAAAAAAAAAATGTCAAAATTAGAAAAGAAATCGCTAATACAAAAATGAAGATTAGCTTAAACATTTTTGGGAATCGGGCTGTTAGAATTTAGACAGATATCGCTAGCACTTTTACTTGAAAAATACATTTTCGTCAAAATATGTTTTCTATTTTTGATACAAAGATTTGCAATTCACGGCAGAGATGTCTAATACCAAACCTTTTCTGTGAAGCATGGTTTAAGGCCACTAGAATCCGATTTTAACATTTTTACAATGATGTGTGTGTCCGCGCGTGTGGGCATATGTATGTTTGTATGTCTGGATGTTGAAGTGACAGTATCTAAAATTCTATAAAACTCAAGATCTGTTATCTACGTATTCCTTAATCTGATATTAATAGAAAGAGCTGAAAAGGTTTTCGTAATAATTGGCTAACCGGAAGTAGTAGTTTCTTAAAAAAAATCTTCTAAAATTTTTTTGGAAATATATGTTATTACAAAATATTAAAGAATGTAAAATTCTTTTTCGATATATTGAACATTTTTATTATATATTTTATATATTTAGAGATAGAGAATTATAAATATATAATATAATTCGTTTTTATGAACCTCAGAGTCCAAATAACGCCATGGAAACCAGTTGAAAAATTAAAACGTTTGTAACTGACAGAAAAATGTCAGCGTCAAAAATTCAGATACATTGATGAGGACATTTTCTAGGAAGTATATACTTTTAATATTTCTTATATTATTGTTAATTAAATATTTAAAATTGTAGATTTTGTAAATATTTTAATCAATGGACAGATATTTGGAAATTTTCTGTTAAAATCTGTTATTTTTTTGTCGGATTTATCTATAATTTACTCTTATAAGTTACAGCGTGTTGTATAGATCAGTTTTAAATACGTAGTTTTAAAGGCTAGTGCGAAAAATCTCGTCTTGTTTTTCATTAGACAAAAGAAAGAAAATGTATGTTATACATTACTGATAATTAAAGTCTATGCATATAGATATATTACCTATTTGCATGGACTGTAATCTTAAACAGTAGTCTCTTCCGAATATATGGATAATTAACAATTCTGATTTGACGCAAGTACCCAGTTAAATTAATGGCATATAATATAATCTAAAACAATTAGTGAGAAACTAAACAATTTGAACATTAGTAACAATTATCGTCTAAATTATACAAACTCCAGTCTCAAAGGACGCCTAGAGCGGTCATATTCCAGATTCGGACGTCGGGATACTAATATCGCCGTATTGTTTGCATATTGTTTGGAATTTAATCTATTTGACTAAGTATGTTTTACTAAAGAGAACAATAAATATGTATTTTATATGCATACAGATGAGAAATTCAAATAAATATTATATCCTTTACATTAATTAAGTATTCTAGTGCATTAGTTAGAAAGTACGTAGTATTTTTAAACTTACTTTAGTATAAAAGTATAGAGTAAACGTATGTAATTAATCTTAGAAAGATTATCATTAAATATATCCTAGGTGTTCGTGTACTCGTACGTAAATAAATAAGGAACACATTCGTGCTAATAATTTATAAGTAACACCATAGTTTCTACATTGCAAAGTAAGAACTTTCATTTAAATTTTAGTTTTAATAACTAACTCTTACTACTGTAGAAATGTTTAACAAGATTTGCAGAAAAATTATAGCAAGAAAATAATGATATTGTGTCATGACTTCCTCAGTTTCTCCTACTTCATTTCTAAGGAATATTTTTCTGATAATAGAGAAATGGAAGAAACGCAAAATTGTAAAATAGTAAATGTAATAATTTAGAGAATTTAAAATTTAAGTAAATGTTATACAGTACCAACCTTCTAAAACAAAATCTGTGTATAGATATGATGGCTCTTTCAATACACTATTGGGTTTCGCAATGACACCACAAGACCTCTCGCCATTTCCATATTAGACTACATATGTATTGTATATATTTAACTTTTCTGGTACCCACAAAAATACATATCTTTATATTTTTACAATTTTTAATTCATTCTATGCACAAGTTTCCTTTTATTCTTTTAATTGCTCGAGATTCTTCCAATTCATTGATTAGATTGGCAGTATTGCTGAACGGTATATGTAATATATGTATCTATAATTATAAATATTTAATTAATAATAAAATAAGAAAGAAGTATGAAATGTACTTCCCAGAAAAAGTTTTCAGTAATGTTTCTGGTTTTTTGACACAAACATTTATCTCTTAATTACAAACATTTTAATTTTTCAACTGGTTTCCATGGGCTGTGAGATTCATTACAAGATATTATTTTATATGTTTATTTTTCTCTATCTTTAACACTATAGAAGAAATAATAAAAATTGTAAATGTGTCAGATAGAGATTTTTCTATTTTAATAACAAAAATTATTAAAAAATAATATTTAGAATTTTTTTAAGAAACTAGTACTTCCGATTGTCCAATTGTTGCCAAAATCTAATCAGCTCTTCTCAGTAATGTCAGCTTGAGGAAACCACAGTTAAACATGTCTTAAGTCTTATAGTATTTGAGAATCGTGATTCGAACATACACACACGCATACACAGAAACACACACACACACACACACACACACACACACCTTAAAACGTGTTTTTTCACTAAAATCTGGATATGCTATTTTTAGCATGTTTCCAATATCTCTTTTAGCGAGAGGTAAAAAATGCAACGTTAGTTTTCCTATAAGATCTGTATAGGATTCTTCCTGTTTTTCGCAAGAACCGAGCCAAGAATTCTTTATCATTTTTATAATTCTGTTTCTTCGAGGTTCTTGAAACACCTCGTCAAAACCTAAACATATTTTTCTAAAAAAAATTCGTACCTAAATGATGAATTCACAAAATGTACTTTAGAAATTATTTATCTATTTCCTAATAATGAAATATCTCAAGTTCGTGGAACATGAATATACTATTTTAGTCTTCCAGTGGAAATCTCGGTCGAATCCGTCTGCATATTACTCTACATTGTGGCTTGTGTACACATATTCCCCGCCTGTGTCCCGTCCATTATTTATCCCTGTATCTGGGCACACATTAGCCGCATTACAGGCCGATGGTATCAGCGATGTTGGGCCGAGGACCACATTGTCCTGTTAGGAGATGCTATCTCCGATATCAGCTCGGTGCATCGCTTGTACTGCATGCCGCCAATCACATGGTATTGATACGTACAGGATACGATACGGGATGGGAGAGCACCATTCGTTCAAGAATAGGAAAGGAATTAAATTATTTACTCAGTGACGGCGCGTGGATGAGTGCGGTAAGTAACCGGTTGTGGTTCTGACGAGACAAAAACAAAATAATGCGAGATACATAATGTATAGATGGACGTCCTTATACACATTTGCGAAGCAAATTATGTGCTATATTTACTACCTTATTTGATTATTTTACTATTAGAACTATTACGATTAATATTAAATCGTTTGTTGCTGAATTTGTATTAGACATTATTAACCAAGTTATGAAATATGAAATAATCTAAGGCGCATTTACTAAATATAATTTTATAGTTATATATACGGGGTGGAAACGAACTTAATGTCATAAATTTAAGGGTGAGTAGTAGGACATGTGTAGATTACGAAACTGAAAGATTTTTTTTTTAAATTCGACTTTTCTTAAGGAAACTTTTTTACCTCTCGCTAAGAGAGGTATTGGACTCATGCTAAAATTCGCATATCCAGATTTTATTGAATAAGCACGATTTAAGGTCCCTAGAATCCGATTATAAAATTTTTAAAATGATGTCTGCGTGTGTGTGTGTGGATGTGTGTATGTGTGTATGTGTGTGTGTGTGTGTGTGTGTATGTCTGGATGTTGTGGACACAATTCCTCAAAAACTATAAGACTTAAAAAATATTTAACTGAAGTTTCTTCAATCTTACATTCCTGGGAAGAGCTGAAAAGGTTTTGGTAACAATTGAACAACCGGAAGTAGTAATTTCTTAAAAAAATCTTCTAAATATAATATTTTGGGAGTTTTTTTTTTTAAATATTGAAGAACATAAAATTCTCCATCTAATACACTTAAAAATTTTATTATATCTTGCACAGATTTAGAGATAAAGACACTATAATTTATAGAGTACACTAATCGCAGAGGCTAAGGTACTAAGGAAACCAGTTGATAAATTCCAATGTTTATAACATGACACATGTCATTGTCAAATATCAACAGTTTTAGTGACATTCTGATTGCTTTTTCTGGGAATTATATTTAATTTTTCTTATTGTTTTATTAATTAAATATTTGAAATTATAGGTAAAATTGTGGTAAAATGCATATATCCATCAGAAATACCGCCAATCTAGTTAATGAATTGGAGCAATCTCTGACATTTAGAAACTTCCTCATACAATGAAAAATATATATAATTAGAATTATATGTGTGCAGAAGACATGTTAAATACAACAAAAAACAATATTTGGGTAAAGTTCTGTAATATTTTGTTATAAAACGACGTTTCGATAGCACAGTGCAATACAATACTTATATAGCGTAATATGGAAATGGCGAGAGGTGTTGTGCTGACCACAACAGATTTTTTTACTGCTGTTTAATTGCCCGGTGATAGCTACGCTACTGATTGCCAATTTCCTACATATATTATTTATTCAAAACTTTTTCGATAGTTGAATTCATGTGTTTATCTTTTAAATCCCTTATGTGATTGTTTAGTATTAAATTACCCATATTCTTATTATCCCTTGCTCATATGCCTGCCATTGTCTTATTGTTTGTCTACGATACCCTTCTAATGTAACCTGACTCCAAATTTAAACAAAATTCGTATCCGTATCGGCATCTGCTTAATAGTAAGTCGGGTAACGATCCCCTGCCCTAAAAGTGGGGTTCCGTCCTCGACTGGTATAATATTTCACGTTAAGATAAAAACTCCCCTAGTACTCGTATTTTTGCAAACACATTTCAGCTGCACTTCATTTTTCACTGTAGTTAAACTGCATATTACGTTTCCTACAAAATGCAGTGGTTGCTACCAATCGATATTTGTAGGAAAGCGGTTTCACTTGAATTGAGATAAAAGAAAAAATACATCTATAATTCTACCTATAACAATGAGATTATAAAGATATCTGTGTTCTAAATTGTTATTTAAGTATTGAGAGCAATAAATGCTACCTATGATGATTTTTGAGATACAGACGAAATCGTGATTTCCAACATCCGATACCGGTAGAAGAGTACTTACAATCAACATAAATATTGTATTTCACTTCGCTGTAGAAATGTAGTTTTATAATAAAAAAATACATTTCTTCTGGACACAAAAAATTCTAATAATTCTTTTCTACTATGTGTTCCTAAATGTCAGATTCTACCAATTGATTCACAAGATTGGCGATATTTCTTATGGATATTTTATCTATAATTTTAAATATTCAATTAATAACAGAATAAAAAAGATTAAATATACTTCTCAGAAAAAACTCTCAGTAATGTCACTGAAACTGTTGATTTTTGATACTAACATTCTGACATTTATCTGTCAATTACAAACTGTATTACAAACATTTGAGTTTGAGTTTGTCAACTGTTTTCCTTGGTGTAGTTGGACTATGTGATTTATTACATCAGAATATTCTTCTTTATCTCTAATATATAGCAGATATAATAAATAAAATAATAATATATTAGGTATAATTGTTTTATATCATATTCCCATTTTTACCTCCCGCTACCCTTGGTAAGGGAGGTATAGGGATCGTGCTAAAAATCTCATATCGAGATTTTAGTAAATGACCACGTTTTAAGTTCCCTAGAATCCATTTTTAACATTTTCACGATGATGTCTGTATGTGTGTATGTGTGTATGTGTGTGTGTATGTGTGTATGTGTGTGTGTATGTGTGTATGTATGTGTGTATGTGTAGGGATTTTGTCTTCACTCTAACTCAAATACTATCATTCAGAAAATTCTGAAACCTTGTATTTCCATCCCATTCTAATATGAATAGAAGCCATTAGATTTTGGTGTAAATCGGATAACCGGAAATGACACTTTACCTGAAGCTCATAATGGTTTTTCTTCAAAAAATACCATTAAATGCCATTTTTTCGCATTTTATGTCTTATGAAAATTAAAGATTGTTGAATTTTCTACTGGAATACATTAATACTTTTTCTATATAATTTACACATAAATTTAAAAATAATTTTTTTTATTAGTCGCGAAGCCTAAGACACAATAATTCGTTTGTTACACAGTTCATATTTCAAATGAATGTAACTGACAGTTAATGTCACTGTCAAAAAACTAATCACTTCAAATTAATAATAGTGACATTTTAAAAAGAAAATAGTAAATAAAGCAATAGTTTTCTGCAATGGAACAGTTTGCAGCGGTAGTAAATACGTAAGTATGTATTTAAATTAATAAAAATTCAATAGCGGGAGGTTTTGTGTTGGCCACATCAGATTTTTTCTATTAAAAATGGTGAAAAGGTCATTTTTGAAATGATTTTTTGAAATCAAAATGAATAATCTCTAAATACATGAAAAAAGGTAACAACTCAAATCTAATTTTATTATTTCATTCTATGAGGAAGTTCCTATATGTCAGAGATTCTTCCAATTATTGATAAAATTTGCGGTATTTCTTATGGATGTATGGATTTTGCCCATAATTTTAAATATTTAATTAATAAAACAAATGAAGTAGGTACCTAACCTATTAAAAGATTTTGACTTATACACATTACATTTGAAGGTATTTTCTAAGAAGAATTATTTAGAAATGCAAGTAAAATGCCAGAGTGTCTGATCGCGAACCTGGGGAACCGGGTTCGACAGACGCCAAATATTTCGAATTTTAAATGGCACAAAAGTGACCCCTGTGATGCACTCTCCAGGCCAGCAATGAGTGCCTGTGAGGTGACGCCTGGTAAGCGCCCGCACGGTACAAATATGTCATCATTATTACCGATATCTGCGATAAAGCAGATTGTGGCACACTCAGAAATGGGTAATATGCCGTGATGATATATTTATTTATTTAAGTAAAGTGCGATTTCTGGGTAATATATTGTCACAAAAGTCTAATAATTTGCTCTTATTGTAGAATAAAGCAGGAATACAAGTTTTCAAAATTTTAAATTGCTATTATCAACACGTTCCCTAGACTTCTTGGTCCTAAGGTAACAGAAGATAAAAACAGTACATTGTTCGTTATCAAAAATTTGAATTATGAATAATCAAATGGTGATTTTATTTACTTTGAGAAAAATTCAGACAAATACTTTCCTGTCAGTATTGTACGTGATAATAAATACAAGAAATACCTATTTATATGCTTATCGTGCCTTGTTGTGTAGTTCACCATTCGGTTACTAATACTACACCTGATTTTATCATTACATTGTCAGTAAGAAGAAAGGTGACAAAGTACAAGGAATTATAGTCTCGTACACAGACTTTTTGTCGTCGAGAAAGCTACGACAAAACTGTAAACATCGTGTACCAGCTTTATAGTTTCAAATAAATTGTAGTAGAGTCGCTCTCTGAAGTCGTTGGCATTGGCTCTTGGCTCTTTACTCGCGTCAAATGTGGGGCTAATGTGTTTGCTTTTGTTGCCCTACCCAGATATTGTTAAGCAAATAGAAATTAGAAAGAACATGTCGCTAAGAATAGTTTTACATAAATATTAACGTTATTTTGAATATTTCAATATTGGTTTTCTAGAGATCAATAACTTGGTGGTGTACTTTTCTTGCTCTTTTTCTCAGTAGAACTTTTTTGAATGAAAGGTTAATAGTTTCAAGAACTGACCTACGCTTGTTGAACGACGATATTTATCATTTTTAGACCTTTCCAAAATATATGTATAAGCAAATAAGGTTAAACACTTCGTTTAATTAGTTAGGGAATAAGATGTCTTTCAAATATCAATTATTATTTTTAAATTAATTGATACAGCAATTAATTCTACTTGAAACTAGTTTTCTTTATCTACAAAAAGTATTTTTCTATCGGAGACTTTTATTTCAAGATGTCTACTACTTGCAAAAATTGCTAATTGCGGTAAGGAATTTTATAGACTTTAATTTATGTATCTATAAAACGTCTGTTTCTAATTGCATCTTAAACGTGTACATTAACATGTATATATTTAATTAAATTAATTAAATCAGTAATATTTCTGAGAAAATCCTCTGACGACTATAAATTACATATACAACTATAATTATTATTATCAATAGAAAAATCTAAGTGGATTTATTAACAATCTGTGATACTCATACTTTGGTAATGAAGAAAATAAAACATGAAGAAAACTTACCAGTAGTCTTCAAACACCAAGTACAGCCAGGTAAAAAAATCGATGTTGAATCTATAAAGAATAAATATGATTTAGGAATCTTAGAATACTATTTTATTAGGGAGTTATTGCAACTTCTAAGATGAAAGAACGTAAACGTTAACCTTATGTAGAAAACACTTTATTTTAAAAATAAAGGACTTTCAATTTCAATGTTTACCGCATTTAATTAGTGTATTCACGCTAACGTTAACGCTAAAAGCAACACAAACGAGGTTACATCCACACTTTTTACCGAAACATAACCGCAAAAGGTACAGAACGTGTGACGTTAAACGCTCGCTATTCCATTGCACATAACGTGTCTCCTTATTCATATAACGTGAACCTTATTAGTACG
Source organism: Ophonus ardosiacus (assembly GCA_943142095.1). Lineage (NCBI taxonomy): Eukaryota > Metazoa > Arthropoda > Insecta > Coleoptera > Carabidae > Ophonus > Ophonus ardosiacus. The sequence goes on along the minus strand of OW964832.1, from coordinate 2,426,356 downwards.
CATGCGCACTCGGGCTTTTTATTAATTTAAATACAACCTACGGATTTACTAATGCTGCAAACTATATCATGTTCCATTGCATATAACTATTGCTTTATTTACGATTTTCTTTATTATTTAATATAAATAAACTGTGTAACAAAGGAATTTTGTTTATTTAAGGCTTCGGGATTAAAAAAAAGAAAAATTATTTTTAAAGTTATCTGTAAAATATATAGAAAAAGTATTAATGTATCCCTGTACAAAAATACAATACTCTATAATTTTCCAATGACATAAAATGCGAAAAAATGGCATTTAATGGTATTTTTTGAAGAATAGGGTAGAAATACAAGGTTCCAGAATTTTCTGAATGATAGTATTTGAATTAGAGCGAAGATAAAATTCATACATACACACACACACACATACACACACACACACACACACACACTCACACACATATACACAAACAGATATCATCGTGAAAATGTTAAAATGGGATTCCAGGGACCTTAAAACGTGGTCATTTACTAAAATCTCGATATATGATTTTTAGCACGATCCCTATACCTCCCTTACCAAGGGTAGCGGAAGGTAAAAATATGTATTGTAAGAACAAGAATAATTTTTCCTTGAATCCGACCCTGAGCATTGGAAGTATTTTGACAAACATAACGTAATGTTATGTTGAAAATATATATAAAAATATAAATTTTATTTTTAAAAAATTATTTGTTTTTTAGTAAATTAAGAAAGAAAATTTTCTGTGAAGTCATTATATTGAACTGGAACTGTTTAAAAATGTAACTTATAGATGGAATTGCATGCAAGAAACTTTTAATTTGAATTTGCCATTAGTTCATTTTTCTCTCTCTCGGGGCTCTCAAATATATTAATTACTTCACAAATAATCACATGGGTAGTTACATGTAATTTAAAATATCGATACCAAAAAGACAAGCTAAAATACTAACCTCCAAACTATTGTTGAAATGTCAAACATGAGATCTACATTATCCATACAAACAAACGCTATGGCTTTACGACCATTCATTGGTTCGGCGTAATTCTATGTCATACATGGCGGGAATTCAAATAATAAAATTTCATTATTTTTTTTCTAGCTAATTAATAAGAATTTTGTCAAACGAAAAAATATGGGTAGCAAGTTTTTTATCAATGTCGAAAGGCTCTTTTGTATTACTATATTTGAGAGGCGGTAATTAATTATAAATTATTAAATTTTAGAAATCTTGCAATTGAGATATTTAAATCAGATTTTTGATAATATCTACAGAGCAGTTGCTGGTTAAAACTAAATATCCGCATTTTGCAATACGTACGCAATAATAAAAATGCAAAATAAATTGCTAAGACCTCATTAATTACCCAACAGTACTACTGCGATAAATAACAAGATTAATTTTTGATAAGTTAAGTCATAATTTATTTTTTAATAACAGGGCTTGGATACTTAGCACTCGTTCCACCTCTAGAGGGCGTTAATTTTAATTCACACCCGAATTGTAGCTCCAGCTTTCTTGGAAATGATAGCTAAGACAATGGAAAACTATTTCCGGTATGTCTGGTACATTGTTTATACATGATTTTGTCTTGTTTAATTATTCATGGTAGAATGGCAGTCGATGTGACAAGATGTCGATAACTCGTGATACGACGTACATTATTTAGTATGCCAGTGGGAATATATGGGTTACGAACACAATATGATATATGGTGTATTCCAGAGAAATTTCAACGGGAAGAACTGGTACGCTGAAATTATTATCTTAACGTAGCCATTACGCAAAAGTATTTAGAACTATATCCTAATAGACCTCAACCCAATAGAACATATTTTAGGAAAATTGAAATCCGCTTCAGAGAAACCGCTAAATTACGTGAAGAAAAAAGAAAATGTGATCAAGTGACAGAAAACGAAGAAAATGAAGTTGAAGTACTTTCAACGGGATGGTACTCCAGCACAGAATGCGTTATCAGTGAGGCACTATTTGAATGATAGATTCCCTTAAAAATGGATTGACACATATGGCCCTGTTCCGTGGCCAGCATGGTCACCTGACCTTACGCCCCTAGATTTTTTTGTCTGGGGTTTTATTAAAGATAAAGTATATCAAAGACCAGTGAATACGGTTGATGAATTAAAAAACAGAATTACTGCTGCCTGTGCTCTAATATCAAAAAGGATGTTGACTAAAATAATGAAGTCTGTAATAAAAAGAGCACACATTTGTCGTGAAAGAAATGGTCAACATTTTGAACAATTTTTTTAAGTTTACTAGTTAATAATTAATTTCGTTATTTGTTTTTGTTCTTTCCATAGCAACAATATTGTATTTTTATCAAAATATGAAATAAAATATTTAAATTTCAACTTGAAATAACTCTTTTGTTTTTAATTTTAGAGGCATAGTAATAATGAACTTTTAAATTCAGATAATAAAAATCTTTTAAATGGTACTATTTTCATTATGGCATTCCATTTAAAAAAAATGTTATTTTGTTGAATAAGTCGCGTATTTGATGTTCAATTGTTTTGTATTTTCCACCGTTAAATTTGTCGTATATAATATCGCCCAACTTTGTCCATATAATCGTCTTTCTATCTCTTCAAATAAGAAAGTTAGCAATGGTGGCCCGCTTACAGGAGACACACTGTACAAGTACATACAGAAATTTTCTAATAACATGAGTTTTTAGTCGCAACCATCCATGAGGAACAATTAAAATAATCACAGAGTTGTTATTATTAAAGCGAGATTGTTTTAGAGCAAAATAGAAGCAACCTTAACATTGAAAAGCCCACAGAGTCTAATTTGAATAAACTGAAGCAAACGCATAGAGAATTCTGTTTCATATTCATATAAAGCACCTTGAATTCTTGGCATAAATAGCTCGCCAATCTTTTATCACTCTTGACATTGGACTATAAATTATTCAACAGCAGAAGAAAATCTCCAGCCACAAACAAGCTCTTACAGAGCACACAAGTGCTTAATTTTCTGCACGGTGTAAAATAAACAACGCATTCTTTATTCATTGAGCTCTGCACAATAAGTCACATTCACGGTGCGTTCGAGTGATTAATTATAGAGTGGCTGTAGACATTCGCAACCGTTTCTCAAATATGACAACAGACAGAATATAAACCTTCTAAAGGCTATTATTAAATATAATTCACAATATTTATCCGAAAGTAATCAAGCGATTAATTAATCATTGCATATCATAAGAAATGTATCAACACACCTTTAATTTTAAGGTTACTTGTCAATTGAAATTGGTTTCATTTGTTGATATGTTCACTTATTTGACAGCCATATTATCTACTATTAAGTATTAATAATTATACAATTATCGCCTCCAGAAAATGCTAAATGTTATGTCTATCACAACTGTTGTATACATACCAGTGCAATGAGTTCAAGGAATAATTATATATTTTTAATTTAAAACCAGTTAGAAAATACGCACAGATTTTTGAATATGTTCATTTTATTTCAAATGTCGTTAATGAAAGTTAAAAAATCTGTTCTGCCCAGCACAATATCTCTCGCCATTTCCATTTTATGTTTTAGCGAGACGTAAAATAACAGGAAGGCTGGTCTCTTAATTTTAGACCGAGCCTGATATAATAAAACATGGTCTTGCATTCTGAAAATATTCTGTATGACTCTTTCTATTGAGACATACACTAGATCACCAGAATTAAAAATAGACAGTCCCAAACCCAAGATTGTTTTGTTAAATTAAAATCCCGATGAGGCATGAGGCATGTAGTACTAGACAAGTTCGGTATTTGTGCAAAATTGTAGAAAGGTTGTTAAACCTTTTGTTTCATACACTTAGAAATTGGTAAAGTTACATAATAGTACTGTGCGTAAAATTGACTAATATTACCTCCAAGTTCATAACTCTTCTCATTTTTAAGTGTTTACCCCAAAAAGTCATAAATATCTACATTTGACTAAAAAGTTGAATATATTCAATAATCCAATGCACTGATTCCAAGTCATGAGAACGCCGGTCGATATCTCTTTTAGTTTTGAAAGTATTCAACCTCAAAGATTTTCTCAAAATTACCCATTTCTGGGCTAGATCTCTACGTAGTTTTACAATATACCCCATATGGGGTACCTATATTCAGATAAAAACTTTAAAATTTTCAAAAATCTAGTTTTCATGTATATACATCTCAATGTGCTGATTCTAAATTTTGAAACCGCAGGTCGATATCTGTTTTCATTCTCGAGATATTTAGATTCCAAATCTTTCCTAAAACTGCCCATTTTGGGGTAATAACCCAAAAATGGGCCGATATACGAATACAGCGACACCACCAATCGATTCTATAGGTAAAAATACATAAGTATACCAATTTTAATAGTTTTTGACTAATCGGTACATTTTTTATGAATAAAAGTTTGAAAATCCATTAAAACGACCAAAATTTTAAAAAATCGCAAGGGGTACACCTTAGATTTTTGCGATTTTTGGCCATTTTCAGTTATTTTGCTTTAGAGACTGTATGCGGTGTTCAAAAGTTATGAAAATTGGTATACTTATGTAATTTTAGCCGTAGAATCGATTGATGATATCTCCAAATTCATATCTCGATCCATTTTTGGGTTATTGCCCATAAATAGGTAGTTTTGAGCAAAACTTTGAATCTAAATATCTCGAGAACGAAAACAGATATTGACCTGCGGTTTCAAAATTTGGAATCATCGCATTGAGAAGCAATTATATACATTAAATTTTTCAAAATTTTGAAGTTTTTATCTAAATGTGGGGTATATTGACTTTTGGGGCAATAATTCAAAAATGGAAATAATATTATTTGATTGTGAAAAGAATGTTACGTAAGTGTACGCATTTTTAGAGTGTTTATATATGAGTATACATAATGTGATAATTTTATTGGATTTGTAGAATATTTTCCAAGGAACTTTCTGTATGGAATTTGTAAAAATTGTATTATATTCGTGTTACAATTTTACTGGATATATAAAAAATTTTCCAATGAACTTTTGGTATTGGATTTGTACAAAATACATGAAGGTCTTGTGCCGGCGACAACAGATTTTTTATTTTGTTTTAAGTTTCATCGATTTATCACTTGTATATGTTCTTCTGTTTTAAACAGCAGCAATGCAGCATTAATTATTGTTGCCTTATTAATGTAATAATAGCTGTTTAAAACGAAAGAAAATTCTGATTTTCATGTTATATGAGAAGAAGTATCTAGATACATGAAAATTAGATTTTTGAAAATTTTAAAGTTTTTATCTGAATATGGGGTTATTGACTTTTGGGACATTAGTTTAAAAATGGATAGAAATAAAAACTTGCTAGTAATATTATTTGATCGTAAAGACTATGTTACATAAGGTAGGTATATTTAGAGCATATGAACAACTGAGTGAATTTTTAGAAATTAAAGTGGCCGGTCTAAGTTTCATACACTAGTGGTTCATCATCTTAAAAGTTGTCATAACCATATAAACTGTCATACCAAATTTCATCCAAATCGAATAAAGTGTCAGGTTATTATAAGCAAAATTAATTTTATTTCACAGAACTTTAAAGCAGAATACTGGCTAAATGGTACTCTTTCCGGTAGAAGAAAGTTTAGTTAAATCGTTTTATGTTAGCCTCAGAAATCTGTGGTTAAGCCATATCACCCTATTTGAGAAACACCCTGTATATTTATATCGTCATTACGAAAATCTGAGTATGACAGTTTGCAATATAAATAATAAATAAGCAACCTTCATTTTATATTTATTTTTATTTCATATCAATTTCATCATACTATCAAACTCTTCCTTTGATATCCAACAATTCCCACACGACGTCTGCAACTATCAACATCACAAGTTGAACTTGTGTGGTAGACTCTTTCCCAGACATGTCAATTTGGGAGGTAGACGTTATCAGGCTGTGTGAAGCTGAAAGCATGGTGATGTGATGTATGACTAACGTGCTCCTTAACGGTCATAACGGCCTAACGTGTGCACATTGCTCAACGATTTGTAGATATCGTGACATCATCCCATGTTCGCTAAGCCGAGGATGGTTTTGATTATGTTGTACGTATAAATATAGCTAATGATGGGATTTAATAGATGGGTATCGCATGTGAGCATATGTGGAATAGATTTGCGATAATGCTGTTTTTGTTAATATTTATCAAGTTTTTTTGGTAGAATAACTTCAAAATATAATAAAATATGGAGGAGGTTCTAAAACTAACTGAAAATTGATAGTATTTTAGAAAAAATCTGATGTGGCCAACACAATACCTCCCGCTATTTATTTTTTATTAATTTAAATACATACCTACATATTTACTAATCCTGCAAACTATATTAAGTTCTTTTGCATATATCTATTGCATTATATGATCCATTTCGTTAATGTGTAGTTATAAACTAATATTTGACTTTGATAATACGTGCTTATTGTCAGCTGTTTGATTTATAGTGCTGCAAACATAGCAAAATTAAATCGAATCATCCTGTACATCTACAGCCCGATTCACAAAAAAGTTTAAGCTATTCCTCATTTTTGGATTAGCGAATTCTACTCTAATTTTGACAGTTTAGAATCTTAAAATATAGTCTAATCTATTCCTAGTATCTACCTTTATTGATAATATCATGAAAATTAAATTTTAAATACCGGAATAGAATAAAATTCACTAATTCAAAAATGAGGATTAGCTTAAACTTTTTTGTGAATTTGGCTGCTAATATTTAGGTATGATGCAAAATATATTATTTTTAGAAACCTTAATTTCATTAGAATCAATACGATCTCCTTAACACGGTTTCATTATTAATTTTAATGTAATTGCTTCCTGACAGTGTCATTTGATTAAATATGTCAAAATTGTAATTAAAATATTATGTTTTTGTTTGACGCATAGGCAAGATGATGTACAAAAATAAATTATTTTATAATTTTATATTTAAAGTTATTTACTAAATGCTATTATCGTAGAATTGAAGATTGTACCATTATATTAAATTTTTATTAGTATAAGTTGCTGAAAAATAATATTCAATGATTTTTTTACAAGAAAAACTGTTAAAAAGCTTGTATAAGTGATAAATAAATATATGATCGCGGCATATTACCCATTTCTGTGTGTGCCAGTATCTACAACACATGTAGACATTGGTAATGATGATATATATTTTACCGTGTGGGCGCTTACCAGGCGTCACCACACGGGCACTCATAGCTGGCGTGGAGAGTGCAGCACAGGGGTCACTTTTCTTTCATTTAAAATTGGAAATATTTGGCGTCAGTCGGGATCGAACCCGGTTCCCCAGGTTCGCGACCAGACACGCGGCCACGGGACTTGTATAAGTGATACTTCCTGTTATCAGATATACGCTAAAAACTAATGAGCTCTTTCCACATTAGTATAGAATGAATGGGTGCACAAAATTTCAAAATTATCTGATTGATAGTATTTGAGTAATTGTGTCCACAGGATCTACACATCCACACATACACACACACACACACACATACACACACACGCACACACACACACACACACACACACACACACATATACATACATACCCACAGACATCATTGTAAAAATGTTAAAATCGGATTCTGGGGACATCAAAACGTACTTATTTACTAAAATCTCTATACGTAATTTTTAGCACGATCCCTATACCTCCCTTACCTAGGGTAACGGGAGGTAAAAATTTGTAAATATACCCAAATTTAAATTTTCAAATGTCACTGCCAACAGTGTCAAAAACAGGAAATCAAATTATTTATCAATCTTACTAATTTCAAATATTTTTCAAGTACTGCCAATTGAATCAGATATTTTTGTTCACTCTGTATATTAAATTCCTTTTGCAATATGACTACTGCTTTATTTATTAATGATTAGTTTTTTGACAGAGACATTTATTTGCTCATTACATACATTTAAAATATGAACTGTGTAAAATACATGAGAGCACATAATGAAAAATAATGCACTTATGCTCGGTTTCACCAACATCAAATAAATCTTCGAATAACTTATTCGTCTAATGGGAGAAAAATATCGCATCGAAACCATAACACAAATGACAGTATTAATTCTAGTTGTCATATTTTGATATTGATATTGATATTTTTCACTTATTCGACAAATAAGCAATTCAAAGATTAATTTCATGTTGGTGAAACCGGGCATTATGTAACTATTTTATATGTAGAAAAAGAAAATGAAATTCATAATACTATTAATAAACGTGGTACCACATGCTATATTATGCATCATAATTCAATCGTTATTATGAAAAGTATTTGATTTATTGCGTTGTAGTGAACTTAAATCGAAATATAAACAAATAATAAATATGTCATGAGGCACTTTCCCCAGTTAGCAAGGGTTTACATTTTTAAAACTTTGATTAATGACGTCTAGCCGTCAGATCAACATACCATAACACAAGGGTTCAACAGAGGGTGCTGTGAAATATACTTCCGTAAATATTTTTCAAATTTTACACAAACATATAAACCAAATTTTTCAATGGGGATAACAAAAATCATTAAAATATTTTGAAGAGGATGACTGAACTCGCTTTTGCGAACACAAATTTAAATATAATCTTAGTTAATATAATAATATAATATATGTAATTGTTTTTAAATGATATTCCTATTATTTGTATTAAAAAACGCTAAACAGGTAATTTTTACTAGTGCTGTGAAGATCCGACAAAACATGGATCCGAGTACCCGGATTTTAAAATATCCGGTTCCTCGGATATCCGATGTTCGGATATTGAAGCGGATATCCGTAAATTTAATTCGGATTTGGATCCGGATCCTGGTTTGGGTACCATATCCCATTCGGATCCGGATTCGATGTGTTATTCACGGATCCGGATCCGAATTTTAATTCTGGATCCGTTTCATCATTTTGAATGTAAAGGCAAACATTTGAATGTAGACGGTTGTAGAGACAGCGGTCTGTAATCAGCAATAAATTTTATAATACCCCTCTAAAATAGCCAGATACTCATACTCGTATTCGGATCCGAATCCAAAATCCAATACTCAGATTCGGATCCAAAACCCAATACTCAGATCCGGATCCAAAATCCGATACTCAGATCCGGATCCAAAATCCGATACTGAGATTTGGATCAGAGATCCGGATAGTTCAACATTCAATTATCTGGATATCCGGATATTTTTGGATCCGAAACCGAAACTATCCGGATCCGGATCCCACCACTAATTTTTACCTCTCGCTGAGAGGTATTGGAATCATGCTAAAAATCTCATATCCAGATTTAAATGCATAAGCACGTTTCAAGGTCACTAGAATCCAATTTTAACATTTATACAATGATGCCTGTGTGTGTGTGTGTGTGTGTGTGTGTGTGTGTGTATGTGTGTGTAGATGTGTGTACGTGTGTATGTGTGTATAGTTGGATGTTGGACGAACGATTTCTCAAAACTTATAAGATATAAGACCTGTTTAACTATGAATTCCTCAATCTGACATTCCTGGGAAGAGCTGAAAAGGTTTTGGTAACAATTGAACAACCGGAAGTAGTAGTTTTTAAAAGAAATTCTTCTAAATATTATTTTTTGAAAATTTTTGATATTACTAATTTTGAAGAACTAAATTATACACCTGATACATTTAAATTTTTTATTATATCTTCTATAAATTTAGAGATAAAGACGCTATAATATATAGAATATCGGGATATAACAAGTCGAGTAGGCGAAACTACACTTAGGAAACCAGTTGGCAAATTCAAATGTTTATAACATAATTTGTAAATGACGGATTTCAGTGTCAAAATTCAACAGTTTTAGTGACATTTTGTTAGCTTTTTCTGGGAAGTACATTAATCTATCTTATTGTTTTATTAATTAAATATTTGAAATTATAGGTAATATACATACATATATCCATCAGAAATACCGCCAATCTGGTTAATGAATTGGAAGAATCTGGGACATTTAGGAACTTCCTCATACAATGAAAAATAGATATAATTAGAATTATATGTGTGCAGAAGACATGTTAAATACAATAAAAAACAATATTTGGGTAAAGTTCTGTAATATTTTGTTATAAAAAGACGGTTCGATAGCAAAGTGCAATTCAATACTTATATAGCCTAATATGGAAATGGCGAGAGGTCTTGTGCTGGCCACAACAGATTTTTTTAAATTATTTTCTTTCTAAAAATTGTTTTATTTGCTTAATAACACTGAAAATTAGTTGGTATTTTGACCCATATTTAAGTTACAGTCCTAAAAAGACTCATTTTTGGCTAAAAACTTTAAAATTTTCAGAAATCTAATTTTGCACTTTTAGATACTTCTCAACGCGCTGATTCCAAATTTTGAATTTCTCCTCTTAATTTAAAACTTTTTTTGCAATAATCCATTTTAATAATTTATAGAGAATATAATTAAACTGAAATGTAGAATATCTTGGCAGGCTTGGTTTATGCAGATCAATTCTGCGTTCTGCGTCTTTAAAGGGTTGAGGTTGCATCTTGAATTTGTAAGAAAGAGTCCCGTAAATTTCTCTCAACTCGTCTCTAAATGTTCTGAACTGGCGTCTTGATAAGAATATAAAATTAAATTAAAATTAGACGAAAGTTCAGTGATGAAGTCGCTGAGAGACAAGTCACTAAATTAAATATTCTTTCCACTTTCAACTTTTTTAATGAATGCACTAGTTCCCAGCGCTCTGGATTTTATGACGGGAATTATTATTTTTAGAATATAAGAGTTGTAAAGTTAGTATGAAATATTATACATGAATATTACCGATTATAATTTATTGTTAGTTGTGTATTTTTTATTTAAAATGCCACTAAATTTCACCACATTTCATTTTATAGTTGATAATTATTGAATTATGACTATACAGGGTGTCTCAGGATGAGCTTACGCTATCTATATTTTAAATACTATTTAATATAATTTAACGAAGTTTGGTATCTAGGGGTTATCCAACATGCCCGTTTTAATTAATTAAAATATTTTCAAAGCAGTAGCACTTCCGGTTTGACCGGAAATTGACCTCAACTTTCTTATTTCTTACATATGCAGCACATTTTACTCATGATCAATTACTTCCGGCGTTATTCAACTTTTTTTTGATTTTTTGTCTGAAATCCTGCACATTTTCAAAACTCTGTATATCGGGAATGAGATCGAATTTTTATAATCTGAAAAAAGCCTTTTATAAAAAAGACTTTAAGCTATCTTACCCATGAAGAATCCTCAATTATTTTTAATAATGTGACGGGTACGTTACACCAAAATTACATTATGTAACATGTCCTATGTTGAAAGTTGATAGAATTTCAGTAAATTAGAAAAACATGTAATCTGGGTATAATATCTAAATCCTAAATTTATATGCCTTAAATCTAGTGATTATTTAGAATTTTAGGAATTAGATTTTAGGGTTTTGCAGGAGCACAGTATGCCTTGAAGTTGACGCACACTAATTAAACAAATCATGTTCGTTCGTCGCTATAATTTGTACAAAACGTCATATTTACTGTCAAAGAATAGCGTATTAGCTTCTATTTTATAAAATATAATATTCATTTACTCTCAAGCATCAAATTGAATCGAATTGTATAATTAATTTTGTTGTTTTAAAATGTTGCCATACAAACCAATGGATATCTCTAGTGTGCCATTCGGCGTTGTATTTATGTGAAGAAGACTTAAATCCTAAATATTAAATGCCAAAATGCGACATGAGATACAGCCTATATATGTATTGTAAATAAATAAGAACACTGTGTTTATAGATCTCATTTATAGAATACATTTTACATAGATTAAATGATAGTAAATGTACTTACCGGATAAAGGAAACTCCTTCTAAGCTGATGCATTCGTTTAAGGAAACACATTTACACAATTTTTTATATTTCACTTTAAATGTATGTAAGTCCAAACATTGTTAGTAAATACACAGAAATATATGTCCATCACCGACCAAATATCACAACAGACTAACTTACCTTGCGATTTTTAACTTGTTTCGTTAGGACCACGGCAGCGCTGATCATTTGCAGAATGAATTTTCTTTATAAAAAAATACTATAAATAGTGTAAGATTTTTATAAAATATGTTATTTAACACTGTATATACAATTTTTATAACATTTTATTATTTACAATTTGCAAAATTTAGTGTTGATTTTTCCAAAAGTATATTTTACCACTTTTATCAAATCGGTTTTGTAATGCTAAAATTTCTGAGTGTACAACATAGTTTTGTGTATTTTCTTTTTATTAAAACCTTATAACGGCCAGTTTCATAATAAATATAAAGGCACTTTAACTTTTAAAGTTTGATCTAAAGCGTTTCATAATTTGACTTTAAGTTAAAGTTGTCAGTTCAAAATTCTTTAAAATAAAGTCAACTGACAGTTCCTTTAACTTAAAATGAAATTAAGAAATTTTTTTTTTCACTTTTAGATCAAACTTTAAAAGTAAAGTGACTATATTTATTATGAAATCGGCCGTTAGTCTAAAATGAATAAATATAAATAAATAAATAAATATATCATCAAGGCATATTACCCATTTCTGGGTGTGCCAGTATCTACAACACATGTAGACATCGGTAATGATGACGATATATTTTACCGTGTGGGCGCTTACCAGGCGTCACCTCACGGGCACGCATAGCTGAATAAATATGATTGTATTAAATTAATATTTTTTAATTACGTATAACTTCGTATTTCTTAGGGCCGGTTTTTCAATATCTGGTTAAAATTTTAACTATAGGAGTTAAATAAACAAAATTGAAACGAAATGAAATGTCAAATGACAAATCTATCATTGCTGTCAACAAAACGATGCAATAATGTTTACTTAACTAGAAGTTAAACTTTTAACCAGAGATTGAAAACCCGGCCCTTAGTGTACTAACAGGGTAAATGATATAAATATGATTTTTCACTCAAATTTATTATTTAAATATTAAAATATGTCTGTCCTAATTCATATTTTGTATTTTGATTAGTTGCACATATTTTATATAATATAAAATAATCGTACAATCGAAAACTCGATTTCTACTGTCGTCTCGAGTAAACCTCGAGGGCATTACTCTTATCTCGTTTCGAAGACGAGAATAAGGTTAATCTCGTATCGAAAATTCGAGAATTTCAAGACGACATCTCGAAAATTCGAAATCAGAACGTAGATTAGACCAGAGAATCTAATTTTAAAAACTGCCTGTAGTAGCAAATTGTATTTGTTTACAAATTGACACTTTCTAATTTTATTGTTATTTTTTCTCGTTTACGATACGGTATGTTGATACATACTTTCCACATTTGTAATAAAAAATCTTTTATGTGAATGTCTAAAATGATTCATGTTATTCAGGAAACAATGTTTTTTATCAAATTCATTTATCTGTTATGATTTATACTGTGTGGGGTAGATGCGCGATATTTGAGTTTTACGATGTATATTGAAGTGTCGAATTGTAAAACGAATGTGGGCGCCTTCTGAACATACATATATTTCTGTAAATTGAAGGTGAGTGCATGTATGTGGCAGAATTTTATTACCAGCAGACGATCTGTTATCTTTAACGTACGAGGGTGTGAAGTCATTTATACAAGCTCATGCAAAGTATATTTAAAATACGCCTCTGTCAAACCATAATAAATTATATAAATACATCATGAGTCATTTTACAACATAGGAGTGTCAGCAGATACTAATTTTTATGATAATTTACAATTTATTACAAGGAAAAGTCATTTTCACCTTTCTTTTTTTAATATGCTTTCTATTTTAATTAGCTTCAAATTATTACAAAAGTAATACTTTAAAAACAATATAAAAAAAATCTGATGTGGCCAACACAAAACCTCCCGCTATTTAATTTTTATTAATTTAAATACATACCTACCTACGTTTTTACGAACGCTGCAAACTGTTCCATTGCAGAAAACTATTGCTTTATTTACTATTTTCTTTTTAAAACATCACTATTATTAATTTGAAGTGATAAGTTTTCTGACAGTGACATTTACTGTCAGTTACATTCATTTGAAAAATGAACTGTGTAACAAATGAATAGTTTTTATCTTAGGCTTCGCGACTAATAAAAAAATTATTTTTAAATTTATCTGTAAAATATATAGAAAAAGTATTAATGTATTCCTGTAGAAAATTCAATAATCTTTAATTTTCATAAGATATAAAATTCGAAAAAATGGCATTTAACGGTATTTTTTGAAGAAAAACCATTATGAGCTTCAAGTAAAGTACCATTTCCGTTTAACCGATTTACACCAAAATCTAATGGCTTCTATTCCTATTAGAATAGGGTAAAAATACAAGATTTCAGAATTTTCTGAATGATAGTATTTGAATTAGAGTAGAAACAAAATTCGTACACATACACACATACACACATACACACACACACACACACACACACACACACACATACACATACACACATACAGACATCATCGTAAAAATGTTAAAAATGTATTCTAGGGACCTTAAAACGTGGTCATTTACTAAAATCTCGATATTAGATTTTTAGCACGATCCCTATACCTCCCTTACCAAGGGTAGCGGGAGGTAATTATGATTTTCCAAAACAAAAATATTGCAAATAACTGTAAAAAATCTGATAAGGGCTGCACGTTACCTTCTGTCAATTCTGTGTATTTTGTACAAATCCCATACTAAAATAATAACACGAACATATGCTATTTTCTACAAATTTCTTACTAAAAGTTCCTTGGAAAAGATTCTATAAATCCAATGAAATTATAACTCGAACGTATACGTAAATTGCACTTGACACTGATACCTGTCAATTAGAATTATTTCATTATGTTAGCTGTTTCCATGATTATAGCAAAGCTGGCTGATTTGCGAAAGTTAATATCTTTATAATTCTTTAACTATGTGTCAAGTGAATATGAAGGAAAATGTATAATCAAACCGTATAGATAATAAGATAATCTTTTATTTTCTTAATCACGTAAAATGTCAAAAAATAATATTTAACTACTTTTTTTCCAAGGTGAACTATTAAGAACTTCAAATAAGGGAACTTTTAGTTGACAAATTATAACCAAAATCTAATCAGCTCTTCATATGGATGTAAAGAAGAGGAATACGATAGAATTGTTATGTTTAGAATTATTGTAGTATTGGAGTTATCGTCGGAGAAATTATTGGCACACACACAGATACACTCATACAGACATCATCATAAAACTAGTAAAATCGTATTCTAGGAATCTTATTTGTGCTATATGTTAAGTAAATGTATTTATTATAATTTTATATTGATATTTTTTATTCTCACTATGCTTGCTATCTTCATTAACAGCCCGATTCACAAAAAAGTTTAAGCTAATCCTTATTTTTGGATGAGCGAATTCTATTCTAGTATTAACAGTTTTTATCTTAAAATATAGTCTACTCTATTCCTAGCATCTAACATTATATATATATATATATATATATATATATACAGGGTGTAAATTTTAAAACGGGTCATAGGGCTATAACATAGAAAAACAGTTTTTTAGTCGCCAAAAGTTTCTATATTAATTTATTGAAAAAATAATTGGTGCCTATTATAAAGAAAAAAATTACGAATTTTTTAATACTAAACACATTACATTTCTGTTTCATATAAAGCCAGAAAATAAATTTAAAAATTTGTACAATTAAGAAAAAATATCATTAGCCATGAAACTAACAGTAACAAAACATAGTCAATTTTCACTGACATGACAGGGGATAATTAAAGATTAGAGTTATTAATTTATGAACTAATATAAAATAACACAAAATAAAGAAAACGCTAGTATATTTATTTAAGAAAGAATTATTATTTATTGTAATAGGTATTAACACATTATAGGTGATCTACATGCAACAATTAAAACCATTTACTAATTAGTAATTTTTCTTCGTGGGACAAATTATCCATGATTTCTTCTAAATAAAACGAAAATAATAATAATTTACAAAAAAACGTTTATTAATGAGCGTCTTAAGTCAACAATTGTTTTGTTTCTGTCAGGTTCACGGCTAATGATATTTTTTCTTAATTTTACAAATTTTTTAAATTTATTTTCTGGCTTTATATGAAATAGAAATGTAATGTGTTTGGTACCATAAAATTCGTAATTTTTTTCATTGTAATATGCACCAATTATTTTTTCAATAAATTAATATAGAAACTTTTGGCGTCTAAAAAACTGTTTTTCTATGATATAGCCCTATGACCCGTTTTAAAATTTACATCCTGTATATATATATATATATATATATATATATATATATATATATATATATATATATATTAAAAAAGAAGATTAAATTTTAAATACCGGAATAGAATAAAATTCTCTAATCCAAAAATGAGGACTAGCTTAAACTTTTTTGTGAATCGGGCTGTAAATGAATAGTAGAACATGAACTACATTCGCTTACTATCTGATAATTTTCATCGAAATTTGAATCGTTATCTCTTTCTGCATCATCTTCATACCACCGCAAAATTGTATCCTTCATTAGATTATTGTATATAGGCATACCTTAAACCGAAACGTCCTACAATAAAATTTAGAACTTACGTGGAACATTTATTTTCATTTCTCCTTATAAAAAATGAGTTTTAAGTCAAACATTAACGATGCGATGAAAGAAATATACGTTCTGTTTGATTCATTTCTGAAACAACACATTTTTTCAAGTGTACATACTTTTGTTCTCCGCTAATGATATCCTTTCAGCAGGACATCTGTGTCCCAAGTATCATTCTGTATGGCTTGCAGTAATAAGCAGAGTGCAAACACAAATGTTTTATCCTGGCCTAGCTATGTACACACTAATACATACATATATAGGACCAAATTAGCTGGTATGCATGTAGAGCATGCACTTGTAGTTGCATATATGTGCAAGCGCACTTAGGTAATTCAGTGAAATGCATCAAACATGAAAATAAATAGAAACGTTTGAGTTTTCTTCGTGCTGGTAGTTGGCGGTAGCAGCGATATCTCATTACATATGCCTTTTGTGCTCGGCGTTTCCTCCCTCAAAACTCGCTGCATTTGTAAACCTGCATATATGAATATTTTCATGTCAAATACCCATTTAATTTTAGTTACATTGATGGAAATTTTTAACGATTTCAAATCATTTTACTTGGAAATTATGGAAGCTCTCCAGTTTTAATGTAAATATGGAATAACGGTAGCATGTATTCAATTATGAATTTAAAAGGTTGTTGCCAAAAAAATATACGAAGTTCAACCGAGTACAGTCAGCGTATAAATACAACCGTATGAATAAAATTCATTTACTTTTTAGTTGTCACTAACATGTATTTACCACACGGTAAATAAAAACTTTGCTGTGATTACTAAAAATAAGTTCCAGTAGCAAATTTTTTTTGTCAATATAGGACCAGCAAATATATTTGTTACGATTACCAAGGTAAATTTGCTGGTAAAAAAATTGTTGTGGCAACAAATACAGTTTTGTTATACATATATAACAAAAGATATTTGTTATGCGAACAAATAAAATAAGTTACCATTAAGATGTATAAATTTGTAATGCGAACAAATAAGTTAAGTTACCATTAAGAAATATAAATTTGTTATTCGAACAAATAAAATAAGTTACCATTAATAACTATAAATTTGTTTTATAAACTAATTAATTTTGATTGATATATAGAATGAGGTAGTAAGGTATAAATTAAATACATGCCTATTATATTATTTTTATTTATTTATAATTATAATCTATATACATGTAACAAATATTATATAAAAAAATAAGATATGAAACAATAGTCACTTAAATTATATAGATTTATCAGTAATCTATACAAACCTTCAAATTTCTCAATAAGACACTCTAATTGCCATTGCTTTAAAATATCTTTTACAAAATCATCCATTTTTATTGACGGGCACAAGAAACAAGCACTTTTAAAACACAATTTTCGACAGGCTAAACTTCACTGCGCAAGCAAATGCGACACGACGTAGTATACTACACGAACAGTGAATTATGCTGTATACTAGGGAATACCCTGTCTACACAAAAGTTTTACTTACCTGTACAAAGTATATGGCGGGAAAAGAAATAATTTGTAATCTTTACAAAATATAATGTCGCAGGAAAAAAAAAAATTTGTCCCAGTAACAGATGAAATATTTTTAATTGTTACAAAATGAATTTGTAATCGGAACAACGTAACAAAATGACTGCTTAGTATTACTAATAATAATTGCTGCCATGACTAATATTTTGCAGCAAATAATACTTTTTATATACAACAAAAATTGTTTAGTTTTGGAATTAAAATACAAAGTTCTTCGCATACACGGCAAAAACTTATTGTTGAAATAACAAAAAAAAATGCAGCTAACGAATTTTTTTCCGGAATATCAATGTAATTTTTTACCGTGCACAGTATTTATTTATAAACTTAACCATGGGATTGAAATTATACTTTAATGAAACATGTGCCTTACTTTCAATAGGTGACTTCTGGTTAATGTCACCCATTTGTAAAGGTAGATTAGTACAACCAGTAATGGGTAATACACCAAGATATAATTATTTTTAAAAACATTCTAACAGAACTAAAGTTTATTTATGTAGGGTGTCTCTTAAATAGGAGGACATGGCTTAACTATAGATTCCTGAGTCTAAAATAAGACGATTTAAATAAACTTGCTTCTACCGGAAAGTGTACCATTTAGCCAGAATTCTGCTTCAAAGTTCTTCGAAAAAAAAAAAATTATTTTGCTTGTTCTATTCTTCTGTGCTGCTAGTTATTCGGCCGGAACTACTTATACAGTTTTACGACAATAAACAGTTTCTGTCGTATACCTAATCTATGATAAAATTATACAATTATGCTATTCTATGGTTTTCCTGGCTGAATGCGGTTGATTTAGAAGTAAGCATTGAAGGCCAGTGACCAGTGACCATTCTGGTCAGACGATAACTAGTCCAGTTATTGTGTGATAGCGATTACGCCTTGCTCTGTTTGTTGTTAGTTTATGGCAATCCTGATTGGATCGAATTGTTGGTATTGTATTGTAATGAGCATTGTGATTTTCTGATTTCACATTTTTATTCATTGGTACACGGCTTGTTGAATTTGAATTAAGCATTTTTAATGTTTACTCACTTTCATTCGGATTATTTTCAACACATGATGTGATAAATATTTATTTGTATACGAGTAAGTTTAATAACCTGTTGATATACAGAGGGGAAATGTTTACCAATCAAATAATACTTCTTGTTTATCAATTTTAATTTAATTAGCTAATATTTTTACTTTCCGTCAAAAGGAAAGTATTGTCTTTGGTCAAAAAATTCGGTGGTGAGTTTTTAATTAATAAGCACGTTTTAAGATCCCTAGAATACGATTTTACTAATTTTACATTGATGTCTGTATGTGTGTGCGTGTGTCTGTGTGTGTGTCTGTGTGTGTGTGTGTGACAAATTTTTCTCCGACGATAACTCCAAAACTACAATTCTAAAAATTATGATTCTTTCGTATTCCTCTTCTTTACAACCATATGAAGAGCTGTTTAGATTTTGGTCAACCAGAAGTACCCTTATTTGAAGTTCTTAACAGTTTTTCTTATTGTCTGTACAGTTTGATTACACATTTTCCTTCATATTTAATAGGTATAGAGTTAGAGAGAAATTAAGATAGATTAACTTTTAAAAATTTGTCAGCTTTGCTAAAATTATGGAAATAACAGATATATTAAAAAAATTCTAATTGACAGATGTCAGTGTCAAGTGCAAAACCAAAGTGGAAAGTATAGAATCAGAAAGTGGCATAAGTGATAAAGTGTTCCTCGTAAGTGACATGCACTTCGCCTCAAAATTAGAATTTTCAATTCCAGGAGAACTAGGAAGGCCAAAGAGAAAATGGAAGGACTGTGCCGTAGACTTGAGAGAGGAATAACTATGTGAAGAAGATGCGTTGGACAAGAATGAGTGGAAGGGAAGAGTAAGAAACAACGGCCCCTAATAAAATAGAGAAAAACTGAAGAAGGATGAATTATCAAGTACAATTTACGTTCGAATAATAATTTTATTGGATGTATAGAATCTTTTCAAAGGAACTACCGGTATCGAATTTTTAAAAAATACTTTGTTCTTGTTACAATTTTACAGGATTTATAGAATTTTTTCAAGGAACATTTGATATGGGATTTGTACAAAATACATCGAATTGACGGAAGGTTTTGTGCTGGCCACAACAGAGTTTTACCTCTCGCTAAGAGAGGTATTGGATTCATGCTAAAATTCGCATATCCAGATTTTATTGAATAAGCACGATTTAAGGTCGCTAGAATCCGATTATAACATTTTTAAAATAATGCCTGTGTGTGTGTATGTGTGTATGAGTGTATGTGTGTGTATGTGTGTGTGTGTATGCATGGATGTTGGAGGAACGATTCCTCAAAAACTATAAGACTTAAAAAATATTTAACTGCAGTTTCTTCAATCTGACATTCTTGGGAGCTGAAAAGGTTTTGGTAACAATTGAATAACAGGAAGTAGTAGTTTCTTTAAAAAAATCTTCTTAATATAATTTTTTGGGAGTTTTTTTTTTATTAAATATTGAAGAACATAAAATTCTCCATCTAATACACTTAAAATTTTTCTTATATCTTGTATAGATTTAGAGATAAAGAAACTATAATTTATAGAGTAAACTAATCGCAGAGGCCAAGGCACTAAGGAAAGCAGTTGACAAATTATATTTAACTTTTCTTATTGTTTTATTAATTAAATATTTGAAATTATAGGTAAAATTATGGTAAAATGCATATATCTATCAGAAATACCGCCAATCTGGTTAATGAATTGGAAGAATTTCTGACATTTAGAAAATTCCTCATACATTGAAAAATAGATATAATTAGAATTATATGTGTGCAGAAGACATGTTAAATACAATAAATAAACAATATTTGGGTAAAGTTCTGTAATTTTTTGTTATAAAACGACGGTTCGAAAGCGAAGTGCAATACAATAGTTATATAGCCTAATATGGAAATGGCGAGAGGTCTTGTGCTGGCCACAACAGATTTTTTGTACAAAAATTAATGACATAATAGCATCAACTACATACGGTTGGCGAAAAAATATATTAAAACAGAGTGAAACAAAAAACTACATACGGTTGGCGAAAAAATATATTAAAACAGAGTGAAACAAAAAAAATGATCGTCGAGATGAGAAGAAAGTGAAAAATATGTCTCATCTCACGTTACAAATTTTTCACCGTTTCAAGAATCAGTATCCTGAACACCCAAAAAACCTCAGAATTATTAAAACTCCCATATAACTTTCTGAATTTCATCCTGCAATTAACTTTCGTTTCCCATCCCATACCGTTGGTCTCCAAGTCGTAGTCGCAACCGACATCGACTCCCGCTTATCTGCGTCACGAGAAAGGCCTAATTAATTATGGATGGGACCGGCAGAGCCACAGGCCACTACACAAGATGTATGTAAAACAGTTGCGCGGCCAGACCGCCGAGACAGATCAAAGATACCGGGTAACGGGTAGCTACATAGCGGCCACTCACTGAATCTCAATGTGAGAGTCGGAAAGGAGAATTTGGTATGTTGGTTGCAAGAGAAAAGGTTGGAAAATATTGGCAAAATGGTAAATCTATCAAGGGTAAAGGCTGGAGAAGATGGATTCATGGTCAATCAATATGCATCCATTCCAGATATAATGTATTAGGATTTCAAATGTTTTTATTGCAGTTACAGTGCCGATATAATGAATTATGATTTCAAATGTTCTAATTGCAGTTACAGTGATAAATGTATTTTTTCATCTGATAGTAGAGGTACAAGATTTAAAAATCTGTTGTGGCCAACACAAAACCTCCCGCTATTTAATTTTTATTAATTTAAATACATACCTACGTATTTAGTAATGCTGCAAACTATATTATGTTTTATTGTATATAACTATTGTTTTATTTACGATTTTCTTTATTATTTAATATGTCACTATTATTAATTTGAAGTGATTAATTTTTTGACAATGACGTTTGCCTGTCAGTTACATTCATTTGAAAAATAAATTGTGTAACAAATGAATTTTGTTTATCTTAGACTTTGGGATTAAAAAAAGAAAAATGATTTTCAAATTTATCTGTAAAATATATAGAAAAAGTATTAAGGTATACCTGTACAAAATTCAATAATCTATAATTTTCCAATGACATGCGAAAAAATGGCATTTAATGGTATTTTTTGAAGAAAAACCAATATGAGCTTCAAGTAAAGTGCCATTTCCGTTTATCCGATTTACACTAAAATCTAATGGCTTCTTTTCGTATTAGAATAGGGTTGAAATACAAGGTTTCAAAATTTTCTGAATGATAGTATTTGAGTTAGAGCGAAGACAAAATTCATACATATACACACACACATACACACATACATACACACATACAGACATCATCGAGAAAATGTTAAAATTGGATTCTAGGGACCTTAAAACGTGGTCAATTACTAAAATCTTGATATATGTTTTTTAGCACGATCCCTATATCTCCCTTACCAAGGGTAGCGGGAGGTAAAAAAGGGAGCAACGTACAGCATAATTTTATAAAGTAGGTGGGACAATTTTCTGGACTGGCAATCCGACCAGAATAAAGTCAAAGACCCGTATTACGAGTGTCCGATGTCACATTTTGACAATTTGGTATTTAAGTTTTCTTGGCGTAAATACAACTCCGAATGGCGCACTAATCGCCTTCATTGGTTTGTTTGGCAAAACATTTGAACATAAAAAATGTTTTATACAACTCAATTTAATTTGATGCTTCAGATTAAATGTTAATATTATATTTTATAAAGTAGAAGCTAAGAGGCTACTCTTTGATAATAAATTTGACATTTTGTACAAATTATAACAACAAACATGATTTGTTTAATTAGTGCGCGTCAACCCCAAGGCATAGTGTGGTCCTGCAAAACCCTAAAACCTAATTCCTAAAATCCTAAATAATGACTTTTTTAGTAGATATAAATTTAGGATTTATATTAGGGTGATAAAAGTGCAACATCGGACACAGCCATAAAGTACGAAAAGCGGATCATATAGACATTTTGAGAAATCAGTTTATTTTTGGCCTATTAATTTTAGACAGTAATTCTTGAAATAAGTGTTGATGTAGAGAATTAAAATCTGCATCTAATTAATAATAATAATAATAATAATAATAATAATAATAATAATAATAATAATAATAATAATATAATAATAATAATAATAATAATAATAATAATAATAATAATAATAATAATAATAATAATAATGATAATAATAATAAATATTTATTTATATTGATTAAAATATATATAAAACCATTTACATTTCAACCAGTTGAAAAAAAGAAAAAATAAGAACATTGAGATAAATCTATATTCCTTACGTTAAATACATTAGTAATATTTAAACATATGGGGTGGTAGTATTAACAAGTGATTAAGGATTATTTTTAATTCCTCCTACTCTTATAAATGTTCGAGATTCTTCAAATTTATTAATAATATTGGCTGTAATTCTGTTGCGTATATGTAATATATGTATCTATAATTTTAAATATTTAATTAATAATAAAATAAATCTTAAACAAACTTCTCAGAAAAAGCCTTCAGTAATGTAACGGAATTTTGACACTGACATTTTTCTGTCAATTACAATTATTTTAATTTTTCAACTGATTTCCATGGAGTTATTTGGGCTATGAGATTCATTACAACGGATTATTTTATATATTTATAATTCTCTATCTCTAAATCTGTAGAAGATATAATAAAAATGTTCAATGTATTGGATAGACAATTTTATATTCTTTAATATTTGTAATAGCATAAATTTCCAAAAAATAATATTTAGAATTTTTTTAAGAAACTACTACTTCCGGTTGTCCAATTGTTACCAAAACCTTTTCGGCTCTTCCCATTATTATTATATTAAGGAATACGTAGTTAAATTGGTATTTCATTTGATAGAATTTGAGAAACCGTCCCTCCTACTTCCGGACACACACACACACACACACACACACACACACACACACACACACACACGCAAATGCACAGAGAGAGAGAGAGAAAGAGAGAGATCATTATGAAAATGTTAAAATCGGATTAACACGTGTTTATTCACTAAAATCTGGATGTGCGATTTTTAGCTTTGATCCAATACTTCTCTTAGCAAAGGTTGACGTTCGGTCCCATATTTTGCATAATTTTGTTTATTTAACCAAACTTTAATCTCTTCAAATAAAAAAGTTACCAATATTGAGCGAACTTATTGAAATACTTGCATATGTGGCCAACCTGTTCCTGATATTTTTGAAGATATCTTGATTAACATGAACGATATAACAAATCTTTTGTACATTCGACAATCAATTTTTCAGAAAGATTTAATAATTAAAGCCACATATTTCTTAGAAAGAAAATCTTACTAAATGTTATTAGCTTCGAGCTCACACAAAACCAGTCTTTCAAAATCATTTTTAAAGCAGTTTAAGAAAAAAGACATGGAAAACATATTATTATAATCAAATCAATTGAATATAAAAGCTTGTAACAAAAATGGAAAAGTCCATATAAGTAGCACTCACTAAAAAATCTAAATCATTGAATCTTGTTTAACCTCACGCAATCTAAAATAATCACCTGAGTTATTTAAAAACTATTATTAAGTCAAGCATTCCAACACCTATCAACTGTTAGCAGTGACGTCGCTTCTTCTAAAATAGTCCACGTGTGGACCTAACCTCTCTTCGTGCCGGCGATCATCACTTGTTATCAGCAGCCAATCGCTGTCCTGCGCGCGATTATCCGCCGTTTATCCGTTACCAAATGAGTTTGTGATGCACGAGAAGAGCTAACAACGAGAACGTGAAACTCTGATCGAAGGCAGCTCTGCTTGCTTGATCACGAACTCACGATGGCTGCGCATGTGTTGCGCAAATAGAATAAACGGGAGTCTGGCTGCGCAGTTACGCGGGAGTTGGTGAGTCACGATGCAAAAGGTTTTTTTTTTTGTACGATTTCTATGAAAAATATATATTTACGCTCTCATTTGTCATGGGAAAGTTCCAGATAATCGATCATTAAAGTTCCCTCAGTATCACAAAATACAGTAGCCATTATCTAATTAGATCCTAAATCCATACATTGAAATTTCGACTCGGGATTGAAGTGGTGAACCCATGTTTCACCAATTGTAATAAAACGAGCCGAAAACTGTTGGATTTTGATTAAACAACGCCAAAATGGCTTCTCAGCAATTGTTTCTGTTATGAAAACAATATTTCAACACTAGTTTAGGAAGAAGAAATACTGTACAATCCTTGCAAATCCCGTATCACACTAGCGGGTTTTGAAGCGGTTGGCGGCTGCGGGTATAGGTGCAGGTGGCGGTTTTTGCATTTATACTGTGCGGTGCGATTGCCGCTCCCGTCCAGCTACTCGTTAAAAAGAAATCGGTAAGTTAAGACTTTTGCAAAGACAGAGTAAATGAAAATTAGCAGTGTCCCATAATATAGCAGGGTTGGCACAAAAACCCGCGACCCAGTTATACCCATGGGTAAAACCCAGAAAAAACCCATTTACTAAAAGTTACAAAAACCCAAGCAAAACCCCAGCCTAATATATCCGATATAGATATCAAACCTAGAGATTTGAGAATATAAAAATTAATTGAAATCAACATAAATATTATAAGTATATAATACCGATGTATTCGTATTAGGAAAATTGGATTCTTCTGTGTCAGTATCGGTATCGGATATAACACTATGTGGCATTTTAACCAGGTTTTTGTTATATTTTTTTATATAATAAACAGTTGCTTAAACGATTTCGAATTCTTTCAATTTTAGAACTAATTTTTAATTTGCAATGTTTACAGTGAGTGACTCCTTCAATATAATAAAGTTGTTTTCATTCAGTTCCTTGCTTCCTGCCACTTCCTGTTTTCTCCTGTTGAGCATTCGCAATTACCCTTATATTCGGAAAAACTCATTTTTATTTAACGCGTACACTACTACTACTAAGTCGAAATTTCATTCACTATGCGTAAAAACTTTGTTCGGTTTCTTTCGTTCCTGTTCGTAAAACATCATTTTAATTTTCATAAAACCCACTGACCCGCGCAAAAACCCATCAAAAACCCAGTGGGTCGGGTTTTTCGAAACATCGCTGGGTTTTTGCCAACCCTGTAATATAGGCAGCCTCTTTGTTATATCTAGGACTAAAAATTCCTTTTCTGATGAAAACAGATTCTTGTCTTTTTTGTAAGTAGTCATCCTCGCTTTAAGTCAACAAATCTAAAATGACAGGAAGGTGCTACACCGGCACAGACGAAAACTATAGCACATGTCAAATCATGACAGTATCGGGTTTTGTGATTGGCTATTGGCTGGTAAAAAATAGCCTACCGGTTATTCCTTCAACCGCAACCGCTAGCCGCCGCGCTCCTATTAGCCGAGGAGTCACCTGCATCCACATTCGCACCCACCAACCGTTTCAAAACTCGCCAGTGTGATAAGGGCTTAAGAGAAAAGCGTTGAAGTATATGCTACTCTTGCGCTTAGCTCTGTTAATACCTTTACAAAAATGTTTCTTTTCGAAGTGGCAGTTTGAAATAGAGGTGATATTATTGCTAAATATTGTATATTTGCTTTTTTAAAATGATCACCCTTATATTTGTAATAGTTGTTTTCCATAAATTATTCCTAGTGTATGAAAAAAGAAGAATCTAAACTGCTTGTACTATGAAGAGGAATGCAAAGAATCATTAAATTTCGAACTGCTCAAAGATAAAAATAAACATATAAATCATTTTCTACACGTAATATTTAAGTAGCTGGAGCACTATAATTTTCGTCGACTATTAATAGAAAAAATATTGTAGGTACTAGTGTTCTTAACGTGTCTACAGGCGGTACTAAATTACCCAAATACTAAACATGCAGACACAAACACATGAGAAATTAACACCAGGCAATTTTATCGCTCATCTTATTGCCCGAGAGGATAATTAGTAACTGATTATTATAAATGAAAATGAATCATTGTAATTGTTACTGACGGAATAACCAGGAATTGCCCAAAGCACTTTTCATTTTATTTTTATTTGGGTAAACTTTGTTGCGATGTGTACACAAAAAAGCAAATTTGGAAATGTTTATTTTCCTTTCGTAAATACAACTCGCTTGTGTTACGGACTTTAACCCTTTTATTTGTTTAAATTATTCCCAAAAATTGTATAAATTTCCAAGAAACCAAGGAACATTTCAATATAAAATGAATTAGTGATGTGACACAGTATAGATTCTCAGTATTGGAAGGATATTTTATTAAGAAAATATTAATAATAATATAATAAACAAATAGGAAAATCACGTATATTTATACATATGAACATATTTAAAATAAAATTCTGAAGAGCAGTAACTTTCAAAAACTAGGGGACAATGAAACAAGTGATCAAGGGTGATTAGCTAGAAAAATGCTTCAAATAAAAGTTGTGTATAATTATTTTTTTATAACTGCTATTTGAAGTATTTTTCTCTAAAATAATCCATAAATGATTGACAGCGCTAAAACACTTCTAGTCACCTCCTAGCTAATCACCCTTGATCACTTGTTTCATACTATCACCCCTAGTTTTTGAAAGTTACTGCTCTTCAGAATTTTATTTTAAATATGTTCATATGTATAAATATACGTGATTTTCCTATTTGTTTATTATATTATTATTAATATTTTCTTAATAAATTATCCTTCCAATACTGAGAATCTATACTGTGTCACATCACTAATTCATTTTATATTGAAATGTTCCTTGGTTTCTTGGAAATTTATACAATTTTGGGGAATAATTTAAACAAATAAAAGGGTTAAAGTCCGATAACACAAAAAAATAATAAAAATATATTTGTGTGTGTACCAGAAATGTGTACTTATGTAGCCTAATATGGAAATGGCGAGAAGTGTTGTGCTGGCCACAATAGAGAGAATTTAATTATTAATTCATTAATTCAACGATATAATCGTTCCATACTGTAGCATAAGGATTTGTTTGGGAAAATGCAAGTTAAATTTTATATTAATTTTATTGTATGTGTATAAAGAGTACCAAGAATGGGAAAAAATGAATTCATGTTACTTTATCTTACAATTAAAAATGCCATGAAACTTATTTAAAATACACTTGTTGATGAAATGAAATAACAGTTTCTGTCACCATTAGCATCTCGGATTTCAAACACATCTTCTCTTTACATTTCAACACACCCATCTCATCTTAACCTACATATTTAGAACCTAATCCCGTGTTATTTCAAGTTAAACACTCTTGTTTACAATTCCAAATAGTTTTATCTCTATTCTTAAATTGTATTTACACAGTTTTCGTATAAATCTCGCTTATAAACATTCCCACACAAGCGTTTATCTTCATTCAGCATAAAGAACATTTTTCTTGGACTAAATACACGTTAATGTTTGTACCTACCCAGCTTTAGGTAGGTAGATCTACAATCATTATTATGCTATGGAATTCGAGCACTCGTACATTACCCGCTCTTGCTACGTAGGATAGTTTGCGTTGGCGTAACTATGGTAGAACAAAAATGAGAAAGCCTGCTTTGATATTCTTTCGTGTTCTAGTCTGAACTATACTTTCCGTCAAATAAATATGGACTGGAGATTTATACACTGTTGCCAATTTCGTTGGTCATGTTGAAAATACTAAGTTATGAAGGAGCGGCAATACCGTAGGGCAAGGGACATACAAAATATTTTAATTACATCTATTCTTTATTTATCAATTCATTCTATGAACAAGTATCGTCCTACTCTTCTAAATGTTCGAGATTCTTCCAATTCATTGACGAGATTGGCGGGATTTCTGAAAGGTATATGATGAAATATATGCATAGCAAGCGCGTGTTTAGTTGACCTGTTACTGTACATACCTTGGCTTACAAAAGAATCTCGTTTCAGTTTATACCAACTTTAGATGTAGACGGAGTCTTTTCCTTGTTATAAAAATAGCATATTATAATTACTATTACATCTCGATTTGTCTAAGTACAAATTTTAGGTTTTCAAGAACAGAGTCAATTTTACGTGCGGCAACTATATCTATAATTTTAAATATTTAATTAATGATAAAATAAGAAATATTAAATGTACTTCCCAGAAAAAGCCTTCAGTAATGTTTCTGGATTTTTGACACTGACACTTATTTAATTTACAAACATTTTAATTTTTCAACTGGTTTTCATGGGCTATTTGATGGATACAATGGATTATTTTATAACTTTCTATCTCTAAATTTATAGAAGATATAATAAAAAGGTTCAATATACTAAAAAGAAAATTTTATATTCTTTAATATTTGTAATAACAAATTTCCAAAAAATAATATATAGAGGATTTTTTTTAAGAAACTACTACTTCCGGTTGTCCAATTGTTACCAACACCTTTTCAGCTCTTCCCATGAATGTCAGATTGTGAAATTCATAGTTAAACTCGTCTTATGTCTTATAGTTTTTGAGTAATCGTCCCTCCAACATCCACACATACACACATATATACATACATACACACATCCACACACACACACACACACACACACACACACACACACACACACACACACACACACACACACACACACACACATACATACATACATACACAGACACCATCGTAAAAATGTTAAAATCGTTTTATAGGGACCTTAAATCGTGCTTATTAACTAAAATCTGGATATGTGATTTTTAGCACGAACCCAATACCTATCTTAGCGAAAAAATTGAGTAACACTCCATATTTATTTGAAGCGACTATAGTAAAAATAAATTCAACAGTCTTATTTACAGTATTGAACTAAATAAGTCGGATGAAACCTTTTGGGTTTTTACCATCCGTTTCCTTTAGGTAAGGAAGGTATTGTCTTTGGCAAAAAATTTGGTGGTGAGTTTTTAATGAATAATATGTCTGTATGTAAGTGTGTGTGTGTGAGTAAGTGTGTGTTGTGTGTGTGTGTCATAAAAATGTATCCGACGGTAACTCCAACACTACAATCCTAAAAATTATAATTCTTTCGTATCCCTCTTCTTTACATCTATATGAAGAGCTGATTAGATTTTGGTTCTAACTGGTCAACCGGAAGTACCCATATTTGAAGTTTGTAACAATTTTTCTTAGAAAAAACTCAGTCTTAAAAATGGATATAAACATTGATGCCATGTATGAATTATTTTCCTTAATATATTTTGTGAGGAATTTGAATGATTAGTTCTACTGTGCTTCTGTCCGTTATCTGAATCGTGTTATGTGTAAATTAGTGTGTTACCCATTATAGGCACTAATTAATATTCCGATCTTGTAGATGTGAAAAATGACGATAATTAAAAACATTAATTACAAGTTGTTTCAACATACGAATAAACACATCAGTCTAGATCTACCTGTCGATTCTGCAGTATAAATACTACATTTGCATTCTAATTAGGATTTTACTGATACTGAAAATAATTAAACGAGAATCTAAATCAACTCATGCGTGAAATATTTTAGTTAGTGAGTTGATTTAGAGTATTTTATTAATGATGTTGTTCGTTGCATTTTGTGTGTGGTCGTAAGTGATGCATGATTGTGTAGGCTGATTTAATAGTTAATTTGTTCGATTTGAAATTAATTTATGTATTAAGTTTGTTAATGTTATTTTTATTGCCGTTAATTAGTGATATATGTTAGATAGAGTAATAAATAATTGAATCAATTTTTTCTTGGTTCTAAATTTCTTTGATTAATAGTTTTCTTCTAAATAGGTAACACACAGTACGTAAAAGTAACTAATTGATTAATTAGTTTTTGTTCATCTTCTTAATGTGATGAAAGAAAGCTAGAACTACTAAATTTATTACACTATTAACAGAGTGAACGTAATTAAATACATAAATAATCTTAAATCACTTGTAATTAACAACGGTAGATTTATTAAACATTGTTTAATTACAGTTTATTCATCTTAAATGCTTATAAAACAAAACTTCAATCTACTGGTACATCGCCACAATAATAGTAATTGTTAAATAATAATAAGAATTAAACAAATCATTTTCGTTCTATAATTTCAAATTTGCTGCCAAAGAATAACTTCTTATCTTTTATTTTATGAGATATGACATTAACATTTAATCTGAAGCATCAAATTAAATCGAATTGTACAATTCACTTTTGTTGTTCTAAAGTCATGCCATACAAACCAATAGATGTCATTAGTGTGCCATTCGGAGTTGTATTTATGTGAAGAAGTCCTAAATACTAAATGCCAAATTGCAACATCGGACACAGCCAAAGTGTACAAATCTGCTTTACATTAATACAGTCAATAACAGAAAAAAATTGGTACCTAATGTCCGATTAACTTTTGTCAATGTGTCTATACATATAACTATTTAGAATTTTGAATAAAAATGTCAAATTTAATACTTTTGTACGTTTTTTGTAAAGTGACGAAAAAGACAGAATTATTCAGGAATTTCTAATTTAAGGTTTAAATAAATTTACGTTGGATACCTTCAATTCTTTTAATACATATTTGGTAATGAGGGGACGATTACAGCAAATTCTAACTACAAACGAACTATTGATTTTATATGCTTTCTTTACAACAGCGGCAATGTGAATGCCATATATAAATTTTCTATCTAAAAAGATTACAAGATCTTTTAATTGAGACACACGATTGATTACATTGATTCCGTATTGAAATCCGAAATTGTTCCTATTTGCAGAAAAAGAAATGCAAGAGCATTTACTATGGTTAATAGATAGATCATTACTTATTAAATAATTATTTAATCTGTTGAGATCAGCTTGAAGAGTAAAACAATCCGAGATGCAAGTTATTGTACTGTACACCTTGACCGTCAACATATATATTAAATTTGGAGTATTCGAAAATGTTGTTAATATCGTTAATAAAAATTATAAATATGTGACGCATTACAACATTACGTTACTACAAAAAGATTTAGATAATGTTTACGAGTGAAGCGTACGGAATAACTTGCTATTGAATTTAGATAAATGTTGCCATGTTAAATATTCTACAAAGAGAACTAATAGCAATTATAATTATTTAATAAATAATCGAGTAATATACAAAAAACCAGACATTAAAGATTTAGGAATAAACTTCCAAGAAAATTTGAAATTTAATAAT
The DNA here is from genome assembly GCA_943142095.1 of Ophonus ardosiacus. Lineage (NCBI taxonomy): Eukaryota > Metazoa > Arthropoda > Insecta > Coleoptera > Carabidae > Ophonus > Ophonus ardosiacus. The sequence continues at coordinate 2,393,963 of OW964832.1, read as the reverse complement.
CACATAGATATAATAGTAAACAGTGCAGTAAAATCATTAGGTTATATAATAAGAAACTCGTATCTTTTCAGATCAACTCAACCACTTGTTCTTCTTTTTAATACATTAGTAAGATCTAAACTATAATATGCTAGTATGATTTGGAATCCATCTGAGCTATATCTCAAGGAAATAGTTGAAAAAGTTCAAAACAATTATTTTTAAATATCTGTACTTTAAGAAATTTAGAACTTATCCAACTTTCATGCCATATACCACACTACTAAGCATTTTAACTTCTTGAAATTAGAAACCAGACGAAACATTTCAGATATTATTTTTATTTGTAAAATAGTTCAGAATATTATTCAGTATCCTAACTTACTATCAAAATTACCTTTTTATGTTCCAATGTATATTTTTTCGAATTCAAAAGATATATTTTATATTAAAAGATATAACTTAGAAATTAGGAAAAATTCCCCTTTAATAAGTTGTTGCCTAATTTGTAATAATATTAATAACAATATTCTAGATATATATACAGATAACATACTTACATTAGTTAAGTATTTGAAAGTATTTTTCAGAGAAGTTAATTTAGTGTATAAGTTAGTTTATAATTAAACTATGTAAATAAATTATATCATCAATAAAACTCAGGCTGCTCTCAAAGTTATTACCAAAGTAACGAGTGATTCCCTTCATAGAAAGATAAGTTTCAATCGTTGAATATGCCACAGTATGGCGTTGAAACAAAGTTGAAAGAAAAACGAAAATTAATTCACACTTGTGGAATTTCTCAGTTTTTACTTAAAAACTTTAAATCTATTTCAACTTTTAAATAAAAAATCTTTTCATTGGGGTGTTATTCCGAAAATATGAGAAAAACAAAATTATAAACAGCTTTAAAATGTTTTTATATTCAAAAGTAATGGATACCAGGAAGAATAAAGTTCCCAGGATAATTTTTATTTTCCTCTTTCCTTGTTGTGACAAGCGAATTGTCTGATGTAGTACTCTGTGATAAAAAAATAACGTCGTCGATTATTACATGTCATTATAGATTTTATCCTTAGCTACTTTAAAGTTTATTCGCTGCCAGCAGTTATTGACTGAATATGGCTCATAAATTATAAATTAGCCGGTTGCTTGCAGTAAACAAGTGCAGGACGGGTATAAAAACTTCATACTGCACCGACGCTAACTGTTGTTTTTATAGCAGAGAAAAATTTCGAATAAAAAATTTATTTCTGAATAAAAATGAGATATTTTTGTCAAGTACAGTGTTTTACTGTTAAGTGATCTTAAAATTTCATGTCTTTATTAAAAATTTTATAGCAAATTGCTTCTACTTCGTCCTTTTATTCTAGTTATATCACAGCGCATGTTCATTTTATAGTTTTTCGCTATTTTATTCCTATTCATTTTGTATATGAATTTTTAAAATTGAATCTCACAGCTTTTTTATTACGTTGATGTTGTTTTATTATTATTTTAATTTAAAACTTAACAACTTGATCTAAAATCTATGTAGGTAATATTTATCTTATATTTTGATAATTTTAATCATCGAATCATCGGTAGATAATTTAATTATTTGTAATTTTATCTGGAATAGTACCTATATTACAACATAAATTACAGAAACAATCTAATCAAGAACGAGTCTGAAACTCGCATATGAGCGCGCTGTAGGGAGTATAGGAACGAACCAGTGCTAAAATAGCCTTCTGTAACGAGTGGTTTGTACTATTGTCTCTATTTAGGCTTTCTTTTACATTAAAAAAAAAAATCTGTTGACCTTCCGTCAATTCCATGTATTTTGTACAAATCCCATACCAAATGGTCTTTGGAACAGATTCTATATAATATTATGTAAAAACACATACTATTTTTTACAAATTCCATACCAAAAGTTCATTTAAAAGGATTCTATAAATCTAATAAAATTATAACATAAGTAATGTCCTTCCATCTTCTCTTTGGCCTTTCTCTGCGTGTCACTTGCGAGCAACACTATGACATACCAATTTTAGAACCTATACTTTTTTCCATATTTGGTTTTGCACTTGCAACTGACATCTGTCAATTTTTTTTGAATAATTATATCAGCTGTTTCTATGATAAATAGCGAAGCTGACTAAGTTTTGAAAATTAATTGCCTTATAATGCTTTAAATTTACATCTATTGAATATGAAGGAAAATGTATAATCAAACTGTATAGAGAAGAGTATTTTCTTTAATATATATAATAACAAAATGTCAAAAAATAATATTTAACTGCGTTTTTTTTAAGAAAAACTGTTAAAAACTTCAAATAAGGGTACTTCCGGTGGATCAATTATAACCAAAATCTAATCAACTCTTCATATGGATGTACAGAAGAGGAATACGAAAGAATTATAATTTTTAGAATTGTAGTATTTTCTTGAAGGTCTTTCTTCAGTTTTATTTATGCACTTTTATAGTTGTTTTATATTAATTTTATTACAAATGGTTTTGAAAAACAATTACATTTTACTAGTCGTAAAACCTATTTAGTGCTGAGAAATGAGTATGCTTACGTTAATAATGTCACATAATTTAACTAACGGCATAAACCAAAAGCTATTAGTTGAAATATTTCATTAAACATCTTCAAAGAGGTTAATCCTGAATATTTCCTGGTAAGACTCCGCAACAATACTAATCTGATCTGATCACAAATTCCTAAAATAGCTACAAACTACAGCTCCGATCAGATAATCCTGAACAACATAGGTTAAACTCCTTAGTACAAACTATTACCATTGGCGTAGTGTTCCAGTTATAATCATTTGAAATATGAATCGAAGAACCAAGCTAATAATTAAAGCAACTGCCCACTCGTTAGAAAAGCCGCAGTGAGCCAGCAAGTATAATTGCACTGAAACAGCAGGTAACTTCAAATTAAAACAGTAAACAATCACGATCTTCTTAAAACTGCCACTTACTCTGCAACAAATACCAAATTGATCTACGACTTCCATATAAATGCCAGAGAGAGGAGTTATCGGAGGATCTACACTGTATGTACGTTATTGTGAGCATGTTTCCCGTATCTAACAATTGTAGAAGCTAGGAAATAATCACTGGTTTGTCGTTGCTGCAGGGCAGAAATAAATAGGCACTGCCCAGTGGTATATGCACGCCTGTACAACCGGCCATATCGAGAGATATCTGCAAAGCTGCGAAGAATATTAAAATGAATTGTTTCGCTGCTACCCATTATTTCGCTAACGAGAAGAAAGAGTGATATTACCGGGCATAATTAATCGCGGAATTCTTCTGCATAAATGGTCACAGCCTTAAGACGATTCTACAGCAGGCCTCAAAATGTAAAATATGAAATTCGCGTGCAATGCTACAGCCCGTATTATTGAACTATTCATTACAAATATATATATATATATATATATATATATATATATATATATATATATATATATATATATATATATATATATATATATATATATATACAATGGTGGACAAAAGTATGGAAACTTTTATATATTTCACTTTTTACTTCTCGCTAAGAGAGGTATTGGATTCATGCTAAAATTCGCATATCCAGATTTCAGTGAATAAGCACGATTTAAGGTCCCTAGAATCCGATTATAACATTTTTAAAATGATGTCTGTGTGTGTGTGTGTGTGTGTGTGTGTGTGGATGTGTGTATGTGTGTGTGTGTGTGTGTGTGTGTATATGTATGTCTGGATGTTGTAGTCACGATGCCTCAAAAACTATAAGACTTAAAAAATATTTAACTGCAGTTTCCTCAATCTTACATTCCTGGGAAGAGCTGAAAAGGTTTTGGTAACAATTGAACAACCAGAAGTAGTAGTTTCTGAGAAAAAAATTTCTAAATATATTTTTTTGGAAAGTTTTGTTATTACATATTGAAGAACTTAAAATTCTCCATTTAAAATTTTTATTATATCTTGTATAGATTTAGAGATAAAGACACTATAATATATAGAGTAATTTAATCGCAGAGGCCAAGGCACTAAGGAAACCAGTTGACAAATTCCAATGTTTATAACATAATTTTTAAATGACACACGTCAGTGTCAAATATCAACAGTTTTAATGACATTCTGGCAGCTTTTTCTGGGAAGTATCTTTCTTATTGTTTTATTAATTAAATATTTGAAATTATAGGTTCAATTGCATATATCTATCAGAAATACCGCCAATCTGGTTAATGAATTGGAATAATCTCTGACATTTCGAAACTTCCTCATACAATGAAAAATAGATATAATTAGAATTATATGTGTGCAGAAGACATGTTAAATACAATAAAAAAACAATATTTGGATAAAGTTCTGTATTTTTTTGTTATAAAACGACGGTTTGAAAGGGAAGTGCAATAAATACTTATATAGCCTAATATGGAAATGGCGAGAGGTCTTGTGCTGGCCACAACAGATTTTTTAAAATATGTTTCTAGTTCTCGCAAATTTTAAGCGTATATTCTAAAGTCAATATACCAAAGAATATATTCACAAGAAATCTTTTGATATTGACTGTACGATTTAAGTGAAATTACATATACTCGTTTTTACGGTGGACAAAAGTATGGAAACATTTTGAATATATGATTTTAATTGTCTTACTTTCAGTTGTATTTTGTCATTTATTTAATAAGTTGATGTTAAGATGGGTGAAAATAAATATTTTTCCGACGACTTACGAGAAAGGGTAGTACACTTTCATAAAGATGGCGTGAAACAGCGCAATATTTAAAAAAATTTGAAAATCAATAAAAGTGGCCTATCAAAGATTTTGAAAAAAAATTAGCAGTATAGAAGTGTTAAAATTAATATAAAAGTCGGTGATCCAAGGAAATTAGTGCTAGAATTGACAAAAACCATTCGGCGTCTCTCCGTAAGTGATCCTACTTTATCATCAAGTGAACGTTCTGCAAAAAATCGGGAACAATTTCATATAGGTTTAAGTGATCGCACTGTGTTACGATGGCTATGGGATGTAGGGTTACTAGGAAAAATAGCCGTTTAGAAATCTGTGCTATCAAAGAAATCAGAAGGGCCAAAATTGCATTTGCTGAGGAACACCCATCGTGAACGAGTGAAAAATGGCATACTGTCCTTTAGAGCGATGAAAGCAAGTTCAAAATATTTGGTTCCGACGGGAGTGAATATGTTAAACATCCAGTGATCAAGAGGTATAATTAAAGGACATTATTTCATTTTTCACTCGTCCACAATGAATGTTTCTCAGCAAATGCAATTCTGACCCTCTTGTTTTTCTTTAATAGTAAAGGTTTCTTAACGGCTACTTTTTCGTAGTAATTCTACATCACATAGCCATCGTATCACAGTGCGATCACTTAAATCTACATGAAATTGTTCCCGAATTTTTGTAGAACGGTCACTTGATGATAAAGTAGAATCACTTACGGAGAGACGTCGAATGGTTTTTGTCAATTCTAGCTCTAGTATTCTTGGACCACCGACTTTTATATCATTTTAACACTTCTATACTGCGTTTTTTTTTTTTTCAAAATCTTTGATGGGCCACTTTTCTGATTTTTTAAAAAAATTAAATATTGCACTGTTTCACACCATTTTATGAAGGTGTTTTATATATTGTACAAATTATAGCAACAAACATGATTAGCCAACGCACACAAATCTATATATTAATGCTAATTCACACCACCATTCTTCACAGAAATATGGCACTATAAAATGTCTAATAAGAAGAGCTACAGATATATGCCATCCAGATAAATTAAAAGAAGAGATGAGTGAAATTAAAAATATTTTTATGAAGAATGGATACTCTGTGTCTTATATTGAAAAATGTATTAAAGCAAAAAGAACAACAAACAATGAAGAAGAAAGGAACGTATTATATGCATCGCTTCCTTATGTTAAAAACGTAACGGACGAGATTGGTAGAATTCTTCGTAAGAAGAACATGAAGATTTCATTTTCACCATAAGTTAAACTTCGACATATGTTGAAACAAGTGAAAGACGTCATCCCTCTTCAATCATCATTTACAGAATTCCATGTGTCTGCGGGAGAGTTTACATCGGCCAGACTGGTAGAACTGTTTCTACAAGATTGAGCGAACATCATCGATCGATCAGATTGAACCAGCCTGAGAAATCCTCCGTTACAGAACATGCCTTGGAAGAATTCCACCAAATTAAATTTGAAGATACTAAAATTATTGCAAGACCTTCTCGACTTAACAACAGATTAATTAGAGAAGCCATTGAGATTTATAAAACAAGAAATATCAATCTCAATCATTGTGACGGATTAGAACTTAGTCGCGCATGGCTTCCAATATTAAATAAGTTGTAATTTGTAATATGTATACAATTTTTATAATTTTCTAACATCTGTTTACAAAGAGTACGGCTGCGGTATTTCGCTACCGATTAAGCGTCTCTGAGTTATACAGATCACTTCTCTGCCAGTTTTTGGGACGGTTTTTCCTCTGGCAAAAGGAGATTTTTTCCTGAGAAGATGCATGTTCGCCGTCCATGTTTTTGCCGGGCATGCATATATTGTCTAGAAAATTGTATACATAAAAAGGTAACATTTATGAATATTTCTTGTTACCTTGGTTACTTGTTATTATTGTTTTTTAACATATTTATGTCAATGTATCCCCTGAAGAAGGCACCAGTTTATGGTGCCGAAACGTTGGGTTAAAATTAATAAATACAGAACATAAACTAAAAAAAAGGTAGTATTTTTCCAATTTATAATATGAGTTCTGAAAGATATTTTAATAATATGATTTGTTTAATTAGTGCGCGTCAACTTCAAGGCATAGTGTGCTACTGCAAAACCGTAAAATCTAATTCCTAAAATCATAAATAATGACATTATTTAGGGAATATAAATTTAGGATTTAGATATTAGGGTGACAAAAGTGCTACGTTGTATACAAGCTAAGAGCAAGGACTAAGAATAATAAAAATAATCTGAGGAATGCATTTGTAAATACATATTTCAAAAAATATACAACGAACAGTGTTTTAATCCGGATAAACAATTATGCAAATAGAAAGCCATTATTTGAGTCGTCATCCGCAAGTAGGTTAGTGTATTCCGCCTTCCATATTGTCTTTTTTCAAATGGAAATAGAATCCAGGAAACACATGACTAGCGGATCAATTATATACAGAAGCCTCGCGATTGCGAACGGAAATGCAACGTCTGCATCCAGATATAGACGTGTCGGAAACTTCCAATCCGCTGATTATTTCAAATTAAAATAACAAAGTTGCAGTGATACAGGTCATTGAATGAGTCACCGACAGCAACACTGCACCTGACTAAACATTATGCTCTTACTCGAGTATTTATCCACCATGAAATGAATTGTAAACACATACGTCGATGCTAGAGCCAACACTTGAGTGTATGACACCAGGCTTTAATGATGGTTGGGGTGCATTCGCACTATTCGCAGAAACCAGGTTATAGAAACATATCGTTCGCGAAAAGAAAATACTTCATCGCTCGTATTTGCGAAACGTAAATAATGCAAGAACTAAAAATTATAGATAAACACAAATTAACACGTACCTACTATGGTTTTTATTACTGTATGGAATTTGTAAAAAATAGTATGTGTTCGTGTTATAATTTTGTTGAATATATAGAATCTTTTCTCAGGAAAAATTCACACAGTTGTTTAAATACTCTAAAAATGCGTACACTTACGTAACATTCTCTTTACAATCAAATAATATTACTATCAAGCTCATATCTCTACCCATTTTTGAATTATTGCCCCAAAAGTCAATTTACAATTAGATAAAAACTTCAAAATTTTCAAAAATCTAATTTTTATGTATCTAGATACTTTTTAATGCACTGATTCCAAATTTTGAAACCGCAGGTCGATATCTCGTTTCGTTCTCGAGATATTTAAATTTAAAGTTTTGCTCAAAACTGGCCATTTTTGGGTAATAACCCAAAAATGGGCCGAGATATGAATTTGGCGCCAACACCACTCGATTCTATGGACAAAAATACATAAGTATACCAATTTTCATAATTTTTGTCCAACCGGTTCATTTTTTATGAATAAAAGTTTGAAATCCCCCGAATATGGCCAAAATCTGAAAAAATCCTAAGGGGTACCCCTTACGATTTTTGCGATTTTTGGCCATTTTCAGTTATTTTGCTTTAGAGGTTGTATGCGGTGTTCAAAAATTCTGAAAATTGGTGTACTTATGTAATTTTGCCCGTAGAATCGAATGGTGTTGTCGCCAACTTCATAACTTGACCCATTTTTGGGTTATTACCCAAAAATGGGCAGTTTTGAGCAAAACTTTGAATCTAAATATCTCGAGAACGAAAAGAGATATCGACCTGCGGTTTCAAAATTTGGAATCAGCACATTGAGAAGTATCTAGATACATAAAAATTAGATTTTTAAAAATTTTGAAGTTTTTATCTAAATGTGGGGTATATTGACTTTTGGGGCAATAATTAAAAAATGAGTAGAGATATAAACTTGGTAGTAATATTATTTGATTGTAAAGAGAATGTTACGTAAGTGTACGCATTTTTAGAGTATTTATATATGAATATACATAAACAAGGAACTTTCTGTATGGAATTGTATTATGTTCGTGTTACAATTTTACTGGATATATAGAATCTTTTCCAATGAATATTTGGTATGGGATTTGTACAAAATACATCAAATTAACGGAAGGTCTTGTGATGGCCACAACAGATTTTTTATTTTTCAACTTGTTTCCATGGAGTTGTTTGGGTTGAAAAATTCATTACTTACAACAGATTATTTTGTGTATTTATAATTCTCTATCTTTGCGCACCGGACAAAATAAGATTTTTTTAAGAATCTACTACTTCCGGTTCTTCAATTGTTACTTAAAGCTAATTAGGAAATAGTAGTTAAACTTATCTTAAGACTTATAGTATTTGATAAACCGTGGTTCCAACATCCACACATATATACACATACACAAACACACACACAAACATCATCATCATCATCATCATCGTAAAAATGTTAAAATCGGATTGTAGTGACCATAAAACGTGCTTATTTATTTAAATCTGGATATGCGATTTTTAGCATGAATCCAATACCTGTCTTAGCGAGAGATAAAAATTATAAAGAACATTTACTATTACATTAATTAGATATTAAATATTGAAACACAAAACTACTGCATGTTGTTACTATTAGTATAACGTTGGCATTTCCTCTTTCTGTTATAGAGGTCTATTTCCTTTTCTCGTAAGTAAAAGCCAACCACGCAGCAATTTAAATTATAGTAGTAATGGGTGTAAACCCACAAAACCCAAGAGTGTGAGATCAACAGCAATCAACAAAACGTTCCGCCCGAACCCAACAATTACCCGGCCACAAGTCCCTAAGGTGTCAATTTAGGTACCACTTTCTAGACAGGGCTATCACGCCCGTCAATCAAACCACTTCCTTCGGCTGCTGAATGCTCTACCTAATACTCCGCCCTCTACACAATGAAATAGATACCGCACGATCACGGAAAAGAAAAGAGATTTCACATCGATTTTATAATGGAAATACACTCTACAGGGTGTCTCAGGACGAGCTTACGCTATCTATATTTTAAATACTATTTAAAATAATTTAACGAAATTTGGTATCTAGGGGTTATGTAACATGCCTGTTTCAACTAAAATATTTTCAAAGCAGTAGCACTTCCGGTTTGACCGGAAATTGACCTCAACTTTCTTATTTTAAATGGAATACGCTATATTTTATTTTACCATAGAATGCAGCGGAAAATTTTACATATGAAGCAATAAAAACATTTTACTCATGATCAACTACTTCCGGCGTTATTCAACTTTTTTTGTTTTTTTTGTCTGAAATTCGGCACATTTTCAAAACTGTATATCGGGAACGAGATTGAATTTTTATAATCTGAAAAAAGCCTTTTATAAAGGAGACTTTAAGCTACATTATCCATAGAAGAATCCTCGATTATTTATAAAAATGTGACGGGTACGTTACACCAAAATTACAGTTGACAAACTTAAAAAGACAATTTTTTAAATGGAACGCCCCCTTTTTTATTACATAAATGTGTACTACGACAAAAAATAAGGGTACTTTATGTAACATGTCCTATGTTGAAAGTTGATAGAATTTCAGTAAATTACAAAAACATGTAATTTGGGTATAATTATTTTATTAATACGGATAATTAAGCCATGGAAAATACAAATAAATTCAAAATACAAAACTATGATTAATTTAATACATATTCAAACTGTTCTCCCTTCATATGTAAACACATTGCTACTCTATTCAATACTTCTTGTGTAGCATTTTTTATTATCCGAAGAGAGATGTTGTTAAATGCTGTTCGTACCCTATGTTGGCAATCTTCTTTAGTAGTTAAAGGTTTTTGAAATAAATAAATAAATAAATAAAAATAAATATATCATCACGGCATATTACCCATTTCTGGGTGTGCCATTATCTACACATATGCAGACATCGGTAATGATGACGATATATTTTACCGTGTGGGCGCGTCACCTCACGGGTACTCATAGCTGGCGTGGAGAGTGCACCACAGGCGTCACTTTTGTGCCATTTAAAATTGGAAATATTTGGCGCCGGTCGGGATCGAACCCAGTTCCCCCAGGTTCGCGATCAGACACTCAGGCACGCGGCCACGGGACCCCATAAGGTTTTTGATAGACGACGTTTTTAATATAAACCAAACACAAAAAAATCAAGTGGAGTTAAATCGGGTGAACGAGGAGCTCACCTATGTGGTCCATTATTTGCAGCTACCTATCTTCAAAAATTGTTTCCAAAAAATTATTTATTCTATGGCTATTGTAGGGTGGAGCGCCATCATGTAAACGAATGTAGCTAGTTAATTACAGCAGTAGATGCTGATGCTAGCTCGTGCTTTCTTGATTTTTACATGCCTACAAGTTTTCGAAAAATATGTCATATTATTTTCAACTTATTTTCTTTTTTTTTTCATATTACTGATTATTTTTCCGAAATTATTGTATACGTATCAATATAACGTGAAACTTAATGGCTACCATATTTTTAATAAAACGATATTGCTTTCTTTGTGTGGCAGAAGCTAAACCATCGCACCTCTTGCAGAAAATAGGCTGAAATATATTCAAAACTGATAATTCCAAAACGCTGACCCGCACCTTTACATATCTTTCCTTCCGGGCGCATATATAACAAATAAACCCTTATTTCCTGCCGTATCCCACAATATAAAACGGCACTTTCATCCTTCGCGAGGCTTTAGAAGACTTAGCAACGTAGCAGGCCTGGGATGTATGGTAATAGGCCACGTTCGCAGACTCGCATACAGGACAATGTGACGGCCAATGGCCACTACTTTACATATAATCAGCCGACCAGCGCCAACTCGGAATTAGAGCGGGAGGAGAGAATGTTTATGAGGGATATTTTTACGAAAAGAACAATGCCCGAAGATAAAAAGATACTGAGGAGAAATAGTTGGAGATGGAAAGGGGAATTTAATTAATGAAAATACCTTGGGGAGGAATCGTCATTATAACATAAAAAAAATCTGTGTAGCCAGCACAAGACCTCTCGCCATTTACATATTAGGCTATATAAGGATTGTATTGCACTTCGCTTTCGAACCGTCGTTTCATAGCAAAAATTACAGAACTTTACCCAAATATTGTTTTTTATTGTATTTAACATGTCTTCTGCACACATATAATTATAATTATATCTATTTTTCATTGTGTGAGGAAATTCCTAAATGTGAGATTCTTCCAGTTCATTAACCAGATTGGCGGTATATCTGATGGATATATGCATTTTACCTATAATTTCAAATATTTAATTAATAAAACAATAAGAAAGATTAAATATACTTCCCAGAAAATTTGTCAACTGGTTTCCTTAGTGCCTTAGTCTCTGCGATTAGATTACTCTATATATTATAGTGTCTTTATCTCTAAATCTATACAAGATATAATAAAAATTGTAAGTGTATTAGATGGAGAATTTTATGTTCTTCAATATTTAAAAACAAAAATATCCAAAAAATTATATTTTGAAGAATTTTTCTAAGAAACTACTACTTCCGGTTTTTCAATTGTGTGTGTGTGTGTGTGTGTGTGCACGGATGTTGGAGGGACGGTTTCTCAAATTCCATAAGACTAGAGAGTAAAAACCAATTTAACTATGTATTCCTTAATCTGAGATTAATGGGAAAAGCTTAAAAGGTATATAAAGCAATAGATATATGCAAAGGAACTCAATATAGTTTACTTCTCGCTAAGAGAGGTATTGGATTCATGCTAAAATTCGCATATCCAGATTTTATTGAATAAGCACGATTTAAGGTCCCTAGAATCCGATTATAACATTTTTAAAATGATGTCTGTGTGTGTGTGTATGTGTGTGTGTGTGTGTGTGTGCACGGACCATAAGACTAGAGAATAAAAACCAATTTAACTATGTATTCCTTAATCTGAGATTAATGGGAAAAGCTTAAAAGGTTTCGGTTACATTTGGAGAACCGAAAGTAGTAGTTTCTTAAAAAAAATTCTAAATATGTTTTTGGAAATTTATGTTATTACAAATATTAAAGAATATAAAATTCTCTATCCGATATAGTGAACAATTTTATTATATCTTATATAGATTTAGAGATAGAGAATTATAAATATATAAAATAATGATGATGACATATTTGTACCGTGCGGGCGCTTACCAGGCGTCACCTCACGGGCACTCATTGCTGGCGTGGAGAGTGCACCACAGGGGTAACTTTTGTGCCATTTAAAATTCGAAATATTTGGTGTCGGTCGGGATCGAACCCGGTTTCCCAGATTCGCGACCAGACACTCAGGCACGCGGCCACGGAACCCCATTAAAATATAAAAACATAAAATATATGAATAATAGATGTAATTAGAATGTTTGTGTTTACACCAGAATATTAAATACAATATGTACCTACTTACATAGCCTAATATGGAAGAGGTCTTGTGTTGGGCACAACAGATTTTTTAAATAAAAATAACTGATGTAATTTGAATAATTTTTACAATTTAATGTTATCAGCAAACGTCTGAAACGGTTAGTTAATTCATAAGATGTCTTAAGTAATGAAACCTAAAAATAAAACAAATTTAATTAAAGATATTTACCTCGTTATCTCCAATGATAAATACTGCAATCCTGTTAATGACACTTTAGCAGAAGAGGCAAAATTACACACATCTACCATTTTATCTCCCCAACAGAACTCATCTTTAGCATCATTTAATGTCCTCTTCATTACAAGTGCAATCAGCAGCTATCAGAAAATGAATGGCAGGAATTTGTCTGCGACTTGAAGGCATTAAGCGGTGTCAGAAGCAAAAGGCGATCTGGCCACCAGTTGCTCCGAAAGGAGAACTTAACAGCTCGTGCTTTATCGCAGATGAAGGGTTGAAGAGACGATAATGCTACAAGCAGATGGTTTCAATACCAATGCGGGTAGATTTCGAACAGGAAATGGACAATATGAATTTGCTTCAAATTGTAGATTGACGTTAAAAAGAATAACATTATAGTTGAAATTTTAATCATGAAATAAATTCAGTTATATGATAGTACCATAGATTAAATAATGCAAAAAAATAGTATATTTGCGAATTCCGAAAATTAATTTTTTTTTTTTTTTTAATAAATGCCCCTTAGATTATTTCATAATTTGAATATTTTTAATAAAAAATCAGTGTGAAATGATTAATAGTATTAACTTGTTTTCTTTTGTTACAGGTGAGCATTTCAAATTTTTCTGCTGACCGTTATGCGTAACAGAGTACATCAACATCAAGTATGTCTAAATAGGTAATTTTTAAAATCTTATAATACGAGTATATACAAATAAACTCTGTTCAAATCGAATCAGGGGTGGGATCACGTAAAAGTGAAAACGATATTGCGATTATCGAGAAGTGAAAACGACATTCGTTTCCTTAGCGATCACGTAAAATTAGTCACCCACTACGTTTTCAACTTCGGTTATTTTCATAAAGTGACTATGTTTTGTGAAAACGATATCGTTTACAGACTAATGTTTTTGTATTAAATAGTAGTTTTGACAGATAATTTATATGAATGTCATTAAAATTTTTAATCTAATGTCAAAAATTATTATACAAGTTAAATTATCAATTAGTTACAGGTACCATGTATCATCTAATTTTGTTCCTTTTGATATTCCAGAAGAAAAAATTATGAATTAAACAAAAATATTTCTAAATATATAATTCAAACTTCAAGAGACCTTTTAAGACTGCAAGTATACAAGATTGTTATTTTAAAGTAATCTAGTTTTTATTAAGTTTTATATTTCAAGTAAATAAAGTATGGGCCACATTTTAATAACGGCGCACAACCTTCGACGGGCTGCAGAAAATGATCAAGCTAGAATCGTTATATTTGATGCTTCGTAGAATACAATATTATTAAAATATTAATAAAATTTTCTTTCTTGGATTTATTCTTGTATCAATATTGCCCGAAAATATTTCTTTTGGGTAGTTCTTTCACTAAATTTTAATAGTAAATCAGGGAAATTTCAGTAGAAATAAGAAAATATCTAATCACCAAGATTTCAATTTTCTATCATAGATTTCAAAAGAGTAAAAATATATAGTAAATCATAAGCATTTGGTTCTTCGCAACATGCTTATTAAAATATTCATGATTTTTTTTCTTAGATTCATTCTTGTAATCAATTTTCATTTTATAATTATCGTATTTTATCACAATTATTTCATTTTCGCCTTACTAAATAAAATAATAAAATACCTTTCAAATTTAAAATATTAATTTATTTTTAAATCATTTATAATGACATTTCTTTCATTCTTTCCAAAACGTCAAATTCAACTCACTGCTCACTATATTCTTTTACCTAAGTGCATGTAAATAAGAAAAGGATATACCTATACCCAAATGTATAAAATAAAAAGAGACGTAAGAAACGACTATCGTTTTCACATGCTTTGAGAGTGTCGACTAGAATTCACATTTTTTTCAGTCTAAAACGATATCGTTTTCGGTTTTCATTATTTACGTGATCACATTTTCACTTGTCGACAGTCGCAATATCGTTTTCACAGTTACGTGATCCCACTCCTGAATTTATAACTGTTTTCACTTATTAGTTCGAAAGTTAAAGCCCGTCTGTCTATTTAGCTATTCGTGTATAACTATTTGAGATTAAATTAATAGTGATAATAAGAGATATTACCTGCTAACTTGAAAATATCTTATAAATTCGTAATTGTTACATTACTAATCATTCAATAAACGAATACTTTCGGTATATTTAGCCAAAATTCGAGTGGACTGTCATTATACTGATATATGAAGAATACTATCTTTTAATGTATCTCTAATACACAATTGAAAACCTAATAGCACATAGGGAATTTGGAATCAGCATAACAAAAAGTTATCTCCTCCCTACACTCGAATTTTTCCCTATAAATCTTTCCACTATCCCCCAATAAATACTACTCAGTGTAACAAGCTCCACCAATGTAAATTCAAATATCCCATTGCACAATCGTGGCCTTTGCGGGCGGTTATAGAACGCATACACTTCGGATGTATCGTTTCCCCGACGCTGAGCTGCTGAGCACAATAGGGTGTCGACTGTCGACTCCGCTCGGTCGTGTGGTGCTTTGCTTGCGAGAGACCATTACTTGTGTAAAAAGCCAAGTTCTTTCCAACTGGCGCATTGCTATTGGCACATTAGTGAATACCGGAGCTGTTGTTGTGACCATATACGCTCGCACGCTGATTTCTCTGCAGGAGATGAAAGCAGATGAGATTCAGAAAGATGAGGGAAATAAGACTAGCGCTATCGCTTCGCTTTTAAATTTCATATTTCATATGATGTATAGTACAAAAAGAAAATTGTTTGGAGACGAGAGTATGTTTAAGTGTAAATATTAAATACATAATATTGCAATTTTTTGTGCAATTTAAAATTCTTTCATAAATTGTTATTTTGGGTAATTATTTTTTAAAGTAACTCGTTGACAATTCAAAATAGGTAAAATAATTCGTTCTCTTATACTTTTGAATCTGACCAGCCCAGTTACATCTGTTCTGGCTCGGTTACTATATCTAGTTCTTGATTGGTCATTTTTCTTATGTTTTAATTTATTTCCTGCTTCGTTTTTAAAATATCATATATGAAACAAAACATTTTTAAAAATCTTGCAGCCTTTGCTTTAAACAGAAAACTTTAGTTACACATTTGACGTATTCAAATAAATGTGACAATATCGTTGCCTATATATATATATACAGTGGTGGACAAAAGTATGGAAACTTTTAAATATTTAACTTTTTTTAATATGTTTATAGTTCTCGCAAATTTGAATCGTATTTTCTAAAGTCAATATATAGAAGAATATATCACAAGAAATCTTTTGATATTGACTGTACGATTTAAGTGAAATAACATATACTCGTTTTTTCGGTGGACAAAAGTATGGAAACTTATTGAAAATATGATTTTACTTGTCTTACTTTCAGTTGTATTTTGTCATTTATTTAGTAAGTTGATGTTAAGATGGGTAAAAATAAATATTTTTCCGACGACTTAAGAGAAAGGGTACTACAGCTTCATAAAGATGCTGTGAAACAGCGCAATATTTTTTTTTTTTTAAATTAGTAAGTTCAAGATGTGTAACATAATGACTCCCGTCGGAACCAAATATTTTGAACTTGCTTTCATCGCTTCAAAGGACAGTATGCCATTTTTCACTGGTCCACGATGAGTATTCCTATGCAAATGCAGTTCTGGCCCTCCTGTTTTTCTTTGATAGTATAGGTTTCTTAACGGTTATTTTTCCTAGTAATCCTACATCACATAGCCATCGTATCACAGTGCGATCACTCAAATCTACATAAAATTGTTCCCGAATTTTTGCAGAACGTTCACTTGATGATAAAGTAGGATCATTTTCGGATAGACGCCAAATGGTTTTTGTCAATTCTAGCACTAGTTTTCTTGGACCACGGACTTTTAAATTAATTTTAACACTTCTATACTGCGATTTTTTTTTCCAAAATCTTTGAAATGCCACTTTTACTGTTTTTTTTTTAAATTTAATATTACGCTGTTTCACAGCATCTTTATGAAGCTGTACTACCCTTTCTTTCAAGTCGTCGGAAAAATATTTATTTTTGCCCATCTTAACATCAACTTTCTAAATAAATGATAAAATAAAACTGAAAGTAAGACAATTAAAACCATATTTTCAATAAGTTTCCATACTTTTGTCCACCGAAAAAACGAGTATATGTTATTTCACTTGAATCGTACAGTCAATATCAAAAGATTTCTTGTGAATATATTCTTCGATATATTGACTTTAGAAAATACGAATCAAATTTGCGAGAACTATAAACATATTTTAAAAAAATGAAATATTAAAAGTTTCCATACTTTTGTCCGCGACTGTATATAGTATTATGTTAGCATAAATTAAAATATATACCTATAAGTTTGTGAATAAAAATGGTACATTTCACACAATTATTAATTAAGTTTATTCCTCGGTTTATTCGTACTTAGAATCAAAATTTATATAGCGGAAGATAATGTCCTGAGATATTAGATTTTTGGTATTTTATAAAATAAGAATACTAACATTAAGAAATATCAAAAATTGTATTATTAGGTATAAGAGTATTTGTATCCCTTTGAAGAATCCTCTTTCCCGATATGGTGGTCTATCGTGATTTCTGATTTCTCTGCTGGAGATGATAGCTGTATGGATTCTGCAACAGATGCTTGCTGACTCTAAGTTATGAGGTGCAGGTAGATTGATGATGTTGTTTCAAGAGTCCAATGCTTATGGGAATGTGATTTCGTATTCTCTGTAGGAGATGAAATACTGGACCATATGCATTGCTAATAAGGATACGGAATAACAAGCACGTTTTGCTATATTGGTTTATGGATGTAGTTGAATGTGCTTGTGTAACTTTAAAATGGAAAGTCGCATAGGAATTAGAAATATATTTACCAAATTTGTTCACAATAAAACGTGTCTAACGCATTGAATAAGTTTTATTAGTTTTATCAAACCAAGTTGATATAAAATTCTTCGAAACAAGCAGACTAAATCACAACTTGACAATCTATGGCTTCGGTCGTATTGGACACGACGCGAAGCTTTGTTTCAATAGCTACAGACGACAGCTGTCATTGTATAAATAAATTAACCTAAAAAAATATGGTACTGTATCTCTCCTGTCCTAATGTGTAGTCGTGGATAAAGTATAGCATAGGACTTGTTTTATATACTCTTTAGATACTTGTTTATATTGGCTTGCTTCGCTCCTGTCAAAAAACTAATAACTAAAGAGATTTTTATAGAACTCGTTACATAATATTTTTTTCTACTCCCGTTGTTAAAATGTGTCAATATACTTGTTACCATGGAGTTAGATCTTAATCAGAATTTGACAAGTTGTGGCTTTAATCGTATATAAAACGGCATGAAGTAGCCACCAATAACAGTTAATTCATTAAATACGGGTTGAAGATAGTTGCTGAAACTGACAGCTGTCATTTTATAAAAATAAGAAATCATTTTTGTAAATTCGTTTCACTCGTGTCAAAAAAAATGGTGAACGTTTTTAAAGCTTGTTACATAATATACTATTGATATATTCCACATATATATTTTTAGGACTTCCGTGTTCTGTCTACGTAATTTTGTTTGTTATAAATGCTTACTTAAATATCAAAATATTCTACATTTATTGAAATACAAATCGCGCAGTAAAAGGGTAAACTTTAAATCGAAACATATTTTGCGATTAAATTTATATTTTGAAAGTTTCCTTGCTATAATTTTAAGATTAA
The DNA here is from genome assembly GCA_943142095.1 of Ophonus ardosiacus. Classification (NCBI taxonomy): domain Eukaryota; kingdom Metazoa; phylum Arthropoda; class Insecta; order Coleoptera; family Carabidae; genus Ophonus; species Ophonus ardosiacus. The sequence continues at coordinate 2,375,018 of OW964832.1, read as the reverse complement.
GTATATTTAGTATTGAGCGAAGAACATCTTTTCAAAAGTGTAATTAATTACAATTCGTTTTTGCTCATGTTTTATATTAACGTGGGCGACGAAGCAATAAGGAAAACAAGTAATTAAAAAATTAATGTAAGAATATTAAAAAGATATTTCACACGTTATAATCACGGTTTTTATGTCAGCTCTTTCTCGTTAAAAGAGCGGCTGATATCCATTTAATATAATATTATATGACAGTTATCATGCAAGTGCTAATTATTTAATTCTGTAGGAGATATCAAACTTATAACAAGCGTGAAATTGATCGTTTAATATGTTAATGAAGGCCAGCACGAAAAGAGAGTGTGAGAGTATATGGAATGTGTCTGTTATAATTTCATTTCTATTTGTTCTTCTTTTTCATTCTGCTCCGCCTTGTTATTATTCTATTGTGTGTCGAAAGTGAATTTAAATATAGCCGGATATTTTTAAGACGAAATGAAATTACTAGGTATGTTGCCTTCCAGCCAAAGCAGTACAGAGGTGTTTATCGTAGGTTGCTATTGGATCTAGTGACATGATATTTAATAGGTGATAACTTTTTTAGATCAAGAATAGTATTGTTTAGTTTTTTATTGTCTTACGAATTCATTTTTTTACGTCAAGGACTGTATTAATCATAGTAATCACATTTTTATTACCGTATATAATTTAAAGAACAATTACAACTATAAATCATATATTTACTTTTATAAATCCGAGTTATAAAACCAAAGAATAACTAGCATCTAATATTATGTTTTAATAATTTTATTATTATTCTTATATCCAATAAGGAAATGTAATAAAGTAGTAACAAGTAATAAGTAATATTGAAAATGGCAAATCATCTAAGACTAAATGAAATTAAACAAATTTTGTCAAGTAGATAATTAGAGAATAAATAATAATGGCAATAATAATAGTATATTATACGCCATGGTTGAGAAGATAATCACTATTGTAACCCGAGGGCGAAGCCCGAGGGATATAAGGCGCCTGGTCAATAATGATCTTCTCAACCGTGGTTTATATACTATTTTTTTTCACTACTAGCACATCAATTCTCTTTAAATTTTTTTTTATGAATAACAATTTTGACATGAATAATAACGTTACTGATTTGTTAATATTCACAAAAACAAAGTTGGCTGCATTTGTTTTTATCTGGCGTTTTGCTCATTTCGCTGGTATGATAACCTCACTTATGGGCCTTGATTTGTATTTGATTTAATTATTTAATAAAAACACTTTGTGCTGTTACAGTCAGCAGCCTTACTAGTTTATTATTATTTTTAAACAAATCTTTTGAAATGTATTTACCTACAAATACAAAAAAAAAATAGTGATTTGTTCCATCCTACATCTACAAATATTTCACATTTTCACCAAAACAGCTCAGTGGTCAGGCGAGGCGGCAGCGTAGGTCAATTTAAAATTATAGTGGCAAATTTAAATTATATACTTAACACCTTTCTTGATTTTAATGAGTTAAATAATATTTGGATTTGGAGGCTTGAGTTTGATTGAAAAGTGACAGTTTGCATTATAGACCAAGGTTAATAATAAATTATTATTGACCTAAGTTACCATGGTTACAAGCAAGTGGTAGTGAAAAACAATTTCTCATGTCATATAAAGGTAAATAATAGTGGGTTCCTAGGCTAGTAGTGAAAAAAAATTATTAAGAAACGTTAATGTACACTGTAAATGACAAAGTATAAGTAATAATTTTTATTAACAGTTTGAGTATTAACCTAATTCTTAAGAACATTGGCCTAACCTAACCTAATTCTAGTTGCAATTGTACAAAAACTCTTTTCAGTAATACAACACCAATATAACTTCAAATTTACGAATAAATTTAAAATATAATATTTCCCGGTGTAATACGCTTTGCTTACCAGTTATGCAAAATCCTGATCGTACGGGTCTCCAACCGTTCCCGGCATCGTTCGTTTGTTCCTCAGTTTGTTTAAATCAGTTCATTGTTTTTGTTTATGAGTGATGGACAATTGAACATTTACTCGTGGTTTTTAACATATTTTTAGTGGAAATAAGTGTGGCCGAAGTGACAATTATATGTTAAACTTTTGTTTAAGTGTTGTTCTAACTGTTGTGATATAAATTTTGACAGGAAAAACATTTGAGCGGCGGTATGCAGGGGTTGAAACTTTTCACAGGCGACATGAGGTAAGCTATTTTGAAGTATTTACTATGTTACTGCAATATTGTTAAATATTAGTCGCAGCAGTAAGATTATATTTACATTTTGCCTCTAGGAAGAAAATATATGTAAAATAGAAGTATATTAAGATATATGCAAGTCTGCCTGAATACATGCGTTGGGTTAGGTTATTATTATTATTGTTGTTATTAAGTTACACATTGTACAATTTTATTAGAAATTATAGTCAAATTCGGTTTCCCAGTATTTTTTTGTACCATGTTCCTTAAAATAACATACATTAAGAATTGTTTTGAATAAAATCCAGAGCCAATAAGATTTCATGTTTCTGTCACGCGTTTTTGGACATAGTACAATAAAAATAATAACAAAAAGTCTGGACATGTTACAAAACAGGTCTATTTGATTTTTTACCTTCCGTCACCTTTAGGTAAGGGAGGTATTGTCTTTGGTCAAAAAATTCGGTGGTGAGTTTTTAATGAATAAGCACTTTTTAAGGTCCCTACAATACGATTTTACTGGTTCTACGATTATGTCTGTATGTTCTATAAATTATGATTCTCTTGTATTCCTCTTCCTTACAACCCTATGAAGAGCTGATTAGATTTTGGTTACAATTGTTCAACCGGAAGTAGCCTTATTTGAAGTTCTTAATAGTTTTTCTTGATAAATCGCAGTTAAATATCATTTTCGACATTTTATGTGATTATCAATAGAAAGAATATCTTATTCTCTATACGGTTCGATTATACATTTTCCTTCATAATCAATAGATATAGAGTTATAGAGAGATTAAGAGAGATTAACTTTCGATAATCAGTCAGCTTTGCAAAAATTATGAAAACAACAGATATATTCAAAAAAATCTAATTGGCAGATGTCAGTGGCAAGTGCAAAGCCAAAGTGGAAAGTATATGATCTGAAAGTGATATAAGTGACAGAGTGTCCCTCGCCAGTGACTTGCATTTGCAGCCTCGCCTCAAGATAGGAACTTATAATGCCAGAAGTACGAGAAAGGCAAAAGAGAAGATGGAAGGACTGTATAGCAGAAAATTTGAGAGAGGAATAACTGTGTCACGAAGGTGTTTTGGACAGGAATGAGTAGAAGAGAAGAGTAACAAACACCGACTTCTAATAAAATAGGGAAAACTTGAAGCAGGAGGAAGTGTTAAGTGCAATACATAATGTACGTTCGTATTCGTATTAAAATTTTATTAGATTTTAGAATCTTTTCAAAGGAACTTTCAGTATGGATATGTAAAAAATAGTGTGTTCTTGTTACAATTATACAGGATATATAGAATCTTTTTCAAGGAACTTTTGGTATAGGATATGTACAAAATACATCGATTTGACGGAAGGTTTTGTGCTGCCCACAACAGATTTTTTTTTAAATAAAATTACTTTGTTATTTTGAACCATGTCCAATTAGGTCCTTTTATATTTCGAGTATATTTAAAAAAAATAATTTAACAAATATCATACTATCAAGGAAAATAAAACTATACAAACAAAAAAATTCGACGTGTGTATTAATTATTAATTCTTTGCAATAAAATTTCAAATGTTCGAAGCAGTTTTTCTCGAAAGTAATATTTGTGGACATGGTATTAATCCAATAGTCGGCCAACTATATTCTTATTGATAGAGAGTTCAATATTAGTGTCATATAGTTCCTTTGGATAAATGTTTACAAAAATAATGCTTTCTCTTCATTGAATTAGACGGTACTAGAACAAGAGAAATCATTTTCTCTCAATTAAAATACCTTTACACATTAACAAGCTCCATGATACTACGATAGCATTCCCTTTAAGTACAAGATATCTCGTATATCATCCAGAACAGTTTTTACATTAATGTTGTTTTAATCTGCGAAATTAAGAACAGTTTCATTTTCATTAATGCCTGGGCCGTTTACAGCGGACTGTAATTACACGTTTACCGTCTCGTTACAGCGTGGAATGAACTGAAACCTGAAAACATCTCTAAAGACTTCATTAGGACACCAGGGCAAGACTTCTGTCCCGAAAAATTATGCGACCCGAGCGAAAAATTACCCAGAACTCCGGCATTCTAATTGTCTTTTAAATATGTTTGTCTTCGTTTAAAACCGTAACAGATGCTTCATTTTTGTCGGGAAATGAACGTTTAAACGGACAGAAATTTATTGCTGAATTTTAAGCGGAAGTAATTGGGCGAATATTTTTGCGAAAATGTTTTCTCTTTAGAAAGAATTAAATGCATGTATCTTAATTAATAATTAATGATCTAGATCTAGACACTTTGATACGATAATAATGCATTCTGAATGTTGTTTATTTTTATGATATATGAGTGCCAAATAAAAGATTTAATTACAATACGTATTTCTTTTATTCAATTACCTGATGTTCGTCTACTATAGCAAATTGAAATCCGTTTCGTAATGAAAACTTTTATTTCAAACATATATTACAATTTTAATGCGTTTACAAATTGTGGTACATTTCATGTCAAACAATTTGATTGGTTGCCCGATTTTAAAAACGAGACAACTGATGAAGACATGATTCATAACCAGCCAAATTCTAAAATTTAAAAATACATATCTCGCTTATAACAATTTTTTGTCATCCTGTTTTTACAGAAAAAAAAATATGTTGTGACCAGCACAATACCTCTCGCCTTTTCCGTTTTGTTACATAAGTATCGAATTTAACATTTCTTGTACACATAAATATTTCTAATTATATCTATTCTGTGATTCATGTTGAAGATGGTTCCAATTCATTGATAGGATTGGCAGTATTGTATAATATACATACTTACCTACAATTTTAAGTAATTCAATAATAAATATTAAATGTAGGGCTTTCCAGAAACAGCTTTTTGTAGCGTCAGAAAACTGTTGATATTTGACAATGACATTTAGCTGTCAATTACAAACACTTGAATTTGACAATTGGTTTCCTTGGTGTAATCTAGACTGCGCGATTTATTACAACAGATTATTCTATATATTATATTTTCTTTATCTCTAAATCTATAGAAGATATAATAAAGTGTATTAGATGGATAATTTTATGTTATTTAATATTTGTAATAAAAATTTTCAAAAATCATATTTAGATAATCTTTTAAGAAACTACTACTTCCCGTTGTTCAATTGTTATCAGAACCTTTTCAGCTCTTACCATTAATGTTAGATTGAGGAATACGTAGTTAAACAGGTCTTAAGTATTATAGTTTTTGAGTAACCGTCCGTCCAACATCCAAACATACACACACCCAAACACACAGACACACACACACACACATCCGCAGACACACATATATACACACACATCATCGTAAATATGTTATAATCGGATTCAAGAGACCTTAAAACGTGCTTATTTACTAAAATCTGGATATGCGATTTTTAGTATGAATCCAATTTTAGCGAGAGGTAAAAATTGTGTAGAACCCTATTGTTCGTATTTAAAGTAATGAAACATATTTGCCTAAACAACTTTGCGAAATTTGGAAAAATGTTTAGGATTTACATTTGGATGATTGAATTAATTTATTTATAGCACTGAAAGTATTCTAGTTTTTAAATTAGATAATAAATAAAAATACCTCCACAAAATTACAAATATGTAGTTACATACGTGAAGTGATAATATTTCTAATTAACTTAAACACCAAAAAGTGTCGTGTTTGAAAAATTTCTTCACATGTCGTCATATATGTTCGACGAATTATTATTGATAGAGTATTTGAAGTCTCTTCTTGGTGGAAGATATTTTACAAATAATAATAGGAAAATAAAAAGAATACATGATTTTCCACAAATTATATTTACTAAAGTAACAACGTTGTTTCGCCTTTTCAGTCATCATCAGACATAGTAAATAAAATTTGCGGAAAATCAAGTATTCTTTTTATTTTTGTATTATTAGATGAATTATGTTAATATTAAGAGATATTATGGCAAATAAATATTATTATTATTATTATTATTATTATTATTATTATTATTATTATTATTATTTTAAATGTATGAGCATAAAGCATGTATACGCTATCCTTTATTTTGTGGCTAAGAATGAACCGGGTTCGATCCCGACTGACACCAAATATTTCCAATTTTAAATGGCACAAAAGTGACCCCTGTGGTGCACTCTCCACGCCAGCTATGAGTGCCCGTGAGGTGACGCCTGGTAAGCGCCCACACGGTAAAATATATCGTCATCATTACCGATGTCTACATGTGTTGTAGATACTGGCACACCCAGAAATGGGTAATATGCCGTGATGATATATTTATATTTATTTTAGAATGAATTACTTTTTTCACACTGTAATTAATTTAAAAACTGAACAATGTGTCTGTTGTCCTCTTAAAAACAGACCTCCTCGTAATTGTATAAAACCTAAATAAAAACAATCAACAGAGAGTATTAAACGCGGCTTTTTGTACGAGGTCAAGATAGGTCAAAAGACACAACACTATTCACACGCCTCCTAGATCCAATAAAAGTTTTATTTGACATATGAGGCTTTGTTTTGTACCGCGTGCCAAAGTTTTTTCATAAATCAAATTTGTTGTAAAGTGTGTCGAAGATATTAGAAACGTATTTCCGGTCCAGCGAACAGGAAACGCAGGCCGCTACCGGAACAGCGAGGAAAAATGGGATTTTGATTGTTTTTCTTCTTTGTTGATTTTTTTCTGTACGGATATTAAAGTTCGGGAGCTATGCTACGACCGCTAATGTTTGTTTAAAGGATGATCACTATTTTTGGAGAATTTTTTATTGCTTTTGTATTTCTGCTGAAAAAGATATCACGGATTAGATATCATGAGTTCAACCTGTAACTAGGGCATCTTCAAATTATTAAATTTAAGAATAAATCTGTGGTCATTACATTATGTACCGTCAATTCCACATATATATTTTATGTAAAATGCACAAAAATTGTTTTGTGAAACACTGAACATGGTGTGTTATAACTTATATATAAAACGTTAATAAAATTAAATTAAAGAGTATAATATATTCTTAAATATTTATAACATAGCATAAAATGATATTTAACGGTGTTCAAGAAAAATTGTTTTAAGAGAAGTTAAGCCAATTTAACTAAAATCTATTAAACTTTTAATAAAAGTGTAGCATTTACCCATTTTTATTACAATACTTTTATTTCTAAAATTCACACAATTGTCCAAATACTATAAAAATGCGCACACTTATGTAACATGCTTTTTACAATTACATAATATTACTACCCATATTTGAATTATTGCCCCAAAAGTCAATATGCCCCACATTTAGATAAAAACTTCAAAATTTTTTAAAATCTAATTTTTATGTATCTAGATACTGCGCTGATTCCAAATTTTGAAACCGCAGGTCGATATCTAGTTTCGTTCTCTAGATATTTAGATTTAAAGTTTTGCTAAAAACTGCCCATTTTTGGGTTAATACCCAAAAATGGGTCGAGATATGAATTTGGCGACATCACCATTCGATTCTACGGGCAAAAATACATAAGTATAGCAATTTTCATCATTTTTGTCCAAGCGGTTTATCTTTTATGAATAAAAGCATGAAAACCCCTGAAAATGGCCCAAATCTGAAAAAATCCTAAGGGGTACCCCTTACGATTTTTGTGATTTTTGGCCATTTTCAGTTATTTTGCTTTAGAGATTGTATGCGGTGTTCAAAAATTCTGAAAATTGGTGTACTTATGTAATTTTGCCCGTAGAATCGAATGGTGTTGTCGCCAAATTCATATCTTGACCCAATTTTGGGTTATTACCCAAAAATGGGCAGTTTTGTGGAAAATTTTGAATCTAAATATCTCGAGAACGAAATGAGCTATCGACCTGCGGTTTCAAAATTTGGAATCAACGCTATGGGAAGTATCTAGATACATAAAAAATAGATTTTTGAAAAATTTGAAATTTTTATCTAAATGTGGGGTATATTGACTTTTGGGGCAATAATTAAAAAATGGGTGGAGATCTAAACTTGGTAGTAATATTATTTGATTGTATTTATATATGAGTATACATAATGTATATTCATGTGATAATTTTATTGAATTTATACAAATAAAATATTTTCCAAGGAAATTTCTGTATGGAATTTGTAAAAATTTGTATTATGTTCGTGTTACAATTTTACTGGATATATAGAATCTTTTCCAATGAACTTTTGGTATGAGATTTGTACAAAATACATCAAATTAACGGAAGGTCTTATGCTGGCCACAACAGATTCATTTTTTCCATTGCATATACATACTCTTTGTAATTTATATAAATGTTCATTTAACTTTCTTTTACTCTGTCTAGTTCGAATTTTCTCTAATTCGAACAAATTCAAATTCTCCTTTCGAATTCGATTTATCGACTATCGTAAATTTATTATATAATTTGGTTTTCGATTAAAAACTCAATATCAAAGTTTGTGAACAAAGGTAATGCTTTCCTATAAATAACGGAAGGTAAAAAAAACTTGAGAGAATATTCCCCTTTAGGGAATTTCGTGTTTAATTTTTTGGAGTGTATCACTTCTCTAATCAATCATGTGTTATTAAAAGTAGTTTAATATTAATATGCGTATGAGATGTGCGTGCAAATATTTGAAGCATTTTCTACAACACATAATTTATGTGTTTTGGTTGTATCCCTTTGTATGTTATTAACATGATAAGTTATCATTAAAAATCTGACATGGAACATTAAAATCGTAATTTTCAGGCCTTATTAATAAACATAAGTGAAATTAAAGTGAATTGAAAACACTTTAGAGATTTGTACGTAGCTTGATACTTTATTTTTTTTTTTAAATATGGGATTGATTACATATTACATATTGAAATTAGCTTCAGGGAATTCGAAAATTACTTGAATTGATTGACAGACGTCTTTATCCAAGAGTAGCCATCAATGCAAGACGAGTAAGTAATAGCAGATCATTGGTTAGCTTCAGGTTCATATATGCAGATTCATGGAAAAGTATCTTAGCAGATGATATGTTTAACATTGAAGATATTACTTGCTCACATCTCAAAATACGTTATGCCATTAGCATGTCTTGCAATCTATATATTTTTCCTATTATATATATTCATAAGTTATAGCATCTAAATTCTTATTAAAAATTTGCTGCATAAACTGGAATGATATCATTCCTTACATTGTAAGAAGACGGACGTGTGTAACTGAGTTCATTATGAAATTCAGAATTTTTGTTAGAATAATACAACTTAGGAAATGACTGATGGACCCAAGGTTTTCCTAAGACGAAAAGTCAAGTGAAGAAAAGTAATGTTGTCGAGAATTTTGTATTACTTGCAAAAATGTAAAATCTTTTGATTGAAATATTACAACATAAAATACTTTCAAGGAAATAGATTATTGATAACGAATTATACGAAGAAATTCTTATTATAATAAACAAAATTATTTGATTACAACAAAGAATATAGGTAACTGATTACAACAATACACTATAGGAAACATCCAGGAAATTATTAAGAAAGTTATTTGTTACTAGTACCTATACTAAATTTAGTAAATGTTTAAACTAAAATAGATATTTTAAACAGTCTTCTTTTCTTCAGTAATTATTGGTAGTCGTTTCCTTAGTGCCTTAGCCTCTGTGATTAGAATATTCTATATATTATAGTGTCTTTATCTCTAAATCTATACAAGATATAACAAAAATTTTAAGTGTATTAGATGGAGAATTTTGTTCTTTAATATTTGTAATAACAAAAATTTCCAAAAAATTATATTTAGAAGAATTTTTCTAAGAAACTACTACTTTCGGTTGTCCAATTGTTACCAAACCTTTTCATCTCTTCCCAGGAATATCAGATTGAGGAAACTGCAGTTAAATATTTTTTAAGTCTTATAGTTTTTGAGAAATCGTCCCTCCAACATCCAGACACATCTACATACACACATACAAACATCCACACTTACACACACACACACACACACACACACACACACACACACACACACACAGACATCATTTTAAAAATGTTATAATCGGATTCTAGGAACCTTAAATCGTGCTTATTCAGTAAAATCTGGATATGCGAATTTTAGCATGAAGCCAATATCTCTCTTAGCGAGAGGTAAAAAAGCTTGTCAGCTTCTATTTTATGAAATATAAACAACATTTATTTCTGTATATTAAATTGAATCGAACTGTGTAATATCATTGTATTGTTTTAAAGTGTTCTAATATAAATCAAAATATGCCATTAGTACGCCATTCGACGTTTTATTTTTTGTGTGATGTAGATCTATATCCTCAAATTACACGGCGGAAGGTTATGTGTCGACCACATCAGATTTTTTTCTAAATTGTATACAATCAATAATCTTTCCAATATAATATTTTATTTCCGCCTTCTCAGAAACGTATTTAGGCAACCTTAATAAAAAACAAAATTTAACTCTTCCATAAATTTCACCTATTTATAGGAGATTTCTCGAGAGCCCCAATCTCTTGTTGGGCGAATGTAACGTATTTCAATACTTTGTTCGTTGGGTTATTGCTTCCCATGAATGGAGTTTACAAATTATTGGCAATTTTGCTTCGTTTTCGCTGGAGATATAACCCCGTCCGAGCTTTAATCATGCTCGAAAATTTATTGCGAACGAAAATAAAAAGACCAGTGTGTGCGATTGAATTCTTTGTGTCCTGAGACTTTTTCTCCTCGGTCATATAGCTTAAGTGTGGAATAAGAGAGTTAGTAAGACAGGATGTTAGTTCCAGAACATTTGCTGGAGGAAGAATACGTCAGGAATACGTTGAGGCAAACATCAATATGCTTGTTTATTCGATGCTCAAATTGTTATGTGTCAGAATTGTCTTATTGATGGGAGGTATTGTTGTTATTTATTTCCTTGTTTTCAGCAGTTTCTTTGTTTTATATTTTCTAAGAATTGAATGGTTATTAGAGATGTGTTCGGGAGTCTTTGTCAATTTGCTACGTGCAAATAAATGAATAACTTTTAAGATTAATTGTTCAATAAATTTTAGTTATTTACGTGGAAGGCAACAATAAAAACGTTTCTTCGGAGAATCTGTATTTGTTTGCGGAAATTGAATATGTATCCTGTGTAATTTTATACGTTACTACTTGTGAGTACCTATACACTCGTACTACTAAGATGCATTTTCCTTTGTCAGTCGATACTATTAGTTGAAAACATTTTTGCTTAATTTGAATAAATTTTTTTGGAATCATTATCTTTAGTCTTAAGTCATATGCAGGTAAATTTATCTTGTATTGTTTTTACCAGCTTTTAATCAGAGATTGAAATTTTTAATTACCATGACCATGATATTTAAAAATCTTCATTGCCAATAACATAAGTCGGTAATTGTTATTAAAATATCAAATACCTGCGATTACCAAGTAATACCTGTAATTAAACAAAAAGAATTTTAATTAAAATTGATAATGAATTATTTTAATTAACAACCTTCTATACTTGAAAGCTGGATATTTACTTGTATATAAAAGTTTGATATTTCGATTTCATTTCTTCCAATATTACCATTTATATAATTGACAATTAACTTGTTTATACTTCTCCATTTGTAATATTACCCATGTAAATACTATTATTTACAAAGATAAAAAATAACAATCTTTTTACGTCTCACTAAGAGAGGTATTCGATTTATGCTAAAAATCGCATATCCAGAATTTGCTGAATAAGCATGTTTTAAAGTCACTAGAATCCGATTTAACGATTTACAATGAAGTTTCTCTCTCTGTCTCTTTGTGTGTGTTTGTGTGTGTGTGTGTGTGTGTGTGTGTATCTGGATGTTGAAAATATGATTCTTCAAAAACTATAATACTTAAAACATGTTTAACTAAAGTATTTCTTAATCTGACATTATTGGAAAGAGTTTAAAAGGTTTTGATAACAATTGCACAACCGGAAGTTGTTGTTTCTTAAAAAAATCTTCTTAGTATTATATTCTGAAGATTTTTTTATTACAAATAATGAAGACATAAAACTCTCCATCTAGTACACTTAATATACATATAATATACATATAGAATAATTTACGGCAATAAATCGCACAGTCCAGACTACACCTAGGAAAACAGTTGTCAAATTCAAATATGTGTAATTGACAGATAACTATGAGTGTCAGAAATCAGCAGTTTTACTGACATTACTAAAGGCTTTTTTTGGGAAACAGGTACATTTACTATTTCTTATTGAATTATTAATTAAATTTTTAAAATTATAGGTAGGTATGTATAGTAATAGTACATATATTCTTAAGAAAAGAAATACCGCCAATCCCGGCAATGAATTGGAACAATCTTGAACATCTTAGAAGAGTAGGACAAGATTCCTTATAGAATGAAAGAATAGATATAATTAGAATTATTTTTGTGTACATGAAATGTTAAATTCGATACTTATGTAACAAAACGGAAATGGTGAGAGGTATTGTGCTGGCTACAACAGATTTTTTACTAAATTTTCATGTCACAAACATATAAATGGTACTACAAAAAGTTGAAACATATTGAATTACTTTTGTGAAAAATTTGGTAATTCAAGTATCAATTCCTAAATAAATAAATATATCATCACGGCATATTACCCATTTCTAGGTGTGCCAGTATCTACAACACATGTAGACATCGGTAATAATGACGATATACTTTACCGTGTGGGCGTTTACCAGGCGTCACCTTACGGGCACTCATAGCTGGTGTGGACAGTCACTTTTGTGCCATTTAAAATTGGAAATATTTGGCATCTGTCGGGATCGAACCCGGTTCCCCCAGGTTCGCGACCAGACACTCAGGCACGCGGCCACGGGACCCCTTTTGTATCAATACCTAGTAATTGTAATTATTGTTGTTGAATGTTTAAATACATTTACCCTGTAATGGTACTGGTAATGAAATATTTTAAATACCAAATAATGGTACTGAAACGGTATTTCATTATTACTAACAAAATTAATGCTTCCAAATTTTACTACTTCTTAGTTGACAATACTTTTTTCAAATATTTTAGTTGTCTTTTCTCAAAATTCTTTATTATTTAATTGATTCAGCAAATTAATATTCACCAAACCATTTTTAAACCATTATTGAACCATCACCGATCGAAATTGAAACTTTAGTCTAGAAGCAGCGAAAGCCAAAATAATAATAACTTTGTATTGGTACACCAAATATTATACAATAAGACGTGATGATATATTAATATCTTGGATTGACCAAATGTTAAGTCTTGGTAACGGTATCTCCCTAGTGTAATTAAATTTCAATGTTTTATAAACATGTGGCTATTCTAATCATCGTGACAGTTTTCGAATTATTTACGACGCTTCAAATTGATGATAATGGTTATAGATCCTCAGGTTAACTTCCCTGATTATTTAATTTAATAAAATTATAGTGCCCGGCGCGCAAACATCAAATTCATCTAATCGGCGTTTATGATTTAATGGCGTAATTTGATAAAACTGCGGCTGAAGAGATTAAGACGAGAGATAATCGTAAATGCGTGTAAGTATGGAAATGACAGAAATTATGCCGACGTATGCAAATATCGGTGTTGGATTAAGATTGAAATCCGCGCCAGACGGATTACCTACAGCTTTTAATTGGTCACCAGATAACAATTATAAAGAGCTATGTTCATTATTCCCATAAAGAGTCGTTTGATATACTAAGATATGCTCATATTTTCTATGTAGAAGAAAAATTACACCGTATCGGATTACTGACATTTTCATACGCCTTTGTACAATGATAGAGCGCTCAAGTTGAAATATGTATGAAAAATAGCACGTTTATCTTTCGTATACTTTATTTTATTAGAATATCGCTATAAGTTCATTATGTACACTGGATTATATTAATTTATTTTAATTTTTACGGTCGTGCGAATACATATAACTTTTTAAAAAAACAATCAGTATTTTCTTATACTCGTTGACTCGTACCACGATCACGGTTTTAACTAAAACGCTGTTTTAAGAAATGTCAAATTCAAATTTCAAAATGTAATTTCACCTTTATATTAAAAGATCTATTTATTTTAAAATATTTGTTTGAATACAAACTTTGTTCTGCTTTAAAATCATATTTTGATAAATTTGACAGTATTTATTATTATCAATAAATAATGAAACTTGACATTTCTTAAAACAGTGTTTTAGTTAAATCCGTGATTGTTACCACTACTTGGTGTATTTTTGCTGTAGGAATAAATATATTTTATAAATAAATTAAAAACTTACATATTAATACTTTTTTAACGGACAGTACAATTATCACAAATAAAATTTCATGACAGTTACATTAACTGTCAAAAACCAAAGAAAACTGTGAATCTGTTGATCATGATTCCTTGATTCAGAAATCAAGTTGGTGAATTTGAACATAAGTTGATTTACGGGTTAGCTTCATCCTTTAATCAGCTGATTATTAATAATGGTGAATTAGGTAGTAAATAATAGTTATTTATGATATAAGTGTTAAACGTGACATTTTATGAGTGATTGGGGAAGTTTGTGAATCCTGGCGCAGCCGAGTAATACAAACCCCATGAACGAATAAAATCATTTTTAACACGAATATCATACACTTTTTTCCTACGACCCTAGTTATGTATTACTTCCAACAAAATTCTAACTTCTACTTCCAACAATACTGTTTTAAATTCCAATTCTTCAAGCGCCTTGCCAAGAATTACTATAAACAATTGTAATAATTGTACTGTAACAATAAACGTTCCAAAATAATGTGTACTTGTAATAAAATACCTATATAAATAATTTCAGTACAAAAATAAATATAAAATGAAACTACATTTACTTATGAACACTAAATGTAACTAGATTTAGTTATATTTTTAACACTAAATATAACTAGATTTAGTTCTTTTTAACACTAGTGTTAAAAGTAAATTTGTTTTTACTTTTAATCCGTTGTTAATGACAACGATTTTAAAATACTGACTGTTTTATAAACTGTTATATTTAACTCGCTAAGCAACCGTTAAAAAGACTACTTTCAACAGTGGTCGTAGAAAAAATAAATTAATATACACTACTATTTAATAAAAATGCAACACTAAAATAATAGGAATAAATAAATGAGATTAAGCTTATAATAATTGTTTTGCCATTGCTCTCTTTGGGGAATATACGAATATAAATTTCTGAACTTTGGCTCATCTTATTGTAGTCATACCTCTGTAGAAACCGCAAAACTCTGAATATTTATACCAAAAGTGGTACGTAAGTAAATGGAAAAATGTCAGAGTAACTAGACAGAAGAAAATAACGAATGTCACTACAAAAAATCTCGACTCTTAAAATAGGCAAATTCATGTTTACATCATGTTAGTATTAGTTCCTTTTCTTTCTACCGCAGCATCAATTAAACTTCACTCACATTACTATCCGCGCCTTTACATCAGTGTAACCACTATAAACATTATCGTAAGTAGTGTTGAGTATATTTTCTTGAGCGTTTAGCGTTGCAGTATCTTACATCTTTCTTCCTTGATGCACGGATGTTTTGCAACACGTCTGTGGAGTTGAATGCGAGTACCGAGTAGAGGTTCATGGCTTGCGACCTCGACATCGGCACCGTACCCGGGGTAATGAGTCTCAGGCTGGGTAGCGCTGGGTAGGCACTCCATCACACGCGATCGGAGGATCGGGCTAACGGTTAGACCAGAGACGGAACGAACAAATAGGATTTGGTCCGTAGAAAATTGGATTATTGTAAAACAAGATGCTTGTATAGTAAAGAATTAGAAAAGACTCCTCATGTTTCACAAGATTTCAGCATCTTCAATTCTTTATTAAATATTGTTCCACCTAGAGTTCGCTATTGTGCTTTTGTTCTTCAATAGCTGTCAGTGCTTTACGGCGACTCTACGAGGGACCGTTTTTATATTCCCGGACTAGGGATGAAAAGAAAAGATTAGAACAACAACAAAAATTTAGTTTTTAATACAGGCCTCTTGCTTTTGCATACAAGTATTACATCGTTTCAATAACATCTTTAATCCATTATAAAAATATTCTTTTGTATTGTCCACAAAATGCTTTTCAACAGCTGCTATGTCGTCCCTAAATTTCTCCCCTTAGTGCTTTTTGAGATTTGGACACAAAATAGTCATAGGGGACTAGATTTGGACTATAAGGTTTATAGTCAATTTCTACGAAGCCGCAACGGTAGTTTTTAAAAAGTCTACTTGTGGGCTGGTACTTTGTCTTACAGCAACAGGACACCTTGCGTGAAAACACAAACTGAAAGATATTAGAATGGGGTATGTGACCATAATCGAATTTCAATATATGTCATAATATATAAAAACAAACCTCTATAGCTTCTCATTATAATAATAAAAACTAAACATTAGTTTGTAATAATATTGTTATTAGCAATTTAATGTTTTGGAGTCGGGGTCTGTGACGTCAGTAGGGTAGAATGGTAGAAGAAGACAGTTAAACTGAGATAGATATGTTGTGATAGGTTATGGAATGGTGAACGTGACAGCTGCTGTCACTTTCGTCTACCACAATATATCTATCTCAGTCTAACTGTCTTCTTCCATCATTCTACCCTACTGACGTCACAGATCCCTTCTCCAAAGTTTTAATAATTATTTTCTCGTAAACTACGAATAATTAATCAATTTAAAAAAAATTAGTCACATACCCCATCGCTGCAATTGTTTTGTAAATTGTCACACACGTTACTAAGGTATATATGATTAAAAAAAACAATACAATAAAAAATTTCATTAAACTTGAAAACTGACTAGTCCGAGAATATAAAAACGACCCTTCGTGTGGTTAGTTACCTCTTAAGCCATCTATCTTCTATTAGGTGAATAACTCTCACTGTGCCCTGTTGGTGGATTGTCTCTGCAAAAAAACGGCAGTTACACCACATTGACTAGCTGAAATAATAGCAAAATGTGTCTATGATTTCTAGCTGGGCACGCCCGGAATCTGAATATGACCGATTCAGATGCTGAAATCTTGTGGAACATGACGAGTATTTTCTAATTCTTTATTAGATATTGTTTCACATAGAGTTCGTTATTGCCCTTTTGATGCTCGTATAGATTACATGTACTAAAATGAAACTAGTTTAGTACCTTGCTATTCCACAAAGCTTGTTGGTTTGGCCTGATACCAATCTGGTTTCGAATATTTGTAATTGTTGTACAGACATTCTAGTAAATTGGAAAAATTATTCGTGATCACTTGACCTGAAATATGAAAATAACCAAAATTTTGCCTAACATCAACGGTAATATCAGATTTTACCCATCATCGTCTTGTATGTTTTTGTCTTCTCTTTTTCATTAGCCGTCATAGTTTTATTATTTGGAGCCATATTGCAATTAAATTAAAATAAATTGGAAAAGACATAATACCCATAATGTCACTAAAAAGTTACAGTTCGCTGCGACACCTTACGACTCTTGCGACTATTGTAGACAGAAAATGTCGTGTGCTGCTAACGTCCAACGATAAGCAACAACCGGCAAACGATTCAATTGTAGGCCTTAGCAACCGGCAAGTACGTCAAAGAAACCAAGAGAAAACTACAGCACCAGATCCAACTACTAGAAGATTCAATGTGATGATTCCCAGCTGGTGCTATTCAGCCAAAAGCTCAAAAAGAATTGAGGAAGAAAGATTTATCGTCACCTTGTGGGGTACCAAGGTATGGCCATCAACTACTGGCCGATACCTTGACGAACCGTTCCCCTATACATTTTGTTGCAAGTCTCTATTCTGGAACGCCAGTTGATGTTGTGAATCAGAGCCAAATAAACTGTGTTGTCTAGCCGAAAATCTATAAGAATGCAGCAATAGAAATTTTCGACAGATCTGCAACACGAAACACGTTACTTCAACTAATCATCACTTTTTCCAAAGTGTTAGGCACAGAAAAAACATTTTATAGCAAAGTATATTCATGGAATCCTTTAGCAGAATTCGACCAGTTGTCTCTCAAAAACGTTGATCCCATCAATCTTTTACGAAATGGTCTCTTAATGGTGTCATATATAAAAATCTTACACCAAAAATCTGTTGTGGCCAGCACAATACCTCTCGCCATTTCCATATTAGGCTATATAAGTATTGTATTGCACTTCGCTATCGAAACGTCGCTTTATAACAAAAAATTACAGAACTTTACCCAAATATTGTTTTTTATTGTATTTAACATGTCTTCTGCACACATATAGTTCTAATTATATCTATTTTTTATTTTATGAGGAAGTTTCCAAATGTCAGAGATTCTTCCAATTCATTAACCAGATTGGCGGTATTTCTGAAGGATATAAGCATTTTACCTATAATTTCAAATATTTAATTAATAAAACAATAAGAAAAATTAAATATACTTCCCGGGTTCGATCCCGATAGACGCCAAATGTTTCCAATTTTAAATGGCACAAAAGTGACCCCTGTGGTGCACTCTCCACGCCAGCTATGAGTGCTCGTAAGGTGACGCCTGGTAAGCGCCCACACGGTAAAATATATCGTTATCATTACCGATGTCTACATGTGTTGTAGATACTGGCACACAGAAATGGGTAATATGCCGTGATGATATATTTATATTTATTTATTTATTTAAATATACTTCCCAGAAAAAGCTATCAGAATATCACTAAAACTGTTGATTTTTGACACTGACATGTGTCATTTACAAACTATGTTATAAACATTGGAATTTGTCAACTTGTTTCCTTAGTGCCTTAGCCTCTGCGATTAGATTACTCTATAAATTACAGAGTCTTTATCTCTAAATCTATACAAGATATAATAAAATTTTTGTAAAAATGTGTATTAGATGGAGAATTTTATGTTCTTCCCAAAAAATTATATTTAGAATATTTTTTTTAAGAAACTGCTACTTCCGGTTGTTACCAAAACCTTTTCAGCTCTTCCCAGGAATGTCAGATTGAGGAAACTGCAATTAAATATTTTTTAAGTCTTATAGTTTTTGAAGAATCGTTTCTACAACATACATACATACGTACATACATACATACATACATACATACATACATACATCATTTAAAAATGTTGTAATCGGATTCTAGGGACCTTAAATCGTGCTTATTCAATAAAATCTAGATATGCGAATTTTAGCATGAATCCAATACCTCTCTTAGCGAGAGATAAAAATCCAATATCGCTATCTGTAGGTACTTCTCCATAACCATAATTCAGCGATGCTTTACGAGACACTATTAACATTAAATAAAACAAAAAAAAATATATTATTACAGCATGTCTATTGCTGGATGTCCAATCTGCATTATATGCAAATATGATGATATATTCGTACCGTGCGGGCGTTAAAAACAAACAATTCTTTCTTCCTAGGGATATCGCTCAATTGCAGCTGTAGACACGTGTTTCGCTCTTATTAGAGCTCATCAGTACAGCATAGCTAGTTAATAGGTGGGCATTAACTAGAGGTAGTAATAAAAAAAACCGACACAGTGTAACAGCACTAGTAAGCAGCCAAAACACCTTTGTTGCCTCGGTCAGTACTTCCACACCTATTGTGGATAAATACAACGTCACAGCGGTGGTGATTTATAACCACCCACCAGACCCGTTACTTGGACCCCAAAGTAAATATTCACAATGGGTGTGGAAGTACTGACCGAGGCAACAAAGGTGTTTTGGCTGCTTACTAGTGCTGTTACACTGTGTCGGTTTTTTACCTTCCGTCAAAAGGAAGGTATTGTTTTTGGTCAAAAAATTCGGTGGTGAGTTTTTAACACGCCTGTGCAACGCAATGTAGTTTCCCTATCCTAGCTATGTCTCACAATTTTATCATGATAGAAAGAGAGAGCGGTGAGAGAGATGAAAGATCGGAGGCCGATGAGCGTATCGATTTACCTTTACATTCCCTTTGACATAAGGTTGTTTTGACGTTTGTGAAGTGTTTTGTATTCTAATTTAATATAAAATGGGGTAAAAATGTTTTGTACCGAACTGTAATAGTGGCTACGCGGCGTGTAAAGAAAAAGTTTCAATTTTTGGTGCTTCTAAAGATGAAGAAACATTGAAAATTTGGGTACGAAAAATACCTCGCAAAGACAGAGTGTTTTCTAATAAAGACTTTGTGTGCGCCAAACATTTTAAAGATGAGGAAATATTGAAAGAATGGACTGACGGCTTCAATCATGTTTGTACATTTAATAATATTTTTTACATTAATAAATTAAGTAAGAAAGAAAGTGGGAAGTAAAACGAATATTTTCAGATTCCACACAAAATATTTCACTTGAAAAAAGGTGCTTATCCTACCATATTTCCAAACTGTCCAAATTATTTTAATGTTAATACCCCTAAAAAGAGACGTGAGATACTTAAATATGATACAATAAACAAAAAACGTAAGACAACCGACACCATGCTCGTTAACAGTAATATCGATGAGGATAATAATAAATCATTATTAACAGGTATCCGAGTACATCATGGTACTTTTATAAAAAAAAAAAAATGTAGTCGTATCGACATGATCTCTATATTTTTTAGAAACAAATTTGGAAACTCCAACGACGTCTCCTTTACTTTTGAATTTAATTTTGAAAAATGATATTGTAATCACAATGCCTAACGAATTTTGGTCCTTGAGCAAAATAACAAATAATGGGAAACCATGCCTTGTATATTTAAAATTAATATTTTCGAATACAGAAGTTCCAGTAATTGAAAAGCAATTATTAATTACGGAATCTTTAGATGTAAAAATTTTTATTTACGGACAACAACCATTTAATAAGGTATACAAAATAGTTTTACCAAATGATATTTCTAAAATTTTAGAAGAATTAGAAATATTAAATGTGCGCCAAGGCGTTAATTTAACAAATAGAAATATGATTATTAATGCTCAAAAACGAAAAAAAAAATATTACATTCTTTCAATTGTAGATATATTTGGATCTATTCAAGCTTACGATTTATTTGTAACAAATAAATTTTTAGAAACTCTTATGCCCATTTCCACCAACAAGGCTTAAATTTTAAGCCAGGCTTAAACAAAAAAATGCAAATCGAAATTTTGACAGCAATATATTATAATTCATTTGACTTTTCATTGCAACGCAATATTGTCAATTTAAGCCAAATTTAATATTTAATCTATATTGGTGCAACCGACCATTATTAAATTAAAATGTATATGTATACAGAAATCGAAATGTCCATATTTTTAAAAAAATAAATATACTATAGGAATGTAACTGAACTATAAAGTCTTAAAATTAATTATACATTGTCCTTTAAATAAAAATCAATAAAATATACACCGAAAGTCTTTTTATTTGAGAAATATTATGCATGATCTCATATAAATACATAATCGCCAGCCGTACGTAGGCCTCCGATCTTCTGTCTCTCTCTTCGCTTGGCGATAAGAAAGTGTGCCGCTTTCCGCTGCTTCGTTGCAACTCCTCTAATAGTAGTTATATTATACTCCGTGGTTTTTAATGAATAAACACGTTTTAGGGTCCCTACAATACGAATGTACTATTTTTAAGATGATGTCTGTATGTGTGTATGTGTGTCCGTGTGTGTGTCTGTGTGTGTGTCTATTTGTGTGTCTGTGTGTGTCTGTGTGTGTGTCTGTGTGTCTGTGTGTGTGTGTGTGTGTGACAAATTTTTCTCCGACGATATCTCTAAAACTACAATTCTAAAAATTATGATTCTTTCATATTCCTCTTCTTTACAACCATATGAAGAGCTGATTAGATTTTGGTTATAATTGGTCAACCGGAAGTACCCTTATTTGAAGTTCTTAACAGTTTTTCTTGAAAAATCGCAGTTAAATATCATTTTCGACATTTTATGTGATTATCAATAGAAAGAATATTTTATTCTCTATACGGTTCGATTATACATTTTCCTTCATATTCAATAGATATAGAGTTATAGAGAGATTAAGAGAGATTAACTTTCGAAAATCAGTCAGCATTGCAAAAATTATGAAAACAACAGATCTATCTAATTGACAGATGTCAGTGGCAAGTGCAAAACCAAAGTGGAAAATATATGATCTGAAAGTGATATAAGTGACAGAGTGTCCCTCGCCAGTGACTTACATTTGCGGCCTCGCCTAAAGATAGCAACTTATAATGTCAGAAGTACAAGAAAGGCAAAAGAGAAGATGGAAGGACTGTATAGCAGAAGATTTGAGAGAGGAAGAACTGTGTCACGAAGGTGTTTTGGACAGGAATGAGTAGAAGAGAAGAGTAAGAAACAGCGACTTCTAATAAAATAGGAAAAAGTTGAAGCAGGATGAAGTGTTAAGCGCAATACATAATGTACGTTCGTATTCGTATTAAAATTTTATTAGATTTTAGAATCTTTTCAAAGGAACTTTCAGTATGGATATGTAAAAAAATAGTGTGTTCTTGTTACAATTATACAGGATATATAGAATCTTTTTCAAGGAACTTTTGGTATAGGATATATACAAAATACATCGAATTGACGGAAGGTTTTGTGCTGGCCACAACAGATTTTTTTTTATTACTACCTCTAGTTAATGTCCACCTATTAACTAGCTATGCTGTACTGATGAGCTCTAATAAGAGTGAAACACGTGTCTACAGCTGCAATTGAGCGATATCCCTAGGAAGAAAGAATTGTTTACAAATTTTGCGCTCAAGAACTATTACTGTTTTCGTTAAAACAAAATGGACGTACCTATTGCACACACACATACATTGCAGGTGGTGTAAATTCCTTCAGTGCCTCTCTGCATTGGCGACACGGTGTCTGCGTCCATCTTGCACGTTCCGATCCTTCGTTAGATTTATTGCGCTTTACACCTTCCATGGATAACTCTATATAATTATAATTAAATCGACTACTTGCGATAATATATCAGACAGTTTCTTATGAGATAGACCAAGTGCGCAATTACACGAAGAAGTATCAAGACTTTACCACATCCTTATAAATCTTCAACCATTACCTGTTGCAATTATAAAAAAGCGAATTGACACTTTTCAATAAGGACTCGAAGCAGAGGAAGAGTTTTTCGTAATTAATTAATTCAGCAACTTCGAAGGATAACTGTGAAGAATTAATCATGATTTAAATGGAATGCAAATAAATTGCAAATTAAACGATTTAATATCGTTTTTGCTCTTCGTTAGCGATTAATTTATTTATAGATTTCTACAAAAAAAAGTTTTATCCATGCTACAAATTAGATTACTAAATAAGAAAGAATTCAATAATAATCGTAAATTCCAATCTAAATTTTACGAATGTAATTATATCGTATTAATAATTTTATAATTAAATTCGTATAGTACCTCATTAGCAAAATTTAAATAACACTTATAAAAAACTGATCTGGATTAATAATTATATGTAGATCTCTATCAGTTTATTGAATCACTGTTGCTATAAAAAGCAGAAGGTTAAGACTATAAGATATTAATACCAAATCTTAACTGTCATGTATATTCAATACTATTAACTGAAACTATTTTAAATGCTAGGAAATGTAATTTACATTTATATTTTAGAACGTGACTCATTTTTCTTGCTATACTTTTTTATATGTTGGGTGTCATGGTAACAATATTGTATTGTTACAAATACTACTGTGAAAAAAAAAAAGATTAATACACACCTTTCATAAATAAATGCACTTTGTATTTGAATACATTTGTCGTTTTGAATTTTAATTTTTTGCCGTGTTGCCATTTTATATTATTTCCAGCGTCATTGTTATTGGAGTTGCTGTGTAAAAACAAATTATGTTATTAACATAGTTATTTGTATTTCCATATGTATTGTATTCATCCAAGACAAGTTTTTAATTTTTTGACGATTTTCTCTCTGTAATATGTAGTTTTTAACTATTTATTTATATTTATTTATTTATTTATTTTTTTAATTGTCCGTGTTGTATGTTCCGTTATCCACATGTGGTTTCTTTTTTCGACTAGACCATTCTAGCCCTGAAGAAGACTATTGTATAGTCGAAACGTCGGCGTGAATAAATTTTATTAATTGACTGCAAGTCCGAAGAATTCTTACTTTTCTGTATCTAAAAACAAATTTGTTTGATTTTGTTGACAGTTACTAGGCATTAAAGTTTTACTTTTTCTGCCGGCAGCAGTAATAACATTCACGACTGTTGATGCCAGTAGTCAAAAAAAAAATTTGCACCTATGTGTAATACAGACATAATGGGATTTATTAACTGAGACATGATAACAAAAAAAAAACAATTTTTTGTCTTGGTCGTGGAAAAAATAATTTCATTAGGAATATTACCCATTTCTGAGTGTGCCACAATCTGCTTTATCGCAGGTATCGGTAATAATGATGACATATTTGTACCGTGCGGGCGCTTACCAGGCGTCACCTCACGGGCACCCATTGCTGGCGTGCAGAGTGCACCACAGAGGTCACTTTTGTGCCATTTAAAATTCGAAATATTTGGCGTCTCTCGAGATCGAACCCGGTTCCCCAGGTTCGCGACCAGACACTGCCACGCGGCCACGAAACCCCTGTGGAAGAAATGTTAAATAAATAAATAAATAAATAAATAAATAAATAAATAAATAAAAATCATTGAACGTGGTAAACAAAATGTTTTTTTAATATGTAGTAGTAAAACACAAACTACGCGTTCAGTACGAATAAAACCTGGCATACACTTCACAGATTGTGGTAGCAACGTGATTATAAATTGACCTCAATTTAAAATGAATAACGCGCAGAATTAAAAAATTCTATACTCGCCGTCAAATAAATATGGACTGATGTTCAATTTTTCCCTTCTCCCCACGCTGTCCCTGCCCAGCGGTGTTGCCGCTTCTTCATAACTTAGTATTTTCAACATGACCAACGGAATTGGCAACAGTTTAGAAATATCCAGTTCATAATTATTTGGCGGCAAGTATAGTTACTTTTTTTTATTAAACCTCGTATCTACTTTCATTGCTCTTGGGTTCATTATATTATTTAATCCATACTAATATAATAAATGCGAAAGTAACTCTGTCTGCCTGTCTGTTTGTCTGTTACGTTTTCACGCTTAAACCGCTGATTGGACCTTGAAGTAGGACATAGGCTATCTTTTGTCGCGAAAATAAAACATGAAGGAGTGAAATAAGGGATGAAAGTTTGTATGGAGGACCCATCATTTGTTCCGCTGAACCAATTTTGTTGAATTTTGGTATAGAGATAGATTGGACCTTGGAGAAGGACATAGGCTACCTTAGGCGCCAAAATAAAACTTGAAGGGGGTGAAATAGGGGATGAAAGTTTGTATGGAGAACCCATCATCTCTGAAGTTAAGGATATAAAAATTCTTATTTATGCTTTTGGTAAGAAATAAAGAGTTTTTCAGCGTTTTTGAAAAATCATCCCTCAAGGCGGTACAATAGGGAATGATTTCAATTATTTTTTAACTTTGTATCTGTAGTTAAGTTTTAACCGTTAGCAGATTTTCAATATTTGTCGGAGAGATAGCTTGCATCAAATGTACATATGTAAAAGTACCCGAGACATGTTTAGAAAAGGTCGCTGTTAGGTACGGTGCAGAATCGGGAGGGCAGTGGGCGGAGCCTGTTACATGTACGATGCGAGGCAGGTTGCAGGCTCCCTACGCAGCACATGTCTCCGAATTAAATGGGAAAAATTACTGGTACACGTGTAGCTAATCGTTATTCTAGCTTTACCAGTGCGAACCCGGGGCGTATCGGCTAGTATATTTATAATTTAGAGACACAATCTTAAATACGCATAAATATAAAGTTCATACTTTTAAATTTGCATATAAACTCCTACAATGTAAATATTGTTTGAGGTCAAACAAATATTCCTATTTGTTTATAGTAAAATGTAAATATCTAAAACACACTATAAATTATCTATCTCCAATATTGTGTAGGTAAATACAGATATCACTTTCTACATCATTTACTGCTTGTTGTACAGCATGACACCGTCTTATTCAAAATTCAAGTAAAAGTTTTCATGTAACCAGGTTACTCGTTACTACAACATACCACAGCGCATGTATTAGAATGTCTCAAAATCCAAACAATACCAAACCACACCTCCAGACAATAACCTATTATTTGTAAATGAAAGTAGCATGTTTACAGCACACACACTCTACATGCCACACCGTATAAACAATACGGAGTATACGTTTACAGTAGCGCCTAACACGTATAACAATCCGCTCAGGAACAAATGCTACTGACAGCTCAGATGTCGTGATCTCAGTGTTTTGTTTGACCTTCGCCTACTGCGATGCTGAGCTGATTCCGATGCTGATTTGTTTCTGTCGCCACGGAGACGGCGTGAAAGACAAAGGAAGACTTTCTATAATCAACGGATATGTCTTCGACACGAAAAGAAGAGATTAATACGAAGCGTAGGATTTTTAGAGAAAGAATAATGTATGAGTCCACATATTTATTACAGCGTGTATGGGATAATTGAATCGTTTGACTCAATTGTTCGTCTTTATTAAAAATGATAATAATGTCATGTCAAACCTACATGGACAACTTTTACTAATTATACTGCTGGGAGTTACGCCTCGAATTTAAAATTAGTTTATGAAATTTTACGCCTCATTTTTTCTAAGACTGCTTCTCTTTCGCAAAGGTTTTTTCAAAAATAGTATATTACATAGAACTAAAGAAGATGCTGTTCCAAATTTTTGCTCAAATTGTACGGTCATTAATCAGGTGTCCCAAATTTTGTGTTTCTTCACTTATTTTCTTATTTTATCTAATAACGGTGTTACACCCATAAGCAGGGTGGCCAACAGTCAGGGAAATTCAGGGAATTTTATCAATTTTCAGAGAAAATATTTTACCTTTGTCCAATTGGATTCATGCTAAAAATCACATATCGAGATTTAAGTGAATAAGCACGATTTAAGGTCCATATAAACCGATTTTAACATATTCACGATGATGTCTGTGTGTGTGTGTGTATGTGTGTATGTGTGGATGTTGGAGGGACAATTACTCAAAAACTATAATACATAAGATCAGTTGAACTATGAATTCCTCAATCTGACATTCCTGGGAAGAGTTGAAAAGGTTTTGGTAACAATTGAACAACCGGAAGTAGTAGTTTTTTTTTAAAAAAATACTTATTTCTAATATTGAAGACCTTAAAATTCTACATCTGATACATTTAAAATTTTTGTTATATCTTCTATAAATTTAGAGATAAAGGCGATATAATATATAGAATATCGGGATGTACTCGTATTAAATCGAGTAGGCTAAATACACTAAGGAAATCATTTGACAAATTCAATTGTTTGTAACATAATTAATTTGTAAATGACAAATGTCAGTGTCAAAAATCAAAAGTTCTAGTTACAATTTGAAATCTATTTCTGCGAAGTACATTTAATCTTTGTTATTGTTTTATTAATTAAATATTTAAAATTATAGGTAACATGCATATATCCATTAGAAATACCACCAATCTTGTTAATGAATTGGAAGAATCTCTGACATTTAGAAACTGCCACATACAGTGAAAAATAGATATAATTAGAATTGTTTGTGTGCAGAAGACATGTTAAATACAACAAGAAACAGTATTTAGGTAAAGTTCTGTAATTTTTTTGTTATAAAACGACGGTTCGATAGCAAAGTGCAGTACAATACTTTTATAACATAAAATGGAAATGGCGAGAGGTCAACAGATTTTTATTAATGATAAACTCAACAATACATACGTTCATAACTGAATTTAATGTAAAGTTAACTACAAAATATTATTGCTCCTTCATGTAGGTACAATAGTAGATATTTATTGTAACTCCATAAAAATTTATGACTCCTGACGTAGATTATTATAGGCTTGTATATTTTGTTCACTTGTGATTCAACATGCCACTTTGCTCCCTATTTTAAGTTGAATAAAATGAATTTTGCTAACGATTTTTTAAGTAAATTATTTTTCCTCAATCCCTAACCCCGCCTCCTACGATCGCTAAACAATCCAAAGTTAATAACCCACCCTGTGAGTCTCCCATCTCAATCACACCCTGATGCGATCCTCAATCCCTCATTTGCATGGCACAATAGCAAGACTTCACCATTCACACGTCAGTCCAGCACGAGCGAAAGGGCATTAGCATATTCATGCCACATGCCATGCTACGCCACATGACGTGCGATTCTCTCACCACTGCCGAGTGAGGTGATCAGATGGACCACTTCACTTCTTTATCACCATAGACGAATAAGGGAGGTGGGGTGACAGGAAGTGATTGTTAGGAATTAATCCTGAAAACCAATAATTGAAAAGACTTTGTTTATTATTAAATGTAAGACAGAATCTATAGTTTAATGCAGAAACACAACTCTCGCCTTCGTCCCGAGATATAAATTTCATTCTCATGAGTAATAGCAATTACATGCGAATAGAATACTATACTTTATCCACAACTGTCAAATAATATTAGTCACATACTTGTATTGAGAAATTAGTAAACAACCAAATCTAATCATCGTTGTTGCAGCAAGTTTTTGTTGTAACAAAATTATGAAGTGATTCGACATTTAGCAGGATATTTTTAAACCGACTATTCAGCTACAGTTCAAGCTTTAGAAGAAAATAAAAATATAAAAATGATAAAGCTTGTGTAACTTTGGCTTATGTGGCAAAAAGTAATTGTTTTTATACTCTCTGAAAGGTACGTGTGATTTGAAATAGAAATCTCATATATTAAAAGAAAAAATCTTGTTGAGTTTTAGTAGGTACTATAAACATTTTAAATAAAATTATTAATGATAGTTTTAATCAATATTAATAGTCCAGAATGTTAAGTTTCATTTACAAGTTCCTTCGGTGTTATTAACAAAGTTTTACTTGTAAAATATTTTTTACTTACTTTACTTAAAGTTACTTTGAATTTAATCAAAATATTTGATCAATTTATTACTTTAATATTTATAATCATAAATAAAATAAATAAATATATCATCACGGCATATTACCCATTACTGGGTGTGCCAGTATCTACAACACATGTAGACATCGGTAATAATGATATATTTTACCGTGTGGGCGCTTACCAGGCGTCACCTCACGGGCACTCATAGCTGGTGTGGAGAGTGCATTACAGGGGTCACTTTTGTGCCATTTAAAATTGGAAATATTTAGCGTCTGTCGGGATCGAACCCGGTTCCCCCAGGTTCGCGACCAGACACTCAGGCACGCGGCCACGGGGCCCCAATAATATATATTTATAATCTATATACAGAATATTTTGTACTTACTTTACTTAAAGTTACTTTGAGTTTAATCAAAATATTTGGTCAATTTATTACTTTAATATTTATAATCTATATACAGATTTCTCTAATAGCGATGAGAAAAGATTAATAATTTATTTAAGTTTCATTTGTATTCAGTATCAAGACCATACGATTATTAACTAATGTACATACTTACTTTAAGAATATTTTATAAGCTTCGATTATGAGATAAACCACATAATTCAACGTTATCATAATCATAATATACGCATTTTATTACCCATGAATTTGATGATATTACCAGTGGCCTAATGTAATCTCATTAATATAATGTCTTGTCATTTATTTATGTCACTCTACTTCAGACATTAGGTAGATATTAGGTATTCATGGCAGATATTAATATTTTATTAGATTTTCTACTCTTTCGATACGCTCACCGACTTTTCATTAAGCAGAGCACAGTTTTATACAACTACTATAAGCTGCTAGCTACATTAATTTGGTTAATACTTCATTCTAAATTAGTTATAGCCTATTATTCGAAATACCATTGTCTCATTATCTAAATTTAACTTGAATCTAGACTAGATTTGTTAATTGTTTACCTATAATGGACTAACTTTCCTTTTTTATACTTCCCCCGATGGTTCTAGAGTTTTTAATCTCATTTTAGAATATAGGAGTTACTTTTCTTTTATCATACAGGTCCGATTATCTGTTTGTGGATACAATACAAATTGTTCGTTGTAGTTTTATCGTAGAACTCACAATTGCAAAAATAGTCTAGCAATAGTGTTTGTAGTAGCGTGGTGTTCAACTGTCCAGATATAGTAATTTAAACTTCCACCAGAGTTAGTACGATATATTCAAAAGTACACAATAATTACATTGAAAATGAAAATATGGGATAAATAATCAAACAGCATTTTTACAGGTTAAACAACCGCCATACTAATTTGGCTATTTTAGGATTAAAAAATCTGTTGTGGCCAGCACAAGACCTTCCGTCAATTCGATGTATTTTGTACAAATCCCATACCAAAAGGTCCTTGGAACAGATTCTATATAATATCATGTAAAATCGAATACGAACACATACTATTTTTTACAAATTCCATACCAAAAGTTCATTTGAAAAGGTTCTATAAATTCAATAAACATACACCAAATAAAATGCGCTTGACACTTTCTTATTACTTCTTCAGATTTCCCCTATTTTATTAGGGGTCGCTGTTTCCTCTTCTCTTCCACGAATCAAACCGGATAGAGAAGAGTATTTTCTTTAATATATATAATAAAGAAATGTCAAAAATAATATTTAACTGCGTTTTTTTAAGAAAATCTGTTAAAAACTTCAAATAAAGGTACTTCCGGTGGATCAATTGTAACCAAAATCTAATCAACTCTTCATATGGATGTACAGAAGTGGAATACGAAAGAATTATAATTTTTAGAATTGTAGTATTGGAGTTATCGTCGGAGAAAAATTTGTCACACACGGACACACACACACACACACACACACGGACAAACACGGACACACACACACACACACACACACACACACACACACACGGACACGGGCTCACACACAGACATACATACATACAGACATCATCTTAAAAATAGTAAATTCGTATTGTAGGGACCCTAAAACGTGCTTATTCATTAAGAACTCACCACCGAATTTTTTGACCAAAGACAATACCTTCCTTATCTAAAGGTGACGGAAGGTAAAAACTGAAATGGATATTTTTTTAACCAGATGTTCATAACTAACCACTATATACAGAATAGACCCGAGAGTATACTGTACAAATGCTTGTAAGGTTATCAATCAGTTCATATTATTTAATTAATGCTTATATTCTTATTTGTTTAACAATAACATTATAACTAAATAATCTATATTCTTCTTGGTGTGGTGCATTTTCGGAATGCATCTCATACCTCTCTTATCTCTTCTTCATTGAATTCTCTTCCCACCCAACTTCGATACATAAATCACGACTTCAAACAATGCAAACTAAAAAATTCACAATGAATAATTCTTTTCCAGGTAAGCAAAGCACCCCATTCCAATCCAAGTCGCGCTGGTGTGAGAGAGATAGACTAGCTAGTCGGTAAGGTAAGAGAGAGATGGAACGAGTGCGGGGGTGGCCAGTTCAACTGTTTCCTTCATTACCAAAACAGTATGTGTGTGGCTCCAGCACTCAAGTGTTTTTTAAAATGCTCTTTGAATATTTTACGGGGTTTTAATTTACTGACGAAAAAGGACTGAAATATTTTATTTTAATTAAGCTTGGAAGAGTACAATCAGTAAAAAAACAACCAGTGACGTTTGTTTTAAATTAAAAAATAATAGATTGATGTGTGGTCAATTACTGTACCAATTGAAATAGGTATTTGAATTCCAAGAAGTGACAAAAAATACATAGGATTTAAATATGAACTATACAATTAGGAAATTGTATTTATCTTTAAAATATCGGCTTTGGTATTTAAAAAATAGATTACTTTATAAATTTGTAAAATACATAGAAAAATTATGAATGTATATCCTTATAAAATTTAATAATCTTTAATTTTTTAATAATGTAAATCATGAAAAACTGCCATTTAAAGCTATTTTTCGAAGTTTTTAGAACTTCAGGTAAAGTTCCATTTCCGGTTATGTGATTTTCACCAAAATCTGATGCCTTCTTTCCGTATTAGAATAGGGAAATATAAGGTTTCAAATTTTTTCAAAATACTGTATTTGAGCGTTAGGAAGATCCACTTACCCGCACACACACACACACACACACACACACACACACACACACACACACACACACAAATACTCACACAAATACACACACAACAACAACACACACACACACACACACACGCATGCACACACGCGCGCACGCACACACAAACAGACATCATCGTGAAAATGTTAAAAAACCAAAATCTCAATATGCGATTCTTAGCAAGAACCCTATACTTTCATTACTAAAGGGAGAAATAAATTATGTAAAAATTAGGTCAAATACATAGACCATATCTACAAAACTGAAATATTGGACTCACAACGCTTTTTATTACAAACGTATATCAATTTGAAAGTATTTAATTAAATGTCAATTTGACACGAGATATTGTCAAAAATGTTATGTAAAGAAATCAACGTTTTTCTTCTTTAGTCCTTATTTCAGAAATAGAAAAGAGTAAAAAACGGTGAATGGCAGTATTTTGAATTTGACTTTTGAATTGAATAATGATCAGACGTACGTTTCTGTATTCATAGCCTACTCCGAATTAGATTTTTTTTCTGAACACGGTACTTCGTAAATATTTATGTAACAATTATAGACATTATTTCATTATCTTGGAGCTATAGTTCAAAGAAGTAATATTTTTTATAGCTTGTTATAAAAATTCCGCAAACATGTCGTAAAAGACAAAGGAACGCTAGTAAATTTTCTGTTATTGACAAGAGGAATTTATAAAATCGTGAACTAATTAAGAGGAAACATTATATGATGATGGTATTTCATTAATTATGACCTGTTAAGAATGTAATATTTATCTCAATTTTAACGGTATTACATCGTTAAATCTTTGTTTTATTATTGCATTTGCGAGTATCTTGTAGACTAGCAAGAGCAAACAGTAGTTTAACTATGCACTTGGTTATAAAATATTCACACATTCTGAAGTTTCTTTCAATTAACAGAGTTATTAGAAATGAAATATAAATGATATGAATAATGGATGTATGTAAAGTCTATATAAAGTATTTATAAATGAAAATTTATACGTGTTTTTGTGTCCCGGAAGTAATGAATTTTTAAAAGCACTCTTTTAATAGCTTTAATTGCAAATAGAGAAAAGAATTTCACGTAAATTTTTATACATCAACGACTAGAAATTTTAGTACCATCATAGTTTTTCTGCATTGGATATATTGAAAAGAATAAACATACAAAATGTAACTACATAAAAAAATAATTCAATAGAAAGCTTCTATAGGATTGCGGTAAATCTTTTTCATTAAGTATTACATGATTTTTTCCGATGAGCTATTCATGACTTATTAACAATTTAAACTCACATGAAATTCCTCTAAAATTTTAAAAATCTGACACTACTCATTTCTCATTTTCATTTCATTTCATTTCTCACTTGTTTGATATATCAAACCTGTTTGATTTTTGTACTTACGGCGCTCGATGTTGCTCGATGGATACAGACATGCGCAGTGTTCTTTGAGGGAATATTCTGACATATTCTAACCTGTTGAGTTGTTTGTTTTTATTGCCAAAAACGAAAATGACAGAAGTAGACTGTCAACGAGATTAATCAATTAATAATTAATAAATTTTAAAAGTGGCATTTCATTTTTTCTACTCGACGCAGCAGTGTGGCCACTTACAAGAAAAAAATAGTTAATTGTAGTCGATGCTCCTGGATTGATCGGATCAGAGTGGTGGATGAAAAAATAAAAATTTATAGGAAACCGCTAACAAAAATAATTTAAAATTTTGAAATTTAGTACACTCATTCTATTCTAATGTGGGAAGAGCTCAATAGTTTTTAGTGTATATCGGATAACCGGAAGTATCATTTATACAAGCTTTTAACAGTTTTTCTTGTAAAAAATTCATTGAATATCATTTTTAGCAACTTTTATCCATACAAATTCAATATAATGGCACAATCTTCAATTTTACGATAAGCATTTAGTAAATAACTTGAAATAACTTTAAATATTAAATTATAAAATAATTTATTTTTGTACATCACTTTGCCTCTACGTCAACCAAAAACAATACTTTAATAACAAATTTGACATATTTAAAAAAATGTCACTTTCACGAAGCAATTACATTAAAATTAAAAATGAAACCGTATTAAGAAGAATTTAGTAGTTTAAATATGATTCTAATAAAATTAAGGTTTGTAAAAATAATATATTTTCCATCATACATAAATATTAGATACACAGGATAATTCGATTTAAGTTTGATGTTTGCAGCATTATATATCAAACAGCTCTCAATAAGAACGTGATTTCAAAGTATCAAATAATAGTTTGCAACTACACATTTACAAAATGGATCATGTACGACGAAGAATTTACACAGATTGCGTTTTAGCATAAGGAAGTTGGTGCTGATTTTGACAATAATGTGTGTGTGGCGATTTTTCCTTAAAATATATTAATGATCCAAAACTTCGCAAAGTTGGTATTTCGTATTACAAACTTTTCTTTTTATTGGAATAACAAAGTAGATTTTGTTTACAAACGATCAATCGGAAGTGATACTTTACTTAAAGCTCATTGCTATTTTAAACATGGAATTGGCGGGAGGTCTTGTGCTGGCCACATCAGATTTTTTGAATATGTGGAGTTTCAATTTTGTATTGCGAAATTTTGATCGGGCATTCTTTTTTTCGAGAAAATGGCGAAAACCCATTTTTCCCATTCTCATATTTCCGAAAAGTTTTGATATGTGATTCAGTACATATTTTTGGAGAGGTTTCCGTTTAAAAAGCTTTTGGTGCAACTTCTTTGAGGTTGGGGATATTTTTTTATTAGATTCCCTGGAGACAGAACTTTAAATATGGCGATTGTTTGTTTGCATTATGATCTTCCATCTCAACTCCTACATGAACTATCTCTTTCTTGGGTGTGACGTCAAAATTATAACCCTCAATTCAACTAGTTGATGATAATGAAAACTAGATGACTAATTGAGGTATGATAGCTGTAGATCAAAATTGAGTAGAATTAGAGGATTCCTTTCGACCGCAAGTAGTCGGAAAATAGGAGAAGAGAGTTTATACGAACACCCGTTAGATATCCGGAAGTAAATCCACATCGCAGGTGAAATATGAGATTGGGAATCCTGCGGCACAAACGAGTAGATCCTGCTGAGTCAGCATCTCCAGCGAGCAGTTAAACTGCAAAAGGTGCTGAAATTCCAAGTTCGGGTCATTTAACACATGGCCACATCTCCGTCTTATCTTCTTCTCATTTCCTGGCGTTATCGCATAGATGGCTCGCCAATCAATACCCGCACCCTCGCTTGTTTTATCTCGGGCATTTATAACCAGCTGCTGCCGAAGCCGCTTCGCTTCTGTTTATCTCTTCCCGCAGACGTCAGCAGGCACGTTCGTTGCTTTTGCCAGCCAAGTCAAGAAGTTATTCTATCAGTTTTAAATGTTGTAGGGGAAGGTTTAATTTAATGGGGTGCAAAATGTTGAGGCGCCGCTTGGAAAATTTACATCCGCGGAGTTGTGAGATGTCAACGTCAGTTTTTAGGGGCGCGAGACGTTGTAGATTAAATAACAGCAAGAGCAAAGACGGCGCGAGATGAAATTGATTTCTTACTTGCGTCAATTAGTTAATTAGTGAGCTTGTAAAAATTTGCGATGACAGCGCGACATGCACCTATATTAATTTTTACTCCCCTCAAACTCATAACTTTAATTTTGCTTGATAAATTATGATGGAGATCATTATTAATAGTTACGCACAATTTGTAACCCCTTGGAAACGGAATATCTTTTTTAAGACGATCATATTGGGATATTTCACTACGTAAAGATGGCGCTGTGCACCTTACATCAAACTTTGACCAAGGGAATACTTTGTGTGTGACAAATTTTTCTCCGATGATATCTCCAAAACTACAATTCTAAAAATTATGATTCTTTCGTATTCCTCTTCTTTACAACCATATGAAGAGCTGATTAGATTTTGGTTATAATTGGGCAACCGGAAGTACCCTTATTTGAAGTTCCATTACTTTTTTCATACACTACCCTCACAAGATTAAAAAATCTGTTGTGGCCAGCACAAGACCTTCCGTCAATTCGCTATATTTTGTACAAATCCCATCCTTGAAACAGATATATAATATCATGTAAAATCGAACACGAACACATACTATTTTTTACAAATTCCATACCAAAATTCATTTGAAAAGGTTCTACAAATCCAATAAAATTATCACATAAACACATACTAAGTAAAATGCACTTGACACTTCCTTCATTTCTTCTTCAACTTTCCCCTATTTTATTAGGGGTCGCTGTTTCATCTTCTCTTCCACTCATTCGGATCTTCTTCACACATTCCTTTCTTTCTCAAGTCTTCTGCAATACAGTCTTTCCATCTTCTCTTTGGCCTTTCTCTGGATGTCACTTGCGAGGAACGCTATGACATACCAATTTTAGATCCTTTACTTTCTATATTTGGTTTTGCACTTGCAACTGACATCTGTCAATTAAAATTTTATGAATATACCTATCAGTTGTTTAGATGATAAATAACAAAGCTGACTAATTTTTGAAAATTAATTTCTTTATAACGCTTTAAATCTACATCTATTGAATATGAAGGAAAATGTATAATTAAACCGTATAGAGAAGAGTATTATCTTTAATATGTATAATAACAAAAAGTCAAAAAATAATATTTAACTGCGTTTTTTTAAGAAAAACTGTTAAAAACTTCAAATTTGGGTACTTCCGGTGGATCAATTATAACCAAAATCTAATCAACTCTTCATATGGTCGTACAGAAGAGGAATACGAAAGAATTATAATTTTTAGAATTGTAGTATTGGAGTTATCGTCGGAGAAAAATTTGTCACACACGGACACACATACACACACACGCACACACACACACACACACGGACATACACACACACACATACATACAGACATCATCTTAAAAATTGTAAATTCGTATTGTAGGGACCCTAAAACGTGCTTATTCATTAAAAACTCACTACCGAATTTTTTGACTAAAGACAATACCTTCCTTACCTAAAGGTGACGGAAGGTAAAAATAGGATAAGTTAGTTTCTACCTCAGTTAGTAGTATACTATTATATATTTTTATAAATCAATTTATGTGACTGCAATTATTAGCGAACTTTATTGTTTGAAAACAAAATTACGGCTTAACGAATAAAAATTAAGATTTTCTCAAACTACTGATGGTTTCAATTTAGATAAATTTTCTAACAAAAATAGTATGACAATAATTACATGTCACATGTCATCCTCTTGAATTTTAAAGGTTAACGACACATTTAATTTTTTTGAAATAAATAAATAAAATAAATATGTGGTAAATACTGGTGTGGCATCATGCTGTCAGATAGTGTCACATTAGTTTATGGCGTCAGTTAACCAAACTGAAGTCAGCTATTAATTAATTAAGGCCTTAATTACACACAAGTCAGGTGACAGCGCTAAAATCTTGTTAACCACGGGATTCTCAAGACTTTTTCATTTTGGAGATGTCAGCCGTTTCACGATGGATTATTATCCGGGGCGGAAATTGCGTATATGTTTCCCGGCCGTGAAAATAATTTATGGCTTTTTAAGACCAGAATGTTTATAAAAAATATTACTAAGTTTAGAAGACCAGTCAGCTTTCATTAGCTGTCGACGAAACTATTTTCCCAAATAAGATTATGGGCTACCGGTTTTAAAACTAGATTTGGTAATTTAGTTACTGTGTTTTTAATTTGTTATGGTCGCTAAGATTGAAAGAGTAGACAAAAGAAGACTGTCAGTATTCTGTTCCGGAAAATTAGAAGTAGAACATTTTTTTCTTACTCGCTTTCGAACATTAGCCGCTGGTCGCTGCTTTTATTAGTGGTTATGAGCTACCTTAGATCAAATTACAGAAGTAATTGAAAATTTGTTGAAAACCTTTGACAAAAATGTTACAAGGAATAATAATGATAATAATAATAATAATAATAATAATAATAATAATAATAATAATTCCAAGCAATTATTTAAAATTATAACGGATAACAAAAACATCGATAATTTACATAATTCTATGCCATGACGAATGAGCCTAAAAAGTATTTTAAATGAAATTTTATGCAATATTTTATATAGTAATAAAAATAATAATAATGATTCACTGTTATTTTCGTAAATAACAAAATAAAAAGATAAAAAAGGCGCCAGAAATAGACATGAAAAACAAGTCTCTCTCTTGTGACGTCGGACATCACGTCATTCATAGCCAATATTAAAACAGTTTACGTTAATAAAAAAAAATTATATTATTTAAATTAAATGAATTAGATGTGAAGTAAAATGCAATGCAACTTGTCTTGTACCCATGATTAAATATGGACGTTCTTGTCGAACTGATTAAGTTAAGCCACTTAACTTAAATCAGTTTATTATATTTATAAAAAAAAAGTAAATGTTCTAAACGTCCAAATGTTAAAAATAAAGAAATTCTAGATTACCAAGGCCTTTTTCGCTTTATCCACGATATTCCAGTTGATCCTTCTTGACTCAACAAATTTTTAATAATAGTAACAGTTTAAATTATAGAATGGATAATGTACAACT
This sequence comes from Ophonus ardosiacus, assembly GCA_943142095.1. NCBI lineage: Eukaryota > Metazoa > Arthropoda > Insecta > Coleoptera > Carabidae > Ophonus > Ophonus ardosiacus. Next base: position 2,336,088 of record OW964832.1, on the reverse strand, counting down.
TAATAAAGTTTATCAAAATATTTTAAATTACAATATATCTAACTTATTACCAGTTTAAATTTTGTGCCAATAGATTTTTTTCTGTTATTAAACCAATACAGGTTGGTAACATTAATTTATTAGCTTTCGCAGATTGTCTCGTAGTTGTATTCACACTGCAGCAGAATGAAATACTACTTTTTAGTTTAAGTTCTGCTACCTTGGTTACTTGTTGTTTTTTTTTTAAACATTTTTATGTCAATGTCGAATGAAGAAGGCACCAGTTTATGGTGCCGAAACGTTGGGTTTTATTAATAAAAAATCTGATGTGGCCAACACAAAACCTCCCGCTATTTAATTTTTACATACATACATACATACATACATACATACATACATACATAAAATCACGAGTTTCCCACTTAGTGGGTTAGCAAAAACCCGGAAACAATAGTAACAATAAGAAAAGGGATAAGAGCTCAGCTAACTCACTTCACTCTTTAACAACCTTCTTCTTTCGCCTTGTCCACAATCATCATAGCATTCATACATAAGAACATATTAAAGTGACTGATTTTCGGTTGCGAATAACCGCATCTGGACCACAATAATAGTTACGCAACAATCATCCTTCCACACATATCCCTATCCATTTTTATTAATTTAAATACATACTTACGTATTTACTAACGCTGCAAACTGTTCCACTGCATAAAACTATTGATTTATTTACTATTTTCTTTTTAAAATGTCACTATTATTAATTTGAAGTGATTAGTTTTTTGACAGTAACATTTACTGTCAGTTACATTCATTTGAAATATGAACTGTGCAACAAAAGAATTATTGTGTTTATCTTAGGCTTCGCGACTAATAAAAAAATTATTTTTAAATTTATCTGTAAAATATATAGAAAAAGTATTAATGCATTCCTGTAGAAAATTCAATAATCTTTAATTTTCATAAGACATAAAATGCGAAAAAATGGCATTTAATGGTATTTTTTGAAGAAAACCCATTATGAGCTTCAAGTAAAGTACGATTTCCGTTTATCCGATTTACACCAAAATCTAATGGCTTCTATTCCTATTAGAATATGGTAAAAATACAAGGTTTCAGAATTTTCTGAATGATAGTATTTGAGTTAGAGTGCAAACAAAATTCGTACACATACACACATACACACATACACACATACACACACACACACACATACACACATACAGACATCATCGTGAAAATGTTAAAAATGGATTCTAGGGACCTTAAAACGTGGTCATTTACTAAAATCTCGATATGAGATTTTTAGCACGAACCCTATACCTCCCTTACCAAGGGTAGCGGGAGGTAAAAATACATAACTTAAACTAAAAAGGTAGTATTATTCCAATTATTAATATGAATCTTGAAAGATATTTTAATAACATTTGTAAATTTAAATGTAACAGAAGCTCCTGATGATAAGCAATTTAAAATTTTATTTTGTATATGGGGGACTATTTTCTTATTGGTTCCTACGGAGTCGCTCTGTACATGTCTGATATTGTATTGGCCAAATTTTGTGGGTGGACCCCCTCCTCCACAACAACTATAAATGTTTGTTAATTTTGGTAAATCAATCCTGACCGGTCAGTAACATAATATTCATCAATGAAGTTAATTCGCTAACTTCATATAAACTAAACCGCCAGTCTGATTACAACAACCTTATGGTTTATAGTTAGTTCGTCGACCTGCAGTGTTACGTTACATTGTAACATATTAATCCAGCATGAACTGTAATTAACACTATAGTGGATGTTATAGATGAAATCTAAATCTAAACAAGCAAGCTGTATAAAACATTGTTACTGTCAAGGCTATATAAATCTTGATAAACCATTATAATGACAAGTTACAATTCATAATAACCTGGAATTATCTGGCTAAACACATTCTCATACACATTGTCCGGACACCTATCTCGTCACGAAACTATCACATGAAATGAGATAGCACCAAACACAGTTCGACCATTAAATCGCCTCATTTGAATGTGATGGACACAATGGGCCAGTCACGTCAGTTTTCATTTACACAATTCACTAGGACGTTCCCCAAAACCTATAAATACTACCTGGCTTCACGTGCTTCCGGTGGCACGCCTCTCATTCTCTTTACACGTTTCTCGCATTTCATCAATTCCGTTCGTACGGACACCAGCGAGCAAAAGGACATTGAATGGAGAAGAAAATGGGAATGGAGTCGTGCTGAGTCGTCCCTAGAGAAAGTCGAGATAGGAAAAGGAATAGGCTTGTCTCTTTCGTGAAAAGATGAAAAATGGAGAGATTAGTTAGCTTAATTCATGACTGATTTTACTTAGTTTACACGCTTTTTCATTAATTAGCAGCCAGCGAAGTTTGTATGGGCCATCCAGCGAATCAAGCGGTTTACGTCATAAATACAATATCACTAGAAACAATGACGTCATATGTTAAAAAGTTTATATGACCATATAAAACGGATTAAAATATGATCTGTAGGCTGCCTTCATAAATCCAAATCTTTCTTAAAAAGGTAACACGTCTGGTATCATTTTTTCCAGCGAAATCCAATTTTATTTAAAATATTCTGAACGATACTGCTTGCGCCTTTATAAATACTTCATTCTTAAGGTCCTTAAAAAAAATCAGAATACTGCATACCATACAATTTCTCACTGTTTCTGTACATTGCGTATATCGTTTGCCACACGCTGTACATATAGATTTAATTTTCAAATTATTACTAACAAATAGAACGACATATTACCTCAATATTACAATTCAGTGAAAGTAAGAGCCCAAGAATCTATTTTTCATTTTCAAAATAAGTCGATAAATTAACTACAAGCTCTTGAATGTGACATGACAGAGCATTTGACATTTTGTCAATGATCAACGAAACCAAAAACAAAATGAAATCACAATACAGGTTGAAAAGTATAATATAGACATATAATATTTAGTAATATACATGTTCAAAATTACCAATATTAAAAAAATATAATCAAACGTCATTTTGCAAAAATTTACAAAATTTTACGTAATAATAATATATCCAAATATAATTATTTCTATTAAAGGTTTTATGCATCGACCTTTAAACTAATGGACCAAGTGTCTCCTATTCTTTTATTGTTAGAATAATGCTCCAACATAAAAGGATAGAAATATATATTCTGTCCTTCAACAGTACGGAAGTTCTCAGTTAAAGTATACTGCGCATGCGTTCGTACTCATTGTTCATCTTTTTCAGCCACATGTAAACCTCTATACATCGCTCTCTATCACTAAATAGTTGTCAAAATCTACATTTGACGTTTCGTGACTGTTTGTGTATTATTTACTTTTTTGGAGAACATTTACAATTATTTCTATCAATACGTATATGTGTTGTGAGGTGTGTATGCGACAAAATAATGGGGAAACGGTGTATTTCGTGCAGTCAGAAGTACGTACGCGGTTCAGCTGTGTTATTTCATATGTAAGTTCTTATTAATTATTACTTGTCCCCTATAATATAATATGTATGTAATATATTGTATTAAAAATATATAAAATTAAATCTATACTCTTAGCGATTATGCACCAAGTATAACAAGTTAGGGACAAATCAAATTTTTTACTTTGCTGCGTTTTCTTAACTTCCGTACTGTTGAAGGATAGAGATACTGTGTCTGCACCGTTTTGGCGGGACAAGCGTTTTGCTCGTACTATTAGTTTAAAGGTCGATGGTTTTATGTAATATTTAAATTGGGGTCTCAAGAACAAAAGAGACACGAAGTCGATTAACTTAAAATATTACAACAATTTTTGCAATTAATTTATACCACTCCTTAACTAAAACTCACATATCCAGATAAACACGTTTTAAGGTCCCTAGAATCCGATTATAACATTTTTACGATGATGTTTCTACGTGTGTGTGTGTGTGGATATCTGTGTTTCTGGATGTTAGAAAGATGATTTCTCAAAAACTATAATACTTAAAACCTGTTTAACTACGTATACCTCAGTTTGACATTAATGGAAAAAGCTGAAAAGGTTTTGATAACAATTGGACAACCGGATGCAGCAATTTCTTGAAAGAATCTTCTAAATGTTATTTTTTGAAAGTTTTTGTTATTACAAATATTGAAGAACATAAAATTTTTCATCTAATACTTTTAAAATTTTTATTGTCTTCTATAGATTTAGAGATAAAGAAAATATAATATATAGAATAATCTGTTGTAATAAATCGCATAACCAGACTACACCAAAGAAACTAGTTGTGAAATTCAATTGTTTGTAATTGACAGATAAATGTCAGTGTAAAAAATCAACAGCCATTATTAAAAGAGTTTTCCGGGAAATACATTTATAAAATAAATAAATAAATATATCATCACGGCATATTACCCATTTCTGGGTGTGCTAGTATTTACAACACATGTAGACATCGGTAATGATGATATATACATTTAAATACATTTAATATTTTTAATTTAATTTTGAAATAAATATATAAAATTGTAGGTTGCCATGTATATTAATAGTTATTTTACATATATTCTTAGAAATTTTGCCAATCCCGTTAATGAATTGGAACTATCTTGAACATTTTAGAAGAGTAAGATAAGATTCCTAATACGAGTAGAATGAAAGAATAGATATAATTAGAATTATTTGTGTGTACAAGAAATGTTAAATACGATACTTATGTAACAAAACGGAAATGGCGAGAGGTATTATGCTGGCTACAACAGATTTTTAAATAGGGAAAGTACTGTGGCTGTGTCCTATGTAGCATTTTGGCATTTATAATTTAGGATTCAGGTTTATTTTACATAAACCCAACTCCGAATGGCACACTAATAATATCCATTGGTTTGTATGGCAACACTTTAGGACAACAAGAATGAATTATACAATTCAAATTAATTTGATGCTTCAGATTAAATGTTAATATTGCATTTCATAAAATAAAACCTATGAAGATATTCTTTGACAGTAAATTTGACATTAAACACAAATTATAGCAACAAACATGATTTGTTTAATTAGTGCGCGTGAACCCCAAGGCATAGTGTGCTCCTACAAACCCTAAAATCTAATTTCGAAAACCCTGAATAACAAATTAGGGTGGTAAATGTGCAAAACACAGCCAGAACACCTAATTATTATTTACGTAGATTTGCTTCAATCAACAAATATGTAACAATTATTTAAACTTAAAGGGAACACGATTCTTATCACATCCATAGGTTCCTTTAGTTTTATATAGTTAATTCATGTCATGAATTTAGTTTGGTGTGTCTGTATTTCGCTTTTTCTGTTTATTTATGACTCATATATTATACCCATATGTCATCATGAATCTGTATGCTAGATTAAAATGTAACATTGTAATGCAAAACTATAGGTCGTCGCTCTTTAAAAATAGAATCTTACAACCAAAGAAATCTGAATTAAAATCTCAATTTTATATTTTTCTTCGTACACTGGAAAAATAATTAAACATTCTTTGATGTCCCAACTTTAAAAAATTTAATTTCCGTTTGTCTCGGAAAAATATAACCTATCAATGCATTCCTACACAAAAGGAAATGGAAATATTTAGTTATAAATGACTAGAATGCATATAAAATCATAGTGAGCGGAATAACAATCAGTAATAAATACTTCCAAATCCCATTAGAGTAAAACAAAACCACAATTCACACCGTACGAGTTCGGAAGTAACGTCCATTGGGGAAGTAATATTTTATCCAGACTCTTTACTTTCGAAGTAACGTCAGTTTAATGCAAATGAATTCACGCGAGGAGACGGTAGCAAGAAGCCGTTATTATTTTATTTCAGAAGGCCCTTGATTGCTTTGCACGCGCATGTCCGAAAGAGGGAACAGTCGAAAGTAATTATAGCCTTCCAGAATTAAGAAACAGCGGAGATAGGAATAATCAAAAGTTGAAGGAACAATTAACAGCCTACGTCGGAGTAAAAGCAAAAATTAAATGACGAATTTTGGAAAATGCATTTGAAAGATAAAGTTTATAATGACAAGTCCACTGTTACAGAAAAAGTATATAATAAAATTTTAGAGACAGATTGATTGGGAACTGTTTAGAAGTTTCAAAAAAGAAACTATTACATCATTTACTGACAAATTTTGTTCGATCGCTATCATCAGACCTATGTTGATTAAGCTTTTTTTACTCATTTTTGGCTGTACTATATGCACTAATTTTTATAAAGATATTATATTATTATTGTTATTTACATTCAAAATAAAATTCGAAATCATCCTTTTTTCGTGGTGCGAATTCGAAGGACACCGGTCAAATGAATTGGTCTGGAAAAGAAAAGGACCGGTAATAACCTTATACCGGTAGCCCTGCCCTGATGTCCTTACGGTAACGAAACAGATATTGATGGCCTAGGTTTTTTGTGATGAAGATTTTTGTCGCTCCCAAAGGAAAGGTGTTATGGGTTTCAAGATTAATTTTTTACGTTCTCCTTTATGGTTTCTACAGAAAAAGATAAATGACATTATTAATGGAACAATAGATGTTTTATCACAACATTAACTATAATTGTCCTTTGTTGTGATGATGACGAAATTTTTAAAAACGTTCAAATTATTTAAAACATAGTTTTGAAAAAGCTTTCATTATTGCGAAGTATAATAGGCAATAAAATTATTGACATCAAAAATAGTTATGGAAAACAATCCCTCATTCTTGTGAGGTCAAAGTATATACATCATTCCTAGCCAATGGGAAAGCACAAATCACCTACGGTATTTATATAAATAAAAGTAGATGACAGTTTGTCACATGTTATGTTAAGCTGTATAAACTTTGACTTCACATTATGTTTAAGATCACGTGACTTTTTCAAAATGTTGCACCAAATTCTATAAATAATTAAAAATATCTAGTGGATATTTCGTGATATTTTCAAATTTGAACCTATTTAATTAACAATTTGGAGGTTGATAGTCAGATATTGTACCGAGGGAATTTTAAGTAAACAAGTTCTCGATTCATTAACGTTTCGATTTCAAATTTCAACAAGTGGACGCTATTCGTTTGCACATCAATAAAAATAAATACTTTTTAAAAATTAGTACTTAGAAGGCATATAATAATTCTTGGACAACTATATTTTAAAATTAAAATTTTTCATATTCCTCATTTGTGAATCTATCTCGATGAAGAGGTAATAAAATTTTGGTTACAGTTAGTTAACTAGAAGTTGCATTTTTATTCAACATAAACACGGATATAATTTCATTATTTTGTTAACACTATTGCTGTATAGTCTTTCTTTTATATTATATTCCTCAATGTTTTCATAATAATACTTTTAGAATTTCTGTATTTCTCTAAATAAATAATACTTGAATATCATCCTCTGTACTACCTAGAAATCATATAAGTAATATATGTTACTACACAATTATTACGATAAGTGTATTTATATAATATGAAAAACATTTATGGTTACGTCGGTATAACTGTTTACTTATGTGCAATGAAACAGCTTATGACATTAAGCAATAAATGTAACGACGGTACGTTTACGGTTTATACTGAATAAAATTACACGCCCTTTGAAGTTTATGGGATATGATTGTATATGTCCGCATATAAAATGTGTAATTTAATTGAAATGAACTACAATTTATCTATTCTACACGCTTCGAATAGGAACGATATGAAAATAACTCAATTATTATGATTACTACATTCCTTTCACATACATAGCATCTCTGGTCTTCGTCAGGCACGTTCGTTTTCACTACGCGCCTTTCTCAATCTTCATAATAAAAATTATTTACAAATAAATTTGATACAAGCACAATCTTACCTTTGCTTAAAATCGTAAATAGGCAGAGTTTAGTAGTTTAGTACATAGTTGCTACCTACAATTCATTTCCAAAATAATTTAAAACTTGCAAGTTTATTTCAAATCAAAGTTAAGGTTTTTGAATTCGTTCGTATTTAGTTCTAGTTCAAGCATTAATGAATTTTACGGTTTTGTTGCGGGATCACGTTTGATTCGGCCTAATGATTGAATATACTCCATATTCAGATAAAAACTTTAATATTTTCAAAAATATAATTTACATGTATCTAGATACGTCTCAATGTGCTGATTCCAAATTTTGAAATAGCAGGTCAATATCTCTTTTCGTTCTTGAGATATTTAGATTCAAAGTTTTGCTCAAAACCGCCCATTTTTGGGTAATAACCCAAAAATGGGCCGAGATACGAATTTGGTGACACCACCATTCGATTCTACGGATAAAAATATATAAGCATACCAATTTTTATCATTTTTGACTAACCGGTTAATTTTTTATGAATAAATTTTGAAAATCCCTGAAAACGGCCAAAATCTGAAAAAATCGCAAGGGGTACACCTTAGATTTTTGCGATTTTTGGCCATTTTCAGTTATTTTGTTTCAGAGGCTGTATAAGGTGTTCAAAAATTCTGAAAATTGGTGTACTTATGTAATTTTGCCCGGAGAATCGAATGGTGTTGTCGCCAAATTCATATCTCGACCCATTTTTGGGTTGTTACCCAAAAATGGGCTGTTTTGAGCAAAACTTTAAATCTAAATATCTCGAGAACGAAAAGAGATATAGACCTGCGGTTTCAAAATTTGGAATCAGCGCATTGAAAAGTATCTATGTACATGAAAATTAGATTTTTGAAAATTTTGAAGTTTTAATCTGAATATGTGCTATATTGACTTTTGAGACATTAATTCAAAAATGGATAGAGATAGAAACTTGCTAGTAATATTATTTGATCGTAAAGACAATGTTACATAAGTGTACGCATATTATACTCGTAGGTCTGTAATTTTTATAACAAACTTACACTAGAAGCGTATCTTTTTTAATAACTTATGTTAACCAATGTTGAACGTTATAAGGATGTATTTTTACCTCCCGCTACCCTTGGTAAGGGAGGTATAGGTATCGTGCTAAAAATCTCATATCGAGATTTTAGTAAATGACCACGTTTTAAGGTCCCTAGAATCCATTTTTAACATTTTCACGATGATGTCTGTATGTGTGTATGTGTGTATGTGTATGGATTTTGTCTTCGCTCTAACTCAAATACTATCATTCAGAAAATTCTGAAACCTTGTATTTCTACCCTATTCTAATATAAAAAGAAGCCATTAGATTTTGGTGTAAATCAGATAACCGGAAATGGCACTTTACCTACCAAGTGGTTTTTCTTCAAAAAATACCATTAAATGCCATTTTTTCGAATTTTATTTCTTATGAAAATTAAAGATTATTGAATTTTCTACAGGAATACATTAATACTTTTTCTATATATTTCACAGATAAATTTAAAAATATTTTTTTTTATTAGTCGCGAAGCCTAAGATAAAAACTATTCCTTTGTTACACAGTTCATTTATCAAATGAATGTAACTGACAGTAAATATCACTGTCAAAAAACTAACCACTTCAAATTAATAATACTGACATTTTAAAAAGAAAATAGTAAATAAAGCAATAGTTTTCTGCAATGGAACAGTTTGCAGCGTTAGTAAATACGTAGGTAGGCATGTATTTAAATTAATAAAAATTAAATAGCGGGAGGTTTTGTGTTGGCTACATCAGATTTTTTTTTAAGTTTGACACAAAAAATATAGTATGTATAAAAATCAAAATTAGGAATGCCGGATGCTCTCAATTTCGAGCTTAGGCTCCGCTCGGCCCGAAGCCCGGCTCGATTTCTGGTCAATTTTCGAGCCGAGCTACCTAATAACATTTTACTCAAAATACTCTCCAAGTATATGGTAATTATTTTATATTTCCCGTTATTAATCAGTCTATAAAAAGCATAAAAACGACTTTAAATTGTAAATATTTCTCAACTTCTTAACTATTACATTACCATATCTGTTTATGTGTGATAACTTACATTACCCGTTACCCTCTCCATAGCAAACAATTCCCATTTAATTGTATTCCAAATTCAAAACCGATCTTCTAGACTAGACGCCAATATCATTCGAACAAGCTCCTGAGACGCCTCACGTGTTTCTCATTCCATCTTTATCCAGTTCATGAGAGAGAGATAAGTTTGTCTTGGTTCCACTCTCACTGTCTCGCGACACATAAAGCCTTTGTGGCGGCCTGATCGCTTCCACGTATTGGATGGGAATGTGGCTGCAGGGACGTACTGGGAATAGTTCTAATATTGGGCTAGACACACTAGGATTTGTATTATTACTAGCCTCCTAGGAGTATCTCGTAAGAAATATTGGCGTGAGTAGATATGTGAGATGCACCACAAGAATACAAAGATTTTTGTTCACGGGTGTATGAGGGTATACGAGATGTGACAATAAATTACCTAATGAGACAGATTATTTCACATTTATTCTACTATGTTTTAATTTGATCCTCCCTATATCGTAACTCCAACTGGTACTATTGTACCATCGACCTTTAAACTAATGGACCAAGTGTCTCCTATTCTTTTATTGTTAGAATAATGCTCCAACATAAAAGGATAGAAATATATATTCTGTCCTTCAACAGTACGGAAGTTCTCAGTTAAAGTATACTGCGCATGCACTCGTACTCATTGTACATCTTTTTCAGCCATATGTAAACCTCTATACATCGCTCTCTATCACTAAATAGTTGTCAAAATCTACATTTGACGTTTCGTGACTGTCTGTCAATACATACGTATATGTGTTATAAGGTGTGTATGCGACAAAATAATAGGGAAACGGTGTATTTCGTGCAGTCAGCAGTACGTACGCGGTTCAGCTGTCATTTCATATGTAAGTTCTTATTAATTATTACTTGTTCCCTATAATATACTATGTATATAATATATTGTATTAAAAATATATAATAAAACTAATTACGCACAAAAAAATTAAATCTATACTCTTAGCGATTATGCACCAAGTATAACAAGTTAGGGACAAATCATTTTTTTTATTTTGCCGCGTTTTCTTAACTTCCCTACTGTTGAAGGATAGAAATACTGTGTCTGCACCGTTATGGCGGGACAAGAGTTTTGCTCGTACGCTGCGTCTATTATTTTAAAGGTCGATGTATTGTGCACTCAATCAATCAAGTTAGTTGTGATTTTTTTATGATTTTTTTACCTCCCGCTACCCTAGGTAAGGGAGGTATAGGGATCGTGCTAAAAATCACATATAGAGATTTTAGTGAATGAGCACGTTTTGATGTCCCCAATGAAGTCTGTAGGTATGTATGTGTGTGTGTGTGTGTGTGTGTGTGTGTGTGTGTGTGTGTGTGTGTCTGTGTGTCTGTGTGTGTGGATCATGTGAACACGATTACTCAAATACTATCAATCAGAAAAATTTAAAATTTTGTATACCCATTCTATACTAATGTGGGAAGAGCTCATTAGTTTTTAGTGTATATCAGATAACCGGAAGTATCATTTATACAATCTTTTAACAGTTTTTCTTATAAAAAATTCATTGAATATAATTTTTTAGCAACTTTTACCAGTACAAATTAAATATAATGGCACAATCTTCAATTCTACGATAAGCATTTAGTAAATAACTTGAAATAACTTTAAATATTGAATTGTAAAATAATTTATTTTTGTACATCACTTTGCCTCTGCGTCAAACAAAAACAATATTTTAATAACAAATTTGACATATTTAAACAAATGTCACTGTCACGAAGAAATAACATTAAAATTAGATATACAGGATAATTCGATTTTAGTTTGATGTTTGCAGCATTATATATCAAACAGCTCTCAAATAAGAACGTGATTTCAAAGTGTCAAATAATAGTTTGCAATACACATTTAGGAAATGGATAATGTACGGCGAAGAATTTACACAGATTGCGTTTTAGAGCATAAGGAAGTTAGGTATTTGGTGATGATTTTGACAATAATGTATGTGTGACGATTTTTCCTTAAAAATGTTAAGATCCGAAACTTCGCAAAGTTGGTATTTAATACTCTTATATAATTTGATTGCGTTGTAGAGCATAAGGAAGTTGGTGCTGATTTTGACAATAATGTGTGTGTGACGATTTTTTTTAAGGCGCCAAATATTTCCAATTTTAAATGGCACAAAAGTGATCCCTGTGGTGCACTCTCCACACCAGCTATGAGTGCCCGTGAGGTGACGCCTGGTAAGCGCCCACACGGTAAAATATATCGTCATTGACTGTGTGGATCATGATAAATTGTTGGACATTTTATCTCACTATGGATTACGTGGTACATGTAACAAGTGGCTGCAATCTTACCTTTATGATAGAAAACAGGTAGTCTACTGTGAAAATAATAAATCAGATGTTAAATTGATAAAACATGGAGTTCCACAAGGGTCAATACTTGGTCCAATTTTATTTACTCTGTACGTTAATAATATAAATAATGTATTAGGCTCATATAATTTTGTTTCATATGCTGACGATACATCCATTATTGTTAAGGATGATGAAAATATTGCCCAGCATCTGTCAGTGATAATTCAGAATTTTTCAGACTGGTGTGCAAGTCTTAGTCTAACTTTCAATGCAAACAAATCTGCAATAGTTAAATTTTCTACCATTAAGCGCGATGCAAGCATCCTAACCCTGTGTAATAATCATTCAATTCCTCAAGTAACTCATCAAAAAGTGTTAGGTATCAATATTGCTGAAAACTTAAAATGGGATACCGAAATTGATAGTATTTGTACTAAACTTGCCCCCCTTTGCTTTGCCATTAAGAAGCTATCACACATAGTCGACTCTTCCGTAGTTAAAACTTTTTATTATGCAAAATTTTACAGTATCTTGTCATATGGTATAATTTTCTGGGGCTATTCACCTAATGTTACTAGAGTATTTATATTACAAAAACGTTGTATTAGAAATATGTATAATCTGTCTGCCAGATATACTTGTAAAAACATTTTTATCACAGAAGAAATTATGACTCTGCCATGTATATATTTATTTAAACTAATTTTATTCATTAGAAATAACAAAAATATATTATTAAGACATGTAAATCAGCATGACTATAACACTAGGGGAAAGAACAAATTTGTAACGCCTAGATATAGATTAAATGTAACTTTGCAAAATCCTTATGTATTAGGCATAAAATTATATAATCATTTACCTGACGAAATAAAAAACATTGACTCAGATTTAGTATTTAAAAAGCAACTGAAAATGTTTCTTATTAAAAAATGTTATTATTCTGTAGAAGAATTGATTCAAGACTGATTTATGTACAAATTATGTATATCAGTATTTATTGTATGCATTTGTATTTTTTATATGTATTTTATGACATACCATATATCAATGTTTTTGATCTTTTGGTGAATCAATATTATTATTATTATTATTATTATTATTATTATCATTACCGATGTCTACATGTGTTGTAGATACTGGCACACCCAGAAATGGGTAATATGCCGTGATGATATATTTATTTATTTATGTATTTATATATTAATGATCCAAAACTTCGCAAAGTTAGTATTTGCTCACAGATTTTTCAGGGAAAACAAAATATAATCCAAAATTTCATATTACAAACTTTTCTATTTATTGGAACAACAAAGTAGATTTTGTTTACAAACGATCAATGGAAGTGATACTTTACTTAAAGCTCATTGCTATTTTAAACATGGAATTGGCAGGAGGTCATGTGCTGGCCACAACAGATTTTTTTTTTTTTTAAAATCGGCCCGAATTGTAAATTTTGTTTCATTCGCCGATACATAAGGTACGATAACAACTTTCAGTTTCTCCAAAACCATATTCCCGAATACTGTAAAGGTGTTCTCCATTAGTATTTCATGAAAATTCATATGTCATTAGGTGAATTTCGTTCATTAACAATAGTGGAACCTTTCTAGTAACAAACCTGCCGTAAGGACTAAGTGAATTCGATTTAAGACCACGGCGTCGACAACGTGAATTATTCATGTCTGGTGCGTTGCTCCAGTCTGCACGAAGCACAGGAATGAGCAGTGAAATACCCAGTTGGATTGCGCTCTAGATGCTGGAGCACTGGTCCACTTGTTGGTTCCACCTTCCAACGAAAGTAAAAGGACAGAGAATTTTTGTTATTTTAAGGATGTGATTTATTAAAAAATCTTTCAGAACACATAATACACTAGGAATAATACAACTTTTTTAGTTTTCATTCTCTAAAATTTATTATTTTCTACATTTCGGCACCATTAACAGGTGCTTTCTTCAGGGAAAATGACAAATAAATTAAAAAGAGACCAAAATAAAAAACAAAAATATTAAAATAAAATTTAATTAAATTAATTAATGCAATTTATTTGTCATTTTCTCTTAAGAAGGTATAAAAGAAAAAAAGTCTGTTCGCTCCTAGCTGAAACAAGCCGATATTTTATTACCCCAATAGATATTACCACAAACAAATAGAAAATCCTCAGGTAGTATGGAACAGGGCCGTATTCGAAATCTGCATAAGTAAGGGAAAATGTCATTATTACAAGTATACAGTTATACTCGTCATAAAATAATCAAATAATGGCAACTTTCCTTCACACTTTTTACAGGCTTAGGACTGTCAGGGAAATATATACAAATTTTTTTTTGCTATAAATTTCGCTGGCGTGTTTAAAAGTTGCAGGTAAACAGTTGTTGTCATTATTTACAAATAGCGAACTGTCCCTTTGTCATAATTTATATTGTTCGTTGATGAAATATTTAAAACAATTTGTGTCTTCATCACTTTGCACAACGTCGGCATCGGTGTCACAGGTATTGACTTCGTCACTAACACTGGCAGAAGCATTGTCGACATCCCAGGGCCTCCACATTTCCATATTTAAAATTTCACTTACAACCGCTGCTAACTAATGTTACATGTAAACTGAGTTAAGACGAACGAAAACCGGGATTATAAAGAAACGAAATTCAATCAAGGGTGACAAATGAATAGTAGATTAAATTATTCCTAGAAATTATGATGATGGCCAAACCCGAAAACAATGTCATTAGCCGAAAACGTCCAGATAATTCTTAATTATACCTATTCAATGATAATACCTAGCTGTAAATACAGTTCAAAATAATTTCAAAAAATTCTCTTAAAAATTTACAAACGCATATATCAAAACGAACTGAATACAATTCTTGTTCAACACTTCATTTACAACTGACCGCCGTTTGATGAACAAAGGCTCAAGAAAGTGGTTTATGGTTTGTGGTAATAACTATTGGGGTAATAAATTATCGGCTTGTTTCAGCTAGGAGCGAACAGACTATACCAGTTAATGGTGCAATGACGGAAAATATATTATTTTTGCTAACCATAATCTCATTAGATTCAAATATTGTACTACTACATTCTCCTTAACACGGTTTCATTATTAATTTTAATGTAATTGCTTTTCAACAGTGACATTTGTTTAAATATATCAAAATTGATATTAAAGTATCGTTTCTACACTTTTCTAATTAGTTTCAGAAATCCTAGTTATAATATTCTCTATGATATATTTATATATACATCTCATTATCATTAGAAATTATTTGACTGTAAATGATATACGAATAATATTTGCAGAAAGACATTATTACAATCATTTCTCTCCGCAGTAAAATTCGTCATTCATATAAACATAAATGGTTTAATGGCTTATATTTAAATTGTAAATACTTTGCTAGTTAAATATTATTATTTGGTTATGATAACAGTTCTATGGGAATACACACAGTGTAAAATGTTTTACTATCTAATTTGAGATTTCTCTGAATGCACTACTTTCATAAACCGCCTTAAATTTCTTAGAAGTACCACATGGTCGTAAAAATCAAAATGTAAACACAGACGAATTATCACTGCTCTTAAAATAGACCCAGATTTAAAAAAGCAATAAAAAGAATATAATTCAAACAATTGTTTATAACCTAAACATTTACAGCCCAATTCACAAAAAAGTTTAATCTAATCCTCATTTTTGAATTAGTGAATTCTATTCCGGTATTTAAAATTTAATTTTCATGATATTATCAATAAAGGTAGAGTAGATACTAGGAATAGATTAGACTATATTTTAAGATATAAACTGTCAAAATTAGAGTAGAATTCGCTAATCAAAAAATGAGGATTAGCTTAAACTTTTTTTGTGAATCGGACTGTTAATATGAAAAAAATCATAATAAAAATTATTCGAAATATTGTTTTGCGGAAGAAATAATAATTTTTTATTATCCCTTGCGAGAGCTAATTCCGTTTGTAATTTTATGGCATTTATACTGTTTTTAATTTCTATATCTATTGGAAGAATCTCTGACATTTAGAAACTTCCTCATACAATGAAAAATAGATATAATTAGAACTATATGTGTGCAGAAGATATCTTAAATACAATAAAAAACAGTATTTGAATAAAGTTCTGTATATTTTTATTATAAAACGACTGTTGGAAAGGGAAGTGCAATACAATACTTATATACCCTAATATGGAAATGGCGAGAGGTCTTGTCCTGGCCACAACAGATTTTTTTATTTATTTAAAGTAGTGTCATCTACAAATAGAACACTTTCACAAAACTGCATATTGAAATAAATTATATAAATGATAAAGAGTATTGGGCCTAACACAGAGCCTTGTGGCACGCCATGCTCTAGTTTGCTCAGGGGTGATACTTCTCACCATCCGATAGATACAGCTTCAGAACGATCATTCAAATATTGATATGTAGGTATACATTATCATATAGAATTAAATAAATGCATACTATAGAATACTATGGGCCGTGATATCCACCTCCTATTAAAGTTCCTAATAAATTTATTCTACCATTAATTATTTTTTGTGTGTTTCCACCTACAAATACAATTTATCTTGCTACTAAATTTGGTTATTAGCAGAATAAACTAATAGGAACTTTGAGGAGCTGGTAACTATTTTGAAAAGAAAAGAGGATTTACTTATACAGTACGAGTTACAATAGACAATTTTGAAAAGTAGTCAGGTAGGTATGGTTTTATTTATGAGCTAAAAATTCCAAATTCTAAGTTACAGCAATGATAAATCGTGATTACAACAATTAATAAACTTGAGTATAACAGTGATTATAGGTACTTGATTACAACAATAACTATATTTGGTAACAATTGATTATAGATACTTGATTACAACAATAACTAAACTTGGTAACAATTGATTATATAGGTACTTGATTACAACAATAACTGAATTTGATTACAATAAAGATTAAACTTGATTACAACAGTTTTTTTTTTATTCTCTATTATATTTGCATGTTTTATACAAATATCAACTAATAATCTGGTTTCATTTTGCAAAAAAATTAGCTGATCGTAGGTACTCTTTTCGAATCCATATTGAGACTACAATTATATAATTCGTAATCCGTACTTAAAATAAATCTTGAACTAAACAAACACAACCAAATATAAGTAAACATACGTCATCTCAGGTTGTGAAAACGAAAATAACTAGTTTTCGTGTTACCAACTTTAAAATATTTTTTTTATTATTCTAGTAACTATATAATAGCTATCTGGCAAATAAATTGTGCTTGATATACATAATAAATTTATTTAGCTACTAACATATTTATTCTTCAGATAGCGGAACTTTAATAGGAGGTGGATATCACGGCCCTATGACGAGAAACGATTTCAAATGTGAGATAAATTTTGTATGATTCCTCTGAGTATAGTCGACACGAAATTGACGTGTTTAAATGTGAGAATATGTGGCGAAAATGATCGTTGTATAAATGATTAAATTTCCCTTTTACAAATTAATTTTCGCGACATTACATTTGTTACGTTTATAGCCCTCGTAATGTATTATCTTTTATTATTAATGTAATTTATGACACGTTTCGCAATTAAACAATTCATCCAAGTTGTGAGAGAGAAATTGTCATAATTAATAAACTCACATGTTCTATTCCCGAGTTGTAAAGCGTGGAAATGTTACAAAAGACCCGCAAAAGCCACATCAAAATTTTATGAAACCTCAATTTGTTAACACACATTGTTATACCTTTACGCAGAACGTAACCACATTTTCTCGTTGTCGTTAGGTAAATTCACGTTTCCTTTTCTTACAAAGCAATAGGCCTTTGTTCACGGTTCCTTTTTGTGGGATGCTAATATGAATGACGCGTGTGTTGGAAAGAGAAAAGATGAGATACTTATAAAAAAATGTGTCTTTGAACACCGGCTGGGGGTTGGTTAAGACAGATCCGGATTTACACGTGAAAAATGGGGCCCAATTGTGAGATATATAAGGCTATTATGTCTAAACGCAGGGTTTAGGCCCTTTGTATAACACACAAATGAACAAAAGGTATAATGTCTTCATATTATGATTGATAGAGGCACCACAAAGTGCAGTTTCAAAAAAATGTTTCATCATTTTAAATAATAAAATTCTCAGAGAATACAATAGGATCGTTATTTGTCTAAATAAATAAATTCATATGTGAATTGTATTTTGATATAAGTAATTGTCGATGTTTGAAATATGAATACATGCGTGGTGTGACTACAAAATAACAAGATTGATCTTGGAACACTGATATTTTATAGAATTACACAAAACAAATATTGCCACCCTTTTTATATTAGAGCTTTTTTATTAGGTTGTTCATAAGCTTTGCCACTTTTTCTATAACTATATCTCGGCCCCCGAATTAATGCCTCTTAACCCAAATTTAAAATTTGGGAATAAAAGCAAGTCACATGGCACTAGGTAAGGTGAGTATGGTTGATGTACCAACACGGTAATTTTGTGTCGTGATAGACAAAGCGTTTTGTTCCGGCGCGTTGTTTTCATGGAAAATGCATGAGCCGTTTTTTCACATTTTCAGTTCTTTTTCTTCTCACTCGTTCATGGAGGGTTATCAAAACCTTCTTGTAGTATACCTGGTTAACGAACTGCCCTTCAGACACCCAATCCATGTGAACAGTCACTCGCATTTCGAAAAAACAATGTCAGTGCACGGCCGAGGCGCTAATCGTCTCCGATATCTTTCTTCCTTCTTTAAATCTTCTAAACTGCTTCAAAACTTGAGTACTATATAGAACATTATCAATATAAATATTCAACAAATCGTACATTTCTGTAGCGGATTTTTCAAGTTTCACACAGAATTTCATAGACACTAACATAATTCCGGCGGAGTACCAGAAAGCAGTTAAACTCAATCAAAGGCTACTGCCGAACGGTTTGCCTAATTATTTTGAAATTTTAACCCAACCGTGATTGGAGGGAAGATGATAAATTAATATGACATACCCTGCAATGTTGCCAAATTTACAAGGAAGCCGAAAAAAAATAAATCTCGTTTTTCAGTAGCCACATCTTGTACATTAAAGAAACAAATATATTTGTCTTTTTGTAAATATATTGTCCTATAGCTCAAAAATTATTAAATGAATTCGGATGAAACTTTCGAAACACACAACTAACAATTTTTTAAAAAATCAGTCTGTTTATTTATTTTAAACTTTATTCCTATGTAACTTGAAAATATACACACAGTAATGCAATTGGTCAAGAACTCTACTGTTTTAATAATTATTATGGCCGCCTCGGTGGTCGAGCGGTTATAAGTAGCACTCAAGCGACCTTCACCGCTCGGCTATCGGGTCGTGGGTTCGATCCTCACCAGGGGCTTAGATGCTGTATATATATATATATATATATATATATATATATATATATATATATATATATATATATTTAAAGTTATTTAGAGTTATTTACTAAATGTTATTATCGTAGAATTGAAGACTGTACCATTATATTCAATTTTAAATAGTAAAAGTTGCTAAAAAATTATACTCAATTATTTTTTTACAAGAAAAACTGTCAAAAGCTTATATAACTGATACTTCCGGTTATCCGATATACACTAAAAACTAATGAGCTCTTCCCACATTAGTATAGAATGAGTATACAAAATTTCAAAATTTTTGATTGATAGTATTTGAGTAATTGTGTACACGCGATCCACACGGACACACACACATACATAACTACAGACATCATTGTAAAAATATTAAAATCGGATTCTGGGGATATCAAAATGTGCTTATTCACTTATATCTCTATATGTGATTTTTAGCACGATCCCTATACCTCCCTTACCTAGGGTAGCGGGAGGTAAAAATAATTATGAAAACGTAATCAAGTAAGTATTCCTTTATTAAATTATTGCTCATATTTTGTACAGTAAGAACTATTTTGTGATCACTGGTTATTAGAATCAATACAGTAAAATCTAATGTACGTAATTTTATTGTGCTAACAGTGATTTATAATTTTCTGTATATTTATTATTATAATTTAATATATCAGTTATCTTGTCCATTTATTATTGTCATTTATTATAGTTAAAAATAAAATCCCTACCATTTACACCAAAATTTCGTTAGATCCAATAATATCCCCATTCATACCATCAATATTCATAAATTGATGTGCTTGCAAACAGTTGCTCGATAGTCTATAAAATAGTCCATTTCGTGCGAAGCCATCGTAACGGTAGGTGGTAGGTTCAAATGTTTGCAACAGTTGTGTTATTGTATTAGCAGCTGCAGGCGCTGAAAAAATTTTCTACCTTGCCCAGAATTCGCACAATGCAGCGTAAATCATCGGCAGAGCATGGGATGGGTAAATTATAGGTGCCCTTGTCCCGTGAACTTGGAAATATTCGCTTTTTATGTGGGGGATTATTTTGAATAATGCACGGATTTTGTAATGTATTGCAGGTGTAGTAGATTTATTTTAAAATTTGTCATGCTTGTGAATTATGCTACTTCCGGGGACTATTTCGAAGATGAATGGGCGAATTTTTCATTAATATAAATATATGCAATTTACTTTTATGATACGAGATATTATGTGGTATTAATATAAAACTTAGAAATATAAATTTATCATTATGTATTACAAGTAGGTATATGAGTATGCCAATCTGCAGTTATGATGATATATGTGTCGTAGAAGGCATATACTTAATAAAAAAAATCTGTTGTGGCCAGCACAAGACCTCTCGTTATTTCCATATTAGGTTATATAAGTATTGTATTGCACTTCGCTATCGAACCGTCGTTTTATGACAAAAAATTACAGAACTTTACCCAAATAATGTTATTTTATTGTATTTAACATGTCTTCTGCACACATATAATTCTATCTATTTTTCATTGTATGAGGAAGTTTCTAAATGTCACAGATTCTTCCAATTCATTAACCAGATTGGCGGTATTGCTGATGGATATATGCATTTACCACAATTTTACCTATAATTTCAAATATTTAATTAATAAAACAATAAGAAAAGTTAAATATACTTCCCAGAAAAATCTATCAGAATGTCACTAAAACTGTTGATATTTGACAATGACATGTGTCATGTTATAAACATTGGAATTTGTCAACTGGTTTCCTTAGTGCCTTGGCATCTGCGATTAGTTTACTTTATAAATTATAGTGTCTTTATCTCTAAATCTATAGAAGTTAAGTGCATTAGAGGAGAATTTTATGTTCTTCAATATTTAATAAAAAAAACTCCCAAAAAATTATATTTAGAAGAATTTTTCTAAGAAACTACTACTTCCGGTTGTTCAATTGTTACCAAAACCTTTTCAGCTCTTCCCAGGAATGTCAGATTGAGGAAACTGCAGTTAAATATTTTTTAAGTCTTATAGTTTTTGAGGAATCGTGTCTACAACATCCAGACATACACACATACACACATACACACATCCACACACACACAAACAGACATCATTTTAAAAATGTTATAATCGGATTCTAGGCACCTTAGATCGTGCTTATTCAATAAAATCTGGATATGCGAATTTTAGCATGAATCCAATACCTCTCTTAGCGAGAGGTAAAAATCTGTTGTGGCCAGCACAAAACCTTCCATCAATTCGAAGTATTTTGTACAAATCCCAAACCAAAAATTTCTTGAAAAAGATTATATATATCCTGTAAAATTGTAACACAAACATATAATTCAACTTTTCTCTATTTTATTAAGGGTCGCTGTTTCTTATTCTTCTGTTCTACTCACTCCTGTCCAATGCATATTCTTCACACAGTTATTCCTTTCTCAAATCTTCTGAAACACAGTTCTTCCATCTTCTCTTTGGCCTTCCTCGTACTCCCAGTATTGAAAGTTACAATCTTGAGGCGAGGCTGCAACTGAAAATCACTTGCGAGGAACACTATGACATACCACTTTCTCATACTATACTTTCCATCTTTGGTTTTGCACTTCACACTGACATCTGTCAATTAGAATTTTTTGAATATATCAGCTGTTTTCATGTTAATAGCAAAGCTGACTGCATTTTTAAAGTTAATCTCTTTATAGTTCTTTAACTCTATATCTGTTGAATATGAAGGAGAATGTATGATCAATAATATAATAACAACATGCTTTTTTATGAAAAACTGTCAATGGTACTTCCGGTGGATCAATTATAACCAAAATCTAATCACCTGTTCATATGGATGTAAAGAAGAAAAATACGATATAATTATAATTTTTAGAATTGTAGTATTGGAATTATTGTCAGAGAAAAATTTGTCACACACAAACACATACAAACACACATATACAGGTATCATCTTAAAAATAGTAAAATCGTGTCGTAGGGACCCTAAACCGTGCTTATTCATTAAACTCACCACCAAATTTTTTGACCAAAGACAATACCTTCCTTACCTAAAGGTAACGGAAGGAAAAAGGTGATTTTTTTTAAAGAAAAGTTCAAATTTTTACCTCTCGCTAAGAGAGGTATTGGATTCATGCTAAAATTCGCATATCCAGATTTTATTGGATAAGCACGATTTAAGGTCCCTAGAATCCGATTATAACATTTTTAAAATGATGTCTGTGTGTGTGCGTGTGTATGTCTGGATGTTGTAGACACGATTCCTCAAAAAGTATAAGACTTAAAAAATATTTAACTGCAGTTTCCTCAATCTGACATTCCTGGGAAGAGCTGAAAAGGTTTTGGTAACAATTGAACAACCGAAAGTAGTAGTTTCTTAGAAAAATTCTTCTAAATATAATTTTTTGGGAGTTTTTTTTTATTAAATATTAAAGAACATAAAATTCTCCATCTAATACACTTAAAATTTTTATTATATCTTGATAGATTTATAGTTAAAGACACTATAATTTATAGAGTAAACTAATCGCAGAGGCCAAGGCACTAAGGAAACCGGTTGACAAATTCCAATGTTTATAACATGACACATGTCATTGTCAAATATCAACAGTTTTAGTGACATTCTGATAGCTTTCTCTGGGAAGTATATTTAACTTTTCTTATTGTTTTATTAATTAAATATTTGAAATTATAGGTAAAATTGTGGTAAAATACATATATCCATCAGAAATACCGCCAATCTGGTTAATGAATTGGAAGAATCTCTGACATTTAAAAACTTCCTCATACAATGAAAAATAGATATAATTAAAATTATATGTGTGCAGAAGACATGTTAAATACAATAAAAAACAATATTTGAGTAAAGTTCTGTAATTTTTTGTTATAAAACGACAGTTCGAAAGCGAAGTGCAATACAATACTTATACATCCTAATATAGAAATGGCGAGAGGTCTTGTGCTGGCCACAACAGATTTTTTAGTTAGATAATAGTTACCAAAGTTGTTTGTAAACTAGATGTCATTATCAAGAAGGTTTAAAATATCTCACATACAATTCTCATCACATTGTGTATTTTTGAGATTACAAAACTACATTCAATTTGTGCCTCCCAAATATTTACTTCTCTAAATCCTCTTATAGTAACACCTATTCATCCATGGTCAACACCTAAAAATCCTTTGTATTCTACAAAACCGAATTTCCATCCACAGTGCTGTAGACGTAATAACAGTCTTCTAGGTAATTTATGGCGTTTTCTCTACTAACCCCCACATAAAGGTTCGTTTCCCTTACCTAGGGGGAGCAACTCCGTGCAACACTAGGCTTAATCTTGTCTGCTTCCTCGTAAATAAGTGTGTTTAGTTCAGGAATATAATCTCGCGTCACTTCTTCGCCTAGCTATTTCACACTGCGTGGAGCAGAGGGCAGGATGTTCGCATGAAAGGTTGCTCAAAGATGCTGAAATGTGAAATTTTCACCAGGAAATGATAGTGTGAAGAAGAAGATTAATCTTATTATGGATGGTTTGTGCTGAAACTTTGTAGAGAAGCAAACATAGTTACGGACAGGATAATGAGATGCGATACAAATTTTCGATTTTATTGTTCTAATAAATTTGGTGTGAATGTTGAGAAATCGGGTGATTTGTTGTGAATAGTCAGAATTTTTACCTCTCGCTAAGAGAGGTATTGGAATCATGCTAAAAATCACATACCCAGATTTTAGTAGATAAGCACAGTTTAAGGTACATAGAATCCGATTATAACATTTTTACGATGATGTCCGTGTGTATATGTGTATGTGTCTGTTTGTGTGTGTGTGTGTGTGTGTGTGTGTGTGTGGATGTGTGTGTGTGGATGTTGAAACCACGGTTTCTCAAATACTAAAAGATAATATTTAACTGCAGTTTCCTCAATCTGACATTCCTGGGAAGAGCTAATTAGATTTTGGTAACAATTGGACAACCGGAAGTAATAGTTTTATTTTAGTTTCATAGTAAATTTAATTAAATGAACAAATGCAACGCGGATTTTTGACAGCAATGTTATGTCATAAAAACATTGAAATTGATTCGAATTTGTTTACTTTATTAAATTTACTTTGGAACTAAATTTAACTGGACGTTTATAATATCGGCCCTATATACTATATTTTTGAAAATTTCTGTTATTACTAATATTAAAGAATATAAAAATCTCTATCCCATACATTTAAATTTTTTTATTTAATTTTATTATTTATATTTATTTTGATAGCTTTTTGTGGAAAGTACAATCTTTCTTATTGTTTTATTAATTAAATATTTGAAATTATAGGTAATATGCATATATCCATCAGAAATACCGCCAATTTGGTTAATGAATTGGAAGAATCTGTGACATCTAGAAACTTCCTCATTCAATGAAAAATAGATATAATTAGAATTATATGTGTGTAGAAGACATGTTAAATACAATAAAAAACAATATTTGAGTAAAGTTCTGTAATATTTTGTTATAAAACGACGGTTCGATAGCAAAGTGCAATACAATACTTTTTTATTTTACTATTTTCTTGCAGTTACATCAAGTAACTATGATAATAGGGATATGAAACAATAAATCAGAAATTACTATGTGAGTTTTCTAAATAATCTTTATGAAAAAGAAGAAGCATGATTGGTAGTACCATCGCATAAAAATGTCAGAAGTGTAACCAGCAAAACAGATTTGGCAAACGAAGATAAAGAAGAAAATAAACAGTGCAAACTGAAGAAGAACTAAGACAACAAAAAAGCGAAAGGATCCGCAGCTTTAAATCTATTATTTAAATTATAAATCGAATTGAATGCCACACACAAACTCGTATGTTCTATGTGAAATTAAATTTAATAAAAATTTCTGTCTATAAGAACATTAGACAATATTATAAAATTATATACCCCGAAAGTGAATATCATACTTTGAACCCATAACCCGTTATATACTTCGATCGGTCTAATTGCAGACCCTGCTATAATTATATACAATTTTGTAAAACCCGAGGCTATGAAGGCAACAATTCTAGCAATAATTAATTACCACATCTGAGAAATTATGACGGTGTTGTAGCATTTTACACAAACCGTGGTCAGGATAAACCAGTTTATACTAAATTTAGGTGTGGCTCCAGCTCTAATAACATACCGGCGTTATAAAGCCACACTTGGGCCCGCATTAATTACTTTATTTTAGAGAACGTGTCATAAAATTTATATTCCGCGGTTAAACCAACGAAACTCATAAAGACAAAGACGACAATCGCGTAGGAAAACATTTTTCAAGAACTATAATAATATATATACATAAAAGCAGTAACAACAATGTAAATACTTATTTCTATTGACACTTCCTTGATTTACTATTAAAATTTAGTATTTAATTTAGTAGCAAGAACTACCTAAAAGATATATTTTCTGGCAATCTTTATATTCCAACAACCGTAAAAGTGTTGATTACAACAAAGGAATATTGATTACAATAATAAATTCAAGAAAATTTGAACAATAATACTGTTGCATTTTGCGAAGCATCAGAAATAACGATTCTAGCTTGTGTTTTAAGATAATATTTTCACAAAAAAAAAAAAAATATGAATTGATCATTTTCTGTAGCCCGCCCGAAGCTTGTGAGCCGTTGTTTAAATGTGTCCCATACTTTTTACCTCTCGCTAAGAGAGGTATTGGATTCATGCTAAAATTCTCATATCCACGTTTCATTGAATAAGCTCGATTTAAGGTCCCTAGAATTCGATTATAACATTTTTAAAATGAAGTCTGTGCGTGTATGTGGATGTGTGTATGTGTGTATGTCTGGATGTTGTAGACACGATTCCTCAAAAACCATAAGACTTAAGAATTGTTTAACTATGGATTCCTCAATCTGACATTCCTGGGAAGAGCTGAAAAGGTTTTGGTAACAATTGAACAACCGGAAGTAGTAGTTTCTGAGAAAAATTCTTCTAAATATAATTTTTTGAAAAATTTTTGTTATTAAATATTGAAGAACATAAAATTGTCTATCTAATATACTTAAAATATTTATTATATCTTATAGATAAAGACACTATAATATATACTGTAATTTAATCGCAGAGGCCAAGGCACTAAGGAAACCAGTTGACAAATTCCAATGATTATTTTTTAAATGACACATGTCAGTGTCAAAAATCAACAGTTTTAGTGAGATTCTGACAGCTCTTTATGGGAAGTATATTTAATCTTTCTTATTGTTTTATTAATTAAATATTTGAAATTATAGGTAAACTGCATATGTCCATCAGAAATACCGCCAATCTGGTTAATGAATTGGAAGAATCTCTGACATTTAGAAACTTCCACATACAATGAAAAAATAGATATAATTAGAATTATATGTGTGCAGAAGACATGTTAAATACTATAAAAAATAGTATTTGGGTTAAGTTCTGTATTTTTTTGTTATAAAATGACGGTTTGAAAGGGAAGTGCAATTCCATACTTATATAGCGTAATATGGAAATGGCGAGAGGTCTTGTGCTGGCCATAACAGATTTTTATTTAATTGGATAATTTAACTTGTATCCTTCTTCAATTTTTGTAGCATTACTGTTATGAACAAAAATAAAACGAAAGACGACAAAAATACGTTTTGATATTAGATTAAAATTTTTAATGACTTTCATAGAAATTATGTCAAAACTACTATTTGATACAAAAACATTAGTTTATAAAAGATATCGTTTTCGCAAAACTTAGTCACTTTTCGGAAATAACCGAAGATGAAAGCGTAGTGAGTGACTAAATTTACGTGATCGCTAAGGAAACGCTAGAGCATTTTTTACCTAAGATGAACTAACAAAGAGTTACGTTAAAAATTAAAATTAACCAAAATTACAATTTTTTAAAGAAATTTAAAATACATAAAAAATGCAATATTACTTAATTAATGTTTACTCTAATAGCTTTTAATACTTATAACAGTTTGCATTCGGCGTGGCAACGAATTAAGTAATATTTCGATGATTTTAAAGTTACTTTTGTCAATGTATTTCCTACCATTCGATTTTTACCGTTGAGCGATTCGCGAGTAACTTTAACTTAATAAAATTCTTCTAATATTTTAAATATCTGAAAATTTCTCATGTTTTCATCCAAAATTTTAACACGATTAAAAATAAACAATATTTCGTAGATAATATGTGTGGAAGTGAAAGAGAAATAGGTCGATTCACAGATATTTTTTTTGAGTTATTAAATAATTTCATCAATGATATTAAAGTCTGTATAAATTCATTGTAATTAATTTAATTTTTTTCCCTTATCCTATAATTGGGCTCTTGCCTGTAGGATATAGTACGCAATAATAATAATAATAATAATAATAATAATAATAATAATAATAATAATAAGTGGCTCACGCCTTGAGCCGCCACTGGATCTTATTTCTGTTTTCCTAGATATACTTACGTTTTCTATGAGATGGTTTTAAAAACCAAGGTACGTCTTATCGATAGAGTTATCGATTAAAAAAAATTAAATTACATAAATAAAGTCTTTGTAAAATTAAGTAGAATTTTATAAAATGTGCTGATGATTTTTAAAACCAATCCTTCAAAACATTTTTGTTATCTTCAAAAAGAGCCGTAAGTTTGCACACTGAAACGTATTCCAAATGGCTTAATATCAACGAAAAAACAAATAAGAAAATTGTTTATTTCAGCATATTTGGGCATAGTTAGTAATAAATAAAACCTTACTTCCAAAATCAGATAAAATTAAATTTAAATCACGTTAATAACAGCGAATTAACATACGTTAAATATTCATGATCTGATAACAGTAAGTTAAATGTATCCCAGACCGTTTTTCTTTTGTTTCTCAAGATCTGTAACAGCAATCCATTTATCTTTGAAACAAAGTGTTCTAAGTTTAATTCGAGCCCAGTTTAATTACACTTTCAACACGTTAGAATAGGATACATTTTTTTCTTTTTCGTTTTCAGCGCTGTTCCATCTCTAAGTTGTTAGGAAGATTAGGAATCGGACCAGACAGACTTACTGTTTTTCAATAAATAAGTATTTAATTTAATTGTAGTCATTACTCTGAGTCCAAGCTCGCCTCCGTGAACACGCTTCTTCTTCTCTCCTTAATCACGACATCTTGACTCAGATCTAGACAACGCACGACTTTTTCTTTGTCTCTGTCGTTGATTTCCTCGATTAATATATCAGTTCTGTCCTATCTTATCTGGAATCTAATTAGTTTTATCACTGGAGAAATTGTTGGATGTCGCACCTAATATAGACTTGTAGGTTGTATCACTAATGAAAATGTTGCCAGCGAAAAACGAAGCTGAGAAAGATAATAATTGTTATAACGTAATATGCCGGATAATAATATATTTCATAACGAATATCGAAAGAGAAATGTCGTGCGAATGTGAACCGAGGTACAACCGAGTGAGTCAAAACATTTCAAGCAAATTATGAACGCTATACTTTAGACTAGCTCAAAAAATAACGCAAGTATTTCACTTTATTTCAAATGAAAATATATCTACTGTTATTACCTGTCGCTAAGAGAGATATTGGATTCATGCTAAAAATCGCATATCCAGATTTTAGTGAATAAGTACGTTTTAAAGTCCCTAGAATCCAATAATAACATTTTTACGATGATATCCTGTGGCCGCGTGCCTGAGTGTCCGGTCGCGAACCTGGGGAACCGTGTTCAAACCTGATAGTCGCCGAATATTTCCAATTTTAAATGGCACAAAAATAACCCCAGTGGTGCACTCTCCACACCAGCTATGAGTGCCCGTAAGGTGACGCCTGGTAAGCGCCCGCACGGTAAAATATATCGTCATCATTACCGACGTCTACAGGTGTTGTAGATACTGGCACACCCAGTAATAGGTAATATGCTGTGATGATATATTTATTTATTTACGATGATATCTGTGTGTTTGTATGTGTGTGTGTGTGTGTGTGTGTGTGCGTGTGTGTATGTGTGGTTGTTGGAAGAACGATTCCTCAAAAACTATAAGACTTAAGACCTGTTTAACTATGAATTCCTGAATCTGACATTCCTGGGAAGAGCTGAAAAGGTTTTGGTAAAAATAGATTTAGAGATAAAGATACTATAATATATAGAATACACGGATGTAATACATCGCAGAGGCTAAAATACACTGAGGAAACCAGTTGACAAATTCAAATGTTTATAACATAGTTTGTAAATGATAGATGTCAGTGTCAAAAATCAACAGTTTTAGTGACATTCTGAAAGCTTTTTCTGGCAAATACATTTAATCTTTCTCATTGTTTCATTAATTAAATATTGAAAATTACAGGTAAAATGCATATATCCATCAAAAATACCGCCAATCTTGTTAATGCATTGGAAGAATCTCTGACATTTAGGAACTTCCTCATACAATGAAAAATAGATATAATTAGAATTATATCTGTGCAGAAGACATGTTGAATACAATAAAAAACAATATTTGGGTAAGTTCTGTAATTTTTTTGTTATAAAACGCGACTATACTTATATAGGTAACATAAAAGGGAAATGGCGAGAGGTATTGTGCTGGCCACAACAGATTTTTTTAAAATAATGGGTGGAATTCAGTGGGTTGTATTAAGGTCTGTATTAAAACTTGTATTGAGTATATGGCAACATTATAATATTTTCTACATGTATCAATGAGATTCAATTGTGATTTAGAAATTTTACCACAGGGAAAAATAATACAGATTTATCTTTTAGTCAAATGAGGAAGTATTATTGTAAATGGAAGGTGTAAAAGGAAACTCATTATTGTAAAATTAGGTTAGAAATATGTCAAATTTTATGTGTCAAATATTTCATATATGAATGTTAATGAATTTTAAAATATCTCAACCCGTTTTGATCAGTTTTGACATTTGTCCTTTTTTTCTTACTTCTGTCAAGAATATTTTTTTCTTATTTCATTCTTTGGTCTCTCACTTTTTTCTGACAGGTATTACAAAGTTGCAAAATATTTTTGACAAAGGACTGTTTTAGCTTAAAACACGCTAATACAACCCACTGAATCTCACCCAATATATTTTATGAATATGACAGTAGAAAATCGCTGTCACTTCTAGAACTACTAGATTCCAACAGCCATTGTATTGTATATGCCAACTATAAAATGTGCCAAAGTTTGTACATTAGAATTCTCTTTAAAGTGCTACTTCGTTTTAGTTTGTTTAAATAACACCAATTAAAAACTGCAATTTCCTCAAGATAATTTGTATTCACAAACCAAGAGTTAATTTAGTGCAAAGTAGTTAAATGAAACTTTTAATTTATGGTGCAACAAACAAATGAAACGAAGAAACTATCTGGAAAACAAAAGCTTTCGCATTCTCATCTTGTTAGTTGCAAGTTGCAGCCACTTATCAAATTAACAATACTCGCAAGATAGCAAACGTGTGAATTCGCAACCTTCATTTTATTAATTGGAAAACTTTTGCAATTAAAATCCGCAAAATAATATGATAATATAATAGTGTACGTCTCATCTACAGCGGTATTTGTTCGTTTCAATCTCACTGATAGTGTAACTCATTCTCCTTTAATTAAAGGTTTTGTGGTAAGCTGTGTTCTCTTGATCTAAAACTTGGGCGGTACAAAATGAGAAGCCGCTGTAATATACGTGTGTACTTGTAATTATGCTAGCGATATTTACCCGGAGTTCAGACCCGGACTGCCCGCGAAATGTAATAATGTAACAAAATTTCCGGCATCACACACTAATTGAAATTTCTGCGAGGATACGTTAAGGATATGTAACAAGGGATGCGGACTGAGAAAATAAACATTGTTTACAAAAGTTTATGTGCAGAATAATTTTCAAATTCATTATGATGTTAAGTGAATTATTATTCAATATAATGTACCGTAAAATGGGGTGTAATTGATCTTCGAAGGTGGCTTTAATAACCATATCCAATTTTGATACTTTCATAATTAGCACCAACAAGTTCTAACGAAACGACACATGCGCGCCGTCACTTGTTAAATGGAAGTACAAAAATATTATCGTACGTGTAGGAGGGGAGAATTTAATCCATTAATTGCATCTCTTATTACTCAATCCCGACCGGCGCCAAATATTTCCAATTTTAAATGGCACAAAAGTGACCCCTGTGGTGCACTCTCCACACCAGCTATGAGTGCCCGTGAGGTGACGCCTGGTGAGCGCCCACACGGTAAAATATATCGTCATCATTACCGATGTCTACACATGTGTAGATAATGGCACATCCAGAAATGGGTAATATGCCGTGATGATATATTTATTTTTTATTTTATTTACTTATTACTCATATTTCATTTCCATTTAGTTATATTTTTTGCTTCTCGCTAAGATAGGTATTGGATTCATGCTCAAAATTGCAAATCCTGATTTTAGTGAATAGGTACGTTTTAATGTCCCTAAAATCCGATTATAAATTTTTTACGATGATGTCTCTCTCTCTCTGTGTGTGTGTGTGTGTGTGTGTGTGTGTGTGTGTGTGTGTGTGTGTGTGTGTGTGTGTGTGTGTGTGTGTGTGAGTGTGTGTATGCGTGTGTGGATGTCTGTATGTGTGTGTATGTGTGTGCGTGTGTGTGTGTGTGTATGTCTTTATGTTGTAGGGACGATTCCTCAAAAACTATAAGACTTAAAAACTGTTTAACTATGAATTCCTCAATCTGACATTCTTGGGAAAAGCTGAAAAGGTTTTGGTAACAATTGGACAACCGGAAGTAGTAGTTTCTTAGAAAAATTCTTCTAAATATAATTTTTTGGAAATTGTTGTTATTACAAATATTGAAGAACAAAATTCTCCATCCAATACACTTAAATTTTTATTATATCTTGTACAAAATTTAGAGATAAAGGCATTATAATATATAGAGTAATCTAATCGCAGAGGCTAAGGCACGAAGGAAACCAGTTGACAAATTCCAATGTTTATAACATAGTTTGTAAATGATACATGTCAGTGTCAAAAATCAACAGTTTTAGTGACATTCTGGTAGCTTTTTTTGGGAAGCATATTTAATATTTCTTATTATTTTATTAATTTAATATTTGAAATTATAGGTAAAATGCATATATCCATCAGAAATACCGCTAATCTGGTTAATGAATTGGAATATCTGTCATATTTAGGAACTTCCTCATACAATGAAAAATAGATATAATTAGAATTAATGTGTGCAGAAGACATGTTTAATACAATGAGAAACAAAATTTGGGTAGAAATTTGTAACTTTTTGTTTTAAAACGACAGTTCGAAAGCGAAGTGCAATACAATACTTATATAGCCTCTATATAGTATTATACCGGGAGTTTATTTTATCAGTAAACATAGGGTTATATCATTGCCATAGTTACGGTATGAATGTTTGACAGCAATGTATTGAAGCGTTTATTTTATGAGTAAACATAGGCGTATAACATGGGAACCAGTTTTTGGTAAATACAAAGGTCTGGCAATAAATCAAGCCATGCTATTGAACATGATAATAGTACATTACATCTTGTACATTATTTAATATTAATTACTTTAATAATATTGCAAAAATTACAATAAATTACAGAAACTGTCAAATAAATAATTGTTTCAATTTTTATTATGTAATATGAAAAGATTTACAAATGTCTCCGATGGCGCAGTGGTTATAACATTGGCGTCTAGAATTTTTGGTTGGGGTTCGATTCCCCGTTGGGATAATTATTTTTTTTTTACATAAAAATTGTTGAACTTTTAAAAATCAGTTCATATTTTTATATTACAATAATTTAAAAATAATAATAACATTTTAATAAATAAAGAGAAAATATTTGACAATAATTGATTACAATAATCAAAATATTGATACAATAACAATGCATTGTATTTTCTTTTGATAAATACAGTAAAATCATAATAAGTACTCAAATTTATTATATTTAAGTTATTTTTATTAATTTCAAAAGAAAATACAATGCATTGTTATTGTATCAATATTTTCATTATTGTAATCAATTATTCTCAATTATTTTCTCTTTATTTATTACAATGTAATTATTATTTTTAAATGATTGTAATATGGAAATTAATTTTTAAAAGTTCAACAATTTTTATGTAAAAAAAAATAAATAAAATAATTAGCCCAACGGGGAATCGAACCCCAACCAAAAAATTCACACGCCACTGTTATAACCACTGCGCCACGGAAGACATTTGTAAAGCTTTTCATATTAGATAGTAAAAAAGTGAAACAATTATTTATTTGACAATTTCTGTACTTTACTGTAATATTATTAAAGCAGTTCATATTAAATAATGTACAAAATGTAATATACTATTATCATGTTCAATAACATGGTTTGAGTATTAGGCGGACACTTTGTATTTACAAAATACAACTTCCCATGTTAAACGCCTATGTTTACTCATAAAATAAACGCTTCAATACATTGCTGTCAAACATTCATGTCGTAACTATGGCAATGATATACCCTATGTTTACTGATAAAATAAACTCCCGGTATATATATAGTATTCTCTCTTATTCGTCAGAGCTGTTTTGACCTCTGGCATGGTTTACATGCTGAGTAATCTTAACTTTTCTTGTCTTATTATTTTGTAGTATCTATTGTTGATGAGAACGTATATAGTTTTTAATTATTATTTTTAAGGTTAAGAGATTTTTTTTCTTAGTTACAATTTAACCTCAAGTTAGTTGTTAATAAGACATACCATTTCGTGGAAATGGATCAACTGGTGGTAAAACTCATACTACATATTGCAGATGTACAGACATTTTAATTTAAAATAAAGTTTGTTTAAAGCTTTTTTCCCATAATATTTAAAATAATCGAGTTATTAAAAGAAAACGAACCAATAAACTACCCTGTATAGCAACTGTCGTCTAATATGCAGTAAAATTAATAAATAATTGTAGCTACCTGTTTAGTAAATCATTTGTTTGATAAATGTCAGGAAACATCAACAATCAATCTTTTGATTTATGTTAAAATGTATAAATGATGGTAATTACCTATCAGCTCATTTCTTTAATAAACTGACGGTTCTCTTTGAAATTATAGCAGTTGTATAAGTCCATATCTCTGTTTCTCGCCATTATAAATCTTAATATCCATTACTTACGCGTTGATTTATTTTCTCGCACACGATGTTTTAATTTCCGTGCATCGGAAATCGCGGTTGGCCAAGTATTTCGCACGTGTTTTCACTGCGTTGGTCGCGGGCTCTGTCGGCCGGTTCTTGAATTATGAAAGCGCCTACAAATGAAGCTATTATCGGTGAATAAATTTGTTAGTGAAGAATTAAGAATATAAACCGACCGCGTTGGGGGTCGGTGTAATTTATAACCTTCCGTGATTTGTTGCGTTGATTCCACAAAAGAGTTTATCATTATGTATCATTGTTGGTCGCCTTTGCATGGTTAAGATACGATGGTAATGGTGCCAGTGGCGGAGTGTTTGGGGAGGCACATCACGTGGTACCTTCTTCAAAATGAAAACAGGATTTAACGCATTCAAGTGATTGATAGATATGAACTGAAGTAGATATGATATGACTAGAGAATGAAAGTTGAAGTTAAAATTATTTTATAGTTGCCGTTTCTTTTCATAATTCTGATTTGAATTTGAAAGGAAACTCACCTTTATGTCAAATGTTCTTCAATAATTGTGGTAAAATTTTTTTCAAAAAATAACATTTAGAAGTTTTTTTTTAGAAACTACTACTTTCGGTTGTCCAATTGGTATCCAAACCTTTTCAGCTCTTCCTATTACTGTCAGATTGAAGAATACGATGTAAAACAGGTTTTAACTATTATAGTTTTTGTGAAATCTTCCTTCCAACATCCAAACACAAAAACACACATATATACAGATATCATCGTAAAAATGTTATAATTGGATTCTAGGATCTTTAAAACACTAAAATCTGAATATGCAATTTTTAGCAGGCAAAAAAATGTTTAAAACATTTTAAATGCACCTCCGTTTTGTTAATTTGCTGTGTGTGACAAATTTTTCTCCGACGATAACTCCAATACTGTAATTCTAAAAATTATAATTTTTTCGTATTCCTCTTCTTTACATCTATATGAACAATGGATTAGATTTTGGTTATAATTGAAGTACCCTTATTTGAAGTTTTTAACAGTTTTCTTAAAAAAAAACATTTAACTGTTTTTTTTTTATGTTATTATAAATATTAAAGAAAATACTCTTCTCTATACGGTTTGATTATACATATTCCTTCAAATTCAATAAGCATTATAAAGAGATTAACTTTCAAAAATCAGTCATGGAAACAGCTGATATATTTAAAAAATTGGAATTTACAGATGTCAGTGTCAAGTGCAAAACCATACAAAAAAGTGTCAAGTGCATAGTGTCTGTTCATGGAATTTGTAAACAGTGGTATGTGTTCCTGTTACAATTTTATATGATATATCTTATCCAAGGAACTTTTGGTACGGGATTTGTACAAAATACATCGAATTGACGGAAGGTCTTGTGCTGGCCACAACAGACTTTTAAATTTTATTTTAATAGATGTTTTTGCAAATAAAACTTAAGCATTTCTTCATAAAATAATAGTACTCCTAAATCAACTGACCAAAACTATTTAGAAGATTAGAACTGTACTAATTCGCAATCTCAATTTTTGTATGTAATCCTCTAGACAGTTTTAGGGCACAAGCCACCACTGGTTCATACATACCCCATCCCGGCGGCCATTTTGAATTCGTTAAGGGCTCCTATTGCGAGCGGGGTGCATATTTTATAACAACTCGGTTTAACTTTGTTAAGATTAGTAACGATTTAAATACACCTGGATATGAGAATTCTGGTTTATTATGCAAAGCTTGTTAACTTATATGTATAAATGTTGCCTTTTCATAAAAAAGTCAATTTATTTTCCGAAGAGGGAGGAGTTTTTGGATAATCGGTTTTCTTTATCCTCAGCATAATCTATTTTTCAATCATGTGATTTTGAATATTGAATCCACGTTTTTTCTAAGGGCATCGTTCAGAGTAAACAGATTTAAATATTTCTTTTGATGAAGCCTGCTCAAAAATAAATATTTCATGTTTTGGTTACCGGAAAATAAAGTAAGTTTTAAATTGCGAAATAGATTATGGATGAAGTTCGAAATATTTTCAATAAAATTTTAATTAATATTTATGAAGTCAAACAATTTATATTTTTTCAGCAAAGTTTATAAACAAATATATTAAACCACAGAAGAAAAAACTATGCATTTATTTTAACACAATTTAAAATAGAATGAATGCTAAACAATTTTATATGCAAATTCGTTTTTATTTATTTATAATATAGATAGTATAAAATGCAAATTAAATAATACAGAATAATCTAAATCTCTTTTAAATAGATTTAAATTTTGCAGAGCGAAGCAGATAAAAATTGACTGATTAAATAAACTACAATATTCGTGAATAACTATTATAAATATTACCCATTTCTATGTAAGTATGTATGGGGTTTGCTTGGCCGTGTGCATATAATGTCTAGTTGCCAATCTGGAGACCCGGGTTTGATCCCGGCCAGTGCAGGCTATAATCGCACAAAAGTCTTACATGTGGTGCACTCTCCACACCAGCTATGAGTGCCCGCGAGGTGACGCTTGGTAAGCGCCCACACGGTAAAATATGTCGTCATCATTACCGATGTCTACATGTGTTGTCGATACTGGCACACCCAGAAATGGGTAATATACCGTGACTATATATTTATTTAGGTATATGTAAGTACTTACTGACTGATATACTTCAAATGATGATAAGAAAAAGAAGTACTGACCTGCAAAAGACATAAAATATATTAGTATTGTTATATAAGTATTGAATAAGATTTATGAAATTATTTCTATGTTCTTGCATAAATCCGATTGTCATGAGTATCATAACTGCAGCAGAGACGTCTAAGGCCCGGTTTGATTTATAACATCCGAGGTTCGTATAATAGTTTATCAGTTTTAGAAAATGAAGACGTTATTAATAAATATTATTTTTAATTCTGTTATTTATGACTTCATTTCTGAGGCTATTTCCAGAATGCTATGATAGACAAAACAATCATTTTGGCACATGTCATTGTCAAATATTGTAAATAAAACACGTTTTGAATGAAAGCTCGGGATATTTTAAATGAAATATGTTTTTGGGACTGTACAATTTATTAATGAGAAACAATATCTGATGTCCACCACGACTACATTGGCAGATATCGATAATTTTCAAAATGTTCAATAACATTTGTGCATAATTGTAGCTCAATTTCATTAATTACGCGCTTGATGTTGGCTTTGAGTTCTGCAATTGTTGTTTGATTATCAGAAGTAATATTACAAGACCTCCTTATTTTATAGTTAAATTTTATTTTGCATGAATTTTTTTGCCCGACTCCGAATGAGGAGGGGTTTTACCTAATGTCAGTTTGCTTGAGTGATTTTGCTTAAGAGCAAAAAAAATGAGTGCTTAAAAATAAAAGTTTATCTGAGAAAATCTGAGAGGTTGTGTGGTATTTGGTAAGACAACGCAAAATGAAACTTGACACATTAATTGTCACACTGACAGTTATAAACAATAACAACTGTTTATTTACTTGGTAGCAGAAAATTATCGGGGTAACGAGGTTTTATCAGTATAATACTGTTCCCATTGGTTGAATTTTCAAGTGTTTTGCATCATGATTGGCTAAAAACTAGTCCTTGGAATTTATCCTTATAAACTTCATCTTTCACGTAGCCCTACAAGAAATAATCTAACAGTGTTAGATCGCATGATCTTGGTGGCCAGTTGACATCATCTCTACCCTCTACGTGAAATCAAACGTCCATCAAATATGGTTTCAATAAATCGATTGTATCTTAAGCTGTGTGACAAGTTGAAACCACAACTCGTCCATAGGCCATAAAAAATTGATTATCATGTTTCTATAGCGTACTCCATTGAACGTAACGGCAGCACCAGCCCCTTTTTCAAAAAAATACGGTCCAATGACACCGTCAGCCCAAAAAGTTCACCAAACAGTGACACGACATGAATGTAATGTTTGTTCAACAACTGCTCTAGGATTTTTAGAAGCCTAGATGCAGCAATTGTGTTTGTTAACGTAAATTAGCTTCGTCAGAAAAAATGATTTTGTCTGAAAATCCAGCTCCTTGTTCAATGATAAAACCTAAAATATACTTTATTACTTCTGAGGTTTTGTTTATTAACTACGACACGTAATATCTAAGATATATTCTTGTTTACCATACCCAGGTGTATAAGCTCTCTTATACATAAACCGTCAAAAGTAATTGTATAAAATATATGTTTCACAAATTAGCATCCCAGGCTTCATTCATCACCCTCCCATAACAAGCACATGCACAATACCACTCTAAACAAAACCAATTACTCTCACACCATCAATATCCCATCCAGCGTGTCCTCCCACTTCATTATATCGCCATAATGATGATTCGTTATTCGCATTCTGCGGGCGTGCGGCCCTCTGATTCTTTGCCTTGCCTTGTGTGGATGTGGAGGACAGACTTTTAGAGGGTGCCGAAGCCACAAGCTAACGACGTAAAAACCTGATCGTAATACAACCAGAGGGTGCACAGCTTCACATTTCAATTATGCTGGAGGAGAGTCCATAGGGCATACTAGAGTTTTTCACTTTGACGTCCCCTTGATAAGGGATAGTGTGGGTGCATTTTGAGCAGTTTCGGCTTGTTTGGGAATGCAGGATATAAATTGTTGCAAATATTCTGGTCAGGTGTGGGGAGGTTATTCGAAAGTAAACACAAGACGCTTGTAAATATGCCATCATAGACATTATTTCATCTAGACTAGCAGCGCTGTCATATCCATATGTCAAATTGCATTATGGCTACGTTTACACAGCGCGAACTATTCTGATCTGAATTAAAATTTATCTTATTATAGTATGTATGTTTAAATTGGTCCCTAAATAAACGTAGTGATTATATTTGGTACACATTTTGTACGTTAAACAAGCTTGCATAAATTCTACTGTCGAAGTCATCCTAATTTAAAGTTACTTAAAGTATATTCCAAAAATAACAAATTTGAACTGCGATTAACCAAAATTGATCCAATAATTTCAAATAAAAAAATCTTTTGTGGCCAGCACAAGACCTCCCGTTAATTTGATGTATTTTGTACAAATCCCATTCCAAAAGTTCTTTGGAAAAGATTCTATATATCCAGTAAAATTGTAACACGACCATAATACAATTTTACAAATTCCATACAGAAAGTTCATTGGAAAATATTCTATAAATCTAATAAAATTATCACAAACAGGTCGATATCTCTTTTCGTTCTTGAGATATTTAGATTCAAAGTTTTGCTAAAACTGCCCATTTTTTGGTAATAACCCAAAAATGGGTCGAGATATGAATTTGACGACAACACCATTCGATTCTATGGGCAAAATTACATAAGTACACCAATTTTCAGAATTTTTGAACATCGTATACAATCTCTAAAGAATAATAACTGAAAATGGCCAAAAATCGCAAAAATCTAAGGTGTACCCCTTACCATTTTTTTCAGATTTTGGCCTTTTTTAAGGATTTTCAAACTTTTATTCATAAAAAATGAACCGATAAGTCACAAATTATGAAAATTGGTATACTTATGTATTTTTATCCGTAGAATTGATTGGTGGTGTTGTTAAATCCATATCTCGACCCATTTTAGGGTTGATATCTATAAATGGGCAGTTTTGAGCAAAACTTTGAATCCAAATATCTCGGGAACGAAAAAAGATATCAACCTGCGGTTTCAAAATTTGGAATCAGCGCATTGAGAAATAGATACATAAAAATTAGATTTTTGAAAATTTTGAAGTTTTTATCGAAATGTGAGGTATATTGACTTTTGGGGCAATAATTTAAAAATGGGTAGAGATATAAACTTGGTAGTAATATTATTTGATTGTAAAGAACATGTTACGTTAGTGTACGCATTTTTAGAGTACCATTTTTTTCAAATCGTAAATATTAATGAACTATTTAATTGGATATAACGTAGTTGTAGATGGAAACAACATACGCTGGCTGATTATACAGTGCATGGTACAGCCCCCATTGAATATAACGAAGATGTGTAAAAAATGAGTACCAAAGGTTTGGTACAGAGTGTTTACAGCATTCGTCGCCATCTTTTTATGTCACTTGGCACCCACGCGGTCTAAATGTTTAGTACGTTCGGTGTAAACGTACCCTATAATTGTAAAAATATTACATCTTACTGGAACCGAAAAATTTTTTGTGAAGATTTTTTGTCGAAATAAAATTTGGTAACTATGTAGAATCCAGAATTTGGTTTGGTTTATAAATTTTTAAGTGAAATAGTTACTATAAAATATACTTGATAATTTTATGTAGATTCAAAATTAGTAGGTTAGTATTA
Organism: Ophonus ardosiacus; assembly: GCA_943142095.1. Lineage (NCBI taxonomy): Eukaryota > Metazoa > Arthropoda > Insecta > Coleoptera > Carabidae > Ophonus > Ophonus ardosiacus. Next base: position 2,294,880 of record OW964832.1, on the reverse strand, counting down.
AAAAATACAATACTAGTTTCAATGTACTAAGCTCCTATATTAGTTCATGAATAAATATGAGTAATTGTTTTTCTCATGTTAAATTGTTATGTTATGTGATCATTTCTATTCATAAATAATCTAAAGAAATTCTTCTTTTTGTGGGTGTGACTTGATGCTAAAGTGTGGAAAGTGGTATGATTTTTATAGTAAACATAAATTTATACAATCATCGTGGGATAATAGCAGGTAACGTCTTAATAACCATCAACATCAACCTGAACGCAAATCAGTAAAAGTCACACCCTGAAATATAGAAGGCGTACTTTTATTATTGTAAATAACTAATGGAAAATGGATGTAAATCTTCAAAACAGCACTGCATTTAATTCAGCAAAGCAATTACTTGCGCCTACACTTTATTTTGACAATAACATGAAATTCTACTTTCACGTTCCCGGAACGAAATGTAGGTGTGATATTTCTGTGTGAAAATAATAACAATTTGCAGGGAATTTTGACTGGATGCCAGTTTTTCCATTAACATTCTTCAGTGGCTTTCAGCGAAACTATTTCAGCGTTTTAGCAAAGTTACCAAAATTAAATCAAAACAGAAATATTTGTAACTGTCTAATATTATCCATAAGCTAATAAAATTCAGTGTAGTCATGATCTATCTACCAGATAAGTGCAATTTTAAAATTAGCTGCAAATGATGCTTTTTATTTATTTATTTATTTATTTATTTATTTATTTATTTATTTATTTATTTGAAATATTTGGGAAGCCAACAGTTGCCCAATTAAAGGCTTCCACTGATTAACAGCAACAAAAGTAATAACATAGTCACACAGTCTATAACATATAAAATAATAGTAGATAACATAAAAAACATAAAAAAGATTTACATGAAAGACATTAAGTAACTCTATGTAATACACCCTTGAACTGAGCTAGGGATAAATGAAAGATGTCTATGTGCTGATATAGTTGATTATAAGTTCACATAACTCTGTTGAAGGGTGAATTCCTGTAATTATTTGTATTGCATTTTGGTACATAAAAAAAGTTTCTATTGCGAGTATAAATAGATGGAATATGAATTCTTTTATAGTCTATAATATTATAGTTATCAATATGGTTATTTAATAATTTAAAGAGGAGAAGCATATCAGTTTGCGATCTTCTTTGTTCAAGTGATTTTAAATTACATATTAATAAAATTTCATTGTAACTCAAGTTGTCGAAGGAAAATTTATATTTTAATAAGGATATAAATTTCTTTTGTATTGACTCTATAAGAATTATATTTTTGTTGTACATTGGATTCCAAACCTGAGAGGCATATTCAACAATAGGACTTACTAGAGCATTATAAAGTAATATTAGTGAAGCTTTATGTTCGTGACATTTGGCTACACGAAAAATAAACCCAAGTGTCTTATATGCCTTTTTGACCATTTGAACAACATGTTCGTTAAGGAGTAACTTGGAGTCGTACAGTACCCCTAAATCTCGGGTAGTTGCTTTACGTTCCAAGTTAGAACCATCCAAATTATATGGAAAAGTAATAATTATTGAACATCGAGTAAAACTTATTACATGACACTTATCAATGTTTAAAGATAAATCGTTAAGTTCACAGTAGTTCTGTAACCGTTCTAAATCACATTGGAGTTCATAACAGTCAGTAGGAGATGAAATTGGTTTAAAAAACTTTAAATCATCGGCCTAGAGGAAAAAGTTACTGTGTTCAAAACACTCTCCTTTATAATTAATGTAAATATTAAATAAGAGTGGGCCTTTAATTCTATACATGCTACGGCGTCTGCTAAATTTCATTTTCCCTAAATAAATCATTACCCCAGTTGGAATCTCTTTCTTTTCATCTCTTTATCCGAGATCCATTTAGTCTGGTAGGGTGCAATACGTGCACCATCAATGGGATTAGCGTAACAGATGCGTACAAAATATTGAAATATTATGGAGTATTGAAAGGTCTGGAAGTGAATGATTATAATGCCATAAGCGTACGGTTGGTTAGTACTCAATTTCCATGATGGCTTGAGAGACAGATATATAATAGGCTGTTCGGGACGCAGACGGAATTGTTATCGGTGCAGCGCAGATTTACCAGACGTGCATACAATCCCAACGAACGGCAGGAACGATTTTCTCGCTATTTCTAATGGTTTGTAAGCACAAAAATTGTATTACACCTGATTAAACATTTATAGATTTGCACATCTAGTAATTTTGATAAAAATTGAGATTCGCAACACTGAACATAAATTTGTCAAAATAACCTAAAAAATAAATATTACTTTTTTTTCGCCGGCAGTACGGCAGTGTGGTTAGAGTGTCAGTTTTGTGATCGGCAAGTCCGAGCAGGCTACACAACAGCGATATGTTGGATGGGTGAACGCTCAGCAACAAAAATTTATCACACTATGGCTCAATGCGCCTGGCACCCTTACACCAAAATGTACTAAAAGGGTTACAGATTATATACTTTTATTTTTACAAATTTTCAATTTCAAATAAAATTTAACATGTACCTTGGCAATGAAGTAGATACCTTTTTATCACTCATATCATATGATTTAATTTCTTCGGCCCTACGGCTTTTTTTAAGACGCGAACGCGTGAAATAATTGTAACGTTACAGCACTTTTATCGCACTTTTGTTGCAGACGAAAAAAAAATTTGTATGCAACTCGAATAAAGTCTTATTTCATTAATATAATTTGGCTTTCCTATACGTGAAAAAAGAATATACTTTTTACTCTTGTTGGACAAATAACTATTACATAAATAACACCTTTGTAATTATACCATAATTCCTTTGGAAGTTACCGTGAAATAAAAACACTTTTTTCGATTTAATAACTTAATCACGGTCATTTGGCGAAGATATTAGCGAAACAAAAACAACAACTTTTGCAAAATGCGCCATAATTAAAGTCACGCTATGGCTCTGCACTTCAACTTGTTTAAAATAGTTTAAAACTTGTAGAAGTCCAAATGGCGAGGCTTAATGAAAATAATGGCGCGTTCACAATCGCAGAAGTGGAAATAGCACGTCATTTCCTCGAAGCAGTGTGGATAACGTGTCGAAAATAACTGAACTATAAAATGGTGGAATTTTTTAGCAAATAATCGCAGTCGCTCATTCCCGCGTTCTTGTTCGTGTTAAGTGTTTGTAGTGATTACGTTACATCGGCGGAAGAATATGAGATAGTACGAACAGGGATGATATGAAGCTTGAGACAGGATAATATTAGAACTATAAACTAAGTTATGAAAAGTTTATTTAGTTTGCATTTATAAATAGTTCTATGAATTTTAAAAAGTTCAATTTATTCTATGCTTCTAATTAAATAAAATCCTTACTATTCTTTTGAAATACACCGATCTAAGAAATTTAAAGGAAATCACCATCCACTATTATGAATATAACAACAACGACCGTGAAATCCTCTGCAACTTTTTAGAGAGCTTTAATGGTTTCGTTTTAAACCGAGTATCAATTTGTTTGTCCAATGTAGACTTTATTACAATATTTACATTCAATTTTATAAACGCTGGATTTTTATTATATATTTTATGTTTAGGTTCACCTAATAATGATTTAATAGTGTTATTTATAAGTTACCGTTAAATTTTTATTGTTATTTTCCGTGTAATTCACTAAGCAAAGTTGTTAAAATTAACAACCTTTTTCAGTTGTTAAATTGAATGTCATTTGTTAAGTTCAAAATCCCAATTCACTATCACATCAAGTTGCTAAAATAAAACAACTATTTCTTGAAAATTGTAAGAAATGAATAATATTTTTGTGAATTGCAAGTCTACATTGAACACTTGTACAAGTATATTAACTTAAACTTTATTTCCGGAGATTATATTACACGGTTTATTAAAATACTGCTAAAAACACTTGCAAAAACCGCTAATATTCTTGTAATGTCCTTAATCTCTGTAATATATTCCAAGATTATAAAAATAATTAATCAAGAAATAATCCTTCCTGACTACAATTGAATTGTAGTCTACATATTTCATTGCAATGCAAATTCATTAAGAGTACAATGATTTAATACTATTGTACGTACTCAAGTACGTGTGAGTTGGAGTATGAACTCCTAACGCATGCATCATTATATTAAAACGGATAGGAGAGATTTATAAACACATCGTTTGCGTATGTTACAGTTTCGTGCTATATTTCAGTTGGCGCGTTAAGGCTTTGTACCGTGAATTATTTATAGACTCTTTAATTAATGTGAGCAGGTTAAGTATTACCACGAACTATAAAATGAAATTATGAGCGATTCATATAGTGTTGCAGTTTGCCTTATCTTCTCTCTCTACAAAAGTCGGAATAAGATTAGCTCTTTGCATCTAATGTAAATATAACATTTGAATCATTCTCCATTCTATTTTTTATTAATCTGTGTAATTTATCCAAGAAAAGAACAGACAACTTACTTGTAATGAGCAAGCAAGATGTCAGACTAATAATAGGACTAGTAACAGGACACTGTCAATTAAATAAACATTTGCATAGGTTGGGCCTCAAACAAGAACCAATATGCAGAGGATGTGGAGAAGAGGATGAAACCCCTGAACACTTAATATGTCACTGCGAAGCATTCATGGCAAGCAGACATAGTCTTATAGGAGCAAAGAAATTGCACACTGAGACACTAAAGGACATTAGTCTAAAGAAAATCCTGGAGTTTACAAAATATACAGGGCTCCTAGAATAGGAGGAAACACGGAGGGTACAATAGACCAGAAAGGTCGCAGTACAGGGGCAAGAATGAACCACCTCCCGACAAGTAGTTGTTAATATGGTTGTTACTTATGGGATTCCGTGGCCGCGTGCCTGAGTGTCCGGTCGCGAACCTGGGGGAATATTTCCAATTTTAAATGGCACAAAAGTGACCCCTGTGGTTCACTCTCCAGGCCAGCAATGAGTGCCTGTGAGGTGACGCCTGGTAAGCTCCCGCACGGTACAAATATGTCATCATCATTACCTATATCTGCGATAAAGCAGATTGTGGCACACTCTGAAATGGGTAATATGCCGTGATGATATATTTATTTATTTTTATTTATTTTTTATTGTCACTCAACTGGTATTCAGTAGGTAAATACATAATTTTCATATTAGGCTATATAAGTATTGTATTTCATATTTATAGTACCCACAAAAAATTCTAATTACAAATATTCTTTAATTTTCAATTCATTCTATAAACGAGTTTTCTCCTATTCGAGATTCTTCAAATTCATTGACGAGATTGGCTGTTTTTCTGAAGGGTATATGATGAAATATATGTATAGCAAGCGCGTGTTTAGTTAACACTGATACTGTATATGCTTTGGCATATAAATGAATCCCCTTTCTTTTTATACCAATTTTAGATGTTCACAGAGTCTTTTACACGTTATAACAATATCATATTATAATTACTATTACATCTCGACTTCTCCAAATACCAATTTTAGGGTCTCCCCATTCCAGGATAGTATCTACTTAACTTGCGGTAGCTATATATATGATATTAAATATTTAATTAATGATAAAATAAGAAATATTAAATGTACTTCCCAGAAAAAGCCTTCAGTAATGTCTTTGGATTTTTGACAACAACATTTATGACAATTACAAACATTTTAATTTTTCAACTGGTATTTTTATTCTATCAACAACATAAAGTGATTCATTTGACGTTTGAGTTTTTAATAATGAGTGATAAGAAATTTCGTGATGCAAGATATTCCACGAAACAATATTCTCTCGTTGTAGATAACATTTGTAAACATAAGATAATTTTGAGCAAATTAAATGACCTTAAACTTGTTATGAATTTTATTTCTGCTAGTTGGAAATTTTGAAAATCTTTGATTGACTTCGCGGAAAATTGAAATTTTGCCCTGTAAGCAAATAAACCTCAAAATATTTTCTCAAACAAATGTTATAGAAAACTAATAATTTATTAAAGTATCAATTATTTATTATTACATATCTTGAACTGTTTTATTTGCCCGGACAATTCTGATTCTACTAAAAAAAGATAATTTTACAGCGTTGATGTTACACAAATAACTATTCCCGTGATAGGTTTTATAGATTACATAAAAGTTTCACCTCGTACTTGTAAGATGACTTGGGAAAAAAGGTCATATTATTCGATTCTTACTTCAGCTATTAGTATTTATACAGATTACTTCGGCCATTTATCAGATTCGCAATCTTATACAATCCCAAACAGAACTAATCATTTTCTGGGTCAATTGGAAAACCTGTACCATGAATTACATGTGTACTCTTGTATCACGTCAATTCTGACACATCTACTAATAGTAGTAATTCACTTTGCGGTAATTAAATAATACAAATAACACAATAACCAATGACAGACCAATTAATTTCAATAAGCCATGATCTAGTTCACAAAAAGTAAGTAACAAATTACATTCAATTACATTAGTCGATCTGCAAGTCACTTTGGTATCTAACAAGATTTCTACCAACATAACATCTACCCGTCCAATAGGCATTGTCAATCGTACAAAGAGAACAGGAAATCTGTAAGCTGGACCCTTTTAGAAGCCCTATTCAGAAAGAAACTCACGCTACGTTTATTTCAGATAATGATCGTTACTTGCCAACACGTGTTCTGCGAAAAAAATTGATAGAAAAAAATGAATAGACCCTGTCGACTATGATGTTCCTGCTTTTTATAGTTGCGTGATATATGAGGGAGAAGCGTGGCGGTTTTATAGCATATGTACGAGGATATTTAAGAACCTCCAAAATTGCTTAGATTGGGTAATTACATGGTGAGAAAAAGCGAATATTGAAAATTGTGATCGATTTTCAATAGCATGAGGGTAAAGTTACAATGTAACGTGTAATTTCAGACATTCAAGGCATGGATGGAATTACGTTTAAAATGATGGACGAACAGAAATTGAATTTTGTACCTCAAAGTAGCGATTTTGTCCAATTATATTTTGCTTGAAGCTAGTCTGCAGCTGAATAGTTATTATTCTTGTAATTGCCAGATTAGTCATTAACAGAATTTACAGTTGTTGTAGCGAAGAAGCAAAAATTATTTCTGTTTCATTGATTCATTATTAATATCACCAAGGCTGTGTCCGATGTTGCACTTTTATCAGCTATAATATCCCGAGGACATTGATAATTACGAAATAATTTTATGACAGTTACCGAAAGCGCGTTGCTTGGTAACAGCCCGACGCCGAAGGCGGAGGTGGTGTTACCTAAAAGCAACGTGCTTGAGGAAGTGTGATAAAATTATAAGTATTTATCAATGATCGAGGGGTATTCGGTCCGAAATTTTTTTGCAGTTTTAACATTAAATTTGCCTAAAATTTGTATTTGACAGAATTTTTGTGTCTAACATAGCCCAGTAGATGTCAATAGTAGCTGTGAATGTGGCTATGAATATGTTCAGTGTGAAGTGTGCAATGAGAATGAGACCTCTTTGAGTGAGACCAAAGAAAAGAAGATAAGACATACAAAAGTCTATAAATATTCTCCACATTTAGTTTTTTATTTTATACAGTATTTTTTCATGTGTTTTCTTCTATAATTTTGTTGATTAAATCGTCATTATCATTGAAAGCTTGAAAATGACATTTTCAAAATAAAACAATTAATCTTTAATTATATGTCAAAAAGTGTTTGTTACGTAGCAACTTAGTGACATAAGAATAATTATCAGTGTAAGTTTGTTTTGATTGGTTACTTTCGCACACGTGGTCAGCAATAAAGGCATTCAATTGGATAATTTTTTAACCAAAAAATTTTCACCCTAATATCAAAATCCTAAATTTGCATGCCCTATATAACGTCATTATTTCAGATTTTATGAATTTGATTTTAAGGTTATGCAGGAGCACACTATGTCTTGAAGTTGAATCTGATTATTGCAATAGAGCGACGGTTTTTTACCTTCAGTCACCTTTAGGTAAGGAAAGTATTGTCTTTGGTCAAAAAATTCGGTGGTGAGTTTTTAATGAATAAGCACGTTTTAGGGTCCCTACAATACGAATTTACTATTTTTAAGATGATGTCTGTATATATGTATGTGTGTGTGTGTGTCCGTGTGTAACAATTTTTTCTCCGACGATAACTCCAATACTACAAATATAAAAATTATAATTCTTTCTTATTCCTCTTCTGTACATCCATATGAAGAGTTGATTAGATTTTGGTTACAATTGATCCACCGGAAGTACCTTTATTTAAAGTTTTTATCAGTTAAAAAGACGCAGTTAAATATTATTTTTTGACATTTTTTTATTATATATATTAAAGAAAATACTCTTCTCTATCCGGTTTGATTATACATTTTCCTTCATATTCAATAGATGTAAATTTAAAGCATTTTAAAGAAATTAATTTTCAAAAATTAGTCAGCTTTGCTATATATCATGGAAACAGCTGATATAATCAAAAAATTCTAATTGATAGATGTCAGTTGTAAGTGCAAAACCAAATATGGATAGTATACGATACAAAAATTGGTATGTCATAGTGTTTCTCGCAAGTTACATGCAGAGAAAGGCCAAAGAGAAGATGGAAGAACTGACCGTAGAGAATTTGAGAAAGGAAGGACTGTGTGAAGAAGACGAGTTGGACAGCAATGAGTGGAAGAGAAGAGGAAATAGCGACCCCTAATGAAATAGGGGAAAGCTGAAGAAGAAATAAGGAAGTGTCAAGTGCATTTTACTTAGTGTATGTTTATTGGATTTATAGAACCTTTTCAAATAAACTTTTGGTATGGAATTTGTAAAAAATAGTATGTGTTCGTGTTCGATTTTACATGATATTATATAGAATCTGTTCCAAGGACCTTTTGGTATGGGATTTGTACAAAATACATCGAATTGACGGAAGATCTTGTGCTGGCCACAACAGATTTTTTAACTATAACACGTTCCACATCTGTTAACTGGTGGTTTACTGTCAGTTGATATTTAATGTTAAGAGATTCATCGCACTTTTCAGCAACCCGTTTCTTTATTCTGTAACTCAGGGGTTAATTTTTAACAACTGGTTAAAAAATTTAACCAATCAAGTACTCGTATGTTGAGCTATAACAAAAAATAAAATTTTTAGTTGTCAAACTATAAGTCCCAATCGCAAAAACAATGTATTTGAAAATAAAATTACTGCATTATTTAAATACTTATGCTTGTACTGAAACTATTATTAATTTTATTATCAAGAATGAGGAACTAAGTCCAACTATTAAATAAACGTTTATAATTCGAAAATATGTTAACAGCAAATAGCAAAACATCTGTTCATTTAAGAGTAATGACATCGTAAAATTCTACTAATTAAATTAAAGTGTTTGTATCATTTACTGATAGAAAGAAATAAGTTGAAAAAATGTGAAAACGATACTTACAAACAAGCCAGCATGTTGTATTCATGAATAAAAATAATTATAACCTTTGGTGTCGAGTGCTATCAGTCATGTATCAATAGAAAATCTTCTTTCAATTCGCATGTTGCATTATCTTGAACTCCTGCTGTACGCGTAGCATTAAATAGATGCCTACACGACCAACCAATAATCTGTCAAAACATATTTATGTTATCCATTTATTCTCGTGAGATTTATGAAGTCCGGATCGGGACAGCTGTGAAACAAAAGTAAAAAAATGAATAAATTTTCATAAGGCATCGAAGATCGAAGTCGCTCGGGACTCTATGGGCCTCATGGGGTTTGGTTCGCACCTTATGCATGCGTGCGCGCGAATGTAAATGCATTGAAGAGCCCGTCGTAAAATGAAGGGTGCGCTGCAACATTTGGCACTAAAAAAACAATGTTGTATTTCGTAAATAAATATTGATGTTATGAATTCGGTCCTAAAATAGCATGATGTATATTTGGGAGTATTTGTTTATTTTACTTTTAAGTTTATGGAGTTGTTCAAAAGTTTCAATATTTATTCGGCATTTACGAGTGCAGAAATAGAAAAATAATTAAATTCATTTGTCTAAAAAACGACGAAGTCCCTGAGTGTCTGGTCGCGGACCTGGGGGAACCGGGTTCGATCCCGACAGACGCCAAATATTTCCAATTTTAAATGGCACGAAAATGACCCACGTGGTGCACTCTCCACACCAGCTATGAGTGCCCGTGAGGTGACGCCTGGTAAGCGCCCACACGGTAAAATATATCGTCATCATTACCGATGTCTACATGTGTTGTAGATACTGGCACACCCAGAAATGGGTAATATGCCGTGATGATATATATACGACGAAGTAAAGTATATATTCTGTAGTTACAAAATGGTATAACCAATTCTCTTGAATAGCACAATATGAAATTACATTTAATTACATTTAAGTTTATGTTAATGTTTAATTAAACATAAATATTAACAACTTTATTTATGTGTGTGTATGATTTTATGATCTATGGAAAATTTCTGTTCAATTTACTGTTAATAGGCATATGTTTAATTAAACAATTTTTCATGCATACTTTTAAAAGGTAGTATTTCCATTTCAATTTAAAGTGATCCAAATAAGCGCGAAAGATATATAAAATTTTTATTTGAAAACGTTCTACGAATACGAACCAAGCCCAAAGTTTGAAATTTAGTATAAATACATAGATATATTCGTAGAATCGATTAATTTTGCCAAGTTGGTATCTCGACCAATTTTTAAGTTACAGTTCTAAAAGTAATACCTCTTTTTGACTAGAATCGAATGGTGATGTCACCAAGTCTGTATTTCCACCCGTTTTGTGATTATTACCCAAAAATGGGTATTTTTAACCATGAATTTAAATGCAAATATTTCGGAAACAAAAAGATAGCGACCTGCGGTTTCGAAATTGGAAATCAGAATGATAAAAGTATCTAAAAACATAAAAATTTGATTTTTCTTAATTTTAAACTTTTGCGCAAAAATTACTTTTGAGGTAACAACTGAAAGTGTTGTTTGTCATTTCTTGTGCATACAAAAAAATATTTTATTCTTTTATTCTATGAGGAAATTTCTATATGTCAGAGATTCTTCCAATTCATTGATAAAATTAGCGGTATTGTAGTTTGAAATATTTAATTAATAAAATAATTAAAATAGTAATTTACGTAACAAGGCCTGAAAGTGATACTTTACTTTACCAGTATAGACACTTTCAGGTCATGTTGGGTACAATATTTTTTTTGCGATCCTGAAAAAAGAATAAAAAAGTATTATTTTATTTTTTACTGCGAGCAAATAAGAAACTGATCTCCATGGAAACATTTAACTTTACCGGTCCCGGGATCGGTAAAGTACTTTCCGATCCCTTATAGACAACTTTCCGAGCTAGCTCCGCAAAGAAGGACTTTCCGGTCTAAATAGTGATCAGAAAAGCTCATTTTCTGGGCGATCGCGAAAAATATTAATTGTTTTTCCCATAGAAACCTCTCAGTAATGTCACTAAAGCTGTTGATTTTTGACTCATATTTATCTGTCAATTACAAACTATATCACACACATTTGAATTTTTCAATTGGTTTCCTGGAGTAATTTGGGCTGTGTGATTTATTGCATCAGTTTACTCTATATTCTTTATCTCTAAATCTATAGAAGATACAATAATAATAATAATAATAATAATAAATTATCAGATTTATAATTTAATGTTCTATCTTATTTGTACACATAAATTTTCAAAAAATAATATTTAGATGATTTTTTTAAGACACTACCCCGTCCGGTTGTCCATTTGTTACCAAAACCTTATCAACTCTTTCCATTTTAATCCGATTAAGGAATCCATAGTTAAACAAGTCGTAATTGTTATAGTATTTGAGAAAAATGTTACAATCGGATTCTAGGGACCTTTAAAAGTACTTGTTTATTAAAATATGGATTTGCTATTTTTAGCATGATTTCAATAGGTACTTTCTTGGCGAGAGGTAAACAAGCCTGCCTATAAGAAATATTGAGGAATATTTGAGTAAACAAAGAAACTTTTCCTTTAAAAATTAAACTAAACGCTGCACCGTTGTTTATATTTCAAAAAGTTTGAATGAAGTCAAACATGAGTTCCGGAATATACTATCTACCAGCAAAATAAAGAAAATAAAAAAGTACAATAACAAAAGCCGAGTTGTAGGAAGTACAAAAAATATTTTTATAAAAAAAATTGTATTTCATTTCCTGGAACACATTCCTACAAAATATCTCTAGTCCGGAAATAAAAGAATAAGAACTGAATAAATTATAACACCATATTTTCCAACCTTAGGCGAACGGGAGACATTTTGTCAAACATAAGCCAATAAATATTTAAATTTCCGGAAGGGAGCACAATTTTAAGTAGATTGCAAGACTTCTCCAAAAAATCTTGGGCGTTAGGAATGGAATTTATGCATTCATTGTCCCCTACTCCGATATAAATCCAGCCCATGACTGTCAGAATTTTAAATATTTTTCATCTTGAATTGGGGTGAGTTCCACAAAGAATTCGGGTCAAATTGTAGAAGTCCAGACCGAAAGTGTTTGTAAACATAAATCTGACACGTCTTTCATTACGGCCCTTTATGTGAATATACAATGAAACGCAGATAGCTCCACTGACACTTTTCAGATTAAAGCGTGGAAAATAATTTTGCTGCGACACAGGCACAGGCTTTATTGTGTGGATCTGATTCTAGAATGTGGGGTAATGGTTCATGGTGCGTTATAAAATAATTATCTACGGCTAAATTGTTATTGCAAATTTCTCTTGAACTGTGTTGTTAATTGGATAAAGTAAATTGCCTTGACAAAGAACGATATATTCTATGTATGCCTTAAAATCAGAGACCTGTAACTGAACAAACATACTGTTGTAAAGAGAAAAAAAAAAACACTCCATCTAATGGAAGTGTCAAATTAATAGGTTCCCATTTAAAAAAATTACGCGGACAAGCGTAAATCAAAAACAATTGATCGATCAAAATTTCTTAAAAAACTTTTGTATTGAACACAATTTCCTAAAATGAATATTAATGACAATAAATCGCCGTCTCCATACTTTTAACTAACCCTGTATGTGTTGTAGATACTGGCACACCCAGTAATGGGTAATATGCCGTGATGATATATTTATTTATTTAAATTCATCCAATTTGTGAAGTATACATCCTCACACAAATTGGAGATCGTGCTTTGATACTACTAGCGTGTAATACGTGAAAAATTCACTGAATTCAATGGGATTTTGTGGCTCAATTGGTTAGAGCATCCTACTAAATATGGGAATGTGTTGGCGTCAAATCCCATCGGGGTTCATAGATTTTTCACAAATCCATCTTCTTATTTATACTTTATTATAATGATTTATCGGTTTTCGGTTCGGGGTCTAATTTTGGTCCTTAACTGTAATAAGTAATATTTCAATGCAATATTTTAAAACCGCTTTCATACTAATCTTGATCAAATGCATTAGAGTTAAAATAGTGTAAATTCAAATTGAAGATTATAAAAAAAGAATAAAGACTTATGAACTATGTAAAATATATGCAGTATTTCTATCAAGCCTAAATATTAGTAAATTATCAAATAAAAATATATAAATTAAATAAAAAAATAATACTTAATAATTTTAACTCTTTATGAGTTCATCATATAATATGTCGACATAAATAGCATAAAACATAAAAAAATATTCTTCATCAATATGGCATTGGGATAATGTATCGTAGGAGGAACACAAAAAATTAGGGATTTCAATTCATCATATCTATCTGCTCCAATCGGCAAATATAGTGTTACAAAATATAGTGTTAATTATTTCATGTAGCTCTATATCTTTTCGTAGAATGGAAATATGTAACAGGGAATTTATATTGTTGACGAAGAATGTAAAATGTCCAATTAAGTACAAAAATGTTTTATATTATTTACATTAAAATGACTAGAGTTTATATGTTAATTATTTTCATTTGCCTACGCTTGTTATGTTTTTATACCCTACTTATATTTTGTATTTGTATTATTTTATATTTTTTGTAATTGACTAAACTGTAAACTGACCAGTTTATTATTTATTTTTATTTTTTTCACGCACCTGTTTAGAAACACTGAAAGTACACCAGTCATAAATACATTCAATGAAGTACCCAGAATATTTCATCTCTTTTTGGGCATATATTTTGCTCTTTCTATCTTGTAGTCTAACAGCAGGCAAATTTGACAACATGGTACTCCATAAGACCCTATACTGAACATAGAGTGTGGGACACTGTATAGTTGACTGTTCATAGAAGTTTTCTGACTGGAACTTAAACATTCCAAGTTATTTCCTCCTATTGTATTCTATTATATTAGCATATCTCATATCCACTAATCATCATCATCACACCTATAAAGAAACACTAGACCAAACATAATACCTGCGTCATCCCTCCAGGGAACCTACCAGCCCCATTGATTCAGCCTTCAGCCGCTATTCTTCCCTTAGTGCAACAATAGCACCGCTGATTATTAGAGAAACTATCACTAATAGTAACATGAACTGGTGTCAGTTTCACAGACTTTCTATAGGGGAAGTACAGGGATGTTTACTTCGTAGAATAGGGTGGGAATGTTTAGTCGATACAAGGGAAGGCGTTTATTAGTATATTTAAAGCTAGATAGTTATTAAAATACTCTAAAAATGCGTACACTTACGTAACATTGTCTTTACAATCAAATAATATTAGTGCCAAGTTTATATCTCTACCCAATTTTGAATTATTGCCCCAAAAGTCAATATACCCCACATTTAGATAAAAACTTCAAAATTTTTAAAAATCTAATTTCTATGTATCTAGATAATTCTCGATGCGCTGATTCCAAAATTTGAAACCGCAGATCGATATCTCGTTTCGTTCTCGAGATATTTAGATTTAAAATTTTGCTCAAAACAGCCCATTTTTGGGTCTTAACCCAAAAATGGGTCGAGATATGAATTTGGCAACACTACCATTCGATTCTACGGACCAAAATACATAAGTATAGCAATTTTCATAATTTTTGTCCAACCGGTTCATTTTTTATGAATGAAAGCTTGAAAATGTCCCAAATCTGAAAATATCGTAAGGGGTACCCCTTACGATTTTTTGCGATTTTTGGCCATTTTCAGTTATTTTGTTTTAGCGATTGTATGCGGGGTTCAAAAATTCTGAAAATAAGTATACTTATGTAATTTTGCCCGTAGAATCGAATGGTGTAGTCGGCAAATTCATATCTCGACCCATTTTTGGGTTATTACCCAAAAATGGGCTGTTTTGAGCAAAATTTTGAATCTAAATATCTCGAGAACAAAAAGAGATATCGACCTGCGGTTTCAAATTTTGGAATCAGCGCATTGAGAAGTATCTAGATACATAAAAAATAGATTTTTGAAAATTTTGAAGTTTTTATGTAAATGTGGGGTATATTGACTTTTGGGGCAATAATTCAAAAATGGGTAGAGATATAAACTTGGTAGTAATATTATTTGATTGTAAAGAGAATGTTATGTAAGTGTACTCATTTTTAGAGTATTTATGTATGAGTATACATAATGTATATTCATGTGATAATTTTATTGGATTTATAGAATATTTTCCGATGATCTTTCTGTAGAGAATTTGTAAAAAATTGTATTTTGTTCGTATTAAAATTTTACTGGATATATAGAATCTTTTCCAATGAACTTTTGGTATTTCATTATTGGAAAATAAAGTAAAATAAAATAAGAAAACATTTAATACGTACCTGCACTTTTCCTGCCATAAAGCTTAAATCCCGAACAGTAGACTTGCTGGGAGGGCTATAACGATAGATTTCTGTACAAACTATACCTAAACATCCTCAATAATTTTGAAAATATATTGTTGAGTAGAAAAGAAATAAAAAAAAATCAGTACATAGAAGTAAAAAAAATGAATTTTATGAGTTGAAAATAGTAAATAAATCATCATTTTTATGTACCTGTTCTGTTGTATAAATCATGATACATTTAAGCCTTAGAGTGCAGTTACCAACAGACATCTCAAGGGAATTTAAATGTGGAAGACACGAATGTATCATATGGGAATTTTAGGTGCATGTACTTCAATTTATGCAACAATGTTTTAAAGATTTAGAATGGAACTGACGTATTCACAGAGAAATAAACATAATATTTTTCGCCAACCGTATGTATTGATGCTTTTATGTCATTAATTTTTGCAAAAAAAATCTGTTGGCGTTTTTTAACAAAATATTACAGAACTTTACCCAAATATTGTTTTTTATTGTATGTAACATGTCTTCTGCACACATATAATTCTAATTATATCTATTTTTCATTGTATGAGGAAGTTTCTAAATGTCAGAGATTCTTCCAATCCGTTACCCAGATTGGCTGTATTTCTGATGGATATATGCATTTTACCACAATTTTACCTATAATTTCAAATATTTAATTAATGAAACAATAAGAAAAATTAAATATGCTTCCCAGAAAATGCTATCAGAATGTCTTTAAAACTGTTGATATTTGACCATGACATGTGTCATTTACAAACTATGTTACAAACATTGGAATTTGTCAACTGGTTTCCTTAGTGCCTTAGCCTCTGCGATTAGTTTACTCTATAAATTATAGTGTCTTTATATCTAAATTTATACAAGATATAATAAAAATTTTAAGTGTATTTGATGGAGAATTTTATGTTCTTCAATATTTAATAAAAAATTATATTTAGAAGAATTTTTCTAAGAAACTACTACTTTCGGTTGTTTAATTGTTACCAAAACCTTTTCAGCTCTTCCCAGGAATATAAGATTGAGGAAACTGCAGTTAAATATTTTTTAAGTCTTATAGTTTTTGAGGAATCGTGTCTACAACATCCAGACATACACACATACACACATCCACACACACACACACAGAGACATCATTTAAAAAATGTTAAAATCGGATTCTAGGGACCTTAAATCGTGCGTATTCAATAAAATCTGGATATGCGAATTTTAGCATGAATCCAATACCTCTCTTAGCGAGAGATAAAAACTTCAAATAACAGTCATAGAAAAAATAATTGTACGTAACGTGTATTTGATGTATTTTTCTCTAAAATAAACGAATGACAGAGTTAAAACTCTGCATAGTTATTCCTCCTGGTTAAAAAAAGAATAAAGTTATTAGAGCTTTATTGTTATTTTGTTTTTGTTGGTGAAGCAGTAATTAATGTTTCATCTATTAAATACTGAAACACAATTATTTTTTCTGATTCTGTCAATATTTCAATTTCATTTGTAATATTGTAATTTAATATCCATCAAACACAGATGGATTTTTAATTTGGTCACTGTTTGCAAAAACCAAATTAATAATTGTACGTATATTTGTCGGGTGGCTTTGTTTTTCCATCAATCACATTTCAATCAGTTTTAATCCACAAAACAAACAGTTATACAAGTTTTTATTTCATCTATCTAAATACAATACAATCCTCCATTACCGTGTCCTATAAAAAGAGTCTAGTTTTTATTCCAATGCCAATCATTCTCAAATTTCACTTGGTATCCAGTGACAAACAATTGAAAGCTAGGGTTCGATCCCGGGCATGTGTCCTGCGTTGCCACGTGTAGCTAATGATACGTCACGGGCCACAGGGTTGCCACGTTGGCATTGTACACGTGGCAACAGCGGCGGCATATTGTGTTGACGGTTGGAGTAATGGATCATTAACACTCGGGGAGTTTTATTTTTTCTAATGTGGTAATACAAAACCGGCAGAAATGTATAAAGTTTTTAGGGGAAACGGAAATTATTTTGTTGGATTTAGGATATAATAAAGTAATTTATTGTAGGTAATTGAATCCATTACGGTAGATTTTAAAATGTAATTTAGCAGTAATTTAGAGATTATTTTATTTTAATCGAGTTCAATATATAGGGAAATTTCATTAGTAATTAATTTCACGTGCAATGCATTTTGTTACGTTTTCGCAAATATAGTTATAGTGCTTTTATTTGTATTTAATTTGAATTTAGAATAGTTTATGTATCATTAAATTGATTGTTTTATTTAAATTTAAAATTCAATTTTAATACATTTACGCATGATAAAATTTCTTTGTAATTGTAATTAACCATATTTTTTGTAACAGTTATTTCGCCAGTTAGTACCCCAATTTTCTACGGACTCTAAATAAATACTTTAGTTTCTTTGGTCTACATTAGATCCTGGACTTACTTCAAATTTGACAAAATATCAATGAATTTTTTTATTCCTAGCAGAAGGCTACGATCAGAATTGTCACGCTTCTAATTCTTTACTCAAATAACATTTTTAAATTAATTATCACACACTAATAATATGTTCATTACCTTTTATTATTTCAACATAAATAATTTTTTTTATGTTTTGTATAGCCATTTGCCGAGAGCTTTTGGAGTCGAGTTTCGCTTACAAAAACTACATAAATTACATTGTTATATTTTTAATATATTGGAATATCTTACTGAACTAAATATTAAATAAATAAGTACTTAAAAAAATTTGATTACAACAATGACAATTGATTGCAACAATGTCACTAAAACTGTTGAAATTTGACATTGACATGTGTCATTTACAAACTATGTTATCAACATTGGAATTTGTCAACTGGTTTCTTTAGTGCCTTAGCCTCTGCGATTAGTTTACTCTATAAATTATAGTGTCTTTATCTCTAAATATATACAAGTTATAATAAAAATTTCAAGTGTATTAGATGGAAACTTTTATGTTCTTCAATATTTAATAAAAAAATATTTTTTTTTAAAACTATATTTAGAAGAATTTTTCTAAGAAACTACTACTTCCGGTTGTTCAATTGTTACCAAATCCTTTTCAGCTCTTTCCAGGAATGTCAGATTGAAGAAACTGCAGTCAAATATTTTTTACGTCTTATAGTTTTTGAGGAATCGTCCCTCCAACATCCATACATTCACACACACACACACACACACAGACATCATTTTAAAAATGTTATAATCGGATTCTAGGGACCTTAAACCGTGCTTATTCAATAAAATCTGGATATGCGAATTTTAGCATGAATCCAATACCTCTTTTAGCGAGAGGTAAAAAGTTAAAAAATTACACTGCTAAATAGATAATTTTCTGGCATTGTTATCTTGCAAATTTAAACAGTAAAATTGTTGAGTACAACAAAGGATTTTGATTATAACCTAATAATACTGATTACAAGAATGAGTCTAACAATGAAAATTCATCAATATTTTAAAACTTTTTTGAAGAATCAAAAGTATAGTTTAAACTTTAAAATGTGTTAATTTGCAAATTTATATTAATTGGTTGTTTGTACATATTTATTATTCAAATATATATTTGTATAATTCGAGACGAATTATTAAAAAAATAATATCTTTGGCAGAATATGGCGGCGCTAGCTCTGTTGGTCACACTATGTATATCCAGTCACTATACCCTTCAATTTTGAATACTTCATCGAACAAACCTATTGTGAAATACATAAATTTAGATGTGTGAATGGATTGATATACATGTCAATCGATAGTGTACATGTAGATAATAAATACACTTATTCTAAACCGATGTCAATATATGCTGGCAATAAATCATCCTTCGATAGTAGCATTCGATGTATTTATCCAAAAACATCAAAACCATCGCATGCCTGCCTATCAGCCAGTTCACCTGGAACCGAAAATTGATGACTCGGCAATAAAACAATCACCCTAAAAACCCGTACCGTGCACCCTCGCGACACATTTACCCCCTAATATGAATTATTAGACACAAATGTGCCTCGGTAAATGATACATCGAACGCGTTCATGGTTTTCCCAATCTGATGGAAATTTCACCATAAGCACTTCCTCTATAAAGCACAAAGTCCAACTCTCACTTTCACAACCACTAGTATAAACTATTTTTAGCGCAAATGGTGAAATAATGTTATTGTGGTGCATCAAGGGATGGATATTAAACTAATGTGACTTCGCCGGTCGAGTACGGGGCGGTGCTGTGCACTAATGCTGTTATTATTCGTGAACAATGTCATTTTGGTCGTTTTTCAAGTTCCCTCATTGGTGGCTTTAGTGAAAGTGAGTTTTAATATGTAGCCATGATGATAAATGACTCTAATTAACGCTTTTGTCCATGAATGATTTTTTCTTCTTTTGCGGTGATGGTATCTAGATGAAAATAAAATATAACATAATCAATTTGTCACCTTGTTTCATAACCTGTAATAGAACTGAATGTGATAAAAACTGAAAGAAAATGTATATAGTTTTGCAATTCATTCAACTCATTTTTCACTGCCTTCTATCTCGGAAACTATTGAAGATCGGACCCATGTAGATTAAGCTTTTTACTTTCCGTCACCTTTAGGTAAGGAAGGTATTGTCTTTGGTCAAAAAATTCGGTGGTGAGTTTTTAATGAATAAGCACGTTTTAGGGTTCCTACAATACGAATTTACTATTTTTAAGATAATGTCTGTATGCATGCGTCTGTGTGTGTGTCCGTGTGTGTGTGTCCGAGTGTGCGTGTGTGTGTATGTGTGTCCGTGTGAGACAATTTTTTCTCCGACGTTAACTACTACATTCTTAAAATACAATTCTAAAAATTATAATTCTTTCGTATTCCTCTTCTATACATCCATGTGAAGTGTTGTTTAGATTTTGGTTATAATTGATCCACCGGAAGTACCCTTATTTGAAGTTTTTAACAGTTTTTCTTAAAAAACGCAATTAAATATTATTTTTTGACATTTTGTTATTACATATATATTAACGAAAATACTCTTCTCTATACGGCTTGATTATACATGTTCCTTCATATTCAATAGATGTAGATTTAAAGCATTATAAAGAAATTAATTTTCAAAAATTAGTCATCTTTGCTATTTATCATAGAAACAGCTGATGTATTCAAAAAATTCTAATTGACAGATGTCATTTGCAAGTGCAAATCAAAATATGGAAAGTATAGGTTGAAAAATTGATATATCATATAGTGTTCCTCGCATCTGACATGCAGAGAAAGGCCAAAGAGAAGATGGAAGGACTGTATCGCAGAAGACTTGAGAAAGGAAGGGCTGTGTGAAGAAGATGCGTTGGACAGGAATGAGTGGAAGAGAAGAGGAAACAGCGACCCCTAATAAAATAGAGGAAAGCTGAAAGAAGAAAGAAGGAAGTGTCAAGTGTATTTTACTTAGTGTATATTTATGTTATAATTTTATTGGATTTATAGAACCTTTTCAAATGAACTTTTGATATGGAATTTGTAAAAAATAGTATGTGTTCGTGTTCGATTTTACATGATGTTATATAAAATCCGTTCCAAGAATCTTTTGGTATAGAATTTGTATAAAATATATCGAATTGACGGAAGGTCTTGTGCATCGCTAACATTACAGAACTTTGCCCAAAAATTGTTTTTTATTGTATTTACCATGTCTTCTGCACACATACATTTCTAATTATATCTATTTTTCATTGTATGAGGAAGTTCCAAAATATCAGAGATTCTTCTAATTCATTAACAAGATTGGCGGTATTTCTGATGGATATATGCATTTTACCTACATTTTTAAACATTTAATTAATAAAACAATAAGAAAGATTAAATGTACTATCCCAGAAATTTTACAAATCTGTATCCATTTGCTAATGTCGTTTTCATGAAAGAAGATATTACTTATTGTAATAATTAACCAATATATACGTGCATTAAAATCGTGAACGGCTTTATTCCTAAATAATTAAATAAATCACTTAATGTATCATATTTCTAGTCAACATTAATAGTCCAATAAGTCAAGTTTCGTTTCGTTGATTTTAAATTATTCAATCTCAGAATTACGATGTGTAGACATTAGTATTCTTGCAACCCTAATCAAAATTCTTTCAAATTCGTTTGTTGGATATTCCTCTACATCCTCTTCATCTTCATATGAACATCATTTTCTTTTGAATATCCCTTTAAAAATCTCCTACTTAAATTTTAATCAAAAGAATCACGAGCACCAATTTCCATCCCTTGATTCAAAGACCTGGGAGTCCTTCATGCAAACAAAAACAACTAAAGCTTCATCTAAAAAATAATCCCCTATATTGAACAACGCACTAACACTTGGCACACAAGTACCGCGTTGTGAAAAACAAAGGAGGCGGTGCAGAGCCTTCCAGGACCTCCTTCGATCACCCCAATGCGGGAGTGAAGTGGGAGGTAATTGGATTATTGTTTTTGAGATTCGCCCAAGGCTGTTTTCAAGTTGCGAGTGACTAATCGTTTTCAATTACTCGGATTTTTACGGTCGGTTGGTGAGAATGGGTCCCCTTGTCCTTCGCTTGTTAGTGGAGATTGTTCTCTGATCATCAGGACGAGTTGTACTTGTTCGTCTTATTAATTGTTGCATTCATAATGCAGAGTGCGTTTGTTTTCACGGGACAATAATGATGTATGTTCTTGACAGGTATTTGTTAATCACATTTATGTTTTTCTAAAGGTGTACAAAGAGAGAGATTGAAACAAATGCTGCTTTAAATTATTACAAAAATCTTTCAGAATACACTAAGATCAATACAATCTTTTTAGATATCGTTCTGTAATATTTTATTAGTTACAACGTTTCGGCAACATTAACTGATGCCTTCTTCAGGGAAAAAAAATATTTGTCATTTTCCCTGAAGAAGACATCAGTTCATTACAGAATGAAAACTAAAAAGGTTGTATTATTCCTAAATGCTGCTTTTATTTCATTGAAGTAGTTTATATAAAAATAACAATATTATAGTTGTATGAAGCGATCTAAGGAACTGCAGGGTTCACAACCCTTTATAGAGGGTTGGGTATCTTAGGGGTCAGGCTAAGAAATGGGCTGTATTAAAATAAAATTCATATTGAATTTTTCTTTAAATTTTGTAAACTGAAAATATTAAGAAATAAGACAGAATAAATACAAATTTTTGTATATTTATCGCGAAAAAATATTTACATATTACAAAATAATAACACATTTTAAGAAAAAAAAAAAAAAATGGGAATTTTGAAGTGAGTAAAGTGGAGTTAGATTTAGAAAAAAATATTTACATATAACAAAAAAAAAGTTATAACAAAATGGGGTTCAGTGGCCAAGTGCTTGAGTGTCTGGTCGCAAATCTGTGGAACCGGGTTCGTTCCCGAGCGACACCAATTATTTCGTATTTTAAATGGCACAAAAGTGACCCCTGTACAAATATGTCATCATTACCAATATCTGTGACAAAGCAGATTGGCACACTCAGAAATGGGTAATATGCCGTGATGCTATATATATATATATATATATATATTATAATAAAATAGAAATTTAGTACAGAGTGAATAGCACAGTGCGACCAGATTTGGAAAATTATTTATTATAACTGTACATTTCAAACACATAGGCCGAATTTAGCGCTCTCCATAAACGTAGGTGGTGATCGTCTCTAGTAACCATGGAAATAACTTCTCTTACTAATACATCGATTTGTATGTCTCTCTTTATTTTGTTATTTTTAGATAACTTCTTTAGTTAAAAAGAGTGCTGAGCTTGACCCAATATTTTTGTATAAAAACTGTTTGTATTTAAAATTTACGTGTGAACGTATTGTAAACCCTTTAACATTTTAATCTCTTAATGTTAGAAGGAATGCATTTAAAATGCATTATTGTTGGAATACTATAATCCAGATTTAACAGTAACGTGTAATTATGAAATATATTGAAATCAAATTTCGGGTACGGTCCATGACAGAAGAAATTACCTGGCTTCACAAACCTTTACCGCGAGTCCCATAAATCTTATTGGCAGATTTTATAAGTTCCTTAGATTGCTTCGTATAAATAAATTAAACATAAGCAATGTATTAACAAGAACAAGGAGTGCCTTAAACCTACTAATATACTGTTTATTTTTTTCAGGTGAGTTCCTATTTGCAGTTTTGCAGTTTTCTCTTGCTTCGTAATTAATGAGTAAGTTTATTACCTTTCTTATAACTTTGCTCTTTAATAGTTTTTTTTTTTTAGTTTTACTACTTTAAATAAAAAAGTTAGAAGTAATAAGTACATAAAATGAATATACTCGTAATACTTACATACACATACTTAACGTGAAAGTCATAAATTAAAACTAATTTCAAATGATTACAAAATTTATTTTATGAACTTTACAGTTTTTAATAAGGCTATGGATTCTGTAGACAACTTTTTCATAACAGCGGTAAATGCATTTTACCGCTAGACGATAATGTTCGGATACTGAGACTTAATAATTATAAACTAAATTGGAATCTTAAGGTTAAATAATTATGACTAAGAAAGAAAAATCCCTTAACCTTAACAATGATTTAAAATAACTATAGACGTATTTTGAGAACTACGTCCTCAAAAATAGAAACTACAAAATAATAAGGTTACTCTGCATGTAAACTATGCCAGAGGTCAAAACAGCTCTGAAGAATAAGAGAACTCGGATTATACAGGGTGTTAAGTAAGTAAGTGATCAAAGCTTAATCCATGTTAGAACTGACCTCAAAGATAGTAAATCTGGCAATAATTTTTGTTTAACATACTTTCTACAAGAACTAGAGGCCTTTAAAACTGACCAATCATGTCATAGTTCAAAACTTTATAAAAAAGTAAAAATCAATGTGTTCTCTGGAAAAAATATTAAATGTTTTTTTTTTTGCATAGACGTACAATTTATATTCTGTTTTTTTTGATATTCTCAAAATGCCATTTAACTTCACCAACCAAGAGTATGCAGACATGCATATGGTTTATGGCGAGACATTACAAAATAGTCGTGCTGCTGTAAGACGGTACAGAGAGTAATTTCCAAATAGACGTCAATGATTTTATATGTCATTTGTGACAGGTATTACATTTTTTCCAGAGAGCACATTGATTTTTACTTTTTTATCAAGTTTTGAACTATGACGTGATTGGTCAGTTTTAAAGGCCTCTAGTTCTTGTAGAAAGTATGTTAAACAAAAATTATTTCCAGATTTACTATCTATGGGGTCAGTTCTATTATGGGTTAAGCGTTGAACACTTACTTACATAACAACCTGTATAGGGAGAGGAGTCATTGGTGAGTGGATACCTAATTGGGTAACTAAGATTAAACAAAGTAACTGTCTTATATTAACTCATATTATCTAGAATTTGGGATGCAACCTAGATCCGCGTTCATCAATTTATAATATATAAATTTAAAGATGACTTCTCAATCCCAAATTTATCTTATATGTCCAGCAATTATCATAAGGTTGGCAACACTGCAATGAGCCTGTTTCACATTTTTCAAAAACTATTTTAAATGAAAGTTTATGGACTGATTTTCTTAGTAATAATTTTTATTTTAATAATTTGTTGTTATTTGTGGAAATAATTAAATAAAAAGATTGACGTCCTGAAAAACTACCCCCCACTCCTGTGACGTAGAAGCACATACATTACATCATTAATAGCCAATAGGAAAATAGTTTTTCCATCTCCTACGTTTATTTATATTATTTTTATAAATAAACGTAGGCTAAAGTTTGTCACATGTTAATAACAAAATCTTTTAATTTCACATTTGACGCTGGCT
This sequence comes from Ophonus ardosiacus, assembly GCA_943142095.1. Taxonomy (NCBI): domain Eukaryota; kingdom Metazoa; phylum Arthropoda; class Insecta; order Coleoptera; family Carabidae; genus Ophonus; species Ophonus ardosiacus. The sequence goes on along the minus strand of OW964832.1, from coordinate 2,269,244 downwards.
CAGACATTGCTCATTGTAAATGAATAATAAAGTAATAATGGCTAATTCAAATTACACTCAAGCTAAGTCGGACAATTTACCGAAGGTCGATAGCTGGATGATGGCTGAATTTATATCAGAACGATTTTTTTACTGCTACCGAAATAAGGGGTGTTAAAGAGTTGAGGTAAATTTAAATATAAAAACTGAATTTACTATATAAATTGATAATATATTTTACTTTAAAGTTCTGGTCGTGATTCTTACATTGAATCTGCTAAGTCGGACAATTTACCGAAGGTCGATAGCTGGATGATGGCTGAATTTATATCAGAACGATTTTTTTACTGCTACCGAAATAAGGGGTGTTAAAGAGTTGAGGTAAAATTGAATATAAAAACTGAATTTACTATATAAATTGATAATATATTTTACTTTAAAGTTCGGGTCGTGATTCTTACATTGAATCTGCTATAGGACATGTAGATCTATGTTGACAAAAAAATATCTGTATAGTCAGATGTAAAGATTACCCTGAACATAAAGTGAAGCTACAAAAATACACTGTTATTGTGAAGGTGGATGAAAGTTGAAATGATCTTCATAAACATGAACTCACGATTTTTCTGACAAATTGTCAGCTCTTCGACCTACTGCTTCTAGCCACAATTTTCTTTTCTTTGCATCTTTTCAAAATTTATAAACTCTATAGCAGGTTTGTTCCTAACAGCATTTTTGTAAGAATATAATATCGTAAATTACTCATTTTATTTTGAACTTTTTATTACCTACATATTATACAACTTGAACCAATCTAAAAATTTGACACTTGTTTGACAACTTTGACAATACACTTAACACCTTAGAACCGCTGAAGATGTATGTACTCTGACGTCACATTCTGTTTCAGGACACGTGACTTATTCAAAATTTTATCCAAATTTCAAAAATTAATTGTAAAATATCTAAAGGATAATTCGTGATATTTTCAAATTTGAGGCTCTTTAAAGGACAATATCTTTTAACATCCCTATTTGGGATGCAACCTAGATCCGCGTTCATCAATTTATAATATATAAATTTAAAGTTGACTTCTCAAGCCCAAATTTATCTTATATGTCCAGCAATTATCATAAGGTTGGCAACACTGCAATTGCATGAAATCGTCGTATAATGGAGTGTTTTCGTAATACTTTATTAAACATTGTTTCACCTAGAATTCGCTATTGTACTATTTTTATTATTACATTAAATTTTGTTCACCTTCAGATAAAAATATTAAATATTTTTATTCTTTCGTCCAATTCAACGTTCTGCTATAGTACGATACCCATCCTTGCGTTCAATAAATCCCCTCCACTTTATATCTCCATCTCTCTCTTCTGTGCCCTCGCTAATGAACTACAAGAAGGAAGGGGCTAATTAGTTCCCCACCCTTCAGACACGAAGTGGTATTTTGTTCAGGGAATTTTTTCCCACTTTAATTTAAAGGAATTTGAAACTTTCAAATGGAAGAAATACGGCATTCGTTCCGTTTTTTCTTTTTCCCAGCAGATGGCCGAATAAATTGTACTCGGTTTGAATTTGAATGGTTTTTATAAGATATGAGTTGAGATAAAAAATACTAGTAAGATTAAATCTAACATATGTTACACCCATAGTGTATGGTAATAAGTAATAAGTATACGCATTTTTTGATTCTAATACATTGTGTTGTAATGGTATAGTATCACATATATGTTAAGAGCTTATGCATTACATTTGAAAAAAGATACATGCAAAAAATTATGCAGATATATGTATGTTATGTTAATTGTGTTATTACTTATGTATTCAGGCTAAATTAAGAACATTTATTTTTCCGGTTATGTGCCGCTCATTTATTAGTTGTTTTGAAATTGCTAATATTAGGTGCGTTCGGCAAATGAGTTCTGTTCACTCTTTTCACTCTGTACACTCCTAGCACCGTTCGGTAATTACATGGAGTGATAAGCGTCTTAAAATGGAGCGTTCGGCAAATGCAGAATGGAGTCAAGTGGAGTGAAAAATGTTAACTCCATAAGCCCAACCTCGATATGCAAGCATACATGGAGTTTTTTTTTTTTTTGTTTTATTTGATATCTGTCAGATCATTTTGTATTTTTATGTTGAAATATTTTATTATACACAATTATTTTATATTTATAAAATTGTTCTGTAATATAACAAGGCACAGTATGTCGGAATGGTAAGAATTCTGTACCTTTTCTAATATATACTTTCTTCAGAATCATTAAAGAATAATACCAAACTGAATAACTGCTATATGGTTCATTATTATTTTTTTTTTAGCAGTGCAGTATATCAGATTGTCAAAAAAGGAGGTTATTATATTCGTGCACCAAAATTTTAACTCTACTCGTTCGGTTAATCACAAATAAAGGAGTGTACCTTGTTCCCTCGATCTACTCCAATTCCAGCTCGACTCCCACTCCACTCCAACACCGCTCCGAAATACTCCAACTCCGTATGATTTACCGAACGCACCTATTAAATATGGAATGGATAAATCTCTTGACTGTGTTATACAAGGTGTTAAAATAAGTGTCGCTTATTGTATGGGCATATAGTACTCACCAAAATGAGTAAAAAAGTTTAATCCACATGCATCCGATCTTCAACTGTTTTTGAGAAAGAGGCCATTTTGTATTATAATCGAAAAAAACTGATTAATGTAGTGGTCGAACAAAATTTTGTCTGTGCCAGTAAATAGACTATAAAAAAAAAACAATAACATATTAGTTTCATTTGACATTTGTATTTATTAGAAGAATTTTATTAATTTACTTCTATGGGTTATCCAGCGAATCAAGCTGTTTACGTCATCGATTAGGAATTTTTGAAATTTTCTTTATTTTTTTAAATATATTTTATTGGTTTTTTTTTATTATTATTATCTATTTGGCACCTTTAATAGAAATAATTATATTTGGATATATCATTATTAAGTAAAATTTTGTAAATTTTTGCAAAATGACGTTTGATTATATTTTTTTAATATTGGTAATTCTGAACATGTATTTTACTAAATATTATATGTTTATATTAAACTTTTCATCCTGTATTGTGATTTCATTTTGTTTTCGTTTCGTTGTTCATTGACAAAATGTCAAATGCTCTTTCATGTCAAATTCAAGAGCTTGTAGTTAATTTATTGACTTATTTTGAAAATGAAAAATAGATTGGTTGGCTCTTACTTTCACTGTATTGTAATATTGAGGTAATATTTCATTCTATTTGTTAGTAATAATTAAATCTATACGTCCAGCGTATGGCAAACGCTATACGCAATGTACAGAAACAGTGAGAAATTGTATGGAATGCAGTATTCTGTATTTTTTTAAGGATCTCACATAATACTAGATAGTTTGTTGCAGTATCGTTTAGAATATTTTAAATAAAATTGGATTTCGCTGGAAAAAATGATACCAGACTTGTTACCTTTTTAAGAAAGATTTGGATTTATGAAGGCAACCCACAGATCATATTTTAATTCGTTTTATATGCTCATGTAAACTTTTTAACATATGACGTCATTGTTTCTAGTGATATTGTATTTATGACGTAAACCGCTTGATTCGCTGGATGGCCCATATTTGTTTAACTTTTAATAAAGAAAAATGATGTAAGTTGTATTTTATAGAGCAAATTTTATTATTATCAAGACCGATTTATTTTAGAATGCCCTAAAGGACAATTTAGTAAAATATGGTCAACTGAAAAATATTGTAACTAACACTTGTCTTAATGGGCGATTAATGATCTTAACAATTAACGCGTTCGCTACGCTCACGCGTTAAAATTTCTCAAACATCGGTTATCCTCCACACTTGATAGTTAAATAACTACTAATAAACTTAATTTAGCTGGAAATTCCAATATGCGTATTTAACCATTAGAACATATTAGCTGTAACAAAAATTGCGCATGCTTGCCTAGCTTTGAATAACAAATTACACAATACATGAAGGATCGCTGGCTTCCTGTCAATAAATTATAAAACAAAAGTCGAGGGCAGGTAGGCAAACACTCTGGTCGTTTCATTTTTAACCCTTTCTTGTTAATTACAGGAAAATAAAGCGTGCATGACCGCGTGTAGGTTGTTGAACCTGTAAACCATTCGTTTATAACCTTTCAGTGAAAATCTGTCGTCTTACATGCGCTATTCGGTTGTTTATTACCGCTGCTACTAGATCCTAGATTGCTTGATAAAGGTAATTTATTTTAGATTTGTAATTTAAGCGCATATGTAAGCCAGTAGACTATAATTTCGAGCAAATATTTAAATGTACTTTAAGTTCCGTTGCTGTGTAAAAGATTTTATTATTTACTCCTTTATGTTTTACTAAGACATTATGGTAGGTAATTATACGTTAAACCATATTTCTTTAAAGAAATATTATCTACAGTTCATATTTTTCCATGTTTTTAATGAGGCCTGAAATTATTTCTCTGAATAGTGCTTTCTGCACGATTTTCAAAGCTTTTCACAATATTTTCTTCGTTATAAGTAAAGCTTTGATATTTCTAGTTAATTTAAAATGTTATTTATAAATATTCGTGCTTAAATTTCAAAGGTATATTTATAATATGTCATCTTTTATGATGAATAAAGCCAATGATATTTCGAAAAGTTAATAATCTATACATCAAAAGCTGTATTATATTATATAAAAATTCCTTCAGTATTTGACATACATATTAAGGATTCCTATTACAGATAATATTCCATATTCAGGCCCGTAGCCAGGAACCATCAATAGATGGGGCTATAATTTTTTCAGAGGGGGCTGAAAATTAATAAAAATAGTATAAATTTTTAGTAATATATATATAGTATTTATTCAAAACAAAAATAATATACAAAAAAAAAAAAACACAAATATTTAAGTACATTACATAATAAAATATAAATATATTATCTTAAATTTTAACACTAAAATAATTGTAATTTTCTATTATTTAAAGCATTAAATTTTAATAAAACTTTTTGTAAATTAACATTTTTCGTGCGAGATCTTTCAAATGCAAGAAATGTTAAATTTGCTAAGCGTTGATGCGTCATTGATAATCTTTGCGGTCGATTTATTCTGGTTAACACAGAAAATGTTGATTCGCAAAGAGCTGTACTGCAGCCGAAAGTTCTAGCTGTTGCTAACATTTTATATGTATTTTCATATGCTATTCTTTGTTTGTAAATTTGTTCAAAAGTTTTAGAATTGTCGATCTTCTTCAGATATGCTCGAACTACATATAGTTCTTCTTTAGATGGTAGTGGAATATCCAAGGTTGATAAATAATTAATTTCTTCGTAACAAAGATCTTCTGCTGCTGAAAGAGCTCCTATTAAAGCATGATTATCGCTAAATCTTCGTGCGAGTTCATTCAAAATTATGTCGAGAGTCTCGTAAAACACCGACTTAAGAGCGATTTCTTCATTAGTGACATCACCTGTTGTTTCCATAACTATATAATCTTTAAGATTACTGCTTGGTGTTCTGCGTCTTTTGGATTGAATATCTGTTTCTGTTCTTGCACATTCAATCTCAAAATCACCGCTTTTACTCTCTTCTAATATTTCAATATAAGTAATATCATTCCGCTTGTTTGAAATAACTTCCACTACTGCATCAGTTATTTGAGCGGAGTCCTTTAAACTTGTTTCTCGGGCCTGTAACATTTTTTCAGCTGGATGCAATGCTTGTTATACTTTTCGCATAAATATTGCACAAAAACGAAATTGTAATTTAATCACGACAGTATGTAAACCAATTGCTTCTACTGGTCGTTGGTCCCAAACTCTTTCACGATAATCGACAATGTAGGTACTTAAATGTCAATAATACAAACAATTTAGTTAAGATATTTTTAAGATTTTTCTAGGTGGGGCTTGGTCAGTTCGTAGGTGGGGCTCAGCCCCACCTGGCCACCCCCTGACTACGGGCCTGTCCATATTATGCACGATATTCCAAATTGATGAGCAATTTTTGACAAGGGCATTTTTTATACCGGTTTTATTATAAATTACATCCATTAAACAGGCGAATTATGTATATCAATCAAGATACGAAGCAACTGTTACAATACGAAGCCAAGCATAACGTATAGGTAATTAACTCGACTTACAAGACTGTCTACAAGGAATATCAATGCTTGGACACACATTTGCACCCATGATGTCCATCAGACACACTTGTCTTCACACGTCTAGGCCTGTAGTTTTTTATCTGCGACTCTCAAACAATCTCAAAAGTGATGCAAAAAGTTTCTTTAGATTATTAGCGTTGAAAAAATTGCTGGATACGAAGTCAATTTTTTTTTATTATTATTTTCGACCTCGATATGTTTCGGCACTACTTATGTCTTCATCAGGAGCTAGATGAATTATACATAATTAACAAACTGTATAATATTTTAACAAAATAAAACTTACGTGAAAAGTTATAGAAACGTGGTATAATAGTTATTTACATTCGAGTGCGTGTAAGTTGTATTTTACAGCGCGACAACTTTGTTTAAGGCACGAGCCCTTAAGGCGAGTACCTTATTAGCTGGAGCACTGTAAAATACTTCACGCACGAGAATTGTATCAAATTTTGTGGCCGACGATAATGAAAATCACTTTTTTCAGTGAGATAGGTTGTACTTCTGAAAAGGGTTAGTTTAAAATACTGGGATTAAGTCAATTTCCAAATTTGATTTTACTTACCTTCATTAGAGTACTTCTTCTAGCAAAAATTTATCTGTAATAATAGACGTTGTTTATGACTGATAATATATTTATTTGTTCATGTTTTCTTCGTAATAAATAATAGGTAGGTGTCGATATTTGACATTTCAGCAATGCTCGCGTATTTGATAGGTATATCGATCGGTGACTATGTCGGTAACGGCGGATTTTACAATAATGACAGATGTCGCTGCCGTGATTTTGGTTTATACAAATTAATTTTAAATATAGGAAATGTTAAAGTAAAAAAATAACTTAAGTAGCTAGTACTTTTTACATGAACTTTATTATAGTAAAGATGATTTTTTTTCTAAATGCCCATAAACGTCCAGTGTATTTTGATTATTTTACCGCATAGTTAGACAAGTTACAACACAGTAAGCGTAAAATGTAGGTTACACTTGCTGTGTATACAATTGTAAAGTTCCCATTACACTTCAGGAGGGCAAAAAATAATTTACAATTCAATACATATAAACACATCATAATGGTCGTCAAAGGTAAAACAATAAATAAATAAATAAATGAATAAAATCACTGATGACTGCTGATATATTTTTTTTTGTAGAAAAATTATTTTGAAAAATATGAAGGTTTACACCCTACAAAATTAATAATTGTTATGACTTGCAGAGTTCCAAAGGTCAGATTTATAAAATTACCCCCATTAGTTAAGTAGGGTTTATCATCTTATTGTTAATTATAAATGTTTATTATAATTTTAAAGGATTTTGTTTTATGTTAATTTGTAAGAATATTTATTTTATTATCTGTGTTTATTGTATTTTATTCAATTTTGACGTTTTAAACTGTCATTATTAACTCCATAGCAACAACTATAAGTAACACTTTTTCACTTGTGTATTAATTTTTTTTTTAAATCACTCTTACAAAATTTAACTCACTTTGCTACAAATAATGCATTTAAAATAACATCAGGTACGAAAATAACACTCACCACAATGTTTATAAAACAATCACCCATATTCTGTAACACAATCGATAACTTTTATCGATCGATAATAAATTGTAGCCAATATTGACAGCAGACTCTGAATAAAAAATGAAATTGACAAATGATGGATTTATTTCTATTTGTCAAAAATTATTATCGATCGGTAAGTATTATCGAATGAGTTATAAAATAAGGGTGAATATCAGCCATTTTCATTATTTTTCACGGTACAAATAACAGACAATAAAGCTTTTTAAATAAATGGCTTGACATCTATCATCGACGATTGCCATGCACAGTCTACTAACTGATTAGTTTTTTGTTTTGTCAAAATTAAATATTATAATGGTTTTTATTACTATTTCGTCAAAATTGAATAAAATATTGTACAAACCACGTGAGCTAACAATGTTTATTCACTCGAAGAAATTAACTCTAAACTTTCTTCTCATGAATAAATATTACCTTAGCTCACTTGGTGTGTAAATATATCTATTATGATATTGGTATAAATTTTATTGATGTGTGTTGTATCTATTTTTAAATGTACATTATTTCTATCATTATTTGTGTGTAACATTTGTAGGGTTAATCTCTTGTGTAAGTTGCATTCAGTATTTAATATTTTGACATCGTCGAAATTAAAATTGTGTCTAGATGATTCTACGTGTCCCACTAAAGTACATCTTCTGTGTTCATCTAATCTATCTGGTTTTAAAATAGCGTTTTGTTTGGCCTCTATATTTTGCTGGACAGTTATCGCAAGGTATTTTATATTTGGTGTATATTATATATTATTATTTTGATTTTGATTTCTAATTTTATTAATTAAACTTGATGCCTTTAGTATAATTATTTAAAAGCAGTAGTTGTTTTATTTCAAATTGTTGAGAGATATAAAAGAAGTTATCGTTTTAACAACAATGTCCTACGAAATTAAAGAAAGCTGCAACTGTAACAAATATCACTCTTGTTTCATGCTTTGTAGTCATTAAATTAAACAGAGAGTGGAATTAGTCTTGAGTAAAGTGTTTGTTGTAACATGTTGGTAATCCCTGGTCGTATTCGTCATGCACAATGGCTGCATACATTGTCCGTTGCAGTCTGCACTCTGCAACAGCAACACTCTTGTACTAATTTCGTGGAGTCACGAACGCAAACACACTTTAATTGCCAGCACACTTCCTGACACAGGTAATAATTACAAGCATATTAAGGTTGACGGGTGCTTGACACGTGTATAGCGAGTTCTTCACGCCCCGTTAAGTTTTTGGAAATTCGTCAGTAAGTAGGTAGAGCATTTCACTTTTTAACTACCATTATTTCTAAAAATTTAGGTGTAGTAGAGCAATATACATACCAAGTTGGTTCAGGATGAGCGTTCAAAACGGTCAACAACTGCCACCATTTATTTATTTATTTATTTATTTATTTATTTATTTATTTATTATTAAAACCCAATGTTTCGGCACCATAAACTGGTGCCTTCTTCAGGGGAAAAATGACATAAAAATGTGAAAAAACAAAAACAGCAAGTAATCAAGGTAACAAGAAAAGTTCGTAAATGTTATCTTTTTTATGTATACAATTTTCTAGACAATATATGCATGCCCGGCAATAACTTGGACGGCTAATATACATCTCAGGAAAAACTGTCCTTTTGCCAGAGGAAAAACCGTCCCAAAAACTGGCAGAGAAGTGATCTGTATAACTCAGAGATGCTTTATCGGTAGCGAAATACCGCAGCCGTACTCTTTATTAACAGATGTTAGAAAAAGTTTAGAAAAAATTGTATACATATTACAAATTACAACATATTTAATATTGGAAGCCATGCGCGACTAAGTTTTAATCCGTCACAATGATTGAAATTGATATTTCTTGTTTTAGAGATAGACACTATAATATATAGAGTAATCTAATCGCAGAGGCTAAGGCACTAAGGAAACCAGTTGAGAAATTCCAATGTTTATAACATAGTTTGTAAATGACACACGTCAGTGTCAAAAATCAACAGTTTTAGCTTTTTCTGGGAAGTATATTTAATCTTTCTTATTGTTTTATTAATTAAATATTTGAAATTATAGCTAAAAAGCATATATCCATCAGAAATACCGCAAATCTGGTTAATGAATTGGAAGAATCTCTCACATTTAGTAACTTTCTCATACAATAATAAATATATATAATTAGAATTATATGTGTACAGAAGACATGTTAAATACAATAGAAAACAGTATTTGGGTAAAGTTCTGTAATATTTTGTTATAAAACGACGGTTCGAAAGCGAAGTGCAATACAATACTTATATAGCCTAATATGGAAATGGCGAGAGGTCTTGTGCTGGCCACAACAGATTTTTATGTTTATATTTGTTTTATTTTAATTTTTGTACAAATCAACAATAGTAAAAATCATTCCCGATATTTTTAAATTCATTATCGTCTATCAAATTCATGGCTATGAAAATAAAATTGTAACCTAAAATCAGAACTGATAACTGGTGAAACGTTAAAAGAGAAGCAGTAACAAGCCACGTGATAGGTAATGATTGGTTAGATCCAGTATTTTAAAATCGTACATAAACCAGAGAGAAAATTGTAAATTTTAAATCAAAATTTCTGAATAATAAGTTATACATTTAATTACATCATAAACCAGACCTAAAAGTTGAGCACATTTATTTTTTTCTTTAATTGTTATTTGAAGTTTTTTCTCTAAAATAATTCATAAATGATTGACAGCGCTAAAACACTGCACATTTACTCCTCCTACTAAAAAATAGAGAATAGTAGATCGTATATGCTTATTACTGACAAAAACATGAATTATTTCTATAATTCCATATTATTATCCTCAATTAATTAATTCATATAGAATAAGTATACATTCGGTATCCATAAAAAGTATTTAATAACAGAATAACTGCAATCCTATTAGTGACAATCTGCATGTTGATTACCATAAAATTACATATGCGTAATGCAGGATGTGCGTACATTACCCATATTATTACGAACATTAGTATAAAATTTCATTATCTCTCATATCTTCTTCAGAACGAAACCAGTCTTCTGGTAATATATACTATTCTCATAGATAAGAGTAAGAATTTGCATAATTGTCTTGCACATATGGCGTAGAATAAAATACTAGTGGATGCTAATGTAATTATCATCTAATTAGGTATTATCTTACCTAGAGCAGTTAGTTTTATTAATTAGATAACAACCGCTTTTGTCATCACCGTACAAGAACCATTAATAATTTTACTGGAAGAGATAATTTTAATATTATAAAGATTTTAAAGTGAATCAAAAGGCTTCAGTGGTCCACGTATGTTGCAAAATTTTATTACGGACGTTATTAATTTCATCAATAATTTTAATATCATCAAATTTAAATTTATGGCCAGTATTAACTGCGTGGTTAATAAGTGCACTATAATTTTGATCTAATAGGTTACTGTGGTGCACTCTCCACGCCAGCAATGAGTGCCCGTGAAGTGATGCCTGGTAAGCGCCCGCACGGTACAAATATGTCATCATCATTACCGATATCTGCGATAAAGCAGATTGTAACACACTCAGAAATGGGTAATATGCCGTGATGATATTTATAGGTTACTGTGATATACAGGGTGTATCAAGATAATGCAAGAGTGCATTTTATTCGTGTATGTGAAAAGATACAGAAAAAAAGTGATTAAGATATTTTGTAAGGCAAGAGGGGGACACATTTTAGCATAAACTTCATTATCTTAAATCAAGTGGTACTCAAACTATAGGGCAATATTATATTTTTTTAAATGGCATTATATATATTTTATTAACTTATAAAATAGCGAATTTTGTTCTGAATTCAACGATATAATAATATCATAACCTTACATTGCTAAATAAAAATTAACTTAAAGTTAATATTTCATTTCTACTTTATCTAAGTAATCTGACATTCAATCAATAAAACAAAATAAAATTTATTTTAGTTTTATTACATGTAAGTAAGCTACGATTTTGGCAATAAATTCAACTTTTAAAATAATTTTTTTGTTTTATTGATTGAATGTTTGCTCAGATTACTTAGATACAGTAGAAATGAATACTAAATTTGAATTAATTTTTATAAATTTTTTCCCAATGTAAGGGTATGATATTATTATATCGTTGAATTCAGAACAAAATTCTCTATTTAATGAGTTAATAAAATATATATAATGCCATTTAAAAAAATATAATATTGCCCTATTGTTTGAGTACCACTGGATTTATGATAATAAAGTTTATGCTAAAATGTGTATCCCTTACAAAATATCCTAATCACTTTTGTCTTTATCTTTTTACATTCACGAATAAAGGGCACTGTTCCATTATCTTGATACATTCTGTATATGTTGTTACATTCTTCTTTCGGTTTGATAATAAGATCTGTGGTGTCAAAAGGATTTATATTGTCTTTTAACTTGGAGAGAAACGTGTAGTTTTCAGGTTGGAGTTAACAATTATTACAAGGAAGTGTCTACTGCACTGTCCAGACAGAGCCGCAAAAAAAAAAAATAGTGAACTTTCATAGTTAGACCAGACGGAATCTAAGGGACAATTCTAGCGGCCACTTCTCGAATCTACCTAAAAACCACTGTATACCAATTAGGAATTGTCAGTTAGGTATTGTTTTGGTTGGGTTTTATTAAAAAAGACAAACTATAACAATATCTAACTGACAATTCATAATTGGTAGGCAGCGGTTTTTAGGTTATGTTCGAGAAGTGGCCACTCTGCATTTTTTTTTTTGCAGCTCTGTGTGGACAGTGCAATAGACACTCCCTTATTATAAAAAGGTAAATGCATATTTGATTTATATATAAATTATATAATTGTCCCCCTTGGTAAATCTGTATCATCATTACTACAATCTGATTTATGTAGACTGCCATCAACGAACCAAATTTTGCAACATTGTATGAAAATTACATGTAGAGTATCACATACTTGTGCATATGTTATTGTAGTCTGTGTTTATTCCACGCAACTATGTTCAAAATTCCTCCCGAACATTTTGTGTTGTACAAAATCGATAACATAATTCTCTCTACATTAATTAAACGTCGAACATTGTACATACATTGAGTTTCTCTCCACCTAAATCATACATTGCTGGAGCGGAAACAATTCACCAACTCGAAATAAACTTTGTTCGTCATCGCCAAATTAAAAACCTATGCTTCGATTTATGTCCATGTTTGAATCAGAAAATAAAAATCTTAATAATGCATTTTCCTTTATTATCCGACTTCTCTAATTAGGGTACAAATAATAAATAAATTGCAATGAGCTTGGAGGTCATTACTTCCCTTTTTACATCTCGCTAAGAAAGGTATTGGTATTTTTATTATTTTTATTTTTTTTTGAAAAATTCAGTTATATTAAAACTAGACCTTAAAACTGTATATTAAGGACTATCAAAGTTTAAAAATAATTATTAGTTTCTAAAATAATCGAGTTTTTATTACCATTTCCTCATCTCTTTATCTACGTCACACATTTATTCATTTCCAAATTCTTACTACTTTCAAACCTTCTGCTATCGCCTGTTTGAAATACGGAATCCATTTGCAAGTATATAAATTCAGAAAATAACAACAATAAAACAAGAGAAATAAACCAAATAATACTAGTTTGAAATTTATGATTCCATGACAGATTACAAGCGTTGGTATGAAAGTAAAAGATATGTTGAATGACATAGGCTACCAAATCTTGAACTATAATATATACGTAGTATTTTTATTAATTATGACATTAAATTACTTATTATCCACCCATATTTCCAATTATTAACCACAGGGGTTATTTTAACATATTTAAACATTTTATAAGTGCTGAAAAAAATAAATTTTCCGACGACCACTACGAAAAGTACATAAATTCACACGCTAAACTATTACTGAAAGTTGGTCATTGTACATCACTACCAAAGCTGTGTGTAATGAAAGCTCGTTAGCCAATCAGATGCGTCCGCAACTGTGTGATATGATATTATCACACACTGCGATAACTGAGCGAACTAACCTAAAAATTTGTATGTAAAAATTTGATAGTTGCAAATAATTTGCTAAATTTACACGGATTAAGAAGGCTGGACCCTGATTTATCAGATTTTAACATAATTTTTGGTGAATTTTGATAGTAATGATGTAAACATAATCTGTTTTAATATTTTTATGAAAATTTTACATTGTTTTATTTTTTGTGGTCGTCGGAAAAATATCGTGTATAACACGTGCTGAAAGGGTATTTCACACTCACGTGATTAAACCACTCGCCTTCGGCTCGTGGCTCAAACTTCACGTTCGTGTGAAATATCCAACTTTCAGCACTAGTTATACAATATACTATTATGTGACTTCAATTATTAGCGAAATCCACTGTTTGAGAAAATCATCTCTATATCTACGTCACAGAATATTAAAAAAATTATTACGGCTTAACGAATAACAATAAAGACTTTCTAAAATTACATATCACTTTCATTTTAGATGAAGTTTTGTAAAAAAAATATAAAAAATATATAGTGGAAGACCCTATTAGTACAGTAAAATAAAATAAAATAAATATAAATATATCATCACGGTATATTACCCATTTCTGGGTGTGCCAGTATCTACAACACATGTAGACATCGGTAATGATGACAATATATTTTACCGTGTGGGCGCTTTCCAGGCGTCACCTCACGGGCACCCACAGCTGGTGTGGAGAGTGCACCACAGGGGTCACTTTTGTGCCATTTAAAATTGGAAATATATGGGGTCCCGTGGCCGCGTGCCTGAGGTCGCGAACCTGGGGGAACTGGGTTCGATCCCGACGGACGCCAAATATTTCCAATATTAGTACAGTGTGTTCAGAAAAAAACCTAATTCGGAGTAGGCTATGAACACAGAAACGTATGTCATTCAAGAAGAAAAGCTTTGATTTTGTTAGCTTATATTTTTCACAATATTTCGTGTCAAATTGACATTTAATTAAATACTTTCAAATTGTCATACGTTTTTTTAGTTCATAGTCTACGCCGAGTTAGTATTTTTGAACACCCTGTATACTACATATATGTATAGGTAAAGTGGAAGTGGTACACAAAAACATTCAAAAATTTTCAGTATGCGACTCATAGTCATCGTTTGTACAAGAATTTCAAATTTTACCAATTTCATATTAGAGTTTTTCTTTATTAAATTTTCTTTAAAAGTTACTAACTTTATTAAACTACTCAGAATTTATGATTGAAAAGTTTTATAAATACTTAAAAGGATAAAATTGTTCCCTTTTGTTCAATTTCCAATCGATTACTTGTCCCTTCACGCTCTAGAAATTCACTCGGATCAAACTCCGAGCAGAAGTGAATTTATCTTCGTGCAGGTCTCGTCAGTACGACAAGACAAGCGAGTAATTTATTACTAGTGTTGCAGGCATTAGATATAATTGAGACGATAATTTCCGCACGCTTGTAATGGTTGTAAGGAGATGTTCGTCACAATTAGATCGTAGCACAAACGGCACATTGTATTGCAGAGTACAGTAAAGGAAGCTAGACGGAATTATTTGTAGCTGACAGCTAGCTAAACTTACATGTACTACTAGTCTAGTGAGTGTCTAATGTCTAATGCATTACAATTTGATATGATATACAGTTTTGTGAAATTGGATAATTTATACATCCGTATTACAAGCTGTGTAATGAAGGGAGGCTGTAAATTTAATTAAAGTTATATGTGATTGTATAGGTATGTAATATTAACTGTATATCTATTGAATATGAAGGAAAATGTGTAATCAAACCGTATAGACAGTAAGACATTTGTTCATATTGATAATCACATAAAATGTCTAGAAATATTACTACCAAGTTTATATCTCTACCCATTTTTGAATTATTGCCCCAAAAGTCAATATACCCCGCATTTAGATAAAAACTTCAAAATTTTCAAAAATCTAGTTTTTATGTATCTAGATACTTCTCAATGCGCTGATTCCAAATTTTGAAACCGCAGGTCGATACCTCGTTTCGTTCTCGAGATATTTAGATTTAAAGTTTTGCTCAAAACAGCCCATTTTCGGGTATTAACCCAAAAATGGGTCGAGATATGAATTTAGCGACAACACCATTCGATTCTACGGACAAAAATACATAAGTATAACAATTTTCATAATGTTTGTCCAACCGGTTCATGCTTTATGAATAAAAACTTTGCGATTTTTAGCCATTTTCAGTTATTTTGCTTTAAAGATTGTATGCGGTGTTCAAAAATTCTGAAAATTGGTGTACTTATGTAATTTTGCCCGTAGAATCGAATGGTGTAGTCGGCAAATTCATATCTCGACCCATTTTTGGGTTATTACCCAAAAATGGGCACTTTAGGGCAAAACTTTGAATACAAATATCTCGAGAACGAAAAGAGATATCGACCTGCGGTTTCAAAATTTGGAATCAGCGCATTGAGAAGTACACATAGATTAGATTTTTGAAAAATTTGAAGTTTTTATCTAAATATGGGGTATATTGACTTTTGGAACAATAATTCAAAAATGGGTAGAGATATAAACTTAGTAGAAATATTAGTATGAATGTAAATGTCATTAAAAATTACTTGTTTGACATTTGGATAGACTGCTAGATTAAATTTAAAAATTTAGCAGTGCAGACACTCAGATTTTATTTTTTCTGTATGAACCGTAACAGATATCACAAATTACACAGAGAGAGAAAAGTTTATTATTGAATGTATCTTTCTGAAGAAAAATAATTTCACGTTTTCGGCATTGCCATTAAAAAGTTACGGTCTAATTAATGTTGGGAGACCCAAATTTCATACACTAGTGGTTCACTAATAATAACAAGTATCACCTTAAAAGATGACTTATAACCATATAAACTGACATACCAAATTTCATCCAAATCAAATAAAGCGTCCGATTACTATAAGCAAAATTAATTTTTTTTCGAAGAACTTTGAAGCAGATTTCTGGCTAAATGGTACACTTTCCGGTAGAAGCAAGTTTGGTTAAATCGTCTTATTTTAGCCTCAGGAATCTGTGGTTAAGCCATGTCCCCCTATTTAAAAGACACCCTGTATAGATATTTTATACATAAAGTAATTTAGTTTTTAAATCATTCATTACATACATGCTGTAATTAGAAAAGCAAAGTAGTTTAATTACTACAGTCTAGTTTCTGTAAATTACATAGTTTCACATTTTTATTTTATATCCTTTATACATAATGTACGAAGTTTTTCGTTAACCAATTATATCTTTTACGATTAATAAATTCCATAAAGAAATCAGTTTATATCTTCCAGTATATAAATCAGCGTTAATGTGATAAGTTCACAATCATCAAAGATTTACGAGGTTAACTAGATAATCACAATTCACAATAGCTAATGCTTATTCGATCGGCCAAACGAGCAATTTTATTAACACTACACTACCGACATTAAGTTGAATTTACAGCTCCACGCAGTAGGAATCCACTTCTAGTTTGCATTGTGGCAGCCAGAAACGCAGCTGCAGGAATCGAACGATAACTCAACTCTATCTACTAATGAAGATCACCAATACTACACTCATACCGGAATAGATATAGGCACAGATACAAACTAAATTAATTTTCAACTGTATAAAGCCATACGGATTATGATATGACTCATAACAGGAAGGTGTAAGTAGCATATGCACTGGAACTATGGAAACTATTTGATGTATGAATTATGTTGCTTTCAAGCGATATAAATTGTGTGCATTGCTACCAGTACATTCTCTAGTTTTGCACACGTGCGAACACTACCACTTAATAATATTTACTTATTTCCATATTTTTGTAGAACGATAATTATTTATACCGTGAGTATTTTTACCTCTCGCTAAGAGAGGTATTGGAATCATGCTAAAATTCACATCCAGATTTTAATGAATAAGCACGTTTCAAGGTCACTAGAATCCGATTTTAACATTTTTACAATGATGTCTGTGTGTGTGTGAAAAATCGGCGTGTATGTTCAATACTTATATAGCTTAATATGGAAATGGCGAGAGGTCTTGTGCTGGCCACAACAGATTTTTTTATTGAAACCGCTGCCTCCCGCTCGATTATTGCCGTGTACAAGATTTTATTATATTTCGGTTAAACAAAACTTTTGGCAATAAAATCAAAATTGCTTCTGGCTAAGCCAAAGTAGGTATAGTGAAAATGAAATGGCAGAAGACCTACGTCATAGATCTGAAAAAAAACTTTATAAAATGAAATATAACTTGTGAAAATTATTTATTTTTAAATACAGAAGAAAGAAAAATATTAGTGTTAAGAAACGTATATATTAATGAAATTTACAAGTATTTCTGAATTAATCTTTTTTTTACGCAATTTGAAATTATTTGAAATAATTGTAGTTCATTTTTATACCGGTACGTTGGCATGACAATGTTTACAATAAATTTTATATCGATCGAATATCTGTCCTGTCACTATTGTCACTTTGTTGTCAGTTTACATTCATAATAATGCCTAAAGCATAAAAAAGCAATTTCAGAAACTAACCTTGTCATGAACTATTTCGAATGGGAATTATGGGCCATTAATTCCGTTGAAAGCCGTTCAAAAGGTATTTTTTTTTCAAATATTTCTCTTGTTATCAATCTTTAAACTATGTATTTTTAGAGAGGAGCAAATGCTCTGCAAATAAGCAAATCTTGACAAGCAGATATGGGCACCCGTTTCAGAATGACAGCTAGTAATCATGTACATAACTTACAAATGTCATAAATTTTAATTCAAAATATCAAGATTTTGTAAGTTCACGTGGTTTCTTTGTCACCAGGTGCGTGGACTTTACATGGCGAGTTAAATAAATCACATGAAATTTGGAATGAAAAATATTGACATTTGACACCTATGTATGTACATGATTACTATTACTGTTCTAAATAATTTTCATTCTTTGACTTCGGATTTTCGCCAAACATTTCCAGATTGTCTTCATCACTAGAAGAAAATTCCCCCGATTCATACGACTCTTCAGATGAAAATTCGTCAATCATATATACTTATAACAGAAAATGACGCCAAATTACAAGGTTAATTTTTAACAAAACAGCTGACCAAAATCGTATAACTGCGCAAACTCGAATCATTAGTAAGAAGATAAACCACCTGAAATTGGAAAATATCATGAAATTTGGAATGAAAAATAATGACATTTGTCATTTATATTACTTCTGTCACGAGTCCCCATATCTGCTTGTCAACACAGAACACTAACCTAAACTTATCAAGAAAGACGAACAAAGTAACATGACTGCTCGCGCCTTATAAATTAGTATCCTATGTAAACTTAGTAGTATATGATGTCATTACTCTAGGAATATTTTTGATGACGTAAGTCTTCTGCCATTTCATTTCTACCATAGTCATTGATTTAAATCAAAACCATCTTTAATTTATATAATATTTAATGCTGAAATTCAAACCAGTTTAGGGGCAAGTGCTACTAGTATAAATTGTTTAATTAAACTATAACCCCAGTCACATGCAGTGAACATGCTACATGATCCACACATCAAGGCATCAGTATCAAGCAAGCCGTGAAACGTGAAACAATCACAACTCGGTGCACTGTTTATGACATTTACACCATTTGTACATGCGTTACATTATGTAAACTGTTAACACGCCGCAAATTTACAAGCGCAGTGCACTGCACTGCTGTAATTTGTTATCGAAAACTGAAAGTGCTAATGTATGTTAGTGCAGCCGTAGTGTATTGCTGCTGGTAACAATGCATACGAGATTGGGTTCAATGTTACTACGTGTGATGCATGGTGCTTCATGTGTATTATTATTACTTACTTTCACTACGATGGATGTACTTTATAGTCGGCGAGTATTCACAATGGTGTAATTTTGCGTATATCCGCCACATATGTTTATATTAACTATCATGATGTACAAAAGAAGCCAATAGAATAGTAATTTTCTAATTTTCAGCGAAAATTTGCCACATAGAACAGAAAACTGAATTTGTATCCAATTTTTACCTCTCGCTAAGAGAGGTATTGGATTCATGCTAAAATTCGCATATCCAGATTTTATTGAATAAGCACGATTTAAGGTCCCTACAATCCGATTATAACATTTTTAAAATGATGTCTGTGTGTGTGTGTGTGTGTGTGTGTGGATGTGTGTATGTGTGTGTGTGTGTGTGTGTGTGTGTGTGTGTGTGTATGTATGTATGTCTGGATGTTGTAGTCACGATTCCTCAAAAACTATAAGACTTAAAAAATATTTAACTGCAGTTTCATCAATCTGGCATTCCTGGGAAGAGCTGAAAAGGTTTTGGTAACAATTGAACAACCGGAAGTAGTAGTTTCTTAGAAAAAATCTTCTAAATATAATTTTTTGGGAGTTTTTTTTTATTAAATATTGAAGAACATAAAATTCTCCATCTAATACAATTAAAAATTTTATAATATCTTGTATAAATTTAGAGATAAAGACTCTATAATTTATAGAGTATACTAATCGCAGAGGCCAAGGCACTAAGGAAACCAGTTGACAAATTCCAATGTTTATAACATGACACATGTCATTGTCAAATATCAACAGTTTTAGTGACATTCTGATAGCTTTTGCTGGGAAGTATATTTAACTTTTCTTATTGTTTTATTAATTAAATATTAAAATACCGCCAATCTGGTTAATGAATTGGAACAATATTTGACATTTAGAAACTTCCTCATACAATGAAAAATAGATATAATTTGAATTATATGTGTACAGAAGACATGCTAAATATAGTAAGAAACAATATTTGGGTAATGTTCTGTAATATTTTGTTATAAAACGACGGTTCAAAAGTGAAGTGCAATACAATACTTATATAGCCTAATATGGAAATGGCGAGAGGTCTTGTGCTGGCCACAACAGATTTTTAATGTATGTACACTGTCCTTACTTAAAGTTTTTTTTATTATTTATTGCCTATACATATTATTATATTATATATTATGAATTATGAATTATATTAACGAAATCAACATCTTACCATCTACTCAGTCTGGTTTTAGAAAACATCACAGTACTAATACGACATTACTAAATCTCATAGATGATATGTTAAAAAAATTCAACGATTCTAAAGTTACGCTTTTGATTCTTATTGATTTTTCTAAAGCTTTTGACATGGTGGATCCCAGGTTGCTATTGGCAAAATTAAAATACTATAAATTTGGGAATGCAGCGTTACAATGGTGTAAAAGTTATTTTACGAACAGGTATTTTCAGGTAGCAATGAACTCTAAATCCTTCGTATCCAAATCTAATGTCTTTCCTACAGTTCGAGGTGTACCCCAGGGATCTATTTTAGGCCCTTTGTTCTATTTATTGTATGTTGCTGACTTACCTAACTCATTAAAATTTTGTATTGCACATTCCTATGCAGATGATACGCAACTAATTGCAACAATTAATAAGAGTGAAATTTATAATAAATCAGTAAATATAAATGAGGATCTCGAAAATTTCTGCACTTGGGTACATAACAATGGACTCAAAATTAACTCATCCAAATCTTCACTGCTTATTTATGGATCAAGTGAAACACCTAATATAATATTAAATGGAACATTAATTGGACGAAGTGATGTAGTTAGAAGTCTTGGGATGCTGAGTAATGAAAATCTATTATTTCGGTCACATCTACTCAATAAATTAACAGCCGCCAAATTAAAATTAAAAGAACTATATCAATTCAGAAATTGCTTATCGTCGAAAGTCAAACTGTTTCTTATAAAATCTCTTATATTACCCCTTTTTGATTACCTCGCCTGTGTATATGTACCAAATTTGACTGAAGGCGATAAGAAAAAATTAATCTTTTACAAAATAGTTGTTTGCGATTTGTATTTGATGTGAGAAAGTATGATCATATTTCTCACTATCGCTCTATTGCGAACATTGATTATACAGGGTGTCTCAATAAGCTTGCTCACTATTGGTAACTTTTTTTATTTGAAGAGGTACGAGGTTGGTTAAATAAGCAAAATTGTGCCATTTTATATTAGAAAATTGGTCAAGTAGACAAAATAAAATTTGTGTCAGCGGTTCTCAAAATTTGGGACAATATATATATATATATATATATATATATATATATATATATATATATATATATTTTAAATGGAACCATATATTTTTTATTATTTTATTGGAAAGAGTATTTTTTTCTCTTTCCAATAAGGTAATGTTGTTTATGTACAATTTTTTCAAATAAACGAGTTATTTACGGTTAAAAATTTAAATTTTGTAAACTATTTTATTAGTTTTTTATTCAAGTAAGCCATGGAAACAATTGATTCTTTGTTTGTTTGACGTTTAATAATTTCTCCCGTAAAGTTCTCTGTGTTTAATAATGTTTAATAACTTTACAAATGAAGAAAAGTTAGATATGATCGTGCTATATGGAAAGTTATATCTAGACACCAGTTACGTAGAACGGTCGGCTCTCTTTCCAAAAGAGTTTAAATGTGCGAAAGAAATAATGGCTTTCAATTTGAATATTTTCTTTGTTTTGTTATTACTGTAAAATAAATTAATAAAATAATAATTTTATAAAAGACAATTGTTTCCATAGTTTACTTGACCTAAACTAATAAAAGATAATTTCTATCTTTAAACGTAAATAACTCGTTTATTTGAAAAAATTGTACATAAACAACATTACCTTATTGGAGTGCATCTCTATACCTATGGTGGCGCCATAGTTACAATATATAACCGCACCATCTGCTCACGTTTATTTGTAATTTTTATTCTTATTTAAATTATTCAATAATAAAACAAGCATTAATATTAATAATAATAAACTTTGAAAATTTTAAATACTGATAAAAATTCCAATGAAATGTCAAACTAACTGCCTTCCTGTAATACCTAAACCAAAAACGATGATATTTTAACCAAATCCTGTCCTTAGCGAAGTAGAACTTAAAATTTACACGTGCAACAGAATAAAACCGTGAACCGTAACTTTAAGTAAAAGTTAGCAAAGGAGAACTTAAGATTACGGTCATAGAAGATATGCCGCTGAATATTAGAGATTCACGGACTTGGCTTGAAGCTTGAAAGCTAGGCTCAGCTTGAAAAGACTAAAATATCAAGCCAAGCCTGCCGCTCACAAAAGCTTGAAATTTTAAGCGAAGCCAAGCTTCTGATTATCAAGCTCAAGCCAAACCAATAAGCTTAACATTAAAATCGCTTGAATTTTCAAGAATTGTTGAGGAAGCCGACAAAACTGTAATTTTATGGAGGCAACGGATTTTTTTCATTGCTTGGGTACAGTTTTTCTAAGAACTGGGGTTAGTGGGGTTCCTAATATTTTAGTTAGCTTCGAACATTTGTAAATGGGAAAGTATTGCTTTCCTCATCCTTATTATGTATAAATTATGTATTTTCTCAATCTGAATCAACTAATCGCACACTTTAGTTCGCGCACACAATCAAGTAAAAAATAAATTAATAGTTATTGTAAAAGAATGATAATTTAATCTGCATCGCAGACGAGAAATTTATTATCATATGACCGAGGCTGGAAGTTTAATTATTTAAAATGCTTTACTACTAATTTAAAAACAAGCTATGGTTTCTTATGATTTCCAAGAAAGTTTGACAAATCTCATTACTGAAATCCCTCATGATATTGCTACTGTAATATTTTATTTTACAACTGACCAGACTAATAAATGTACATCCACAAATCAATTGCAAATGACATTTTTGATGCATGTTTGATTACATTTTTATAGTGCAGTAAGGAGAAAAACAATAAAAACTAAAAAAAAATTACTAAAAAAATTCACAGTTGTGTTGGGTTTTGAGAATCTCCCTCCGAATTTCAGCCGGCTGTCCCTGGCTTTTATAGAGCCATAAAATTGGAATTAGACATGTAAATAAAACGCGAGGCATAAAAATAAGCCATATGGAAATGATCGAGATACGATTCGTCCAAGACTTTATATTGCTCGTAAATATATTATCTATCTATAGAATGTTTTATTCGCTCTCAGAAGAACCATTGACATGAAGCAGATATGCAGGACCCGAGTGGAGTATGCAAATTAAATTAGACTACATTGAAAAACGAGATCCGCGATTCTGTCAACCTGTCGACATTAACTAATTAAAAAGAAATTTCAATTGATTGCAATTTTATGGTTTTGCAATTCGCGAAATTTAGTACAATTTCCAATTTACAGTCAGGAGTGGTGGCTGGTGGGATGTTTTTACAAATGCACTAATTGAATTTGCAGAAAAAGCTAGCACATTGACAATGCAATCGGTAAACCAGAGAATGTATTTAGCTAAATGACATCTATAAATCAAATGAACTAATTCATTTAAATGAGTTAACTGAACAAGGACTATAAATGATGGAATAAATTACTTTGATGTCCGTATGTATGTGATGCTGTATGGGCTCACACATAGCACGTTATAGTAGAAACTGTTCCTTCGGAAAGGTAGTTCGACTCAAACTTCACATTTAGCATCAAAAAGTAAATTAAATAAATTATAAGTGGCACGTGAATTGTATCATTTTCGAAAGCTACAAATATATTTTGTAGGTAATTTTCACATTGTTTGCATCGTTTCTCCGTCCCTGAGTTCCAGAAGAATGGTGGTCTGAGAGCGACTTTGGTTGGCTACTATTCTCGCTCTATAAAATTTTATGTGGTCACTTGGGTGAGTGCCTTTATGGGTAACGCTCCGGAAATAACTGTACTATACGACAGGATTCCAGAAAGCAAACAACAACAACATTAGCTAGCATCTATTCAAAAATTGCACATTCCGAATAGTCTGCTGACAGAAGACACATCATAAGCATCAGAAATTTTATTGTAGTATGCAGTTAAAATGGAAGGATTTTATAATTTTTCATCAGCGTAATGTTTGCTTTTATAACTGAATAACAAATCTCCTACCAAAAATATTTCGAATTATTGTTTTCTATTGAATCTTTTACTTGATAATTTAGATAAATTTGTTTGCTAGGGTAAATTCATAAGTTTACAGCTTAAATAAACCAGCCTTAATGTAGAAAACGTTATTTTGGACGTTTGCATTTTATTTAATAAACGTACAAAATACAATGAGGTCATGCAAAAAAAAATAATTGTACCTTTTTTCTGTTTAAATCGAAAAAGGATAGTCTAATTCATCGATCAGTATGATTAAATTATTTTTTATTTATATTTTTTGTTGTATAAAATCGTTTTAAAGTATGGTATTTTTAAAAAGTTGCAAAAACCAGCCATGTTTTGTCGTCACAACGTTACGAACGAAGTTCAGACTCATTTCAAACAGACATTTTATATGGACACATAATTTCTAAAAGAAAAATATATATAAACTATAAATTGAGGATTACATATCTAACTATGCTATTTTATATTAACATAATATCGTTCTATTTATTTTTATAAATATAATTTTCATTTGGCGTGAAATTATCTACGTTACATCAGATGTTTCTTTCACTTTTGAATCTTTGAATTAGACGGTAGGAGGTTATAAACGCGTATGAGACATTGAATATATTCCAGAATATTATTTTATTCTTTATTTTGGCACGAAACAACGTTCCATCGACATGTTTACTTTCATAAATTTTAGGTTATCTTTAAATGTCACTTTGACGTTTAAGACAATGTGAAAATCAAAATGGTCGTGCTTCTCACTCTGTGACGTCAATAGACAAGGGACGAAGCGGGGGTCTTCAGCCGCATTTTAAAGAATGTCATTTTCAATTACAATTTTTTCATGATTAAAGATCGATTTGAGGAAAAATAAAAAATACGGGTCTATTATTTTTCACTACTCTATCGATTAAAATTATAAAAAAAAGTCGTGCATGACCTCATTGCAATACTTGGTGACACTGCACCAATAGAAAATTTAAAAATTTTACTTAAGCAGAAATCTGAGGTTTAAAGTAAGTGCACCTTAAGTATAACTTAGCAAACGGTACAATACATTATTAAAATTTAAGTTCTACTTAATGCTAAGTTATACTTAAGTAGATGCGGTGCAAACGGCCACTAGTTGTTCTCTTTTATTTACAAATATTACAATTAAAAATGGGAAGCTGAAGAGTGTGCTATAATTAGTACCATTTATATTTTATTTGATTCTGAATAATGTGTTATGTAGAATTTCTTTAATGTTACTTGACTGCCTTCTCTTTGATTATTTGCATAAAACATGGAACGCTATTTTAACAAAATGTGACATTTGTCGACAGTTTAGTAAGACTTCAAACAATCCCTCTATGAACTAAAAATAAAACTATCCATTCATGAGACAAAGGAGCGGATATATGCATACTGTATGATGATTTCTATAAGCACCCACGTAACTATACATGATAGCAGCTCGTCTAAATTAAGATTTTATTTCTACTCTCGTCGTGTACATGGAGTGCGAGACTCCAAACGAAATGGTTTCCGGTTCTTAAAGATCGTAATTCTCAGAAAATGTGACATTAGTACTGGCGACAATTACAATAATTTTCACACTCCATTCGTAATAAAGTTGTACAGATTGCTTATGTCTCGTTAGCTTAATTGAAATTATAGCTGGGGAAGAGATTTTTAACTTTTATTACATGTAACGGCGACGACGACGACGGACGCTGTTGTCCCTATTCGTACTCCATTTTGTAAGGACGTCCCTGCTCGTTCTCCATGCTGTCAAAGGGTTTGCTCGGGCGCCAATCAATCGGAAACACAGCATAAGGAGAGATGGTCGATCCTGTAAAGGACGCTCTCATAGCGTCGCTGAAAAAGATGGCTGGAACGCAAAAAAGTGCTCGGGTAGCTTAGTGGAGACAGAATTCGGCTTTTGACAATGAAATCAATTGTAATCATTTTAAATATTTTATTAAAATATATTAAAACGAGAAAGTAATAAATATAACAAAGCAAATGAACCAGCGATACTTGCAGGATATTTTCTCTACTACGCACGATCAACAATGAACGGGCAACAATGGCACACACCAAGGTTGCGGGAACACGCTATGAACGAGTAACAATGGCACCCACCAAAGTTACGGGAACACGGTACGGTTACAGTGTTGTCACTTTGACAACACTCATTAACAATCGCGATTTCAATCTAAGACAGTGTTGGCACACACCAACACTCATTGACAATCGCGATTACGGCGAACAGCGGCCAACACCACTGCACAAAACAACCGGCTACACCGGTACGATCCACCTTCTGCACTCTCTCACGAGCTGCCGGCACACACCAACAGCATTGAGTCAGAGGCAGCCAAGGTCATCCACAACCCGCTCACCTGGCCCTCATCAGGTTCGCAGAAGACGGCACACACCATCTTAGGCTCGTTTGAGAGCTAACGCTCCCTTGAGAAAGCACACACTTTCTGCCTGTAGCTAACGTAAATCAAAACAATAAAAAATGAAAAACAATATTTTTACTTGTGGGATTTGAACTTTGATTTCAATAAAGAAACTTTAGCAAAAAACTGACATGTTAACCACAAGGCTACTACGTTAAACATGAAGAATAAATTCAAATCTAGTGACCATCGTCACAAACACCAAGAGGATTATTTTACAGCAGGTGATAAATATGTAACCACTGCAGTATAAGAATAAATCACAAAATTTTGTACAAATTGTCATATTCGAGTTCACAGTCTCTCCTTGTTAGAGTCATGGTATAATTAAATATATATATTTTAAATAAAATTTTCCGTTTTTTGAATAAAATGGAAACATGCAACATTTTATATAACTCACCATTAATTAATATATTATATCAGATTTACGTGTTAAAATTGCAGCAAACTTTTTCATTCATCGCGTTTCACACAAATTCGTGATTTCATTCTTGTTGCAAAAAACAGCGAAATGTTTGCCGCTGTACGCTACGTACAATGCAGCACGCAGACCAAGTTGAAAATTTTAAAATTTTCCAATTAAAAGTTCGATCAACGAACAACCCATTTTCACCCCAATTCATCAGAAGGGATTTGAGTTTTGACACTATATGCCCTGCTAATTTCAGCCAAATTAATTGATATTGATGAGTTTCCTAAAAATTAAGACTAATGAACGGTATATCGTAGAAGGGACGCCAGAAAGGAAAGTTTGTACTTCGGAGGACCTTCGTCATAGTTGCAGTGAATGAATTATAATCAAATACAGGGTTTTGACGCAGCGGTATTATAAAATGCATCATTTTTACCACGCCGGGAGAGTTTATTTCAAATAATTTATCAGTATTTTTTTTATAAATTCATCAAAAGAAATAGGTGTCCCGTAAAACAATTGTTATTGTCATTAAAAATTACTTGTTTGACATTTGGATAGACTGCTAGATTAAATTTATTTTAAAAATTTAGCAGTGCAGACACTCAGATTTTATTTTTTTCTGTGTGAACCGTAACAGATATCACAAATTACACAGAGACAAAAGTTTACCATTGAATGTATCTTTCCGAAGAAAAATAATTTCACGTTTTCGGCATTGCCATTAAAAAGTTACGGTCTAATTAATGTTGGGAGACCCAAGTTTCATACACTAGTGGTTCACTAATATTAACAAGTATCACCTTAAAAGATGACTTATAACCATATAAACTGTCATACCACATTTCATCCAAATCAAATAAAGCGTCCGATTATTATAAGCAAAATTAATTTTTTTTTCGAAGAACTTTGAAGCAGATTTCTGGCTAAATGGTACACTTTCCGGTAGTAGCAAGTTTAGTTGAATCGTCTTATTTTATGGGGTCCCGTGGCCGCGTGCCTGGGTGTCTGGTCGCGAACCTAGAGAACCGGGTTCGATCCCGACAGGCGCCAAATATTTCGAATTTTAAATGACACAAAAATGACCCCTGTGGTGCACTCTCCACACCAGCTATGAGTGCCCGTGAGATGACGCCTGGTATTGTCATCATTACTGATGTCTACATGTGGTACATCCAGAAATGGGTAATATGCCGTGAAGATATATTTATTTATTTATTTATTTATTTAATAATGTATTTCATAAAATAGGAGCTAAGAAGCTATTCTTTGACAGTAAATTTGACGTTTTGTACAAATTATAGAAACGAATATGATTTGGTTAATTAGTGCGCGTCAACTTCAAGGCATAGTGTGCTCTTGCAAAACCCTAAAACCTAATTCCTAAAATCCTAAATAATCACTAGATTTAGGGCATATAAATTTAGTGTTTAGATATTAGGATGAAAAAAGTGAAACATCGGACACAGCCATAGTCTTTCTTGTGTTAATTTTCAAACCGTACTTTGATATGGTTTCATTGCAGACATTAATTTTCATAAACATCTTGCAAAAATTTACAAAAAATAATCGAAAAAGAATAAATGATTTTGGGAACAAACAGATGGCAAAAACAAAAACTCTGTATTTGTTGATTTTACGACACACATGTAGGATAGTATAAGAAAAGTTCTTGGAGGATGAACGACGTTATTTTATCTTATTTGTAATTTATACTGAAATGTAATTATATGAAGAGAAATTGTCAATTGACAGATGAAATATAATAATAGTAATAATAAATAAATAGTGCAGTTTTCGTTTTGGGAGAAGCAACATTTTAAATTTAGGTTTTGAATTTAACGGATGTAGGCAGTAACGTACGACACCATTGCTCGAAGAGCACCTCGCTCGTAAAATCTGTCAGCGCACGACTCTCCGGCTTCTCGGGCAAGACTGCTTCAAGGGGCCGGCTAATAAACCCGCTTTTACGATGGTCTAAGACGTCTTACACACTGTGGTTTGTTCTACACGTGTTCCTATTACGCCCAATTAAACCACTCCATCGCCCAGAGGAAACGGAACGTTTGTTCATTAGCATCAGAGGTTGTAAATGTATTTTTATATGCTTTATATTCAGAACTATAACGTACGACTACGACACATACCTAACCCGAGTGATACACTGCGTTAACTCTGAACGTAAAGTCTTGAATTGATGTTGTACAAATTTGATGGCTGCAGAGGACGTAAATTTTCCTTTGAATTACTGTTTATTTTGGAAGACAGGTTATGATGCGAGAGCATGCTGTATATAGAATTTTACAAAGAGGCACTTTTAAAAAGAATAAAAATTGTTACACACCTATTGGCCATACTTTTTAACAATTATTTTTTATTCACAATCATTATAGTAATATACAGATTCCTAACCTTTTGGAGGTTGGAAAATACGTCATTCCTAACTTTAATAACAATCTCTTGGGTTGGAAATAACAGATTTCACTTCCATCTCTTGGGTTGGAAATGTTTTGCCTAGCAACATTGTCGTAGATCCCCATAATTAAGTAGGCTAAACAAATTTTAAGACAGCTGTCAAAATATTAATAAAATTAAAGGTTATAATTCATTGATTTATTTTGAAAATTATTGATTTAAAATGAGGATGATTGTGAATAAAATAGTATACATAACCTCGGTGGGATTTTAATAACAGCCTCGCGCATTATCTCACCTCGATGTTTAGCCTCTAGGTAATATACATAAGCCCTCGGCTATAATGAAACATCTCCCACCTCGGTTGTAATATACTATTAATAATGTGGGCGATAGAATGATGTGTCTGATGATATTGTTAAATTTATAAATTAAACACATTCTGAATTATATTTTAATTGTTCGTTTTCGTTTTCAGGTAAGCTGCAAAGACAATATTACTGGGAAAATGGGTTTGTAGAGTTTTTCACAAATTTAGTATTTATATATCTAAAGCGTGCTTTACACGGTAAAAGTTTTCCTTTTCAAGTGAATTGAAATATCCAAGCCTTAAAAGTTAAATTATACCTATGTTAAATTGTCATTGAATTTTTCGTATATGGCTATCAAGATTTCAATTACTTCTCTATCCCATTTTGCCTGTTCTCAGTTTAATATCAATTACTTATATCACCCTACTTGTACACATCAAAAATATAAACATAAATGACAGTTGTCAGTTACTTGATAGTCAAAACTTATACAGCCCGATTCACAAAACAGTTTAAGCTAATCCTCATTTTTAGATTAGCGAATTCTACTCTAATTTTGACAGTTTACATCTTAAAATATAGTCTAATCTATTCCTAGTATCTACCTTTATTGATAATATCATGAAAATTAAATTTTAAATACCGGAATAATAGAATTCACTAATCTAAAAATGAGGATTAGCTTAAATCTTTTTGTGAATCGGGCTGATAAAGACTTTTAAGAAAAAGTAGCGCATGTTCCAGTTTTTCGTTGAAAGTGAAAAAACTTTTTAAGTCACGAAAAGAAAAACTTCATCGTGTAATGCACGTTTAAGACCTGGTATTTTCGTAATACGTTTGTTAACTAACTGTTAATTGAAACAAAAAATATAGTATTAATATTGCAGCAAGAGTTGTCAAAATTACTCACGTGTCAATTTTTAAATGCGACTTTTTTTTTGTTTTAATTGACATTTAACATAGATAGTGGACAGTTTAACCAGATATGAAAATACAGGGAATCTATGTTACTTTACTACAATCTACATACAAACTATTGTAAATCCTGTGTTACATTACTCTTTTTTGGGAAACATTTACCTTAGGAATTAGGAATTTAAATAATGAGCCTGTTTCACATTTTTCAAAAACTATTTTAAATGAAAGTTTATGGAATAATTTTCTTCTTCTTCTAAATAATTTGTTGTTATTTGTGGAAATAATTAAATTGAAAGATTGGCGTCCTGAAAAACTAACCCCCACTCCTGTGACGTAGAAGCACATACATTACATCATTAATAGCCAATAGGAAAATAGTTTTTCTACAACCTACGTTTATTCATATTATTTATATAAATAAACGTAGGCTAAAGTTTGTCACATGTTAATAA
The DNA here is from genome assembly GCA_943142095.1 of Ophonus ardosiacus. Lineage (NCBI taxonomy): Eukaryota > Metazoa > Arthropoda > Insecta > Coleoptera > Carabidae > Ophonus > Ophonus ardosiacus. Next base: position 2,237,553 of record OW964832.1, on the reverse strand, counting down.
CAAAATCTTTTAATTTGACATTTGACGCTGACATTGCTCATTGTAAATGAATAATAAAGTAATAATGGCTAATTCAAATTACACTCAAGCTAAGTCGGACAATTTACCGAAGGTCGATAGCTGGATGATGGCTGAATTTATATCAGAACGATTGTTTTACTGCTACCGAAATAAGGGGTGTTAAAGAGTTGAGGTAAAATAAAAGAAGGCACAATACAATATCGTAAATTACTCATTTCACTTTTTATTACCTACATATTATACAACTTGAATAAATCTAAAAATTTGACACTTGTTTGACAATTTTGACAATACATTTGACACCTCAGAACCGCTGAAGATGTATGTACTCTGACGTCACATTCTGTTTCAGATCACGTGACATTAATAATTTTATCCAAATTTCAAAAATTAATTGTAAAATATCTAAAGGATATTTCGTGATTTTCAAATTTGAAGCTCTTTAAAGAACAATATCTTTTAAAATATAATACTTAGAAGTCATATAAAAATTCTTGCAACAGCCCTATTGTAATAACTAGGATGAAATATTAAATTTTTAACACTTTAAATTAAAACTAAAGTTGTTTTCGTTCTCATAGTATAACTTCAGCACTATTAGCGAGTACTGTAACATTACTTTAAAATAAAGATAAAGTTTTAAAGAAATGTAAATTAAGTTTTAAAATGAGCCCTAAATTTAGTAAATACAGTACAGCCAACAAAAGAAAGTGTTTTCATGGTGAAAGATACATATAGGTAGCAAGATTTTAATTGAAAATACATAGTTTAATATAGCAGCAATGAGTGTCCGTGAGGTGACGCCTAGTAAGCGCCCGCACGGTACAAATATGTCATCATCATTACCGATATCTGCGATAAAGCAGATTGGCACACCCAGAAATGGGTAATATGCCGTGATGATATATTTATTTATTTTAGGTTAATATAGAAGAGACATATATAGTTCTGTAAATATATAAACCAAGAATATAACGATACAACAAAATGTTTTGTTAACAACATAGATACAGATGTTCACCATTCGTTGTGCAACATTTTGAGGACTGCTGGCCGATGCAATTCTCTGAGGAGACATGCATGTGTGGGTGAAAGATTTTAGGGGTGCTTCACCTTTACGAGCAAAGCCCCCTATATTAAATTTATAAATAAAACAGCAATGCATAGCTTAATAATTTATTTGTTTCGCAAGGGAACCCAAACTTATATGTTTTGGGGGAAACAGACACAAATATTTTATCGTTTTCCGCTGTAAATTTTGATTATAAAGCCTTATAATAAAGTACATTAATGGCACCATGTATAATGAATGGATGAATATGAATAATAGACCAATTGTAATAAAATATAATATATTTCATATTCCGGGATGAATTCATACAACTGTTTTCATTTATGGTATTTGAGAGCTAAAATTACAGACATATTGTTTGTAAATGTTATTCATATTTGAAGCATGGTTAATTAATGTGTCTTTAGTTTAAACTACCCTTTTAATTAAATGTAATTATTATTATTACTGGCTGACATAGCTATCATGAAGGAAATGTTATTGACTCAATTAAATTCTATTAAAAGCTCGTTGAGATTCTTCTCAAGATCAGCGTAATTTAGACATGTAACAACCACGAATAATCTTTAAATAATGTATGGTTTACAATTGACCTTCAAGGGAAAACTAAACCATATATTAATTTACAAAGATTAATGGACTATAAAGATCATCGTCCATTACTGTAAGAACGACGAATATGTGTGCTCCGCAATAGACCACGTTAGTATTACGGTCATTTTGTGGCGGTAAATTCAAACTAAAATCCTAACTCGCCTATGTCGATTTATACTTTTCCTTACAGAAATTATCACATGAATATACATTATGTGTACTTATATATAAATACTCTAAAAATGCGTACACATAAGTAACATTCACTTTACAATCGAATAATATTACTACCAAATTTATATCTCTACCCATTTTTGAATTATTGCCCCAAAAGTCAATATACCCCACATTTAGATAAAAACTTCAAAATTTTCAAAAATCTTATTTTATATGTATCTAGATACTTCTCAATGCGCTGATTCCAAATTTTGAAACCGCAGGTGGATATCTCGTTTCGTTCTCGAGATATTTAGATTTAAAGTTTTTCTCATAACTGCCCACTTTTGGGTATTAACCCTAAAATGGGTCGAGATATGAATTCGATTCTACGGGCAAATATACATAAGTATAGAAATTTTCATAATGTTCGTCCAACCGGTTCATTTTTTATGAATAAAAGCTTGAAAACCTCTGAAAATGACCAAAATCTGAAAAAATCGTAAGGGGTACCCCTTACGATTTTTGCGATTTTTGGCCATTTTCAGTTATTTTGCCTTAGAGATTGTATGCGGTGTACAAAAATTCTAAAAGTTGGTATACTTATGTAATTTTGCCCGTAGAACCTAATGGTGTTGTCGCCAAAGTCATATCTCGACCCATTTTTGGGTTATTACCCAAAAATGGGCAGTTCTGAGCAAAACTTTGAATCTAAATATCTTGAGAACGAAATGAGATATCGACCTGCGGTTTCAAAATTTGGAATCAGCGCATTGAGAAGTATCTAGATGCATAAAAATTAGATTTTTGAAAATTTTGAAGTTTTTATCTAAATGTGGGGTTTATTGACTTTTGGGGCAATAATTCAAAAATTGGTAGAGATATAAACATGGTAGTAATATTATTTGATTGTAAAGAGAATGTTACTTATGTGTACGCATTTTTAGAGTATTTATATATAAGTATACATAATGTATATTCATGTGATAATTTCTGTATGGAATTTGTAAAAAATTGTATTATGTTGTAATTTGTGCAAAATGTCAAATTTGCTGTCAAAAAATAGCTTCTTAGTTTCTATTCTATGAAATATAATATTAATATTTAATCTACAGCATCAAATTAAATCAAATTGTATAATTCATTTTTGTTGTAAAGTAAAAATCCTAAATTTTAAATGCCAGAATGTGACATCGGACGCAGCCTAGTTCAATAATGCGGACTGTAGCCCATCATTTTGAGGACTGCTATTGGATCATCTTAATGTATCGGCTTTCTTCTATAGCTAATTAATTACTCATGGATCCACGAATATTCAAATAAGACAAGTTGCTGCATGACGAAATTTATTAATCTATTCATAATCTAATCATCTCTTATTAGCTAATACGTGATGACAAAAAATTCATCCTATTAGCCACGATTCACAAATCCATGAATAATTCACCATTCGCCATATGCGATGCGCTGTCAATAAGATTAAAATCAGAATCTAAGAAGGCGTGGACAAAACAGATTTATATCAATCAGTGAGTCCATTGTTTATCTCATTTCCAAGCTGAATAAATCCAGCGTAATGCGACATTTCAGGCTTGTAGTGTAATTTATCAGTGGAATCTGATACGCGGTTGTTGCGTTGTAGTTTCTTTACGGTTGGTAACAATGCGTCGAGACAAGTTTATTTAAAGCTACTGTATGCAAAGTTGTCTAGTGGGATGCAGGAGAAATTGTACCCTAATTCAGCAGTTCACAAACTTTTGCACATGAAGGGCGAAATAATTTTACAAGCACAACAAAATAGCTATTTATGTAATAAGTTGCAACACGTCAAGTGCCTAAAACACTCATTTCGCAATGTATTACATACAAGATTTTTTATAATAGCATTTTAAAATAGATCATTTATTCTCAAATATCAACATTTTGAATTTTTCAAAATTAAAAAGTAGGCAGACGTCAGGTTTATTTATTCGTTGCTAAATGAAATACTTTTAAGCACTAGTGCTTCAAAGGAACATTTTACGCATTAAACTGTCACTTTCACGCATTAAACTGTCTTTTTTAAACAACGAAAATGACAATCAAAAGTTGTTATAAAACGCTAGTATAAAAAATAATTAAATTGGTTTTTTTTGTAAAAAAAAATTACCATCTTTTTACCTCTCGTTAAGAGAGATATTGGATTCATGCTATAAAACACATATCCAGATTTTAGTGGATAAGCACGTTTTAAGGTCCCAAAAATCAGTCATGATTTATAAATAATGATTATAAATAATTTTCAAAATTAGTTTCACGTAAATCAGTGTACTAATTAATGTGGAACAGTAGATTTTCATATTATATGATGCTCTATTTAAAATTAACTTTTTCTCATTTTACACCTCCTGTCACGATTGAAATTTTAAAATTCATTGCATCGCATAATTAATAAATTTTATTTAATTAATGGAACCAGTGTTGAACATTCTATACCAGTGATTATTATAAATTCTGACATATGTGTTATATGTTTATGTATGTTACGCAAACAAATGTGTGAATGTGGATAAATTATTATCATACGTCAAACAAAATATACCTATATCAACATCAACAGCTATGAATAACTGGATGTGCCATGTAATTTGTATCTAGACGGATATAGGTCAAATATTATAGTTGGACATAAATATGTATAAATTGCATAAATACAAGATATCCAAAATCACGTATCCTGCATAGGAATCAAATATTTATTGTTTCAAATAACAACTGTTTTTATACAGCTTTAACCACGGTGTAAAAATATATAGAAGGTGAGACAACACTCGAATTTTTTGTCATATTGATGTTGGTCACCTTCTCACCTTCTATACAGGATGTTATGTACAACGTTTAACCTATGGTAGAACTGACTCCATAGGGCCGGTTTTTCAATCTCTGGTTAAAATTTTAACTTCTAGTTAAGTAAACAATATTGCATCGTTTTGTTGACAGCAATGATAAATCTGTCACTAAACAGTTTATTTCGTTTCAATTTTGTTTATTATTATTATTTATAGATAGTAAATCTGGCAATAATTTTTGTTTAACATGCTTCTTGCAAGATCTGGAGGTCTTTAAAACTAACCAATCACTAATCACATTACAGTTCAAAATTTTGTAAAAAAGTTAAATCAGTATGTTCTCTGGAAAAAATATTGATTGACAAAACTGACGTTGAACGATTTTTGCATAGACGTACAATTTATATTGTTTTTTACCTTCCGTCACCTTTAGGTAAGGAAGGTATTGTTCTTTCGTATTCCTCTTCTTTACATCCATATGAAGAGCTGATTAGATTTTGGTTATAATTGATCCACCGGAAGTACCCTTATTTGATGTTTTCAACAGTTTTTCTTGAAAAAACGCAGTTAAATACCATTTTTCGACATTTTATGATTATCAATATGATAGAATATATTATTCTCTATACGGTTTGATTATACATTTTCCTTCATATTCAATAGATATAGAGTTATAGAGACATTAAGAGAGTTTAACTTTCAAAAATTAGTCAGCGCTGCTAAAATTATGGAAACAGCAGATATATTAAAAAAAAATTTAATTGACATATGTCAGTATCAAATGCAAAACCTAAGTTGAAAGTATAGGGTCAGAAAGTTATATGTGAATGTCATACAGTGTCCCTCGCAAGTGACTTGCAGTTGCAGCCTTGCATCAAGATTAGAATTTTCAATGCCGGAAGTACGAGAAAGACCAAAGAGAAGATGAAAGGACTGTGTAGCAGAAGATTTGAGAGAAGAATAATTGTGTGAAGAAGATGCATTGGACAGGAATGAGTAAAAGAGAAGAGTAAGAAACAGCGACCCCTAATAAAATAGGGAAAGGAACTTTCGGTATAGAATTTGTAAAAAATAGTGTGTTCGTGTTACAATGTTACTGGATATACAGAATCTTTTTCAAGGAACTTTTGGTATGGGATATGTACAAAATACATCGAATTGACGGAAGGTTTTGTGCTGGCCACAACAGATTTTTTTTCCTCAAAATGCTATTTACCTTCTCCAATCAAGAGTATGCATGGTGTATAGCGAGACATTACAAAATAGTCGTGCTGCTGCAAGACGGTACAGAGAGTTATTTTTAAATAGTCGCTAATGATTTTGTCTTTTGTGACAGACTGACAGGTGTGATCTTTTTTTCAGAGAACACACTGATTTCTACTTTTTTTTTACAAAATTTGAACTATGACGTAACTGGTCAATTTTAAAGGCATCCAGTTCTTACTACCTATGGGGTCAGATCTACCATGGGTTAAGCGTTGTACACTTACTTACGTAACACTCTGTATTATACGCCGTAATAATAACATTCATAAACGTGAAAGATTGAATTATTTAATTACGAAGAAATATTTTGTGAAACTAATAACCCAATTTCCTCCCTTTCATTACTCGTTGGAAAAAATACCCCAGTGGAGGTTATGATTCAGTTTCGGACATACATATTAATCCTCTTAGCAGTGATCCAATTTAGATTACATCCTCATTTCACTAATCCTTCATTCATTACGGCGCTGTACGCCTACCAACAACAACAACATCTCTAACGATAGACCAACAACCAACAGCCACGCAGTACCATGTGCGAACAAACGTACCATTGTCGCAGATTTTTCCCGCGAAGACAACATAAATTTGCATACCTCCATGCACGGCCGACGTTCGCCTTCTGTCATTGTGTCGGCGGCTTGAAGTGTCGGTTTGATGTGTTGCCTGACCGCGAGAATGTCCGTATGTATGTTCACTACCAAATACGTCGAACACGAGAAACGGTCTGTTCTTTAATTATAATGTCAGACCGGCACTATGATATACCAGTATTTTCTTCGTTCAAGGTACTCGTAATATAGTCTGATTCATGGATGATGACTACTGAAGGTTTTTATAAGATGTCTGGTATTCAAGGACACATTGGCTATAATATGAGGCGGCGTTTCTATATCACTATCACTGTCCATTTATTTATCTTTAAAATGTAGTGTTGAGTTTTGATTTTTACAAAATATAAAGCGGCATCTACGACTAAAAATTAGAAAAAAAAATCTGTTGTAGCCAGCACAAAACCTTCCGTCAATTCGATGTATTTTATACATATCCCATACCAAAAGTTCCTTGAAAAACACGAACACACTATTTTTTTACAAATTCTATACCGAAAGTTTCTGTCCCTATTTTATTAGGAGTCGCTGTTTCTTACTCTTCTTTTTTACTCATTCCTGTCCACAATTCTTCCTCTCTCAAATCTTCTGCTACACAGTCCTTCCATCTTCTCTTTGGCCTTTCTCGTACTTCCGGCATTGATAATTCAAATCTTGAGGCACATATAACTTTCTGATCCTATACTTTCAACTTTGATTTTGCATTTGACACTGACATCTGTCAATTAAATTTTTTTGAATATATCTGCTGTTTCCATAATTTTTTGAAAGTTAATCTCTCTTAATGTCTCTATAACTCTATATCTATTGAATATGAAGGAAAATGTATAAGCAAACCGTATAGAGAATAAGATATTCTTTAATAATAAATAATAATAATATATCATCACGGCATATTACCCATTTCTGGGTGTGCCAGTGTCTACAACACATGTAGACATCGGTAATGATGACGATATATTTTACTGTGTGGGCGCTTACCAGGCGACATCTCACGGGGACTCATAGCTGACGTGGAGAGTGCGTCACAGGGGTCACTTTTGTGCCATTTAAAATTGGAAATATTTGGCATCGGTCGGGATCGAACCCGGTTCCCTCAGATTCGCGACAAGACACTCAAGTACGCGGCCACGGGACCCCACAAGATATTCTTTCATAATGATAATCACAAAATGTCGAAAAATGATATTTAAATGTGTTTTTTCAAGAAATACTGTTAAAAACTTCAAATAAGGGTACTTTCAGTGGATCAATTATAACCAAAATCTAATCAGCTCTTCATATGGATGTAAAGAAGAGGAATACGAAAGAATTATAATTTTTAGAATTGTAGTATTGGAGATATCGTCGGAGAAAAGTTTGTCACAAACTGACACACACGGACACACACACGGGCACACACACACATACACACACACATACATACATACATACATACATACATACATACATACATACAGACATCATCTTAAAAATAGTAAATTTGTATTCTAGGGACCCTAAAACGTGCTTATCCATTAAAAACTCACCAACGAATTTTTTGACCAAAGACAATACCTTACCTAAAGGTGACGGAAGGTAAGAAGTTATATAAACATATATCCTAAAACGGTTCGTTACTGAGTTACAGTTAAGACTGTTTTAAAAATTAAGTTCTCGATTTCTCGGTTTTCTGCCCAGTGGTGGTAGCACGCACTTTTGAATTCTATCATAGAAACCAGGCGAATACGATTTTATTTTTACGAATCTTGGTAGTACGCACTTTAGAATTCTATATTCACTTTTTGATTCGGAAATTATTGGATTTTATACTATTAAAATAAGAAATATTATGACAGTTGTATATAATAAATGTATAAATTATATATAAAATGCCTTTGAATAGAACTGTGGCAAAATAATGACGTTACTTTGACACTTTCGCCTCAAGTCGTACGCTTGCAGGCGAATATTTTGAGACACGCATGCTACCAAATTTTCGCTTCGTGGCGAAATGCGAAAACAAATGCCTCATTTGATAGAATTCTAAAGTGCGTGCTACCACTACAGGTAACATTTTAAATAAATAGGAGGGAATATGTTATGTGGCAGGTGAACACTCTCCCGATCTGTACAAACGCGAAAAACAAGCTGGTCCATTAAAATAACATATCATTTACGGTAATTTCAAAGATGGCTACACATCTGTCAAGTGTCACTTTCACTGTAGCTTCCCGTGCTAAATGAAACGTCTCCCGAGGTGAGTGCATCTCTACCTCACAGAAATAAATGGCGAGCGCTGAGTGAATCAGATTTTGGCAGAGCGTCCAGTCTCGTTTCAACAAATGTTTACACAGAAGCAAAATGTCTGCTGCACTGCTCCACGCGTTGCGAATGTCTGTCATTGACGCCGCGAGCTGACAACGGAAATAGCCATCGCTATTAACAACCGGCATCGTAAAGCACTCCAGGGTGTTCTTTGCTTCACACATTAGGCGAATTCCCCAGAGGTATTGGACTGTTTAATGTGCACAATTCCCAGAAAACTCTTTTCATGTATACCTTCTTCCCACACAATGTGTAAAAAGAAAAGGATGTGTTTGATTTATTCATTACACATTTAAGAGTTCTTAAAACTGACGAGTGCTTGTACCTATAAAACTCGAATTCTTATCTCAATCTTACAACATATTGTGAGGACATCATCTTAAATTCACAAACATCAGCTTTTATTTACTTACATTTTTTTCCGAGAAGCCAAGGTAAAACACGATTCCTTTTCTGATCACATGCACAAGATCATATACTCGTACATCACTTTCAATCTATAAGTATAATATGTGAACTTACGTTTTAGCATTTCTCTCTCTACTATCCAATTTAGAATTATGGTCAGTTGAGTTTGAAGCTCAAAAACTTTCTTTAAAAAAGTTAAAAAATTATGAAACATACTTTAAATTATGGACTATACATTTTAATCATTTTTTACTATTTTCAATTAAAAATTTCTTAATATTTTATATAAAAATGCTGAATCAGCATACCAAATATCAATTTTTAAATATTAATAGAAGCTGAGATCTAACACTTTTATTTTTTAATTATTATAAACAAAATATAAATAAATCGAAAATAAGTTAGCGTTCAAATTATTCATGAAGCCTATGATTACATTTCTTCAAACGCGTTAAAATGGGGGTCATTTTTACCTTCCCTCACCTTTAAGTAAGGAAGGTATTGTCTTTGGTCAAAAAATTCGGTGGTGAGTTTTTAATGAATAAGCACGTTTTAAGATCCCTAGAATACGATTTTACTAATTTTACATTGATGTCTGTATGTGTGTGTGTCCGTGTGTGTGTCTGTGTGTGTATCCGTGTGTCCGTGTGTGTGTGACAAATTTTTCTCCGCCGATAACTCCAAAACTACAATTCTAAAAATTATGATTCTTTCGTATTCCTCTTCTTTACAACTATATGAAGAGCTGATTAAATTTAAGTTATAATTGGTCAACCGGAAGTATCCTTATTTGAAGTTCTTAACAGTTTTTCTGGAAAAAACGCAGTTAAATATCAATTTTCGGCATTTTATGATCATTAATATGAAAGAAAATCTTATTCCCTATACGATTTGATTATACATTTTCCTTCATATTCAATAGATATAGAGTTATAGAGAGATTAAGAGAGGTTATATTTCAAAAATCAGTCAGCTTTGCAAAAATTATGGAAACAGCAGATATATTCAAAAAATTCTAATTGACAGATGTCAGTGTTAGTGAAAACCAAAGTGGAAAGCATAGGATCAGAAAGTAACATAAGTGACAGAGTGTCTCTCGCAAGTGACTTGCAGTTTCAATGCCGGGAGTACGAGGAAGGCCAAAGAGAAAATGGAAGGACTATGTAGCAGAATATTTGAGAGAGGAAGAACTGTGTGAAGAAGATGCGTTGGATAGGAATGAGGAAGTGTGAAGTGCAATTTACAGAATGTACATTCGTGTTATAATTATATGGATTTATAGAATCTTTTCAAAGGAACTTGCAATATGGAATTTGTAAAAAATAGTGTGTTCGTGTTACAATTTTACAGGATATATAGAATCTTTTCCAATGAACTTTTGGTATCGGATTTGTACAAAATACATCGAATTGACGGAAGGTTTTATGCTGGCCACAACAGATTTTTTTATAAATGTCCTTATTTTTATATTAATTAATTTAAAAATATGAAACTTTGGGCCGGTTTTTTAAAATCTGGCTAAAATTTTAACTAAGAGTTAAATAAACAAAACTGAAACGAAATAAACTCTCATATGACAGATTTATCATTGCTGTCAACAAAACGATGCAATATTGTTTACTTAACTAGAAGTTATAATTGTAATCAGAAATTGAAAAACCTGCCTTTAGTGTCGTCACGTAGAAATGTACAGTCCACAATTTAAAGTGTGTTTCATAATTTTTAAAAGTTTTTAAAGCAAGTTATTGAGCTGACTATAATTGAAATGGGTAGTAGATGTTTTTACCAGGCCCGCTTTTGGGTCGGTTGCCCAAGAGAGTTATCCTTAAGGAAACATCTGACTGGTATGTATGTCTTCTTTTCCTTAATGTCTGTTTTACGATGGTAAATATGAATTCAAGATATTAAATACGACTAAGTTTATAGCTTAATGTTAGATTCATTCTTATATCAAATTTATAAGAGTGATATCTACAACTTCTTCATTGAATAAATACGATGATATTACTTTGAACAATACATAATTTAATTTTCGGTTTCGTCTTTGGCTTACAATATATAAAGATTGATCAACAACATCGATGATAATATACGGCATTCAAATTAAAAGACGTCTTGCTCTCTTTTAGTAATTATATTCACCAGACATTTTAAACTACATATTCAATATCTTGGGTGATAAGGAACCCAGTATGACAGTAATAATTACTATAAAAAAGATATAATACATCCATTACAGTAAATTGATTACATGCTTTATTTGGCATGACGATATACATATCGACCTCCTGTATAAAAATCTGCATTAATTCGTGCAGATATTACAGGTTTCACGGACAGAAAAACAAGCAATTACACTGAACAACCATACATTAATAATCCTGGACGAGTGTTTTACATATAATACGTAGAGGTGTCTGCAGAGACAAGATAATAACCATAATTACCTTACAATAATTCAGAATGGCACAAAGTTTAAAAATCCTCACAGACAGCCGTATACATTAAAAATTAATATAGTCTGAATCACGAAACATGACTATTCAAGGACAATAATTGTTCAAAGAAATGATAAACAACACTTTATAATACTAACCTAAAGTTAATTTTTAATCCATTCTTTGCATTTTTTCATTTCATCATGTTTTAATTACGAGGTTGCTATTCATCCATTCAATGCTTCCCAAAGTCTTTTTCTTCTACTTTTTTATTTATACTTTCAGCTTCTACTTTTCTTACTATGCCATTCTGATCCTTTCTTATTACGTGTCCGTATACCATTCGTTTTAGATTTATTTTTATTAATGAAGTTATTTCAGAATATCTTTTTAAACTGCTAGTATTTATAAAAATAATGTCGATGTATTCTTCGACTAGTCCAAAAAATTATTTACTTTTTATACAATTGACATAGGCCATAGTGATATAAACAATAGCTAAATAGCTCACTTTTTACCTCTCGCTAAGAAAGGTATTGGAATCATGATAAAAATCGCATATCCAGAATTTAGTGGATAAGCACGTGTTAAGAATCCGATTATAACATTTTTACAATGATGTCCGTGTATGTGTGTGTGTGTGTGTGTGTGCGTATTGGACCCACGGTTTCTCAAATACTATAAAACTTAAGACATGTTTAACTGCGGTTTTCTCAATCGAATATTACTGGGAAGAGCTGATTAGATTTTGGTAACAAATTGACAACCAAAAGTACTAGTTTCTTAAAAAAAATATTATTTTTTGAAAATGTATGTTATTATAAATAGATAGTTTGCGAACCATAGTTACGTATAACGTAACGTGACGTACAGTTGGACGTGATCACGTTAAGTTAGAAATAGTTTGCGAAACTTTAAATCGTCACGTAAATATTTAGATGTGGTTTACATAGAAACAATGACAATAAAAAAAAACAGAACTTGTTACATGTCACGTCATAACTGACATAATCACAAGAAATAACAAAAACATGTTTTATAATACACAAGATCTGAAGAAATTGTATATTCAAGGTGTTTTCATTTAATGATTATATTACGTTTCTTCAATATCGACGTCATAATATAAAAGGTACAACTTTAAAGTGTGGGTTTAATTTAGAAGTAATGAACGACTCGGACTGTATTGAATTTTTTCGCTTTACCAGTAAACATAAATCTCGAAGTCTACAATTACAACATATATCATATAGACAAATTAAAAAAAGAGTCATTTTTATACCTGTGAAACAACAGATTTCTTAATTGCAATAGCCCTAAAACTTTCCATTTTAATATCCAACCTTCAAAGAAATCACGTACCGTACAAATCGAAATTCTACGTAAATAATTTCACGTGGAAATGTCAAAGTACGTAAAACAAAAAATTTACAAAGCGTACTTTGAAATTTTTTTTCATTTCGCAAACTATTAATACCGTATCGTTGGAACGTAAATTACGTACCGTAGAAACGTCATTTTCTACATTCTACGTCACGTTACGTTATACGTAACTATGGTTCGCAAACTGTCTAATATAAAAGAATATAAAAATCTCTACCTGATACTTTTAAAAATTTTATTATATCTTCTATAGAGTTAAGAGATAGAGAAATATAAATATTTAAAATAATATATTGTAATGAAAAACAAGTGGAAAAATTAAAATGTTTGTAATTGACAAATACATGTCTGTGTTAAAAAGCCAGAGACATTACTGAAGATTTATAGATTCATATAATACATGTATCATTCAGAACTACCTCCAATCTCAACAATGAATTGGAAGAATCTCGAACATTAGAAGAATAAGAGGAAAATATATAAAGAAGATAATATGTGTTTTCGTGTATACCAGAAATGTTGAATATGTACAATACTTATATTGCCTAATATGGAAAATGCGAGAGGTCTTGCGCTGGCCACAACAGATTTTTTACAAAAATTAATGTCATAAGAGCATCAACTACGTAAGGTTGGGGAAAAAATTAATTAGGGATTCGTCATTGTCTGGATAAATTTGATTAAAATTAATTATCCTCCTTATCCAAGCAATCCAATTCCAATGTGGGCGCATATAAAAGTTAAAATTTTATTTACATTCCTTCCAGATGAACAATTTTATTACACGATCCCATTATCACTTGGCCATCTTATTTGGGCTGCAAAAACAAAGACCTTAGTGAATGCGAATCACATGTTTGTTCGATGAAGCGTGCGGCTATGTCAGTCCGCGGGTTCGCGCATTGTGCATTTGAGTGTCACCCAGGACAGATGTGCTGCCAACACCGGTTTGGCAGAATAATTAATGAGGTCGGGTTCGATGCCAGACGTTGACCGACGGACATTCACACCGCCAAAACCAAAACAAAGTGAATGCGACAGCAAACAATACCAGAGGAGCGATTTGTGATCGCTTATATAGCTGTCAGGAGACAAACACTTCTAGGAATTGCGAATGAGTGATTGTTGCAGTTGATATGCGGGAGAAGATAATTAATGTGAAATAGATAAACTGGTGCAGACGAGCGAAAAGTACCATGGAAATTATTTCTTCTTTTAATAATAATAGAATAATCTAAACATTTTTTACATTCGTTTTTGTGAATGAATGCCTTATTTTTTTTCTGTATTCCTTTACACAGGAGTGCGGCATTTTATTTGGTTATGTAATATATCAAGCGAGCAGTCAGTCATATGTCAGATTGACTTCTGGAGGTGGGAAATGTGGAAGTAACTACACCGCCATTAGTTCCTGACTAAACGTTCCCATTAAATATGTAGGCAAGTGACATTTCTCAACATTTCATAGTGAGAAATTCGGACAGCGAACGTTTTTTTCTACTTTTTGACATTTTGCGTTGACAAAAGCGAGCGCAAATGCCTACTTTGTATATAGACTGTAGAAAATAATCTTACTTGTTGATTTTTATGTTATCAAAATTAAGCATAAAGGTGTTTATATTCAGCAATGTTATATTAATAATACTTACCTATTTATTATTAATGTCATATACATGGTTTCATAAAAATTTAACTTATTTCTAAATTTAAGAACAATTTACAAACATTATTAGTGTATATGAATCAATAACATCAATTACATAGGGATTTAATTTAAAATAAATTTATACACAATTTATTTAATATCTACTCTGTAATAAATAACATTCGTAAATTTGTCATGTCATAGTTTAACAATGAGTTAAATTTAAACAAGTTTTTATAAAACCGACCATTAGAAACCGATGAACTATTAAATAAACCATCATTACAGCCCTTAGATATCTTAAAAAATCGTCGCTCTATCTGCGGCAGTTATGATACTCATAACAATCCTAGGAACGTTAATAGCTTTCGAATGTATTTCTCTCAAAATCTTGGTCTTTAGCTTAAATTTTTTTTTTTTTAAATATACAGGTGTCTCTCAAATAAGGAGGCATGGCTTAACCACAGATTCCTGAGGCTAAAATAAGACGATTTAATCAAACTTCCTTCTACCGGAAAGTGTACCATTTAGTCAGTATTTTGCTTCAAAGTTCTTCGAAAAAAAAATTTACTTAAAATAATCGGACATTATTCGATTTGGATGAAATTTGGTATGACAGTTTATATGATTATGTCATCTTTTAAGATGATACTTGTTATTATTAGTGAACCACTAGTGTATGTTACTTAGGTGTCCCAACATTGATTAGACCGTAACTCTTTAATGGTCACGGCAATAACGTGAAATTATTATTATTATTTTTTTCAGAAAGATACATTCAGTAGTAAACTTTTTTCTCTCTGTGTAATTTATGATATCCGTTACGGTTCACACAGAAAATAATAAAACCTGAGTGACTGCACCGTGAATTTTTTAAAAATTGTTGTAATTTTTGGTATCTCTATCAACAAGAACAATTTGTAATTAATTAAAAAGTCAGTTCTTCAGAACTTCACTTTGTAAATTTATACATTCAGGTCTCATTACCAAATATAAAAATTCATTGTTATTAGTTTAAAACAACGGCGAATTTAGTAAAAATACTTATGAGTGTTTATTTAGTTTGAAACTTATTTTCTACGTCAGAAATTCCTTGAGTTCGTTGTCACCCCATAAAACTATCCGGTTAGATGTTTATTAAAAGTTACATTCAGTCCTTTTAAACACAGATTAAAGTATAATTAGACATCAATTAATTTCTAACACAATATGAACACTTCCTAGTATTAAATTTCTAATAGCCGTCACTAAATTTATTGCCGATAAATTGATAGTCTACAAATTCAAAATAACTTGAAAATATTCTGCAACAAAAAATGCAAAATATTCTTCTGATGTTATCGGGGCATGCAAATCACTAAACTTGTTCTGTGGGTAAAAATATCTAACCAATAAATTTTATCGAGAAGAAAATAATAAAGGTTAACATTTACTGTTATACAATTTTATGTGTGTTTTATTGGGCATAAAAGAATAATCTCCGAATAAAAATTCATGTGCGAATAAAACCGTCAAAATTAGAAATACAATAGCCAACAATTAACACCTCAGAGTTTTAAGTACTGTTTGCAGCGCCGCTCTAGCGGCTAGTAAATATAATAGAGATATTACGTTTGTCACGCTACCCATAATCTAAACTAGGCTTGTTTATTACAACAATACATTTCAAAACACGATAGGAAGCAATAATATAAATTTCTGCTTTTTAATTTGTCTAAAAACGCGGCCTATATTGTGTACGGAGAGCGTATACACATATAATATTTGTTGAGACGATAAGCGGCGATACGGGTTGATTTATGCAGTGGTGTCAAATAGAACGCTGCACGGCCGCTAGAGGCGCTGGCACGCGACAGGTCGCCGTACTTCAGCGACGCTCGGCTGAAACATCGTTATCAAATTATCAAGTGATTATGAACGCTGATTACGTTACAGGCCTGATTAGCGACCTGTCGCCTTTGTATTGGAGCAGAATAAACACAAACTTACCTTAAATGACAGCAGGAGACATTTAAAGCCATCGTAACTTAAACTGCATAAATAGTTTACTCTACTTTTAAGAATTTATGGAAGTAATTGGAATATCCTTTGGGAACCGTCATGGGATTCGCAGTCGAATGATTTCAAGTCTTAATGTTTGTTATTTCGAACGTGTACAAAATATTTGAACGTATCGGGCAAAAAATTAGACCATCTTCAGCAATAGGTAAAAAATAAAATTTATTTTTGTGAAATCCAATTATCGATATATTTTGACATGTTGTATGAGTAAATCAACTCCAGGATTTATTGGTAATCATAATAGGAACGACGAAGAGAAAACTGAAGAAGCTATCACCTTGGCGATAAGTGAAGCTCTGTAATTTTTACCATTTGCTGAAGATGGGCTATTTTTTTGCCCGAAATGTTCAATTATAATTTTGTACACTATCGAAATAAATATATGGAACATTAAGACTTGAAATCATTCGACTATGTGTGGAATTGTTCAAATGAATCAAATCGTAAATGCAAATTATTTAGTACGGCGAAAATAATGCTTCGTCCTTTTTACTTTCCGTCACCTTTAAGTAAGGAAGGTATTGTTTTTGGTCAAAAAATTCTGTAGAGTTTTTGATGAATAAACACGTTTTAGGGTCCTTATAATACGATTTTACTAGTTTTACGATAATTTCTGTATGTATGTCTGTGTACCCGTGTCTCCATGTTTGACAATTTTTTCACCGACAATAACTCCAATCCTACAAATCTAAAAATTATGATTCTTTCGTATTCCTCTTCTTTGCAAACATATCAAGAACTCTATAGATTTTGGTTATAATTGGTCAACCGGAAGTTGCCTTATTTGAAGTTCTAAACAGTTTTTCTGGAAAAACGCAGTTAATATCATTTTTTGACATTTTATATGATTATCAATATGAAAGAATATGGGGTCCCGTGGCCGCGTGCCTGAGTGTCTGGTCGTGAACCTGGGGGAACCGGGTTCGATCCCGACAGACGCCAAATATTTCCAATTTTAAATGGCACAAAAGTGACCCCTGTAGTGCACTCTCCACACCAGCTATGAGTGCCCGTGTGGTAACGCCTGGTAATTGCCCACACGGTAAAATATATCGTCATCATTACCGATGTCTACATGTGTTGTAGATACTGGCACACCCAGAAATGAGTAATATGCCGTGATGATATATTTATTTATTTATTTATTTATTTATTTATTTAAAGAATATCTTATTCTCTCTACTGTTTGATTATACATTTTCCTTCATATTCAATAGATATAGAGTTAAAGAATTATTATAAAGAGATTAACATTCATAAATGAGCCATCTTTGCTATAATCATGGAAACAGCTGATATATTTAAATAATTATAATTTACAGATGTCAATGTCAAGTGTCATTTAAATATTGCATGATCATGTTGTAATTTTATTGAATTTATAGAATATTCTCCAAGAAACTCTCGGTATGGAATTGTAAAAAATAGTGTTCATGTTACAATATATAGAATCTTTTCCAAGGAACTTTTGGTATAGGATTCGTACAAAATACATCAAATTAACGAAAGTTATTGTGCTGGACACATCAGATTTTTTACTTTCAGTGCGTTCTAAAATATGGGTGGAAGATTCATTGACTTAAATTGGAAAGAATCTTTTGTCTCAGTAGATTAGAGCGTCTCACTAGATATGAGTCCAGGGCTCAAATCCTTGGGGTCCATAAAATTTTCACAAAATCTTTCCTTGACCATTAAGGCCCATATCTAAGGTTGAAACATATTCAATGAATCAATTATCCAGGTTTTAACCACTTTGAATACTTATACAAAGTTGCCATTATCGTTTTCCTTGCAACATGGTGTTTGAAGATATATGGGAATTTCTTTCTGCAAACATAAAAGACAAATAAATCAAGGGATAATTTACAGTGTCGCGTTTTATTTATATGTAAATGAAAATTGAAATTCAGTAATTTGTTTCCTGGTGCTTTGCACATACTTACTTTGTGGATAATTTCTCCACAAGGAAGACGGTGGCTATAAACCCGGCGGTGATTTATGTTCGCTTTTTACACCTCCTTTTATCACAATCTTTCATTTTTACAGTGTTCGTGATTTTATTAACGTTGTCGTGTTTACGTGTCATTCACGGTAAACATATTCGGGTTTGGATTTCTCCAGTTCGGCCCTTTCCGCGTTGTATCGCCAGGTTTCGTTGATGAAGGGGTGGGTCTGTTTATTTTTATCTATAATTACTGTAATGGAATTCAGTTTATCTCAACATTCCATTAAATGGCGTTTTTTCATGCCAGCCTTTACGATAAGAGGGTAGGTACCTGCCACTTTGCTATAATTTTAATCAAAATGCGGATTTCTTTTTTTTAATACCAATGTTATTTTGTACTCATTGTATGGCGCTTTTTGATGCGATGTTTGATTGCTCTAATAGCCCCAAATTGATACAAATCAAAATGAATAAAAAAAGCTACCGCCTTTTATCATGTGTATTTATCATAAGGTACCTACCTGTAAATTTGTAGGTTTGAAAGAATCTTTCTACTCAAATATATAAAGATTTTCTGAGATATACGTCGATAACTTTATAATCAACTTTAAACGAAGTAGGCTATTATTAAAACAAATGTATATTACCATTTCCAGCTTTGCATAAGGATTAATGCTTACGAACTAAGACCGGAACTGTCACTTGTTAGTCTATTATATGTACATAACATATTAAAAATAGATGAATTGTTGCTGCAATGGCAGTCTGATAGACAAGTAATTAAGGAAAAAAATTGACATTTCTGTTGAATTAGTCACTAGACAAAGTAGGTAGAAACGGTATCTTAGGCTATGTCCGATGTCGCATTGTGGCATTTAAAATTTAAGATGTAGGTCTTGCTTGCGCGTTCTATGCTAGTCGGTCGCACTCTACTACTTGTGGAAGCGCTTTCAAAAACGTTTCCATGATTCCATTTTGTACAGCCTATCTAATACATTGCGTTTTTAGCATTAAGTAGAGCTGCAAAGTACTCTTTATGCATTGTGTAATTAATAATGGTCACAGAAAATAATTGCGAGAATAATTCCTGCAATTGAATAGTTGAGACTCTATTAAAGATTAGTTTTGGTTTGCGATCTTATTCTGGAAAGGACACCATTATTAAAAATAAAAACCTGCACCAATTTTAAACATAACAACTCAGGCTAAATCATTTGTGAGACATTTTTTTTTAACAGTGTATTCTGATCTGTTGTTGGCCATGTTTATTGATTTCAAAGGATGTAAATGTATGGAATAAAAATGTAGTGATTTAAACAATTCGAGCAAGGCAAAAAAGAGGTATGAATGTTCTCAGCATCACATTGAGTCCAGTGTCAAACTGAGACAACTCCTTTATTTACTGAGTTCATCGCACATCAATTAAAATTACATTTAGAGCAATCGAAAGTATTCACAGGATTATCAAACATAATTCAAATTGATATTATTCAGTCTATTTCAAATGTAATTTTTATTAATACATCTACCGCTTCCCTTCCCCAAAACTCACTGCACGCCACTGATGCTAAGAAGCTATTCTTTGATAGTAAATTTGATGTTTTGTACAAATTATAGCAACGAACATGATTTGTTTAATTAGTGCGCGTCAACTTCAAGGCATACTGTGCTCCTGCAAAACTCTAAAACCTAATGGGCTACTTGCGTACCTTTTTTTATTTAATATTTTTGAAGAGCAGGTAAAAACTTGCTACCCATATTTTTTCTGTTGACAAAATTTTTGTTAAGTAGCCAGGAAAGAAATAATGAAATTTGATTATTTGAATTCCCGCCATGTATGACGTAGAATTACGCCGCACCAATGAGTGGTCGTAAAGCCATTGCGTTTGTTTGTACAAGGTTTGTACAGGTAATGTAGATCTCCTGTTTGACGTTTCAACAATAATTTGGAAGTTAGTATTTTAATTTATCTTTTTGGTATCAATATTTTAAATTACATGTAACTACCTATGTGTTTATTTGTGAAGTAATTAATATATTTGAGAGACCAGAGAGAGAGAAAAATGAACTAATGTCAAATTAAAACTTTCTCGCATGCCATCTATACTTTACATTTTTAAACATGGTTCTCCAGTTAAATATAATGACGTCACAGAAAATTTTCTTTCTTAATTTACTAAAAAACAAATATTTTTTTTTAATTAAATTTATATTTTTATATATGTTTTCAACATAACTTTACATATATAGTGATAGAAATCGGATTTTCAGTACCACGCAAGTAGCCCATTCCTAAAATCCTAAATAATCACTATGCATTAAGCCTTATTCACTAATCATTATTCATTAAGCATTAAAACATTAGGTGGAAATGAGGCTTTAGTCTTTTTAGAATTACAATCGGTCAAATGAGTCCAAAATTAACAGTACTTATAAAAATTGTATTTAGATAGATATTAAATTATGTTTGTTGAAATCTTACTAACTGTTATTGTTTTTGGTTAATTTTAATGAGGAAAAGGACTTGAATTCTCAAAAATTTAATAGGAACTTGTAAATAAATATTGTAAAATAATGAATTGAATTCCTTAAAACATATTGTGCTTCAAAATATATCTATATGCTAGAGTACCTGAGAAAAAGAAATGTGGGAAAATTGAAAGGAAAATCTATATGAAGGCAACAACAAACAACAGTCATCTTGGCAGAGAATGCTACTTAAAACGTTTTCAAAATGAGAGCATTCTATTTTATAAACAAGCAGGGATTTGTTTGCAGAAGCCCATAAATTCAAACCACAAACTCCGTTACAACAAATGGAAAAAAGAAAAGATTGAAGCAACTCAGAGTCGAGTGAAGTAAACGCAGTGTGGTATGTTTACATCTCGCAGAGATTTAAACAGATTTAGCCGAGTACGTAAGAGTTGGTCCGCGGTACACAACTCCAGGATTACTCGAGATCCGCCTCTGCTCAAATATAAACAAAGAAGAGTAATTGCATATGGACAACGGAATAGGACAGAGCGGATTGTTTGAACAACATTGGCAAACAAACAAGTTACATGTGTTGACACTAGCAACATTCGCTAATGAAATCACTATTTTATTTGCGCTAAGTGCTTTACGACTTTTTACAGACGCACTTTTAGATCTGAGTTTAATTACATGCACTGCACACCAAGTGCTGTTTGTTATTTGCTTGTCCATGTTGAATTTCAAGTCACTTTGATGCGAGACTTACTTTCCCATAAAATATTCACATAGAGTTTGTAGTTACATCAATATAATTATTTTAACGGCATGTTCTGCAAAGATAGAGTGAGGATTTTTAATAATAATTTTTTTTTAACCTCCAAACGGTATTAATCTTAATTACTGGGTAGTTTTACATACACAAACACCCATGCCTTAGTAAGATTCGAACCCAGAACCTCGAGCGCACTCATGACTAAGAGGCATTGCTCTAACCATTGAGCCACCGGAGCCGACAAATTTAATTTATATCAAGTTGTAACACTAAAACAAAATAATTAGGTCAAATTTTAAATTTAAATCAAGTATATTCAATTCATTGTTTCCGAAAACCTATTTTATAAAAGTAATAGATAATGTTTAGTGATGAAACGGATAGTGAATTGACTGGATACAGGATATCGGATATCCGGTTTACATTTTGGTCCGAGATTTGAGGAAAAATATTAAATTTGCAAGTACAAGTTTGTACAAGTTTCGCGCTCTATTGGTGGTTATTTACTTTTTACATTACAGTTGTGCGATGACGTTTCTGTTATAATAATAATAGTACATATTAATTTTATATTTGCTAATTTTAAGGCAGTACCTAATTCAACTTATTACTAGAGCTGTGTCCGATCTCGCATTTTTATTATCCTAATATCTAAACCCTAAATTTATATGCCCTAAGCACCCCTAAGTACGTCAGCAGTATTTAGGATTTTAGGAAATTAGATTTTATTGTGTTTTAGGAACACACAATGCCTTGAAGTTGTCGCGCACTAATTACACAAATCATGTTTGTTGCTATAATTTGTACAAAACGTCAAATTTACTGTCAGAGAATTTTATGAAATATAATACTATCAGAAGTAGTATCACAAGATCTCCTGATTTTATCGATAAATTTTTATTTTGCACGAGTTTTTTTTTTGCTTAGCAACAAACACGAAAACAAATTGTATGGTAAATCCCGACTCCGAAGGAGGAGGGATTTTACCTAATGTCAGTTTGCTTGAGTGATTTTGCTTAAAAGCAAAAAAATGAGTGCTTAAAAATAAAAGTTTATCTGAGAAAATCTGAGAGGTCGTGTGGTATTTGGTAAGATAAATTCCAAAGACAACGCAAAATGAAACTTGCCACATTAATTGTTACACTGACAGTTATAAGCAATAACAACTGTTTATTTACTTGGTACCGGAAAATTATCGGGGTAACGAGGTTTTATTAGTATAATACTGTCCCCATTGGTTGAATTTTCAGGTGTTTTGCATCATGATTGGTTAAAAACTAGTCGTTGGAATTTATCTTAGAAACCGATAAGTTGTAACAGCACCAGTAGGTAGCCAAATGCACAATTGTTGCTTCTGTTTGCATTTCCACGGAATATGTTGTAAAACATATATAATATTAACATTTAATCTGAAGAATCAAATTAAATCGAAGTGCATATTTCATTTATGTTAGAATAATACTACCTTTTCAGTTTATGTTGGGTATTTTTATTTAACACCAACGTTTCGACACCATAAACTGGTGCCTTCTTCAGGGAAAAATGACATATAAAATGTGTTGTTCTAAAGTGTTGCCATACAAACCAATGAATGTTATTAGTGTTCTATTCGTTGTTGTATGTGAAGAAGACCTAAATCCTAAATACTAAATGCCAATATGGGACATCGGACATAGCCTAAGTACATC
Source organism: Ophonus ardosiacus (assembly GCA_943142095.1). Lineage (NCBI taxonomy): Eukaryota > Metazoa > Arthropoda > Insecta > Coleoptera > Carabidae > Ophonus > Ophonus ardosiacus. The sequence goes on along the minus strand of OW964832.1, from coordinate 2,213,883 downwards.
GACCGTTAAAAATAATTTCGTTTTATTTTGTTTTAAAATATAATTTTTATTTATTTATATAAATTACTTATTTTTTTCATTATCTGGTGGTAACTCTTTATTCATCATCTCCAAAATCTTTTACTACTAAACCTGATTGCTAACTTTTGCATAACCACAAACTGACTTTATATTTGATCCTAGTCGTTTTTCCGCATTTCCTTTTCGGAGTTTCACCTTTCATTTGAAACAATTCCTACCGTCAGTTATCTCATCCACCACACCTCGCATATGGTTCCTCAATCTCCTTACAGAGAGCGCAATGTGCGGAACAGAACCTGCCTGACACACATGCTCACTCGACGCAAACATCTGCGCATCGACCATGGCACACTCAGCACGTTAGCATACACGACGTACACACAATGTTAGACCAGGCTTACAAATCAAGAGCTAATTATTAATCATGTTTTGTAGATAAAATGTAATTTATCTTCTACATGGTTCTGTTTCTATGAATGAGCGAGTTAGATACGGTATGTTGCTAAATTGAAATATAAATAAATAAAATAAATATATCATCACAGCATATTACCCATTTCTGGGTGTGCCAGTATCTACAACACATGTAGACATCGGTAATGATGACCGTGTGGGCGCTTACCAGGCGTCACCTCGCGGGCACTCATAGCTGGTGTGGTGAGTGCACCACAGAGGTCACTTTTGTGCCATTTAAAATTGGAAATATTTGGCGTCTGTCGGGATCGAACCCGGTTCCCCCGGGTTCGCGATCAGATACTCAGGCACGCGGCCACGGGACACCATAATAATAATTGAAATATAAATTTATAAAGGCATTACTAAAAGAGATACTGAAAAACATGTACACTGCTATAAAAAAAAACTTGTTTCGGTAAGGAAGGTATGGTTGTTTTTTTGAGAGATTCTTCAATTTGATTTACCGTTTAGTCATTCCAGATAGACAAACTTTATGAGATCTGTCATGTACCTACGTATGCGTTTAAAATTAAAGCTAATGATTAAGAATGTTAAAAATTTCTGCCAGATTATTGTCCGGTGCAGAGACGTTCATCAGTTCCTTGATCAATGAACGGTCCATCAAAACGAACGCGATTTTTTGTGATCAATGATTTAAATGTCGTAAGAACAAGGAAACTGATTCCAATTTGTTCATTTTGATGGTTCGTTAAGATGATCCTATAGCGATGAGATAATTGCTGCGCTCAAAAATATGCAGATAATTCAACAGCAGTCCAGAAGACATAGTATTAATACGTCCTCTACTGTACACCTGAGGTAGAGAAGCGCAACGAAGATAGCGCGTAGCTAAGACTGTACTACTGATGAACCATGAGCGCAAATTAATAAGAATTCTAGAAAATAGTGTTAATCGCGCGAAACTCTTCAGCCTTTATATCAGGAATTTTAGTATAAATTTTTAGTATGTTGTAGCAAGGTGAGCATGGTGAAATAACAAGTAATGAACTTTATTATAAACTTCTAATTTACAGTTTCAATAACTACATTTTAACTCTGTTATCTTTTTAAGTCAAAATTCTGTTTAGAAATAATAATCATTATTCTCACATATATCTGTTTAGTCTAGATGTCAACCGCGTAGACATTTATTGTTTTGACAATTAACCATATAAGTTATTGCCTATGATACGTGCAGTCTTGTTATTTAGCTATGGATGCTATACCCTCGCACCCTTCATCAGATATGCCTGTTGAAGAGATAACCCTTTTGTTTTAAGGCAGTCGAGATTAAAGACTCAGACAGGACAGATATGTAGTCGGCGGTTTAGTTTGGTGCGCGTACGCGAGTACGCGTAATTAGGGTTACAATATAATTTAGTTTGTGTTCAGAGTGTAATCAATAATTATAAGTTAGTATTAATGTAAATATAAATAAAATAAAATTAGGAGTATAAAAATATTGTGTCCGTCATAATTTAAGATTATGTTCATCATTAAGTGTTTAGTGTGAGCGTAAGAGGGCGTTCCTCCTCAGTAAAGTGGTGGGCAATCAGCAACCGTCCTCTTCAAGTGAAGTGTCCACCAGTTAAATAAAGTCATCGTTGGGGTAAGAAGAAAGAAACCTAGGAGACCCTCCCTGTCACAATGTTATTAATATAAAACTAATGAACAACATTTTCCGAACGAAATTTGGATATTTCGCAACAGACTGGTGATATCAGCTATCAAAAATAGCTACTTTTCAAGTAAATTCCAAAAAGTGTACGCTTAATTTGAAGATCATACATTGTTGTTTCATAATATGTATAGTTTGTAATGAATAGTTCAATAATACAGGCTGTAGTGTTTCGCGTGAATTTCATGTTTTACATCATTTGGAAGACTGCTATAGGATTGTCTTAACTGAACAAGGAATTGACCGTTCCTGCAACCAGGCATATATCTATTAAAAAATCATTACAAAATATCTGTTGTGGCCAGCACAAGACCTCTCGCCATTTCCATATTAGGCTATATAAGTATTGTATTGCACTTCGTTTTCGAACCGTCGTTTACAAAATATTACAGAACTTACCCAAATATTGTTTTTTACTGTATTTAACATGTCTTCTGCACACATATAATTCTAATTATATCTATTTTTCATTGTATGAGGAAATTCCTAAATTTCAGAGATTCTTCCAATTCATTATCAGATTGGCGGTATTTCTGGTGGATATATGCATTTTACCTATAATTTCAAATATTTAATTAATAAAACAATAAGAAAGATTAAATATACTTCCCAGAAAAAAACTATCAGAATGTCACTAAAACTGTTGATTTTTGACACTGCCATATGTCATTTACAAACTATGTTATAAACATTTGAATTTGTAATGTGGTTTCCTTAGTGCCTTAACCTCTGCGATTAGAATATTATACATATTATAATGTCTTTATCTCTAAATCTATACAAGATATAATAAAAATTTTAAGTGTATTAGATGGAGAAATTTGATCTTCAATATTTGTCATAACAAAAATTTTCAAAAAAATATATTTAGAAGAATTTTTCGAAGAAACTACTACTTCTGGTTGTCCAATTGTTCAGCTCTTCCCAGGAATGTCAGATTAAGGAAACTGCAGTTCAATATTTTTTAAGTCTTATAGTTTTTGAGGAATCATCCCTCCAACATCCAGACACACATACATACACACAAACACACATCAACACACAGACATCATTTTAAAAATGTTATAATCGGATTCTAGGAACCTTAAATCGTGCTTATTCAATTAAATCTGGATATGCGAATTTTAGCATGAACCCAATACCTCTCTTAGCGAGAGGTAAAAAGTAGATTTGCAAAGTTTAGTATCACTTTAAACAAATACATATATACACACAGTACAAGAAAAGGGAGTGGAGAACGCCTTGGTCCTAATCGTGTTCTTGTGTAAAAAACAAACTAGCTTATTACAAACATTGGAAAGGAGAAAACCGTGTCTGCATCTAGTGTATTCCGGCAGCTTGTAGCAAATAATGTGACAAGATTCGGATGTAGATTCCATTCCGTCCTAAATGTGGTTTTCTCCTCGTTCTCAGCATCTGGGGATGCAGAGATTTCCGATATCAACTTGTCGCTATCAAGCTGACAAGCGTCAAAGAGGAGACATGTTGCGATGATACCGGAACATATGCATATTCTACATTTTATTTACACCCCAGATTTACTTGAATTTACGACATTCGATTCTTGTTGATCTTCACACTTCACTTCTCGCAAACATGACATTGTGATATGGTTCCACAAATAGGAAAGAATTCCCCAAACCTTGGTTTCCGACAAACGAAAAATTATATTGGAATTATACTGTTAAAAATTTTCATAGTTTAAAGATGACGAAGAAAGAAATAAGAATAACAAAATGACGGTTCCAATACAATATATAAATATTAACTCATCTGTTGTGGCCAGAACAACCTTCCGTTAATTTGATGTATTTTTTACAAATTCCATACAGAAAGTTCTTTGGAAAATATTCTATAAATCCAATAAAATTATCACATGAATATACTCAAACATTATACATACTCATATATAAATATTCTAAAAATGAGTACTCTTACGTAACATTCTCTTTATATCTCTACCCATTTTTGAATTATTGCCTCAAAAGTCAATGTACCCCACATTTAGATAAAAACTTCAAAATATTCAAAAATCTAATTTTTATGTATCTATATACTTCTCAATGCGCTGATTCCAAACTTTGAAACCGCAGGTCAATATATCTTTTCATTCTCGAAATATTTAGATTCAAAGTTTTTCTCAAAACTGCCCATTTTTGGGTATTAACCCAAAAATGGATCGAAATATGAATTTGGCGACTACACCATTCGATTCTACGGGCAAAATTACATAAGTACACCAATTTTCAGAATTTTTGAACACCGCATACAATCTCTAAAGCAAAATAACTGAAAATGGCCCAAAATCGCAAAAATCTACCCCTTAGGATTTTTTCAGATTTTGGCCATTTTCAGTGGTTTTCAAGCTTTTGTTCATAAAAAATGTATCAGTTGGACAAAAAGTCTGAAAATTGCTATACTTATATATTTTTGTCCGTAGAATTGAATGGTGATGTCACCAAATCCATATCTCGACCCATTTTTGGGTTATTACCAAAAAATGGGCAGTTTTGAGAAAAACTTTGAATCTAGATATCTCGAGAGCGAAACGAGATATCGACCTGCGGCTTTAAAATTTGGAATCAGCGCATTGAGAAGTATATAGATACATAAAAATAAGATTTTTGTAAATTTTGTAGTTTTTATCTAAATGTGGGGTATATTGACTTTTGAGGCAATAATTCAAAAATGGGTAGAGATATAAACTTGGTAGTAATATTATTTGATTGTTAAGAGAATGTTACTTACTATCTACGCTAATATCTAAATCACAAATTTATATACCTTAAGTTACTTTTCGGTATAACTTTTAATTACTATTCGGCCGAATACTGGACAGTAACTTATGTTTTTAATATTAACGTAACAATTAAATATATTTACATATATCTTTTTTGTTTTCAGGTGGGTGATATAAAAATTCCTTGAAAGAATATCTAGTAACCAAATATGTAAGTACTATCATCAAATTTTCTAATCGCATTATATTGTACCTAGAAAATATATAATCAACTTATCTGTTTCTTAAATAATTACAAGACCCGAAACTTAAACAATAAGTATAAAATTTCACGCATACCAATAAAAGTTAATATCCGTATAAAATTCTTTCCTTCTTTAAAATCTTTCATCTAGGATTTCTGACAGTTGTATCATAATACCTTTCTCAATTCTCATCTCCAACCGCGATGATTACACAGTCGGCAAAGTAGGAATCCTAGACATAGACACCGACAACTTTTCATTACCTGTAATTTATAATTAGGCGCAACGACCAACATGGGAACGAGTGTGTGTATGTGATACGTGTAGTTACTTTTGCTCTAGGACTAGATCAGATGTTATTACTTGTAATTATTGTTTATTTGAGGTATTACGTGTGGGAGAAAGAATAATACTAGTACTTCAGCAGGAAATTTGTAAGAATTGTATAGGTATTACTTATGTTAATTGATACGTATTGCATGTTGCCAGTAGGTATTATTTGTTATAATTTCCCAAAAAGGGAAATTTAAAACATTTAATGACACATAATACTATATATTTTAAAAGTACCTACATTTTTCTTTTCGAAAATGTTACGTCTTTTAAATCATTTGATAAAAGTTTAAAATGTTAAAACTGTAAAGTTGGGTCCACATTTAAGCGAACACTGTGTTAGCTAACAGTGTTCGCGAATAATGTTCGTTAACATTTGTTAGCAGATGTATGTTCGTCCTAACATTTTGCAACGTAATAACAATGTTCGCTAATTGGCCTTAGGATGTCAATTCATCAATAAACAAAAGAAACACCAGAAATCCTCCAGATATTAAAATTAACAGGAAGAAAGATATGTGATTAATAATTAAGATTAAGAACGTTAATCATTAAAAAAAATATATAAAATGAAAATAAAATAATATTATTATTACAAATAAATAAATAAATATATCATCACGGCATATAACCCATTTCTGGGTGTGCCAGTATCTACAACACATGTAGACATCGGTAATGATGACGATATATTTTACCGTGTGGGCGCTTACCAGGCGTCACCTCACGGGCACTCATAGCTGGTGTGGAGAGTGCACCACTTTAATGCCATTTAAAATTGGAAATATTTGGCGCCTGTCGGGTTCGAACCCGGTTCCCCCGGGTTTGCGACCAGACACTCAGGCACGCGGCCACGGGACCCCATTACAAAGTAATTTTAAATTAATGTGGACTAATGTATTAACAACCAATGTCCCCATTTCGTATTTTTTTAAAATAATAATTCAATTAATTTCTATGTAAAATAAAATCGTAATTTCTAGTACCATTTTGTGTTCCATCCTGAATTAATTATATATGTACTTTATATTTAAAAATTGTTAGAAAATAGTGCAAAATCTTGCTGCTTCGCGTAGTAATTTTTGTGCAAATGAATTAAATATATATTCTACGCTAAAACAAATAGATCTAATTTCAAAGAACCGATGCCAAATAATTCGAATTTTAAATGGCACAAAAGTGACCCCTGTGGTACACTCTCCACGCCAGCAATGACTGCTGCCTTCCCTTTGCAAATCTGACAAAAGCAAAACACCGTTTTCTTTAAGAAACTGTGGTAAACGCATTTTGTTATTGTAGTGATGACGTCATACATTAACTTACATTCTTGTTAACAATTCTTCATGAACATTGTAGCTCAACAATTGTTGGCTACCTAAAAATGTTAGCTAAATGAGTAATATTTGCTGCTTTTGTGTAGTTATTTCTGATATGAAGACATAGACTGTGTCCGATGTTGCATTTTTATCACCCTAATATCTAAATCCTAAATTTATATACCCTAAATCTAGTGATTATTTAGGATTTTAGGAATTAGATTTTAGGGTTTTGCAGGAGCACACTATGCCTTGAAGTTCACGCGTACTAATTGAACAAATCATGTTCGTTGCTGTAATTTGTACAAAACATCAAATTTACTGTCAAAGAATAGTTTCTAGCTTCTATTTTATGAAATATAATAGTAACATTTACTCTCAAGCATCAAATTGAATCGAATTGTATAATTCATTTTTGTTGTTCTAAAGTGTTGCTATACAAATCACTGGATATCACTAGTGTGCCATTCGGAGTTGTATTTATGTGAAGACCTAAATCCTAAATACTTAAGGTCAAAATGCGACATCGGACACAGCTATAATATTGACTTTTTTTAACGCATTTATATGTACATAATTTTGATTTTAAAATAGGTAGTGCATAATTACATACTGTTATAGAAGAAAAGGTAACTCATTCGTATTTTAAATAATCTGCTCGTATTAATTTATGTGTCAATTATAATAATTGTTGGGCTCACTGTGAAAATTGTTATTTTTTGTTCCAATCTTACAATAGTCAATCTTCTAGCGCTAGCGGATGCTTCGAAGATGATAATCTCGTGAAAAAATAAAACAAAATCCTATAACAAATAACCCCTTATTCATATCGAAACACTTCTTGAAGAATTTATAGCCTCGAGGTATTGTAATGAAATTAAACTAATTAAGTATCAAATAAAAAATCCCATAAATTCCAAACGAGTCGACAGGAGACTAAATTATTGCAATCACTATTAGTTCCAGTCCTTACGAACACCCCATAATATATACACATAATCCCGATAACATAATCAACCAAAACCACTTACTCGAAGCGGCCGGCAGAGGATAGAGCTGAGAATCCATTTCCACTCGACTTGTGACGTTGATAATAAGCGTAAAAGTACTTCTACTCAAGCCGCTTGTAATGAAATGGAGGCTTCTCAACTCATCCCATTCTGATTTGACTTGGCTCTTATTTTCAGATTATACTAATTTATTCCAACATTTTTATTAGGAGAATCGAATAACAAAATGTAACTACTTTAAGAGCAGATGAAGCGACACATCTAGATGATATAAAATGTTTAATTTGTTATAAAAGTAATTATTTTTGTTCTATATTAAAAGCAATTACATTGAAATTTAAAAATCCAACACGCTACTCAAAGTAAGTTACGGAAAGCAGTGAATATGAACTACAAATTTATATGCATTTTTTTAATATAGGTAACTTAATATTTTATTTCTTTGAAATTATTAGAAATTCCGACTTGTTTTAATTATTTAATTTTAGAAAGATGAACACATAAATGTCTAATGTATAGGAATCTGCTGAACAATACGTGACGCACCAGCTTAATAAAGATAAATAAATAAATAAATATATCATCATGGCATATTACCCATTTCTGGGTGTGCCAGTATCTACAACACATGTAGATGTGGTCGAGAAGAACGAAGTATGTTTGTACAGGGATGTGTAGCGAAAGATGATTTTTGTGTAACTATTATTGTGGTCCGGATGCGTTGTTATGATGATTTTGGACAAGGCGAAAGAAGAATGTTTTTAAAGAGTTAAGTGATTCAGTGGAGCTCTTACTTTCATCCCTTTTCTTATTGTTTTCGGGTTTTTGCTAACCCACTAAGTGGGAAACGCGTGATTTTATGTATGTATGTTTGTAGACATCGGTAATGATGACGATATATTTTACCGTGTGGGCGCTTACCAGGCGTCACCTCACGGGCACTCATTGCTGGTGTGGAGAGTATACCACAGGGGTCACTTTTGTGCCATTTAAAATTGTAAATATTTGGCGTCTGTCTGGTTCGAACCCGGTTCTCCCAGATTCGCGACCAGACACTCAGGCACGCGGCCACGGAACCGAATAAAGGAACTATATTAATGGCAGCTACTAGGATCTGTCAACTGTTCACAGAAAATTAAATACTCATGATTTGTTTCTATAACTTCTTTAAAAATTTACGAAAAATAAGAAACTTAAAGATGATGAACATAAGGCACAGCAAAAAGTGCTATAAACAACAAAATTTGGAGAAAAAGAAAGAAATTTAATATACCGAAAATTCTAACATAATAAATAAATATTTCCGCTCTTTTTATTTTTACGAAGAATGATAATAATTTAATGATGCAGATAAACTTTTTTTTGGCAGCCTGATATTTAAAATTTATAGTTTCATAAATTTCCATCTGTATACATATTTGAAACGAAACAGTTTGGCCTTTGATTACTTATTTTGATAATATATAATTTTTCCCGATTGACATTAAAAGTGCAAATTTTTGGCAGCTAATAGTCTCTAAAACATCACTTTTACTGCATAGGCAGTTAAAATATTTTTTACTGCCTGTTATTACTATACGCATAGCATTGGTGATAACTTTCAAAATACGTATTAAAAATATTAATTTTAAAATACACTTAACACGGCACTAACCACAAATAACAATTTTTTTTTATCAAAATATAAAAAAATCTATCATATCTAATGCACTTTTAAATCTCATTTTAATAGCGTTCATCTAAAATTCGTGTCTTAAAAAAGCTGCAAGTATCTCATTCTTGTCTTGGGCAAATCGGTAGTGGTTGAAGTAACCCTATACTATGAAATGTGATCGTCTGAAGGAACCAGTTCTCCATGGGCCTAAATTGCATATTAAATTAGGTACGCGGAGTTTATTAGCTACAAGCCGCCTAGCGGCAACACAAGTAGACGATTACAGCGTGAAAGAAAAATTTGTAGTAGGACTCGCTTGAAACCCATGCGAATTTGTTTGGGGAAATATGATACTGATGTTGATTTATGAGCATTTTCGGATGTAGGGATTAGTAAAAACGTGCATAGCTTCACGCCGGTGCGAAGAACTATTAAAGCGTTTATATTTTTGTTATTCTTAGTTTGTACTTTACCACCCGTATCATGGAATACTTTTTTTCATGCAAATATACTTAGTTTCATATTTACTAAACGTAATAGTTATTTATGCAACAAGTGTAAAAAGTATAGTCCTATTTCACGAATAGGAAAGTTTGGTCGAACGAGCTGCAGGCGAGTTCGTCAAATCCTATCTGTGAAGTAAGACACTTTTTAATTGAGTTGTATACAAATTTTTTTACCTCTCACTAAGAGAGGTATTGGATTAGATTCATGCTAAAATTCGCATATCCAGATTTTAGTGAATAAGCACTATTTAAGGTTCCTATAATCCGATTATAACATTTTTAAAATGATGTCTGTCTGTGTGTGTATGTGTGTGAGAGTGTGTGAGTGTGTGTGTGTGGATGTGTGTGTGTGTGTGTGTGTGTGTGTGTGTGTGGATGTGTGTATGTGTGTGTGTGTCTGGATGTTGTACGGAAGATTCGAAGTAGTAGTTTCTTAGAAAATTTCTACTACATATAATTTGGGAAAATTTTGTTATTAAATATTGAAGAACAAATTCTCTACCTATCTAATACACTTAAAATTTTTACTATATCTTATATAGATTTAGAGATAAAGACACTATAATATATAGAGTAATCTAATCGCAGAGGCTAAGGCACTAAGGAAACCAGTTGACAAATTCCAATGTTTATAACATAGTTTGTAAATGAGACATGTCAGTGTCAAAAATCAAGAGTTTTAGTGACTTTCTGGGAAGTATATTTAATCTTTCTTATTGTTTTATTGATTAAATATTTGAAATTATAGTTAAAATGCATATATCCATCAGAAATACCTCCAATCTGGTTAATGATTTGGAAGAATCTCTCATATTTAGGATCCTCGTCATACAATGAAAAATAGATATAATTAGAAATATATGTGTGCAGAGGACATATTAAATACAATAAAAAACAATATTTGGGTAAAGTTCTGTAATTTTTTGTTATAAAACGACGGTTCAAAAGCAAAGTGCAATATAATACTTATATAGTCTAATATGGAAATGGCGAGAGGTCTTGTGCTGGCCACAACAGATTTTTTATGTCTGCCATAAAAGTCTGGAATGAAATTTTGATTCAATCAATGAAAAATGTACGTGTGAGAATTCATTATATGTATCGAAATTTAATAAATTGTAAGAGTTTACATTTCAAATTTGATATGTATGTATATAGGGCACCAGATTTAAATTTGTCTCATAAATCTTATAGTTGTGGTGGACATGAAACTATATTGTGTTTACAGCAAACAATTTCTGCAAACGTGTTGAAAATATAAAAGAAACAACTAAATTTGCATATAAATATAGCATGACGTTCCACCAACAGTGATTTTATAAGCAAAGCTAAAATCAAATCGATTTTGTGCGAACACTATAAAGTAGCTGGCATCAAAGCATAACATAACACAATTCGTTGTTTTACGGCCCGTAAATAAAACATTGTATCCATTTTTCGCATACGGAGACACAGAGACACCGAGACACGTGCCTTCGACTTCAGAAGCCCAGAAGCGAACATTCCAAATTCCGGCATTCTTCACACACATTCTCGCTTTCGAAGCCATTACGCAAAACTCGCGAACAATATGGAATCCGCCTATGCCAGATTTCAGATTTACAAATATTTCACATTTCAGTAAATGTTTTGGAAGCGAAGTTCAAACGCATGTGTATCACGATTTATCATAGTCATTGCTGGGAGGAAAATGAGAATTAAAACCGAACCAAACTCATATCTTTTGCAAAAGTATAATATAAAAAGTTGATTACGAGCACTATTTATAAAAAGAGGCTATGTAAATCTTTCTGAAAAGTTGTATCATGATGTATGCAAAATATTAATAAAAAAAATCCTCTCGCCATTTCAATTTTTCAATATTAGGTTATATAAGTACATATTGTATTTAATGTTTCTGGCACACATACACAAATTCTAATTACATATATTACCTATTAACATATATCTATATTTTTTAATTCATTCTATAAATAAGTTTCCTTCTATTCTTCTAAATGTTCGAGTTTCTTCAAATTCATTGACGAGATTGGCGGTATTTCTGATGCATATATGTAATATATGTATCTATAATTTTAAATATTTAATTAATAATGAAATAAGAAATTTTAATTTTACTTCCCAGAAAAAAGCCATCAATAATGTACTTGGATTTTTGACATTTTTTTATAAATTACAAACATTTTAATTTTTCTACTGGTTTACATTTGGGCTCTATCTCCAAATCTGTTTCTAAATGTCAGAGATTCTTCCAATTCATTAACCAGATTGGATTTAATTAATAACACAATAAGAAAGATTAAATATACTTCCCAGAAAAAGCTATCAGAATGTCACTAAAACTGTTGATGTTTGACAATGGCATGTGTCATTTACAAACTATGTTATAAACATTGGAATTTGTCAACTGGTTTTCTTAGTGCCTCAGCATTGGAATTTGTCAACTGGTTTTCTTAGTGCCTCAGCCTCTGCGATAAAATTACTCTATATATTATAGTGTCTTTATCTCCAAAACTATACAGGATATAATAAAAAATTTAAGTGTATTAGAAGGAGAATTTTATGTTCTTCAATATTTAATAACAAAAATTTCCAAAAAATTATATTTAGAAGAAATTTTCTACTACTTCCTGTTGTTCAATTGTTACCAAAACTTTTCAGCTCTTCCCAGGAATGTCAAATTGAGGAATCCATAGTTAAACAGTTCTTAAGTCTTATAGTTTTTGAGGAATCGTCCCTCCAACATCCATACATACACACACACACACACACACATCATTTTCAAAATGTTATAATCGGATTCGAGGAACCTTAAATCGTACTTATTCAACAAAATCTGGATATGCGAATTTCAGCATGAATCCAATACCTCTCTTAACGAGAAGTAAAAAGGTAGTATTATTCCAATTATTAATATGAGTTCTGAAAGATATTTTTTTCGCGATCGCCCAGAAAGTCCTTTTTTGCTGAGCTAGCTCGGAAATTTGTCTATAAGAGATCGGAAAATACTACCGATGTTTCCATGGAGATCAGTTGTTTATTTATTTCTTATTTACTCGCAGTAAAAAATAAAATAATACTTTTTTTTTAAGGATTGCAAAAAAAAATATTGTACCCAACATGACCTGAAAGTGTCTATACTGTGCTGACAAGCTTCCAAAGCTCGCCTACGGCTCGCTCTGGAATTTGCTTGCTCACCCAGTAAAGTATCACTTTCAGGTCTTGTTACGCAAATTACTATTAATAATTTAAAATGCTGTATGTTAATTCTATATTTCAATCACAACCATATTTTAAAAACTGATCAAGTTCTAAACTATACTTTAAATGGCAGTTAAATAACTGTTTAAAATAAAAGTGCCTTTTTTTCCACGACCTATCTAAATTTCTTATTCTCAATTATTCTACCGTAACCCACGTATTAATCATTATTATTTATTATGAATTACGCACGTCAAACTCCTTCTCAATTCTGTAAACGTCACAACAGCACTTTAATATACTCTCAGTTGCTGCTATAAATTCCTGCCCTACCAGAGATTTGTAAACATTTCATGTTTGCGAAATGTTTTGAAAGTGAGTTTGAAACACATATGCGTTATGCCATTCCGTGATTAATCAAATGCATTGCTGCGTGTTATGGGGTAAGGGCAGAGAAACGCAAATTAAAAAAGTTATGAATATTAATTTTGAGTTAGGTTGGGAAAGTTTGTGTTAATTAAAAACTGTTGTGATGTGATGAATGAGGAGGAGCGTGTCGGAAAATATGGAAAGTGATTTGTCAAAAGCGGAAAATTGTTGACATTTTCATTACTAAGTATTTGTTTACGTAGTAATTTTTTTCTGTAGTTTCTGCTAACAAAATGCGCGGATTTAATTACAAATTACTGATGTAAATTGCAGGCGGTGAGTAAATAAAAACAACGACTAAAACTTACTTTAAAAATGACAACAATTTTTTTTTAATGTCAGTAAAGCAAAATGCATAATTGATATAAACATTTAATTCTAAAAAAAAGGTTAAAATGGCGCACATCTCCATGTAAGCCAATTACTTTTTGCCATTCGCTAAGAGAGGTATTGGATTCATGCTTAAAATCGTATATTCAATAGTGACTAAGATTTAAGGTCCCTACAGCCCGATTTTACTTTATTATAATAATGTCTGTGTGTATGTGGATGTGTGTGTGTGTGTGTGTGTGTGTGGGCGCGCGCGCGCGCGTGTGGATGTGTGTATGTGTGTGTGTGTGTGTGTGCGCGCGCGTGTGGATGTGTGTGTATGTGTGTGTGTGTATGTGTGTGTGTGTAAAAATGCGTACACCTACGTAACATTCTCTTTACAATCAAATAATATTACTACCAAGTTTATATCTCTACCCAGTTTTTAATTATTGCCCCAAAAGTCAATATACCCCACATTTAAATAAAAACTTCAAAATTTTCAAAAATCTAATATTTATGTACCTAGATAATTCTTAATGCGCTGATTCCAAATTTTGAAACCGCAGGTAGATATCTCTTTTCGTTCTCGAGATATTCAGATTCAAAGTTTTGCTCAAAACTGCCCATTTTTGGGTAATAACCCAAAAATGGGTCGAGATATGAATTTGGCGACAACACCATTCGATTCTACGGGCAAAATTACATATGTATACCAATTTTCAGAATTTTTGAACACCGCATACAATCTCTAAAGCAAAATAACTAAAAATGGCCAAAAATCGCAAAAATCGTAAGGGGTACCCCTTAGGATTTTTTCAGATTTTGGACATTTTCGGGGGTTTTCAAACTTTTATTCATAAAAAATGAACCGGTTAGACAAAAATTATGAAAATTGGTACACTTATGTAGTTTTGTCCGTAGAATCGAATGGTTAAGTCGCCAAATTCATATCTCGACCCATTTTTGGGTTAATACCCAAAAATGGGCAGTTTTGAACAAAATTTTGAATCTAAATATCTCGAGAACGAAACAAGATATCGCCCTGCGGTTTCAAATTTTGTAATCAGCGCATTGAGAAGTATCTAGATACATAAAAATTAGATTTTTGAAAATTTTGAAGTTTTTATCTAAATGTGGAGTATATTGACCTTTGGGGCAATAATTCAAAAATGGGTAGAGATGTAAACTTGGTAGTAATATTATTTGACTGTAAAGAGAATGTTACGTAAGTGTACGTATTTTTAGAGTATTTGAACAACTGTGTGAATTTTTAGAAATACAAGTATTGAAATAAAAATGGATTAAGTCAAATATGGAAATGGCGGGAGTTCTTGTGCTGGCCAAAACAGACATCTCCAAATTTTGTTAAAGTATAATATTCAATTGCTACATTGTTTTATAGGAACGTAACCGTGATGTTTTGATTTGATAAATATTATGCATCTTTCTTTCTCTCTTTTACAAATGTTACTGTAATTTCTCTAAACAAATGCTGCCCTACTTTTCATTATAAAATATGTCGGGCAATTACGTCCAAAATCACAAAACATTCATACCCAACAAAAAGCTTTCAAAATAATGAACTCGAAATAAATAGTCCAGCATTTAATGCTGCCTAATATTTCTTCAACGGTGCGTTGCTAAATATAAATGGCACCATTACGCTTTCTGTGAATGCGGCGATGACAACGCGTGTTATATTTTTTCCACGCGCATGCCCTGTTATTGTTCGTAAGGGCGGGAAATTTATCCACATCTTTGGGTAACCCAGGAACAATGGTTCCGTGACACATGTAACAGACACCGCGACTAATTTCAGCGACTTTCATTGTTCCAACGCCATCTATGCTGCACCCATAGCGGGATCTCAGCCACTCAACAATCACATATATGAATATTTATCAGACAGGCACATAGCATCGCATTACGGGCGTATTTAAAAAAAACTACACATGCAGAAAGGCGCACAATGCTTGATAGATGAATTGGCACATACTTCGGAGTTCGGAAATCATCTGGCACAGTACATCTTAATTCTAACAGCACAACATAACCACATACAAAATAATATTTAGTAGCTATTTATGATTTAGTGTTAAAAGAAAAGTAACATTTTATTTTTTCGGCGTACCGTGACATTCAAACATGAAAGCTATCGCACAATTTTGAATAATCATCTGAACGTAAGGAATCTGAAGTCGTTGGAAACCACAAAATTTGACTGAAACAGGTACCAGATCTAAAGTGGAAGAACTACTTCCAAAATTGGTTCAAAATCACGCATAAGTGCTTAAATGTTAAAGAAAAAACTTTCCAGCCTTAGTATTTGGTTCAAAAAGAAACCAAATTTTGAAAAATCCTTGTTTGTTAGCAGACCTTAGAGCTATAGTCAGAAAAAATTACTCTGTTGGGTCCAGCAATAAAACTATAAAATATCGTAGTTATAACATAGCGGCATATCGCTCACTGCTTGTATTATAATATTGGGTGTCAACGGGCTATTATTTGCGCCGCTCTGTTGAAATGAAGACATGCTCCATATAGTAATATAATCTTGTTGTCCCTTTAATATAAATGCCATTTTTACCTCCCGCTACCCTTGGTAAGGGAGGTATAGGGATCGTGCTAAAAATCACATATCGAGATTTTAGTAAATGACCACGTTTTAAGGTCCCTAGCATCCAATTTTAACATTTTCACGATGATGTGTGTATGTGTGTGTGTGTGTGTGTGTGTGTGTGTTTGTGTGTATGTGTTTATGTGTACGGATTTTGTTGGCACTCTAACTCAAATACTATCATTCAGAAAATTCTGAAACCTTGTATTTCTACCCAATTCTAATATAGATTTTGGTGTAAATCGAATAACCGGAAATGGCATTTTACCTGAAGCTCATAATGGTTTTTCTTCAAAAAATACCATTAAATGCCATTTTTTCGCATTTTGTCATTATGAAAATTAAAGATTATTGAATTTTTAACAGGAATACATTAATATTTTTATACAACTCGAAGCCTAAGATAAACACAATTCCTTTGTTACACAGTTCATATTTCAAATGAATGTAACTGACAGGTGAATGTCACTGTCAAAAAACTAATCACTTCAAATTAATAATAGTGACTTTTTAAAAAGAAAATAGTAAATAAAGCAATAGTTACATGCAATGAAACAGTTTGCCGCATTAGTTAATACGTAGGTATGTATTTAAATTAATAAAAATTAAATAGCGGGAGGTTTTGTGTTGGACACATCAGATTTTTTAATTACTTATGAGAATGGAAACTGGAGTTCCAAAAATTATTTAAAACAAAATTAGCATTTATGTTAATGGAATAGTAAGATAAAAAAAAAAAAACACCTATAATCTAATACATTTTTACGTGAGCTAATATGCGACTATAAAGTCTATCCTTTGTATTATTTTGAATTGATATTCCTGTCATCATATTTGAGACGCACTGCAGGGCTCATTATTTGTTACCTATGACATTGTATGTTACAGCCACATAAGGATGCAAGTTTCACAATAGATGGTATTGTTTCCAGTGTTTTGTTTTTGTTCTGTAATTATCACTTCTATAATTGTAATTTGCGTCTCTCTAAGACTAGTCTACTAATTAAATAGAAACTATCATTGTTTCTCAACACTGTACGTGTAATTAACTGTAGAATCGTCAATACATCTAATTTTTTTTATTTATTTCCTTTGCCATGTGCTCTTTGTACTTACAATACTACTCAATAAATAACGATTATGTTTTTAAATATTAATTCGTCATTATTTTCCATTCCTCTCGAGCTATTGCTTAAATCTAATCTAAGCATTTTTTACGTTTTTGTAAATGAATGCCCTACTTTATTTCTGTATTCCTTTATACCGCATTTTGTGTGGTTATGTAATATACCGACAGAGCAGTCATATGTTAGACTAACTTGTGGAGGTGGTAAATGTGTACGTAGCTACAGCGCCATTAGTTCCTAACTAAACGTTACTATTAAGAATGTAGACCATTGACATTTCTCAACATTTTATAGTTAGAAATTCGGACAAGCGGCTTTTCTACTTCCTCAGGTAAAAGCAGTAAAGTGAAATTTTGCGATGAGTCGAGAAAAAAGTTTTTTTTTTAGCAAAATTATGTTTTAATACTCAGAAATAACATGGGGTCCCGTGGCCGCGTGCCTAAGTGTCTGGTCGCGAACCTGGGGGAACCGGGTTCGATCCCGACAGACTCTAAATATTTCCAATTTTAAATGGCACAAAAGTGACCCCTGTGGTGCACTCTCTACACCAGCTATGAGTGCCCGTGATGTGACGCCTGGTAAGCGCCCACACGGTAAAATATATCGTCATCATTACCTATGTCTACATGTGTTGTAGATACTGGCACACCCAGAAATGGGTAATATGCCGTGATGATATATTTATTTATTTATTTATTTTAAATAACATGCGATTTTGAAAAATTTTAATTGAGATTTTATTACGATCTGAATTTTGAGGCCGTGGATATTGTGCGTTATATTATGTCTGTTCAAATGTTGGTTTTACCTTAATTATTTGATGTTCTAATTGATAGACTACCATACTGTAGTTAATTAATAATTTAGGTTTAAAATATTGGTGTCCAAATATTTAATTTGATTGGTAAATAACAAATATTTGGAGATCAAATCAATATAACTTTGGTGTCTGGTTAAATTCAAAGTCTAAATTTTTAGGGCAATAAAATACGTGACCCATTTTATCCTGGGTAGCATGTACTTGGTAATTCCTTACAGCTAAAAAGATTAACAAACATTAAAACCTTTTAATCCTTTAGTTCACTTGCCAAGTGGCTAAGTGACAGTAATGGAAGTTGGACACTAGTTTGTTAATATACTGAGGTTTAAGTAGCTTATAACTAAATCTCAACAATCTATGTCGATGATATTTTGCAAAGTAGTAGCATTAGCGTTAGTTGTTAGCCTAATCTTACAGCCGGAACAGACTAAAACAGCACGGACTTTGCTAACACCTGAACGACTACGTGCTTTGCTTTTAAATATTACTTGGGAGTTTAACCTAACGAGAAGGGAGTATTTTTGTTGCTATTACTTAGATGATATCTGCTAATATCATTTGCGAATCTTAAAAGTTGAAATGGTAGTAATGGTATCAAATAATGAGGGGCAATGTCCAGCAATAGTAATAACAATAACATAATGCAGCAGTGCATACAATAAAGTGGGAATAATCTGATGAAAATAGTCAGAATGCGCTTGGAAAAGTGTATATTGCTTCGTAGAAGAATGTCAACCGTTAGACAGGGAATATATGCAGTGCAGTTTACATACTTGCTACAGTATTTTTTGTAAAAGAATATGTTACGAAGGAATTAAATACTTTGCGAATAAAGTAATGCAGCAAATTATAAGGAAATCTTTATAATAAAAAGTCATCCGAGAAACAAACCAATTATAAAGGATTTCAACAAGATTTCTTTTAAATTTTAATGATCTAGGAAAAGTAATAGCTGGTTTATGATGAATTTAATGTATTAATTTGTATTTAGAAAATTTTATTTAAAATTTACAATTTTCTTTATGTTTATATTATTAAAATATCTTTCAGAACTCATATTAATAATTGGAATAATACTACCTTTTTACCTCTCGCTAAGAGATGTATTGGATTCATGCTAAAATTCGCATATCCAGATTTTATTGAATAAACACGATTTAAGGTCCATAGAATCCGATTATAACATTTTTAAAATGATGTCTGTGTGTGTGGGTGTGTGTGTGTGTATGTGTGTGGATGTGTGTATGTGTGTATGTGTGTATGTGTGTGTGTATGTGTGTATGTCTGGACGTTGTAGACACGATTCCTCAAAAACTATAAGACTTACAAAATATTTAACTGCAGTTTCCTCAACCTGACATTCCTGGGAAGAGCTGAAAAGGTTTTGGTAACAATTGAACAACCGGAAGTAGTAGTTTCTTAGAAAAATTCTTCTAAATATATTTTTTTGGGACTTTTTTTATTAAATATTTTTTGGAAATTTTTGTTACAAAATATTGAAGATCATATAATTCTCCATCTAATACACTATAATTTTTATTATATCTTGTATAGATTTAGAGATAAAGACACCATAATTTATAGAGTAAACTAATCGCAGAGGCCAAGGCACTAAGGAAACCAGTTGACAAATTCCAATGTTTATTATAACATGACACATGTCATTGTCAAATATCAACATTTTTAGGGACATTCTGATAACTTTTTCTGGGAAGTATATTTAATTTTTCTTGTTGTTTTATTAATTAAATATTTTAAATTATAGGTAAAATTGTGGTAAAATGAATATATCCATCAGAAATACCGCCAATCTGGTTAATGAATTGGAACAATCTTTGACATGAAAATGATATATATATATATAATTAGAATTATATGTGTGTAGAAGACATGTTAAGTACAATAAAAAACAATATTTGGGGAAAGTTCTGTAATATTTTGTTATAAAACGACGGTTCGAAAACGAAGTGCAATACAATACGTATATAGCCTAATATGGAAATGGCGAGAGGTCTTGTGCTGGCCACAACAGATTTTTAGTTTATGTTCTGTATTTTTATTAAGAAACCAACGTTTCGGCACCATACACTGGTGTCTTCTTCAGGGAAAATTGACATATAAAATGTGACAAAAGCAAAAACGAGTAACCAAGGTAACATATGGAAAGTACGTATATGTTACTTTTTTTATGTATACAATTTACTAGACAATATATGCTTGCCCGGCAATAACTTGGACGGTGAACATGCATCTTCTCAGGAATACTCTCCTTTTGCCAGAGGAAAAACCGTCCCAAAAACTGGCAGAGAAGTGATCTGTGTAACTCAGAGACGCTTTATGAGCAGAGAAAAAATACAGAACATAAACTAAAAAGATAGTATTATTCTAATTGTTAATATGAGTTCTGAAAGATATTTTAATTATTTACAAATTGTTCTTGCTGAAAGAGACTTATTTGGTGTACCGTCTACTACAACAATGAGTGTCCGTGAGATAACATTTAATAACATACTTCGTCTGTTAAAACAGAAAAAAGATAGTTCTCTCATGTGATTGGTTGATTTTGAAATTTGTGGTATGCGTTTTTTAACATCTAAATTATTAATTGTAAATTTGTAAATTAATTCAGTCTTTAGATAGCCTACTAACCAGTTTCTGGTATCTTCTATGGTTTCGGATATTCTTTTGGACACCACATAATTTTTAAAGCATGTGTCAATACCAAATTCTGTCAATAGCTTTTATATAAATTGACGAGCTCGTCTGCTTGCAGTAGCAATCGCAATCATATTCGAAATAATAAGACCTGTACTAAATAGTTGAGATAATTCTACTAACACAGTGCAGACTAATCGCTTTTGTCCAAAGCTTCTCCCTTCTCTTCGGGCTTCCAAAGTCTACCTAAGCTAGAAGTGAATGGTTGTTAATTAGAGTACTATCAACACTGCTCAGAAGCCGGGCATGCAACGAAATGGAAACGGCAGTAAATGAACGCCGCTGCTGTTGCTGCTGCTGCTGCTGCTGCATCTACAAGGACCCATTGTTGTTCTGACAAAGGGTTATCGTGAATATCTGCTGCTTTCTCGAGATAGTCTTATTTTTACTTCATGATTCCTCGTTCTCCGGCTCAGTCTTGCTTATCGCAAAGAAATGTAGTTGTACACTTAAAATATGTTTCCTGATAAACCATAGCTGGCTTTGTTTCTCCTTAGCACGCATGATGTTTTGTTTTATTTTTGTAGCAGTTTCTTCCTATACAAAAACGGGTATATTACTTTTCAACTACTAAATAATCTTGTTGCTACACGTTTTTCTTGTAATGTAAATGAAGATTTACAGTGAGTAAGCATGAAACGCGTTCCTCATATCGGCAAAAAATGGGACTATGTAAATATTACATAAATTAAATCCTGCAATGAAGTGCGAGTCGCCCTGTAATAAATTTACAAAAATACCGTATCTTAATAATCGTCATTTAATTTTGTTACTTATTACATGGTGTTATAGATATTTGTACACCAAGTGAGCTAAGATAAAGTTTATTCATGAGAAGAAAGTTTAGCTCACGGGCCCGTAAGTTATAATAAATATTCTTAGTTCACTTGGTTTATACAATATTTTATTCAATTTTGACGAAATAATAATGAAAACCATTATAATATTTAATTTTGATAAAATAAAAACTAATCAGTTAGTAGGACAATCGTCGATGATAGACGTCAAGTCATCAATTTAAAAAGCTTTATTGTCTGCCATTATGGCTTATAAAGTCTGATAAATACTGTGGTGAGTGTTATTTTGGTGCCTGATGTTATTTAAATGCATTATTTTGTTCAGAGTGAGTTAAAATTTTGTGAGAGTATAGTAAATAAAATGTTACTTACAGTTGTTGCTATGGAGTTAATAATGACAGTTTAAAACGTCAAAATTGAATAAAATATTTTATTACTTCTATTATTAAAAGTTCTTTCCAAATAGAACATTACACGATTGAGTTTTATGTAGTTTGAATAAAAAATTTAAAAATTACGAACCTACTTTTATTTGGCGCTTTTGTTAAAAACGTCGTTTAAACGCATAATAATAAAATGCAAAAGCAAATTTTAACTGCCGGCGGTGCAATTGGGCATTAGTATTGTAATAACTATACAGTTTATTTTAGTGCAGTTAAAACTTTTACACTGTATGATTAATGCATGATTTTTGTTTTTACATTTTTATGCCCGTATTCATAAACATTCAATAAAATTTAAACGGTTCGTTATAAGTTTTATCCAATAAAAACAGTCGACATTGAAAGAAAAATCGAAATTTTATTTGTCAAGTTTGATTCTATTTATCAAAAATTATAACGACCCGTTTTGAAACTATTCAAGTGTTTATATAGGCATTATACAGCTATTTGTTTGAAACCAAATTCCTCAAATCCAATCAGAAAATGTAAAATCCCTAAGGCCTGGTCTACAATTGAGTCGTATGTCGGTTGTCGCTTGTCGTAAGTCGCTGTACGTTAGCAACACACGAAATTCCTCTCTACCCTAGTCGCAAGAGTCATAAGGTATCGTATCGTAGCGATATGTTATTTTTTTCGCGATCGCCCAGAAAATGAGCTCTTTCTGATCACTATTTATACCGGAAAGTCCTTCTTTGCTGAGCTAGAGAGAGAGAACTTTATGCTGAATACAATCTTCAACCGTGTATGAGTGGTGCATGAAAATACATTGTTTTATACCACTGGGCCTATTCAAATCTTCTGGTAAAAAATCCCTAGTATTTCATATTTGGACAGTAAATCAAATTCATTTAATAAAATTAGAGAGAAGTCGATGCAAAAAATCTTGTGAATTACACATGCAGAAACTTTTTTGAGAGTGTTAGTATTTTTACTTTTCGTACCTAAAGTAAAACTGGTTATATTGATATTGCATTTCCGAGATCATTTTCTGTTTTAATAATTTACATTAGTATTACCTTTCTCTATATACTTCACTGCGAGAATAATGTTTCCTTCTATTGTTCTCAAAATGGCCAATGAATTTCAACCGTCACCAAACAGCCATAAATGTCAGAAAAAGCGCTGTAAAAATGAGATATTTCAATAGGGTGCTAAGATATATAAGACAGGACTAGCTATGAATACAAAAAGACCTATTTAACCAAAAATATTAAAATGTGGATTTGCCCTTTCATTTCCATTGAAATGAAATGTTTAAAGCTGAATTAAAAGGCTTAAATGGTTCACGTATGTTGTAAAATTCTTTATTACAGACGTCTCGGGCTTAAGGCATGCCATCTTCAGCTAACGGTGAATATATAATAATACTGATGAATTTTATTACAAAATCTTAAAATTGCATTAGACGCAAAGATCTTTACAAGCTACGTTGATAACATTTCAAGATACAGCATTTCAACAAACTTCTAAATTAATTTGGAGTTGGTGAAATACTCGAATTAACCAGAATTTTTGATGAATCTGAACCTAAACCAAACCTTAATTTGTTAAAGTCAATAATCCTGGACCGAATTTAAACCATTTTATATTCAGATTCGGTTCAGATGTTAAATTTATAATTAAAAACTGGAAATTAAAATTAAATATGATTTTAAATCTATTAATACCACCATTTTCTGCTCTGCACCGAAAATCGAACCCGAACCCAAAACCGATGAACCGTTATAATTCTCACTTTCTTGAACCGAAACTAAATCTGAACCGATATTTATTTCCTGAACCTGAGACTAATCTGAATCATAAATACAATTCCTTATCCTTGTTGACTTAAAGAGACACTTTATATTAACATAAAAACAAATGTGCCAATTTCCAAACAGTCTTTAAACATAACTTAAAATATATAAACAACTCCAGAGACAAACTAAAACGTCAACTACCACACGCATGACTTCATTGGTTGTGTTATGCTTCCTGCTTTTCTCTTCAGTATATCACCAACTCCGAATTGATTCGGAGGTTTCTTGAAATGCTGTATCTTAAAATGTTACCAACATAGCTTTTAAAGATCATTGGCTCGTACCACAATCACGGTTCTAACACCACATTGAAGCCAAATGTATTGAATATGCCTGTCAGTATATTTTCGGTTTAATCAGTATAGTTTCATCACTGATTTTTGTTTATAACCCTGAATTATGTGTCAAGTCGTCGTCAAGATTTTAACTAATACACCCAAACACCGCCATTTAAAACCGTGATCGTGGTACGGGTTATTGTGTCTAATACAATTTTAAGATTTTGTAATAAAATTCATTAGTATTATTGTATTTTCACCGTTAGCCTTAAGCCCAAAACGTCTGTAATAAAGAATTTCACATCATACGTGGATCATTTAATTTTTTTCATTTACGTTTAAGCTATCAAAGGTTGTTCCTTCCATCCTTAAACAGGAAATAAACTGTTAATTATTTTCATACAAATTTTACAGGATTAATATTGCTTTTGAAGTAACCTCATTTTTTAATAAAATACACTTTGAGTATCCAACACAAAATAAACAAAAACTCCAGAAGGTACACAAACTTTAATTTGCGTAATTAAAATCCTGCCCATATATCAGTATCCAAATAATTTGAAACATCCTAAAACTCATATCATATTCTAACCAACCACAAAAGCAATTTCTGCCTAATTAAAGCTCCAGTGTGAACCAGGTAAGCTGGTGAGTCATTTCAAACTTGTGGTTGAGCTTTCGAAAACGAATTAAAGTAAATGCGAAGGGTAAGTCGTGCGGAATATAACCCCTCCTGCCCGCAGGGAGACAGGGGCAGGAATTGCGTGCTGTAACTCACCCAGTGACAAAGGGGCCCAGGTATGTTTATTATTAATAACTGGGGTGCGATTGCCACGTGGAATAGTTGGCTGTTTGTGTTGCTACAGCTAGTAATCCTCAGACACTTGAGTAAAGGGTTGCAGTAATTGAGGAAATTAATTGTATCACAGTTCCGTACTTTGATTATTAATTTCTATTGTAATAACAGCTTCGAGAAATGTAATGGAGTCATTTAACATTCGTAAACACAACAGACAAGACTATTTTCTACAATGATTTATTTGCCGCAATACTCTGAAATTTGTCTGTAGGAGTTGTCGAATGTTGGCTGTCGGTGTCGGATCGTAAGTTGGTCATTTCTCATCATTCTATGACAACGACACTGAATGACACAACGACAATAATCTTAAAATGGACGAAATGACATTAGCCGAAATAATTATACATTATGTACACCAAATAATAGTTTATGTGCTAAAAGATACAAAATAAACAAAGATGCAAAAAGAGAAAAAGATATTTCGAGACAAATTTCCATTAATATACAAAATGTATGTAACAGTATAAAAGCTGAGTTAAGCGCGGATTTAAGCTGCCTCCATGATTAAGAAAACTAAAAAATATTTAAAATTGTTGTACAGACATCTTTGTAATTTTGAAAAATTCTTTGTGATCACGACTTGAAATATGAAAATAAATTTCTATGAGCATCAACAGTTATATGAGGTTTTATCCACCTTCGTTTTGTATGTTTTCGTCTTCTCTTTTGCATCAGCCAAACGGCTGTAACTCGAAATTCGATTAAGTAAAAACATTATACCTGGCATAAAAAGAAAGAGAATTTCATGCTGAATATAGACTCTTATCGTCCGTTATTCTGTCTTTAACAGTTTGTGAGTAGACCTTGAAAATATGAGAAATGAACTAAATTATTTAGTTCATTTCTCACAATTTTATGCACCTCTCATACACGGTTGAAGATAGAATAACGAACGATAATAGTCTGTATTCAGCATGAAATTCTCTATCTTTTCATGTGAGGCATGATTTTTTAGCTTAGTCGAGTCTCGAGTTACAGCCGTTTGAATTTACACGATTTTTCATCGAAATTTTGTGATCGTGAAAAATACATTTTGCTGTTTGACTGTTTGAAGCACTTCTAATTTATCTTAAATAAACAATACATGGAAAAACATACGCGTAAATTATAAACACAGCGAAGCAATAAAATATTATTTTCGCAAACTAAAGTCCTTTTTATTGTGCAACTAGTTTCACACCACTTCAACTTCAACTTCCACTTCCTTCAATTTGCCTGTGGTGTGAAAACAGTGAAAAACAGCAAGTGCAGAGGCACGTTCTCCTCTCGCCATGCTTCAGCTAACAATGTTAAATAGTAATCAAGGCGCAGTTAAGCACCCCATTCCTCACCAAATGAATAGCTCTTAAATTTGCTTACTCCACGCCATGTACTGCCTTTCCGCTCCTTAGCAATCGCATCGCACTGCTGAATTTCATCAGGGCAGGCGCTGAGTAAAACAGTAGACTACACAGTGAATGTACCTCGATTCAATATCGACATTTCAACTGGGATTGATCGAATAATATCCAGTTTGAATTATAGTATTTTTTTACGTAAAAATGGCATTGCGCAATAATTTTCGTTATTTCCTTGTTATTGGTAATATTGACTTGCAACCAAATGTAATTTTAGACGGCTCAGTACTTGCATTAATATTTTAGGTCTCTTGTCAAAGGAAAATTTATCTTTTAAAAACCTTTTGTATAAAAAACTTATTGCAGCAAGACTCAGACTACGTCATCTACATCAATTTAGACATGACCTTAGTACATTTTTAAAATTACAACTTGTTAATTCACTTGTCTTACCACTTTTGACTACTATGCTACTTACTTCCCTAATTTAACTGATTCGGATAAGAATAGAATTATTCTAGTACAAAACTCCTGTTTGCGTTTTGCGTATAGACTATGGCTGTATCCGATATTGCACTATTATCACCCTAATATCTAAATCCTAAATTTATATGCCCTAAATCTAGTGATTATTTAGGATTTTAGGAATTAGATTTTAGGGTTTTGCAGCAGCACACTATGCCTTGAAGTTGACCCGCAATAATTAAACAAATCATATTCGTTGCTATAATTTGTACAGAACGTCAAATTTACTGTCAAAGAATAGCTTTTTAGCTTCTATTTTGTAAAATATAATATTAACATTTACTCTCAAGCATCAAATTGAATCGAATTGTATATGTTTGGTGGAAGAACAGCCTATGGCTGAACCTCGCCTTTTGTTATTATAATCAATAAATAATATATTATTATTATGTAAAGACTCTGTTTTTATGAGAACAAATCGATACTCGATACGACATACGTAACTACTGTATTTGAGATCCTGGTTTATACTCCCATACGAGTACTATACATTGGCATAGATGATAATGCACGATCATTCATTATTAAAATTACAGTTAGATGTCTTTACATAGTGGCGTTTTTATTCTCGTATGATAAAAATCTTCTCTGTGACACACTTCTGCTTAAATATATATGGAAACTAGACAAATAGGTAACCAACTACAAGATATTTATATTCGTACATAGCCTCACTTTCGAGGTACTTCAAAGTGACGCGATATCAAGATTACTATGACGGGTTAAATTGCTCAACTTATTTGTCATGTATTGTTGATAAGCCAGTATAAAAGGAACATGCAAATTTAAGTGTTATGGTCATACAGTATTACGGATATCTAAATCAGATAGAAGCTATTATTAAAGAATTTTTTTTTTGTAAAACAAAAAAGAACTCGTACAATAAATGTTTCTTTGAGAACTATTAAAAACTGAGAACTGAGCTATTGTAAAAAAAATCTGTTGTGGCCAGCACAAGACTCTCGCCATTTCCATATTAGGCTATATAAGTATTGTATTGCACTTCGTTATCGAACCGTCGTTTTATAACAAAAAATTACAGAACTTTACCCAAATATTGTTTTTTATTATATATAACATATCTTCTGCACACATATAATTCTAATTACATCTATTTTTCATTGTATGAGGAAGTTTCTAAATGTCAAAGATTCTATCCAATTCATTAACCAGATTGGCGGTATTTCTGATGGATATATGCATTTTACCTATAATTTCAAATATTTAATTATTAAAACAATAAGAAAGATTAAATATACTTCCCAGAATGTGTGAATGTCACCTAAACTGTTCGTTTTTCACACTGATATATGTCATTTACAAACTATGTCATTAGCCTTTGCGATTAGAATATTCTATATATTATAGTGTATTTATCTCTAAACCTATACAAGATATAATTAAAAATTTAAGTGTATTAGATGGAGAATTTGGTTCTTCAATATTAGTAAGAACAAAAATTTGCAAAAAATTATATTTAGAAGAATTTTTCTAAGAAACCACTACATCCGATTGTTCAATTGTTACCAAAACCTTTTCAACTCTTCCCAGGAATGTCAGATTGAGGAATTCATAGTTAAACAAGTCTTAAGTCTTATAGTTTTTGAGGAATCGTACCTCCAACATCCAGACATACATACACACATACACATATACACACATACACACATCCACACACACACACACACATCATTTTAAAAAGGTTATAATCGGATTCTATGAACCTTAAATCGTGCTTATTCAATAAAATCTGGATATGCGAATTTTAGCATGAATCCAATACCTCTCTTAGCGAGAGGTAAAAATATATTTGCCCTATATCAGGGATGGCGAACCAATGGCACGCGACACAATATTTTGGGCACGTCACTGATCACAAAATTCATTATGATGCACTAGATGCATTAGAAGTACATGAGAAACCACACGAAGACCAAGTTACTGAAGAATTTATTTCTGTGATTGATTCTTCAATGAAGGAATTTTCAGCGAGATTTTCTCAGTTCAAAGAATTATCGGAAATACTCAAGTTTATTATGTACCCTAATGTGACGTCATTTGATAAACTGAATTTGTCCCAATTCGATTGGTTGGAAATTGAAGAATTTTAAATGCAGCTGATTGATTTCCAGTCTAGTTCAATATGGATTCAAAAATTTATTGAAACAAGGAAAGAGTTAGAAGTAATTGAAACATAAAGATTGACAAGTGAAAATGCTAATAACAAAATTTTGGAAACATGGAATGCGTTACCAGACACATTTAATTGTTTGAAGAAGCTGGCTCATGCTATTTTAACAATATTTTCATCAACCTATGCCTACGAGTCATTATTTTCAGAGATGAATAACATTAAAGACTCGGTTAGAAACCGTTTGACAGATAACTCCAGTTCAGCATGCATTCTGCTAAAAGTAACATCTTACAACCCTAACATCTGTTATTTGTCATCTAATCTGCAATAACAGGCAAAATGTTGTTGCAGATTTTTTTTTTTTTTTTTGTAGTAAATAAAGAGTTTTGAGTTGATAGTATTATTATTATTTTCCCAATAATCACAAAATCAAAATTATTTGATGGCTCGTCTATGACCTCATTAAACATTTCTTTAGAAAAATGGCACGTTGATACGTAAAGGTTCGCCATCCCTGCTCTATATCATAAAATTATAAAAATGAAAGAGAAAACATTCACATAATAAAATTAGGTAAAGTTAGCACTCCTTTGTTTATTACCAAAAACAAAAATAAAAGTATTTTGGATAAACAGTATCTTGAAATTTTGAAGACAGAATCTTTTCTGTCGTAGGGTTCCTATGATTAAAAATCCAATTAATTAGTAATATAATAATTTAGGAATTATGTTGAAAATGAGTTATTGTTGTAAATATATCAAAGAAAAAACTAATTTCCATTTGTATAGCACCTTTCTATCAAATCCCCCTGACGATTTTGTCTGTTCCAAGTCAAAATAATTGATAGCGAGCATTTCGTCGGTTCCGTGATTCCCGCTTATCCTTAGTTGATTGAAGTGCATGTAGCACCGTTCCGTACGGTGGGATATTGATTCGGCGATGTCTGACTTATGGCAGTAATAGCACGTGATGTGCGCCGCCTATAAATAAAGTAAATTACGTCGAAATTTAGCGAGGGTGCCGGTTGACATATGTGGCAGGTTCGGAAGCAAGCACCCTTGTACGCCGCGTTGGTAACCCTACGAAATGCATCGCACGATAAATGATAGTAATAGATTTTTGATAGCCCAGTCAATATGTCTTTTAGTCAATATTGGGCCGCACCTTGCTTCACATGGTGCAACAGAGGATGTCACTTTTAGGGAAATTCTGCCATGAAAAAATCATATTAGTAATAAATTATTATTTAAACAAATCTAACTGCAGTAGTTGTACACGAGAAATGAAGTTTTTTTTAACTCAGATAAACTGTAATAGTTATTTACATTCGAGTGCGTGTAAAATACTTCACGCACGAGAATTGTATCAAACTTTTTGGCCGACGATAATGAAAATCACTTTTTTTAATGAGATAGGTTGTACTTCTGAAAAGGGTTAGTTTAAAATACTGGGGTTAAGTCAATTTCCAAATTTGATTTTACTTACCATCATTAGAGTACTTATTCTAGCGAAAATTTATTTGTAATAATAGACGTTGTTTATGACTGATAATATATTTATTTGCTCATGCTTGCTTCGTAATAAATAATAGGTAGGTGTCGATATTTGACATTTCAGCAATGTTCGCCTCGCGTATTTGACAGGTATAACAATCGGTGACTATCTTGGTGACTATGTCGGTAACGGCGGATTTTTACAATAATGACAGGTGTCGCTGCCGTGATTTTGGTTTATATAAATTAATTTTAAATATAGGAAATGTTAAAGTAAAAAAATAACTTATGTAGGTAGTACTTTTTTACATGAACTTTATTATAGTAAAGATGATTTCTTTTCTAAATGCCCATAAACGTCCAGTGTATTTTGATTATTTTACCGCATAGTTAGATAAGTTACAACACAGTAAGCGTAAAATGTAGGTTACACTTGCTGTGTATACAATTGTAAAGTTCCCATTACACTTCAGGAGGGCAAAAACTAAATTACCAGTTTCAAAAATAAAAAGTATTTGTACAAACGGTGTTTTTAAGTAAAAATCGTGTTACGAAAAAGGCTTTATAAGCGAAATACGAAATAGAATAATGAGGTCTGGTCTTATTTTCCAGATTAGCTATTTATATGTTTATTGCAAAATAATGGTAAGGGTGTTTTTCGCACTAATTCGGCAACACATCAAATAGGGGTAGCAAGTTTTTACCTGCTCTTCAAAAATATGAAATAAAAAAAGGTACGCAAGTAGCCCATTGTAATATTAGAGTAACCGCTGGAGATATTTTTGTCACACACACACAGAAACTATTGTAAAACTAGTAAAATAGTATTCTAGTGGCCCTAAAACGTGCTTACTCATTAAAAACTCACCCCCCGATTTTTTTGATAAAAGACAATACCTTCCTTACCTAAAGATGACGGAAAGTAAAAAATCTGAAAAGTGCTTTGGAAAATAAAAATTTAAAGCAAATATTTTATGCAATTTGTTAATATTTAACTAGTTATTATAATTAATGTAACCTGTGATTGATAGTATTTTCGTACAATGTAGAAATAAATAAACAAATATTGCGAAGTTTATTTTAAATAATATATTTAATTATTATAATTAACTAAATATCCATTTATACAGTTTTATATAAATTTAATAATTATGTTGTTACAATTATTTAAAATTTCATTATAATTTTACTGGTAATATATTTAAATAAAGCTGTATTAGTATTATACAAAAGCTTTTCATTATCCACATATTTTTAATTAGGTTTTGTGTACAATAACTATTGTTCAAATGTTAATTGTTATATGTAATTAATTGACTTTTGTCCTGGATATTAACGCTCAAACAATTTAAATAGATTACATTATGTACATAACAGATTTATATTTCAATTTTCTGTATCTCTTTTCAGCCAGTATTACAAATTCCCAGTATTGTTCAAACTATAAACATATTTCGAGAAGGTAATATTAGCAGAATATTGAAAAATCTGGAAGAGTAGTAGCCCTGCAGTTGTAAGTAAATTTCTCCTTATATTCCTGTAATTCCGCGAAGTTCTCGAATTGCATCTTGTCAGCGCAGCATATTGAAAAACAGAGCAAAACGCAGGAATATCAGTATTCATGTCCAGGTTCTTCTGCGGAACCAGAGCATTTTTGCTCGCAAACACAACAGAGGCTGCTACCTTGTGTTTGTAAAGTCTGCGTGCTCGGCTGCTCTATTCACTGCACAGCTCATTCAAATTAAATTCGCCCGTATTTCCTTATTTCATATGACGGGAATTCCCCAGCTAGTGCAATGCAAGAGCTTTGAATTCAAATAGTGCAATATGTGAATGTGAGTGTTTTACATATAGCTCGATTCTATTTGATGACAACTTTAGAAGAAATGCTCGCCTGGAATTGTATATTAAAACAAAGTTACAGAAGGAAATCTATTCTAGCCGAGTAACATGGAATGAAAGAGCGTTTAAACAGGGTTTTTAGGCTAGGCTAAAACCAGGGCTAAAACAAAAAAAAAATCTGATCTGGCCAACACAAAACCTCCCGCTATTTAATTTTTATTAATTTAAATACATACCTACGTAGTTAGTAATGCTTCAAACTATATTATGTTCCATTGCATATAACTATTGCTTTATTTACGATTTTCTTTATTATTTAATGTCACTATTATTAATTCGAAGTAATTAATTTTTTGACAATGACGTTTACCTGTCAGTTACATTCATTTGAAAATTAAACTGTGTAACAAAGGAATTTTGTTTATCTTAGGCTTCGGGATTAAAAAAAGGAAAATGATTTTTAAATTTATCTGTAAAATATATAGAAATAGTATTCATGTATACCTGTACAAAATTCAATAATCTATAATTTTCCAATGACAAAATGTGAAAAAATGGCATTTAATGGTATTTTTTGAAGAAAAACCATTATGAGCTTCAAGTAAAGTGCCATTTCCGTTTATCCAATTTACACCAAATTCTAATGGCTTTTTTTGTATTATAATAGGGTAGAAATACAAGATTTCAGAATTTTCTGAATGATAGTATTTGAGTTAGAGCGACGACAAAATTCATACACACACACACACACACACATACATACATACATACATACACACACACATATACACATACAGACATCATCGTGAAAATGTTAAAATTAGATTCTAGGGACCTTAAAACGTGGTCATTTACTAAAATCTCGATATGTGACTTTTAGCACGATCCCTATACCTCCCTTACCAAGGGTAGCGGGAGGTAAAAATGCAAATCAAAATTTTGACAGCAATATTAAATTACTCATTAATATTTCGCATTGTTATGATATTGTCAATTTAAGGAACACTTCTCGCCATTTTTGTTTTGTCAAAATTAACATTTCTTGTACACACAAATAATTCTAATTATATTTATTATTTAATATTCGAAGTATTTTTAAATATACCTGTCTTAGTGAGATGTAAAAAAAAGCCAATCAAAATTTTGACAGCAATATTTAATTATTCATTTGATATTTCATTCAATACGATATTGTCAATTAAAGAACATGGCATTATGTACAGTAGTTCACAGTCAAAATGATACACATGCGCTATGATTATAAAATTTCTATAGTTAATAAAAAAAAGTATTTATTACATATATATAAATATAATTTATTATCTTTAAACTTTCCCTTATACAAAAATAATAATAATAATAATAATAATAATAATAATAATCTGAAAATGATACATCTAGTAATAACATCTGATAATTGCTAAATTAATATTTTGTTCAACCTCCTTCATTTTTATTACCATTTTTAATCGATTTGGTACAGATTTAATTACAATTCTCACTTATTCATGGGTAATTTTTTACCATTCTTCCATTAACGCTTGTTCCAAATCTCTTTTTTGGGTATACGATATTTTACAATTTCTTTCTCTAATTTTGACAGCAAATTTTCTATAATATTCAAGTCTGGGAACTGTGAAGGAGGTTTTATTACTTTCGGGCAACCAGTTTTTGACTATATAGGCCGTGTGTTTGGGATCATTAACTCGATAAATTTGTAAATTAGTTTTTATTTCTAATTTGTCAGAACTTTATATTATATTGTTAATGTTAACATTCTGTTGATTGATTTCTGCATAATGATTTCTTTAGATAGATCATAAGCTGTTCTTTGTTTTATTTCTAATGCAGATATATTTCAACGAAAACTATAACTAGAAAGCTTATTACGAGTATTATCGCGTAGAACCAATTAAAATAAAATCCGTTACAGTCATTTAAAAACACGTTTCAACGTCAAACGGAATTTTCCTCCCCTTTATAAAAATAAAACGCAAGCATCAAATAAATTTTTCCTAGTTAAAAAGCATAGAGAACGTGATTTACTGAATCTAAATATTTGATAAAGCGAAAAAATCAAATTAAGCTAGCTTTCATGGCGCTATGCCGGTATATTAGCTCCGTTTCGTTTGAAGTTGTATTAGTAATAAAATGGATATGCTTTGACGCACCGCGTCGCCTAATTTCCTTGAAAGCGTTTCTAATTAATAAACAGCAAAACAGCGCTGTCATACAGCAGCTTTAAAAAGCACGCAAGTCAAACGGAGAGTTTTAATCCTCACGTAACCTGGAAACTTCCAACCGTTAAGCCGGTGGTCAGAAAAGTATATTTGTTAGATATTTCATATCATATATGACATTAATAACGCAATATTCAAACTCAGCTAACTCTCAAAATTGTAATTAATATGCAAAATTGGAAATTTTGACACTTTCAAACTTCGTTTTGACCCAGTTTCCAAATGAGTTTCATATTCGTTTTCCTAATTATTTACGCAGAATACGTAAAACAGAAACTGTGTTTACATACACAAAGTAAATAATTTTGACAGGTATTCTGAGCTTTCGATTCCCGACTAAGTAGGCGACTGTTTGGAAGTTGTAAGACAGAGGGATTGGAGGAATTAGATCACAGCTGCTGACGCTTGAGTAAAAACAATATTAAAATAAAAAAATCTGTTGTGGCCAGCACAAGACCTCTCGCCATTTCCATATTAGGCTATATAAGTATTGTATTGCACTTTGCTATCGAACCGTCGTTTTATAACAAAATATTACAGAACTTTACCCAAATATTGTCTTTTATTGTATTTAACATGTCTTCTGCACACATATAATTCTAATTATATCTATTTTTCATAGTATGAGGAAGTTTCTAAATGTCACAGATTCTTCCAATTCATTAACCAGATTGGCGGTATTTCTGATGGATACATGCATATTACCTATAATTTCAAATATTTAATTAATAAAACAATAAGAAAGATTAAATGTACTTCCCAGAAAAAGCTATCAAAATGTCACTAAAACTGTATATTTTTGACACTGAAATCTGTCATTTACAAATTACGTTATAAACATTTGATTTTGTCAACTGGTTTCCTTAGTGTAGTTTCGCCTACTCGACTTGTTATATCCCGATATTCTATATATTATAGCGTCTTTATCTCTAAATTTATAGAAGATATAATAAAAAATTTAAATGTATCTGGTGTAGAATTTTGTTCTTCATAATTAGTAATATCAAAAATTTTCAAAAATTAATATTTGGAAGAATTTCTTTTAAAAACTACTACTTCCGGTTGTTCAATTGTTACCAAAACCTTTTCAGCTCTTCCCAGGAATGTCAGATTGAGGAATTCATAGTTAAACAGGTCTTATGTCTTATACTTTTTGAGGAATCGTCCGTCCAACATCCAGCCATACACACACACACACACACACACATACACACATACACACACACACACACACAGACATCATTTTTAAAATGTTATAATCGGATTCTAGGGACCTTAAATCGTGCTTATTCAATAAAATCTGGATATGCGAATTTTAGCATGAATCCAATACCTCTCTTAGCGAGAGGTAAAAATATATCATCACGGCATATTATCCATT
This sequence comes from Ophonus ardosiacus, assembly GCA_943142095.1. Classification (NCBI taxonomy): domain Eukaryota; kingdom Metazoa; phylum Arthropoda; class Insecta; order Coleoptera; family Carabidae; genus Ophonus; species Ophonus ardosiacus. The sequence goes on along the minus strand of OW964832.1, from coordinate 2,177,575 downwards.
ACTGGGTGTGCCAGTAGCTACAACACATGTAGACATCGGTAATAATGATATATTTTACCGTGTGGGCGCTTACCAGGCGTCACCCCACGGGCAGTCATAGCTGGTGTGAAGAGTGCACCACGGGGATCACTTTTGTGCGATTAAAAGTCTATTCTGGCCAGAATCGAACCCGGGTCACCAGATTGGCAACCAGACACTTTATGCACACGGCCCTTCAAACAATATTGTAAAATACAAATATAGCAATCTGTGTATTATGTTTTAAAAAATATATCCTTTAATACAGTCCAATTTTTACAATGATGTGTGTGTGGTGTGTGTGTGTGTGTGTGTGTGTGTGTGTGTGTGTGTGTGTGTGGATGTTAGAGGGACGATTCCTCAAAAACTATAAGACTTAAGACCTGTTTGACTATAAATACCTCAATCTGACATCCATGGGAAAAGCTGAAAAGATTTTGATAACAATTGGATAACCGGAAGTAGTCTTAAAAAAATCTTCTAAATGATGTGTGAGTGTGTATGTATATGTGTGTGTGTGTGTGTGGATGTGTGTATGTATAAATGTGTGTATGTGTGGATGTTGGAGGGACGATTACTGAAAAACTATAATAAGACATAAGACCAGTTTAACTATGAATTCCTCAATCTGATATTCATGGGAAGAGCTGAAAAGATTTTGATAACAAGTAGACAACCGGAAGTAATAGTTCTTAAAAAAAATTATTCTAAATATTATTTTTTGAAAATTTGTGTTATTACTAATATTGTAGAATATAAAAGTCTATATCTGATACATTTAAAAATTTTATTATATCTTCTATAAATTTAGAGATAAAATCACTATAATATATAGAATAATTGGATGTTACAATCGCGCAGGCTAAATTACACCAAAGAAATTTTTGTTTATAATATTGTTTGTAAATGTCAAGTAAATGTCAGTGTCAAAAATCAACAGTTTTAGTGATATTCTCAAAGCTTTTTCTGGGAAGTACATTTAGGGCCGGTATTATAAACGTCCATTTAAATTGAGTTCTATAGTAAATTTAATTAAATGAACAAATGCAACGCGAATTTTTGACAGCAATGATTTAAATGTCATAAGAACATAGAAATTGATTAGAATTTGTTCACTTTATTAAATTTACTTTGGAACTAAATTTAACTGGACGTTTATAATACCGGCCCTTAATCTTTCTTATTGTTTTACTAATTAAATATTTAAAATTATAGGTAAAATGCATGTACCTATAAAAAATACTGTCAATCTTGTTAATGAATTGGAAGAATCTCTGATATTAGAAACTTCCTCATACAATGAAAAAATAATAAAAAATAAAAAACATTTGGGTAAAGTTTTGTAATTTTTTTTATTATAAAACGATGTTTCGACAGGATAGTGTAATACAATAATATAAAATGGAAATGGCGAGAGGTATTGTGCTGGCCACAACAGATTTTTATGATAACGATTTATGTTTTGCGATGAGAGAATGTGATGCTAATTTCAAAACGCAATTACATTTTAGATGATTAATGTAATTCGTTATATTTTGTACCCTCTGATCTAAACAATAAACGCACTCTAATTAATATTTACCTTGCTCGCAGTTGGCAGTGCTAAATAGAAGTACGTGCAGAGCCATCTATCTCAATAAATAATCCAATACGCCATCATAAATTTCAAAGACGTAATAATTGGGTTTAAAATTTTACCGAAATGCATGGCAACACCGGAATTCAGTTTTAAGCCGCAATATCAGCCTTCATAAATAATAACAACGAATCCCAACATCGATTCAGAGCAAGTTGATGAATTATCTGTCGGGAAGTGTCGGCAAACATCGGCAAACCTCGCGAAGAGGATAGTGTGTGGTAACAATAGGATAAGCTCCAGGTAATCCATATCTTCCTCCATATTCCTGCATATTCCTGCTGATTTATAGCATCTTCCCCTCCTGATAAATTTTCTCGCCGGCTTTGTTGTTCTCGTAAGATTCTCATAAGGAAATAAATAACGCACACAATGAGCGTCAAGATGAAGAAAAAACATACGCGCGGATAAAAAATAGACCGGAGCGGAGACAGAAGAGCATATAGTTTGAGATGCTGCTATAAATGTAGAAATAAAATATACGATTCATTGTGCCAACATCGCTGCTTCCAGAATTTACTTGACACCCGAGGGAGGATTCATTTGTTCCGCAGGAATAACTGTCACATTACACCCACAAGCACACAAATGCAAGGGAAATATTGTTTTTGATTCCAAACAAAAACAGATCTCTTTTACATGCTTGGACATTAGAGTTGCCGAGAAATACGAGGGTCACGCCAAAATTATTGAGATACAGAAATATTATTTGAAGGAGAAGCATGTAGTTTTACTGGTGTTCAAAGTAGTCCCCCCCCCCCTGCTTCAATACACTTTTGTAATCGAATTTTCCAGAGATGGAAAGCTTTGAGCCATTCATTTTCTGGAATCGTATTAAAATACTCCATTATGGTGTTGTTAATCTTTTCTTCTGACGTAAAATGACGACCACGTAAATGTTTTTTCAAATTAAAAAATAGCCAGAAGTCACACATTGCAAGATCAGTAGAATACGGTGGATGCTCAATGACTTTAATGCCATTTTCTTTCAAAATATTAAAAGTTGTCGCAGCGGTATGGGAGGACGCATTATCATAGTGAATCATTAAACCCTTAATTTTCACACTGCGAAGAACTTCAGGTAGACATTTTTGTGTGTACCAATTGGCAGTAACAGTCTTCTGTCCCTCTAACCTAATTGCTTTCACAAGACCTGTACTTCTGAAAAATACAGCGTACATAACTTTGTTAAGTGCACGTTGTTTTTTCACGGTAACTGGTGTTGGGTCATCTTCAAACACCCATACCCTACTTTCTTGACGTGTTGGAACATCATAAAAGGGTATGTAAGTTTCATCGCCAGTTACAATTTTAGAAAGAATACGATGACCGCCATTATTTAACAATTTTAAAGTGGCGCGACTGATTGTAAGGGAATCTTCCATCGTTTGATAGGTGACACGATTGCCAGCCTTTATCATTTGTCTGATGGCAGCTACATTTTCTGGCACTACCGCTGTACAAGGTCTCCCTGAGTGTTTCTCATCACGCAAGAAATTACGGACTCTTTTGAATTCTGAAAACCAGCGAAATGTAGTTGCTCGAGATGGAGCTTCATCTCCAAATGCCAATCGTAGACGTTCCTCGCACTGTTCTTCACGTAATCCAATTTTAAAGTCGTAGTAACTCATAGCGCGATAATGCTCTCTTCCTAACTTCATGTTGCAGTTTATTTCCACTTCGAATTCCACACTATGTGCAAAGAGAACTGATTAAATATAAGTGTCATAAATCGTACGGTTCGGAATGTTTTCATGGAAGAAGCTAGAAGGGTGCAGTGCTGAATCAATTTTAATTAATACGATTTTTAAATAAAATAAAATAAATTATTTTTCTGGAAACTAAAAAATAGTTCAAGGGTAAATGATGACAATGAATGTTAAAAATTTCCAGTGCATAACACACTATAATAAGGACCATATCGAATTAATGTAGCTTTTAAATAATTATTACCTTGTTTATTTCAAGTAATTAAATAATGTGACAAAATTATTTTCTGAAAACTGAAATATAGTTCAAGGGTAAATGATTACAACAATTAATAAAAACGGGACGCACAGAATTAAAGTCCTGAGCGGCACTGTCATCCGCTTTAACAATATTTATTGACCTAAATTTAAAAAAAAAAATGTTCTTGTAAAAAAACTTATTAGTTTACTATCGATTTTATATTAATTTTAAATCGTGCAACAATTTATATGCTTATTATTGTATACAAAAGAATATAACTATTTAAAGATTGTGTTCTTTTTTTGTTGAATTTATAATTATCACGCAATTGAGTTTATTATTAAAACAACGAGTATTACAAAACAAGGAGAGCGTATTATGAGAAATACAAACATATTAAAATTAATTTCTGTTTTCTCCTATTAAACATATTCATGAGAACTACATTGAAACAACAAGTAATATTTGATGTAATAACAGTATTTACAATACAAATCACTTCATTAAGTTAGAAATAATATTGTATATTGTTTTATGCAAATGATATAGTAATAACATGGTTTCCATGTAGTTACCTACAACGAATGTATTTCACTTAATTACAATAATTAAACAATAAAATAATCACTTAATACTCAATATATTTTATACATTTAAACGTAATTTTATATTTTAACGTTATTTATAGAATGGTACAACTTTCGAAAAATTAACATAATCTGCATAAAAGAAGGCGATTCGTTTTGAGATTATCTTTTCGTTAACAGAAATATAATACGAGTGTGTTAAAATTGAGGCGCAAAAAAAATCGCTCCTATTTTCCGTTGGCTGTATTTTTTTAACGATAAGTGTTTTTCTTTTGATTTTTGTTTAGTTATACTTATTCATGTCTGTTGCTTACAATATAACCTTAAAGAACTTAATTCTTCTGTTTACGACATAATTCGAATGGTGGTCCATCTATTCCTTACAAATGGGAGAGATGAACCACTATGTTTCGGGGTTAGTTGGTCCACAAATAATTAGTATAAAGAGATAGTTAATATTAAATAAATTATAAATATAAAATTTTCAAAAGTGGAAATTAAAGAGGCCTTATTGAAAGCTATAGAAGCCGTAAGAGAAGAAAAAAATGGGAATTAATAAAGCAGCATTGACATTTGGGATTCCGAAGTCAACATTATAAAGAAGGCTAAAATCGCAAAATTTCACTAAAGAAAGTCGTCTTGGACCATTTTGTCTAGGCTCCAAAGGGGAGATGAAATTAGTGAATCATATAAAAAAAATGCATTTTCTCCTGATAGGAATGATGTCAGAAAAATTAAATATTCCACAAAAATTCAACAAAAATCTCGGTATGATTGGTTGAAATTATTCTTAAAACGACATCCAGATTTGTCTGTGAGAAAAACAGAGTAAGTCTCAATTGCTCGTTCTAAAGGACTAAACCAAGAAAATGTTAAAAGTTACTTTGATCTATTAGAAGAAATTTTATTGCAAAATAATTTAATTTATATGCCTGGAAGCATCTACAACATTAATGAAACTCGACTTCAGCTGAATAAATATGTTAACATTTGTGATTTGTGTGGAAAATATGCAAAAAAGAAAATTTCTTGTAAGAAATAATACGGGTCCATCTGTCCCATACATTATTTTTATTAGTGGTCCAGTGACCAGAGAAGTGATTTCTTTTTTTAATTATTAAACATTATAGAAAAGAATTTTGTGTTTATTTGTTATAAAATATAAAAATTTAAAGGTTGGTTAGCAAAGAGGCGTTTTACTTTTCATTTTATTTTAAAAATTCGAAAAGTTATACGTGTTTAAAAAAGTGGTCCATCACTCCCGGAATTACCCTAAATTGCAGAAGAAAAAATTGGAGCCCTACTCAAAAATATTGGAACTATTTTATAATCGCTAGTCGCGAACTTCTTTTTTCTAAACTTACACACTATAAGAAGGCATAGTCCTGATAATATAAATATACATGTAGTCAAACAATGCTATTGTTGCAATCAATTTTCTCATTGTTATAATCAAGTTTTTTGAAGTACTTATTTATTTAACATTAAGTTCAGAAAGATATGAAACTCAACAGTACATAAGTTTATAACTAAATTTAATGTAAAGTTAACTACAGAAAATATTGTTCCTTCATGTAGAATGGTTGATATTTATTGTACAATTTGTAACTCCATCAGAATTTATGACTCCTGACGTAGATTATTATAGGCTTGTGGAAAAAAATATTTACTATTACATAAACTTCTAAAATCTTTATTTGAGCTTTGAGCTTCAATATATTTTATACTCGTATATCTACAAAACAATATAGACGAATGGCATGAAAACATTTTCACGTTTTGTCTCAGGTAGTCGTTATTATTTATTAATTTCTTTTACGGTATTTTATTATTGCACATTTAAAACAAGATTTATGTCGGAAAATATGTTACATGTTCTTCCATTTTTAGTGTCATAATGAGAAAACGGCTACAATTATAAATGAAGGAAGAACTCATAAAAGATAATGAATACGTATGCGTAAAAGCTGAGATATTACGTTGAAATTCATGCTCATATTTCAAGTACATGGTGTGGAAAAATGTAAAAAAAGCTTACTTCATTATAATAGGTTACGCTACATTTTGTACGTTTTTCCCTTAAAAGTAAATTTAAATATGTAAAAAGCATATCCATCATTTAGGCCGCTGCGTAATCTTATATCTCTGTGCTGTGAACTCTTGCGTTGCCATGAGATTTTCAAAACTGAATTAATTAAAAAACGCATAAATTCGTCTTCCCCATTTTGCGCACGTTGCAGAATCCTCCGTAGGCAGTTTTGAGAAAAGGCATTTGCATAAATTGTCATGCACACTTCAAAGACAAATCGACTGGGGAGATGCGTTATCGAAATGAGACTCCAGCGAATCCAATGTTTTTTACTTTCTTTTATTTCTTTGTTTCGTAACTTTCTCGCGAATGCAAAGGATGTTATCTTAATGAAAATTGGGCTTTTATGATAATGAGGTATGTTTTCCTCGACACATTTTAATTTACGTGGAGAGAAAAATGTGGATGTAGTGTTTTGAAAATTAATGAAGGAAAATTAAATTCACAGCAAAAAAATACTTCATATTTCTTTGGTAACTTGTTCTTTTAGTAATAAATAAAGAACTCAATTTGTTAGTTTCTTTCGCTCTACAAAGAAATGTTTTTACCTCTCGCTAAAGACGTATTGGAATCATGCTAAAATTCGCTTATACAGATTTAAGTGGATAAGCACGTTTTAAGATCCCTAGAATCCGATTATAACATTTTTACGATGATCTCTGTGGGTATGTGGTGTGTGTGAGTGTGTGTGTGTGTGTGTGTGTGGGTGTGTGTGCGCGCGCGTGTGTGTATGTGTGTGTCTGGATGCTTGCAGGACGATTTCTCAAAAACCATAAGACTTAATACTAGTTTCAGTTCATATTCCTCAATCTGACATTCATGGGAAGAGCTGAAAAGGTTTTGGTAACAATTGGACAACCGGAAGTAGTAGTTTCTTAGAAAAAATCTTCTAAATATTATTTTTTGAAAATTTGTTTATTACTATTATTGAAGAACATAAAATTCTACATATGAGACATATAAAATTTTATATCTTCTATAGATTTAAAGATAAAGTGTGTGTGTGTGTGTGTGTATGTGTGTGTGTGTGTGTGGTTGTGTGGATGTTGGACCCACGGTTTCTCAAACACCATAAGACTTAACTTTAACTGCAGTTTCCTCAATCTGACATTACTGGGAAGAGCTGATTAGATTTTGGTAACAAAATGAACAACCGAAAATACTAGTTTCTTAAAAAAATCTAAATATTATTTGAAAATGTATGTTATCACAAATATTAAAAAATATAAAAATCTCTGCCCAATACATTAAAAAAATTTAGATAAAGAAATATAAATATATAAAATAATGTTATCATTACATTCATTTATTAATCTCGCAGCCAATGGGAAACAAGTTGAAAAATTAAAATGTTTGAAATTGACAAATGGCAATGTCAGAAAAACAGAACATTACTGAAGACTTATTCTGGGAAGTACATTTACTATTTTTTATTTTATTATTAATTAATTATTATGTACCCTTCAGAAATATTATCAATGAATTGGAAGTATCTCTAACATTAGAAGAGCAAAAGAAAACTTGTTCATAGAATGAATTAAAATATATAAAAATATGTAAAGATGATGTGTGTACCACAAATATTAAATATATTATATATAAATTATATGGAAATGGCGGGAGGCCTTGTGCTGGCCACAACAGATTTTTTGCAATTGCAATATCTTCAGCAAGTCTGAAAAACTATAATAATATTATCGTGCGTAAGTTAAATAGCTTTATTTATGAATATCCTTATTCTCCAATGTAGAAATAGGAATTTTCATTACTGTGTATTATTTATTACATAAATTTAAGCGCAATGTAGACACCAATGTATATGTCATATAATAAAATATATAATTTATAACCAGAAAGCAAACGTTTACTCATAAAGTTGTTAGTTCTTTTTATTGCACAATAAGCTAGTTTAATATAATAATTATAAGTTTAAATTGTTAAATATATTTTAATTGAAATAAGGCTATTTCAAGTGCATTCTTACTATGGTAATAGAGAAGGAGTAATAAGTTTTTATATCCCGTCACCTTTGTGTCACGAAATGAATACTTTATTCTGTCTGGTATGTCCTAGTCAAGTGAATTCCATTTCCTAGAGTGTTCATTCTCATTTCTTGAATATATTAACGTCTATCAACCGATATTAAACCGATACTATCTCTTTGTTAAGGCATATTAAATGGAGTAATAACATGCTACATTTTATTGTACACAATTGTGATATTTTAATCGAACTTTGCATAATTATATGTGTATTTCATATTTCTGCAAGATTTATAGATTACAGGCACACGATACAATAATAATTATTTAAATATAACCTGCAGTTATATACGGACATTTTGTAATTCAAGGCTCTATATTAAATATTATTGCGATTAGACAGATATAGAAATAGTAATAATGAGTATTTTACTAATTTATAATTTTGCGCACCGTATTATATTCCTCCGTAATACATCATTGTTCTTCCCATACTATAACATGTCCAACAAAACACTCACCCTATTTTTTTTCTTTCAGGTAAGTTCACTTCCATCTTTCATCAAACCCAGAAACCGGAAGCCTCCCTTGTTCTCTCACGTTGCTTCCGGAACAAAGACCACAACGAGGGGCAGAACTCATCTCGGAGTTTTTGTGTCTGCCGCAAGGGGCAGTGTGGCGCTTCTGTGCAGGTATTTCTGGACAGCCTGGATCCTGGAAACTAACCTGGAAACCGGATCCAGGGTGTGAGGGGTGAATGTGAGAATCGTACGGTTATTTATGCACCCCTGAGTATCGTTGGGAGGAAAGTAGAAACACCTAACACAGGGATGAATTTAGGAGGGAGTGAGTGTGGGTGATTAATTGTTATGTGGGGATGTTTTTCCAATATATTCTTTGCGAAAATCAAAAGCATAAAAGTTCCCAATACCTTCTTTAGTAATATTACTGGTATTTCATTTATTGGAGAGTAAGTAAATAATAACAATAATATCTAATAAACGTTAAATTAGATATATTTAAAAAAAAAAATCTGTTGTGGCCAGCACAAGACCTTCCGTCAATTCGATGTATTTTGTACAAATCCCATACCAAAAGGTCCTTGGAACAGATTCTATATAATATCATGTAAAATCGAACACGAACACATACTATTTTTTACAAATTCTATACCAAAAGTTGATTCGAAAAGGTTCTATAAATCCAATAAAATTATAACATAAATATACACTTCCTTCATTTCTTCATCAGCTATCCCCTATTTTATTAGGGGTCGCTGTTTCCTCTTCTCTTCCACTCATTCCTGTCCAACGCATCACACAGTCCTTCCTTTCTCAAGTCTTTTGCGATACAGTCCTTCCATCTTCTCTTTGGCCTTTCTCTGCGTGTCACTTGCGAGGAACACTATGACATATCAATTTTAGATCCTATACTTTCCATATTTGGTTTTGCACTTCCAACTGACATCTGTCAATTATAATTTTTTGAATATATCATCTGTTTCCATGATAAATAGCAAAGCTGACTAATTTTTCAAAATTAATTTCTTTATAACGCTTTAAATCTACATATATTCATTATGAAGGAAAATGTATAATAAAACCATATAAAAAAGAGTCTTTTCTTTAAAAACTTCAAATAAGGGTACTTCCGGTGGAGTAATTATAACCAAAATCTAATCAACTTTTCATATGGTTGTACAGAAGATGAATACGAAAGAATTATAATTTTTAGAATTGTAGTATTGGAGTTATCGTCGGAGAAAAATTTGTCACACACGGACACACACACACACACACACACACACACACACACACACACACACACACACACACACACACACACACACAGACATCATCTTAAAAATAGTAAATTCGTATTGTAGGGACCCTAAAACGTGCTTATTCATTAAAACTCACCACCGAATTTTTTGACCAAAGACAATACCTTCCTTACCTAAAGGTGACGGAAGGTAAAAACTAAAATATTGTAATAGCATTACTTTCCAATTTTTAAATATATAATATAATGTTTATAATAAATTATTTTTTGTAGTCCATATACAAAGGAAGCATTTGCGCTCGCTTTTGTCAACATAAAATGTAACTTCGCCGCTCATGCGCGATAAAGGAGAAAAAATCGCTCGCTGTCCAAATTTCTAACTATAAAATGTTGAGAAATGTCACTTGTCTACATTCATAATGGGAACGTTTAGTCAGGAACTAATGGCGCTGTAGTTTCTTACACATTTACCACCTCCACAAGTCAATATGACATATGACTGCTCTGTTGGTATATTACATAACCAAACAAAATGCCGTACTGCTTTGTTTGTTTGTGTCAGACATAAAATAGGGCATTCATTTATAAAAACGAAAGTAAAAAATGCTTATATTAGACTGAAACAATAGCTCAAAAAGAATGGAAAATAACGATTAATTAAAATTTAAAAATATAATCGTTATTTATTGAATAGTACAGTAAGTACAAAGTGCTTTTTCTTTTGTTATGGAAGTAGACAATTTAGAAATGAAAAATTAGAAATGTAAATTCGCCAGTAAATGCTATCTAATGTTTCAGGAATTCGCAATATCTGCAACACCTGATAAAATGACGTGAGTGTTTTAAAAATTCAAACAATACTTATAGCGTCTGCACAAACATACTCAATAAATATGATTCATTATGCAGAAATTCTTGAATTCATTGTTATCATATAATAATATCCGTTTGAGTAAGTAGTCGCTATTCTTAGTACTTTATCGAATATAACGTTGTTAGAAGAATTGCTCCATTGTTATATTTATCCATAATACAATAAAATAATTATGTAATATCGTATTATCATTAATAAATTATTAGCATTTCCTTTTCGTTTGATATTATATTCAAACACATAGGCAATTTAGCTTTAATAAACTTTTCCGATTTGAGTGTAAGATTTTTATAAATAAAATAAGAATCTTGGAATGAATAGCTTCCGATTATCTAGGCGCTGAGTGTGAGTTTTTTTTGTGCGTTACCATAGTGATCTGCGGTTACCATGGGTTGAATTGTTTATAATATACTGTTTTTTTTTTTTTATGTTAACATCTCAATATGACAATCAAAGACATACGGTATTACAAAATTGTAACATTCTTATTCTTTTTGTGGCGAAGTGGCAAGTATACGTTGAATATTTGAATTTATTCCAACAATTTTGGTTGAAATTTGACTTTTTAAAACCTCTAGTGGAATAAAATTCTTTAAAATGCTAGCGAAATAAAATTGTTTATAAAACAAAAATTTTAATGGCAAAATATGCAACTTGCGTACCTTTTTTTAATTTAATATTCTTCAAGAGAAGGTAGAAACATGCAATAATGAAATTTGATTATTTGAATTACCTCCATGTATGACGTAGAATTACGCCGCACCAATGAATGGCCGTAAAGCCATAGCGTGGTACTGCCCCATACCAACAGCATGTTTGTGTGGGTAATGTAGGTCTCTTGTTCGACGTTTCAACAATAGTTTGGAGGTTAGTATTTTAGTTTGTCTTTTTGGTATCGATATTTTAAATTACTTGTAACTACCTATGTGTTTATTTGTAAAGTAATAAATGTGTTTGAGAAATTAGAGAGAGAGAAAAATGAACTAATGTCAAATTTAAATTAAAACTTTCTCGCACGCCATACCATCTATTGGTTACATTGGCAAACATGGTTCCCTTCTCCAGTTTAATATAATGACGTCACAGAATTTTTTTAAATTTACTGAAAAACATATTTTTTTTAATAAAATTTATATTTTTATATGTTTTCAGCATAACATTACCTCTATAGTGATAGAAATCGGATTTTCAGTACCACGCAAGTGGCCCATTGAATAAATGTTTTCTCCTAAGTCCGTCCAGTTTTCTGTCGGCCATTGTCTAGAACTTCATATCGAACCGCAGTCGAGAACAAGCTACAGTTCCTTACCTTACCTTCGTTCAGTGGAATATGAGCATGGAATTATGATAGCATTCGATTTCGATTCATATTTTATTCATCGTCGGTTTCCGTTACGTGTATTTACATTTCTCTTAGTCTCACTACAAGAAGATCCATTCTAATTTCAAATACTTTCGCATGTTTTATGGATTTTTTTGTTTGTTTGATGTTCTCACTTTTGCGTTTCTATGGTATACAAATTGATAATGAATATTTTACCCATACTGTGATAAGGAATATATGTTTTTGAAAGATTAATGCTACAATTTTCTTCAGTACAATCTTAGTCTATAATTTTGTCTAAGGTATAAAAAATTTAAACTGCAAAATTATGCCACACCATTCATTTATTACCCATAATGTCTTTTATGATTATATATGATCAGAAGTAGTACAGTTTTATCTAGTTGTAGATTGTTGTATAAAATTATTGATAGACACACACTTATTTGTACAACAGTAGCAAAATACATACAAGCTCTGCAAAAAATTGCTGTTGTTGCATTGTATTCTTCATCTTTTTACAGTAAAATTTTTGAAAGAAGTCCGATCAAGGCCATCTACGAATTGTATCTATGAATTAAGATTTTGTGCTGTCAAATTTAGTAGTGTGTTTTACTTAATTTTTATGAGGTATCTTGTGTATCTCATAAAAACTGTAAAAACGACACTACTAAATTTGACAGCATAAAATCTTAATTCATAGATGCAATTCGTAGATGGCCTTGATCGGACTTCTTTCAAAAATTTTACTTTACCGTCCGTTATCTTTAGATAAGGAGAATATTGTCTGGTCAAAAAATTCGTGGGGAGTTTTTAATGTATAAGCATGTCAGTTTTACGATGATGTCTGTATGTGTGGCTGTGTGTCCGTGTATGTGACTCTCCGTGTGTGACGAATTTTTCTCCGACGATAACTCCAGTACTACAACTCTAAAAATATAATTATTTTATATTCCTCTTCTTTACATCCATAAGAGCTGATTAGATTTGGTTATAAGTGGACAACCGGAAGTTCCCTTATTTGAAGTTCTTAACAGTTTTTCTTGAAAAAACGCAGTTGAATATTATTTTATGTTATTATCAATATTAAAGATTATCTTATTGTCTATACGGTTTGATTATATATTTTCCTTCATATCAATAGATGTAGAGTTAAAGAATTAAATAGACACTAACTTTAATAAATCAGCCAGCTTTTCTATGCTCTAATCATAGAAACAGCTGATATATTCAATTAATTCTAATTGACAGATGTCAGTGTCAAGTGCAATTTACATATTGTATGTTCGCGTTATAATTTTATTGGATTTATAGAATCTTTTACAAGAAACTCTCGATATGGAATTTATAGAAAATAATATATGTTCGTATACAATTTTACTAAATATATAGAATCTTTTCCAAGGAACTTTTGGTATCGGATTTGACAAAATACGTAGGTCCGTACTCTCACATCTTGTAGTAGCGCTACTTTGGAAGTAGCGTTATTTCGATTTTTTAAATTTTATTTTATTTTACGAGTAGATATTTTGTAAATTAAGCCTATAATATTTGAAATAAGTGCTATTTACATTTTAATTTATTTTTATTTCTCTAATTTGTAATATTAAAGTTGACATTTGACAGTTGAAGTAGCGATTTTTCGAAAGTAACGCTACTTCAAGATGAAAGAATACGTGCCATATTGGCGGAAAATAATATTTGATTTTTTATAAATTTTTTTAGGGCCGTTTTCAAAATCTGGCTCACTTTAAATCAAATAACACCATTAAATCATTATTAGGTAACCCGAAAGATAAAATAGATAATAATAAAAAATCCGGTGTTTATAAAATTGACTGTAAAGATTGTAATAAAGTTTGTATTGGGCAAACTAAAAGACAAATTGATAAAGAACATTTCTATCATTTAAAAAGCGGTAATCCTGATAAATCTAGTGTAGCACAACATATGTTTATAAAATTCTAATATAAAATTATTAAAACAAGTTGATAATAATAGATATTTAGACGCACACTAGAGTTTGATAATACATAAAGTTAAAGATAAATTAATGAACGCGGACCTAGGTCCCATCCCAAATTCTAAATAATATGAGTTAATATAAGACAGTTACTTTGTTTAATCTTAGTTACCCAATTAGGTATCCACTCACCTTTGACTCCTGTCCCTATATAACCCGTGTTTTCTCCCTTATTCCTCATAGCTGTTTTGACCTCTGGCATGGTTTACATGCTGAGTAATCTTAACTTCTCTGTGTTTACTTTGTAGTTTCTACTGATGATGAGAACTTAGTTCTCGAAATACGTATGTTTTTAAAGTTATTGTTAAGGTTAAGAGGTTTTTTCTTTAGTTTTAAATCTTTAACTGAAATTACTTTATGATTTTTTCTTTCATTTGAATTGCTCGCTAAAGTGCTAATTTTGTATTATGAAAACGAACCCAACTTTAATTTTAAAGTGAATATAAAGTTTATTATGGAAGCGGCCCTTTAATATTAGTATTTTAATATTAATGTTTTTAACAGTTTTGCGCTAAACAATAAATCATAAAAATCTTTCTAAATTTCGATTGTAAATAACTGTTTATATTATGTTAGCACTTATTACAGTTGTAAAATGTATTTAACTCTTCTTTCTGTAAATATATTTTACGAGAATATATATGGCGATGGCAATGAATCTTTTATGTCAAACTTTATGCAGAACGAAAAAAAGTTAATAAAACACTATTACTGGTTTTTTGCACTGCTATAAAACAAACTTTCCAATCAATTTGCTAGTGTTACATTGTTGATGCATAAACGTATAGCGAACATATTCTATTCATTTTATGCGCCAATATCAATAAATTTTACTGCTAAGACGTAAATCTTACGGAGTAAAATTTATCTAAATCCATGCATTTTGTCATAACGGGATAGAATAGTTTACAGCCAGTTTGAAAGTCTTAAAAGCGAATGGAACGTATTTTGTTAATGTATTCCATTTGTAGCTTCCATCAGACGAAATTTATTCAGTGAATTAAAACAAAAGAAGGTTGCAAAAATTTGCTCCTGGAAGTTTCTTTAAATGAGTCTGCAAACTTCTAATCCATTTACGCAGAAACTTTACTTCCGGGTTGTTTGAATCAGAATTTTTCTCTCAACTTTTGCAGAAATATTGAGAAATTTCCAATACCAATTTTACTATAATCTCGTTATTTTATCATGTTCTGATTTGCACAAATCATTTGATAACTCCTATGAGATTTATTTATCTCTTCAAAAACATAGCAAGCGATGAAAAGCGAGATTACGATACACAATATGTTAAATATTTGTTTTATAGTATAGTAAGTCCGGTTTCCTTTATTTATTTTTAATATTAGAGAAAACTCATTACGTCATATTTTGATGTTCGTATATTAGATATACGTATCGAAGACAGAATGTAGGAAACCATAAGTAAGACAGAGATAAACATACAATACGTATATCTAATATACGAATATCAAACTATGACGTAGCGGTCAAGTGTGAGAAATCAATGTGTATTGCTCATTTGATAAAAATAAGTTTGACAAGATATGAAGCTAATGAAATAGATATCTGTTTTACCTGCTTAAACCCATAATATTTTCAAGAAACAAATTATAAAACCTACTCAAATAGTAAGAAATTTATAAATTTCTTTCGACTAGTTTCAAACATACATAGATTTTAAACTTACAATAACTGAATATGTTTTCAAGTATTCCGCCATTTAATATTGTGTTACATCGCCTTTATTAGTAATACGAACTTTAATTGTATTAGGCTTTGTACTCCTAAGGGCTGGTTAATGAAGAATTTAATTTAGAAATTTTGATTTAAAATTTACAATTTCCTCTCTGGTTTATATTCAATTTTGAAATTCTGGATCTGATCAATCATCTCTCACGTGACTTGTCATTGTTTATCATTTGACGTTTCACCAGTTATCAATTCAGATTTTAGGTTACACAAAACCTCCCGCTATTTAATTTTTATTAATTTAAATACATACCTACGTTACTAATGCTGCAAACTATATTATTTTCTATTGCATATAACTATTGCTTTATTTAAGATTTTCTTTATTATTTAATTTGTTACTATTATTAATTTGAAGTGATTAATTTTTTGACAATGACGTTTACCTGTCAGTTTCAATCATTTGAAAAATAAACTGTGTAACAAAGGAGTTTTGTTTATCTTAGGCTTCGGGATTAGAAAAAGAAAAATGATTTTTAAATTTATTTGTAAAATATATAGAAAAAGTATTAATGTATACCTATACAAAATTCAATAATCTATAATTTTCATAATGACATAAAATGCGAAAAAATGGCATTAAAAGCTTCAAGTAAAGTGCCATTTCCGTTTAACGGTTTACACCAAAATCTAATGGCTTCTTTTCGTATTAGATTAGGGCAGAAATACAATGTTTCAGAATTTTCTGAATGATAGTATTTGAGTTAGAGAGAAGATAAAATTCATACACATACACACACAAACATACACACACACATAAACACACATACACACGCAAACATACAAACATACAGACATCATCGTGAAAATGTTAAAAATGGATTCTATGGACCTGAAAACGTGGTCATTTACTAAAATCTCGAAATGTGATATTTAGCAAGATCCCTATACCTCCCTTACCAAGTGTAGAGGGAGGTAAAAAAAAAACAAAATGAAGCTTGATATGGAAATATGTTATTAAATCGGAAGTTGGAAAATTCGTTGTAAACTTCATTATATGTACTTATCAAAAATGTAACAGTACTTGGAATTACCAAGCGGCAAACAAACCAATCAGTTGTTAATCTCTAATCGTTCAGGAAGAACAATAATTCATCACAACTATCGTTCCTCTCTGAGCAAAATTATCAAGAATTTAAAAATCTAAACATAGCAACAACTCCCATAACAACTCAATCACCATTACTCTGCACGTTTGTCCACCTGCAAAATAATCGTCCTTCTATAACGACAGCAAAATATGGCGGCCATGTTTCACTGTCAGAATGCAATAGAGACATAAGCAACAATAACAGCACCGGTGGTCACCGTAATTACATCACTGTAGCCTTTAACAAGGAGAGAGAAAGAGAAAGAGGTAGGAAGTAAAGAGAGAAAGCAGAGAAAAATGAGGGTGGGTAATGAGTACTTTGTTTCACCCTCCCGAGCGAGCGAGTGTGGAGCAAGATATGGATTTTACTTGGCTTCTTTTTGCTGGATTAAATTGGTGGCTCTAGGCTGTAACTAGAATACTGCAAAGTTATTGTAAAGAGGAAATGGTTTATAACTATTTTTAAACGCAAATTAAAATGCAATCATAATATTGTTGCTAGATGAAGTTTTCTACATCGCCAAGTTTTACTTTACTTATATAAGTTATGAATATTATCATCATCATTACTTTTTCTGCTCATATATTTAAGTTTGATTTTTGTTCAATAGATTGTGGGTGAGCAAATCAAACCGAAAAAATCTGTTGTGGCCAGCACAAGACCTCTCGCCATTTCCATATTAGGCTATATGCTATATAAGTATTGTATTGCACTTCGCTTTCGAACCGTCGTTTTATAACAAAATATTACAGAACTTTACCCAAATATTGTTTTTTATTGTATTTAACATATCTTCTGCACACATAATTTTAATTATATCTATTTTTCATTGTATGAGGAAGTTCTAAATGTCAGAGATTCTTCCAATTCATTAACCAGATCCACACACACGCACACACACAGACATCATTTTAAAAATGTTATAATCGAATTCTAGGAATTTTAGCATGAATCCAACACCTCTCTTAGCGAGAGGTAAAAATATAATTTACATAAGGATTTTTTATCTAACTTTGTTTCTGCTCAAAAATAGGACAAAAAATCATTATGGTATAATAACAATAATAATAGCAACATCACAATATAATTATTATGGTTTAATAAATATCCTTCAATTCTTGAAATAAAATAATCCATTTTTATTTATTAATATGTGAAGTTTGTTGTTATTAAATCATATTGATCCTTTTTAACTTCATCCATTTTCATTAAAATATTAAGGAACCTGTGCATTTGATTGAACTATAAGATTTTTCGGGCCGGCCTGAAAAGCTCGAATTTTCGGGCCGGGCCAAAATCAAAAGTCCGACTCGCCTCGATTTTTGAAAATGATTAGCCCGATTCGGCCCGATAAAAAATATCTTCGGCCCGGCTCGATGATCGACTCGAAATCGAGGCGGGCTTCGGGCCGGGCCGGGCCAAAGCTCGAAATCGAGTGAATCTCTAGTTTTTTTCTTCGTCGGATTGTACAAAGTTAAACAATGTAATTTATTAAAATATTTCACTATGTTGTGTAGTTTTGTTCGAAGAAATCTAATATTCAATTGAAATCAGTGCTAACATGTTCCTAATGAAACACGTTTAAAGTTAGTGCACATACGAACAACGTAAACTTACTCAGTTTCGTGTGATATATACAAGTGGATAGACATATATTTCTGTATATTCTGTGATAATGTGTAATGTGCAAAAACTATTATATATTTTTTGTAAGTGAATTATGAACATTTGTGGAAAGGCGTCTGGTGTGAAGATCTTCAATTTACCGGCAAGTACTATCATTTACTTTACATAATACATTCTATAGTCTATACTTAGAAATGTTTACAAACACCTAGCAACCCTATTGTCTGGAAGGTTTAGATATTAAATATTATTTGTTGGATCTGCAAATAGATCATATTTCATTTAACTTCTCTTTATTAATAAATGTTGTGCAATGAAAACACATTCGGTGTTTACATAGCAATGTATCCGATGAAGTAATTATTAGCTTGGTTTTCTGTGAATCTCTCCCATATTCCGAATAGTTTCTTTGAAGTCAGCATCGTATTCCAGATATGATTATAACCCGTGCTTATTGCCAATCTACACACATATGATTCTGAGTATTGAGAATATTTGCATATAACTAGCACGAAATTAAATCCTACTCATATTAAAGCAATATATTTCTACGAATGTCTAAAACTAACATTGAGTATCTAATGTAAAATAAACATCCCCATTACCTGTTCGTTTACATTTGCTCCCGAACCAATTTCATTCCGTTTGTGGTGCAATAGTATCGCATAGCCAACGGAAATGGGTTTGGTGTTACATCTTATCATCGTTTATCCTGTTCTAGATGAAAATAGAGATAATGAAAATTCGTCCTGTCCTAGTATAAAGTTTTTCCTTATTTTCCATAAAAAATCTGTAGAACTTGTAGAAACAGAGGTACGAAATGTATATAATAATTACATAAATAAATATATCATCACGCCATATTACCCATTTCTGGGTGTGCCAATCTGCTTTATCGCAGATATCGGTAATAATGATGACATATTTGTACCGTGCGGGCGCTTACCAGGCGTCAC
Source organism: Ophonus ardosiacus (assembly GCA_943142095.1). Lineage (NCBI taxonomy): Eukaryota > Metazoa > Arthropoda > Insecta > Coleoptera > Carabidae > Ophonus > Ophonus ardosiacus. The sequence goes on along the minus strand of OW964832.1, from coordinate 2,157,888 downwards.
CTCACGGGCATTCATTGCTGGCGTGGAGAGTGCACCATGTATATAATAAGTTTCATAAATACTCGATAAACGACTGTTCAATGTAACTATATAATGAGTACACTGGACTTCTAGTTTTACCTTACGTCACCTTTAGGTAAGGAAGGTATTGTCTTTGGACAAAAATTTCTAATTGACAGATGTCAGTGCCAAGTGTAAAATCAAATATGGCAAGTATAGGATCAGAATGTCGGGAGTACGAGGAAAACGAAAGAGAAGTTGTTCAAATACTCTAAAAATGCGTATACGTACGTAACATTCTCTTTACAATTAAATAATATTACTACCAAGTTTATATCTCTACCCATTTTTGAATTATTGCCCCAAAAGTCAATATACCCCACATTTAGATAAAAAACTTCAAAATTTTCAAAAATCTAATTTTTATGTACCTAGATTCTTTTCAATACGCTGATTTCAAATTTTGAAACCGCAGGTCGATATCTCGTTTCGTTCTCGAGATATTTAGATTTAAAGTTTTGCTCAAAACTGCCCATTTTTGGGTATTAACCCAAAAATGGGTCGAGATATAAATTTGGCAACATCACCATTCGATTCTACGGACAAAAATACATAAGTATAGCAATTTTCATAAGTTTTGTCCGACCGGTTCATTTTTTATCAATAAAAGCTTGAAAACCCCTGAAAATGTCTAAAATCTGAAAAAATCGTAAGGGGTACCCCTTACGATTTTTGCGATTTTTGGCCATTTTCAGTTATTTTGCTTTGGAGATTGTATGCGGTGTTCAAAAATTCTGAAAATTGGTATACCTATGTAGTTTTTCCCGTAGAATCGAATGGTGTTGTCGCCAAATTCATATCTCGACCCATTTTTGGGTTATTACCCAAAAATGGTCTGTTTTGAGCAAAACTTTGAATCTAAATATCTCGAGAACGAAAAGAGATATCGACCTGCGGTTTCAAGATTTGGAATCAGCGCATTGAGAAGTATCTAGACACATAAAAATTAGATTTTTGAAAATTTTGATGTTTTTATCGAAATGTGGGGTATATTGACTTTTGGGGCAATAATTCAAAAATGGGTAGAGATATAACATTTTCAGCTTTTCCTGTTAATGTCACATTAAGGAATACGTAGCTAAATTGGTTTTTATTCTTATAAGACTTGAGAAATATTAAAATCTGTTTCAAGTGACTTTAAAAGTGCTTATTCACTAAAATCTTGATATGCGATTTTCAGCATGAATCTAATATCTTTTGCAGCGAGAGGTAAAAATATAATTTGTTGGCGTACCGATGATCGACTAGAAATTGATGTAGAAAAAAATAAAATATTCGGAACTGCAGTCTGAAAGATTTTATTGATTACAAACCAACGTTTCGCTCATAACTATGATCCTCTTTAGGGTTAAATCAAGTCAAAATAATGACTTTTTTCTACAAAAATATAAGTATGTCAACACGACATATTAAAAATGATGGATATGCCAATCTTTGTACACAGATTTCGGTAATAATTAATTTGTTCATTTCATTGTATTCTTTCTATTTCATACTCCCCAAAAATATAAAAATTTGAAAGTAGTAACAGTAAAACACTTTCCTAAAAACAAATTTCAGTAAAAGCCTCTTCGTAAATAAATATTAACTGTTTTTCAGTCTCCATTTTCCCTTCTTCTCAAACCAATTCCCTTCTGAGTAAAAAAAGAACTCACGTACGTGTTTCGTTTCGCATTCTAACGAGCGAGCTAATCTGGCGCAATTTTTAGAAGGAAATTAAAGAATATTTCACGTGTTCAGTGCAAATCTCCCCGTGTTACACGGAACGAAAGAATAACCAACGCAGCGCACTGTAACTGTAACGGTAGGCATTAATGAGAAAAATAATAGCTCTGCTCAACTAATATACCACGGACGTGACGCCAGACGTCGGAGGGGAAAAATGACGCTAGGCGTCGTTCGAGTCAAAGAACTGGACAGAAAGATGGTACCAATAATACCTGAGGCAAAGATAATAACGCATCAAGGAATTATTTGTCTTCATTTTAATTAAAGGTTCCTCTAACTATTGTAGTTGACCCTTCGAAAATGCCTCCTTTTTACCTCCCGCTACCCTTGGTAAGGGAGGTATAGGGATCGTGCTAAAAATCACTTATCGAGATTTTAGTAAATGACCACGTTTTAAGGTCCCTAGAATCCAAATTTAATATTTTTACGATGATGTCTGTATGTGTGTATGTGTGTGTGTATGTATGTATGTATGTATGTATGTGTGTGTGTGTGTGTATGTGTAGGGATTTTGTCTTCACTCTAACTCAAATACTATCATTCAGAAAATTCTGAAATCCTGTATTTCTATCCTATTCTAATAAGAAAAGAAGCCATTAGATTTTGGTGTAAATCGGATAATCGGAAATGGCACTTTACCTGAAGCTCATAATGGTTTTTCTTCAAAAAATACCATTAAATGCCATTTTTTCGCATTTTGTCGTTATGAAAATTAAAGATTATTGAATTTTCTACAGGAATACATTAATACTTTTTCTATATATTTTACAGATAATTTTAAAAATAATTTTTTTTACAAGTCCCGAAGCCTAAGAAAAACACAATTCCTTTGTTATACAGTTCATATTTCAAATGAATGTAACTGACATTAAATGTCACTGTCAAAAAACTAATCACTTCAAATTAATAATAGTGACATTTTAAAAAGAAAATAGTAAATAAAGCAATAGTTTTATGCAATGGAAGTAATGGAACAGTTTGCAGCGTTAGTAAATCCGTAAGTATGCATTTAAATTAATAAAAATTAAATAGCGGGAGGTTTTGTGTTGGCCACATCAGATTTTTATGATATGGGAGTGGCGCCTAGTTTGAGAGACCCGGAGAAGGCCATGTATAAAAAATACTACCGGGGTATTTTTGTTAAAAATAATTGTATGAGTGAATAGAATCTTTTTACTTCTCGCTAAGAGAGGTATTCGATTCGTGTTAAAACTCGCATATCCAGATTTTAGTAAATAAGCAAGTTTTAAGATCACTAAAATTGAATTTTACAGGATTAAAGAGCAATTGAACTACGTATTCCCTAATCTGATATTAATGGGAAGAGCTGGAAAGGTTTTGGTAAGAAATAGACAACCGGAAGTAGGTGTTTCTTAAAAAAATCTTCTGAATAATTTTTTGGGGATGTTATGTTACAAACATCAAAGAATATAAAATTCTCTATCCGATACATTGAACATTTTTATTATATCGTTTATAGACTTAGAAATAGAAAATTATAAATATATAGAATAATCCATTGTAATGAATGTCACAGCCCATGTAACTCTTTGGAAACCAGTTGAAAAATTAAAATGTTTGTAATTGACAGAAAAATGTCATTGTCAAAAATCCAGAAAGTTTTTTGGGAAGTACATTTAATACTTCTTATTTTATTATTAATTAAATATTTAAAATTATATTCGTAGATAAATATATTACATATACGCCTCAGAAATATCGCCAATCTCGTTAATGAATTTGAAAAATCTCGAACATTTAGAAGAAAAGGAGGAAATTTATTTACAAAATGAATTTAAAAATATATTAATAATAGATGTAATAAGAATTTAGTGTGTCTATCAGAAATGTTTCTATTCATAATTTATAACAGATTTTTTTGTATGAAAGCGAACATTTCGTACAAAAATAAAACAAATTAGAATTTAACTCTCAAAATATAAGTCAACAAAAAAATTCTCATTGTGCTATAAAATCGGTAGGGTCTATTAGACAGGTCGCCATCTCCGAAGGATTAAAAAAAAAAACTGTTATTAATAGGTGATGTCAAGAATTTCCTACAACCTATTGGTATGGTAATTATTATTATATATACAGGGTGTCTCTTAAATAGGGGGACATGGCTTAACCACAGATTCCTGAGGCTAAAATAAGACGATTTAACCAAACTTGCTTCTACCGGAAAGTGTACCATTTAGCCAGAATTCTGCTTCAAAGTTCTTCGAATAAAAATTAATTTTGCTTATAATATTCGGACGCTTTATTCGATTTGGATGAAATTTGGTATGACAGTTTATATGGTTATAAGTCATCTTTTAAGGTGATGCTTGTTATTGTTAGTAAACCACTAGTGTATGAAACTTAGGTCTCCCAACATTAATTAGACCGTAACTTTTTAATGGCAATGCCGAAAACGTGAAATTATTTTTCTTCAGAAAGACACATTCAATATTAAACTTTTCTCTCTCTGTGTAATTTGTGATATCTGTTACGGTTCACACAGAAAAAAATAAAATCTGAGTGTCTGCACTGCTAAATTTTTAAAATAAATTTAATCTAGCAGTCTATCCAAATGTCAAACAAGTAATTTTTAATGACAGTAACGAGTTGTCAATCTTTACAACTTGTTTAGGAGTAAGCTAAGATATGTAATCGTCTTATTTATAATAATGGTAGTAAAATACTATTAGGCCGAACACACGGATGTTACTAATTTTAGAATATTGCGAAGAAAATTTTTGACAACCCGTAAAACAATTGTTACTGTCATTAGAAATTAGGTGTTTGACATTTGGATAGATTACTAGATTAAATTTATTTTAAAAATTTAGCAGTGCAGACACTAAGATTTTATTTTTTTCTGCGTGAACCGTAACAGATATCACAAATTACACAGAGAGACAAAAGTTTACTATTAAATGTATCTTTATAAAGAAAAATAATTTCACGTTTTCGGCATTGCCATTAAAAAGTTACGGTCTAATTAATGTTGGGAGACCTAAGTTTCATACACTAGTGGTTCACTAATAATAACAAGTATCACCTTAAAAGATGACCTATAACCATATAAACTGTCATATCAAATTTCATCCAAATCGAATAAAGCGTCCGATTATTATAAGCAAAATAATTTTTTTTTCAAAGAACTTTAAAGCAGATTTCTGGCTAAACGGTACACTTTCCGGTAGAAGCAAGTTTGGTTAAATCGTCTTATTTTAGCCTGAGGAATCTGTGGTTAAGCCATGTCCCCCTATTTAAGAGACACCCTGTATTTTGTAAACGTAAATAGTAAATTCAATGGTATGATATTATAGTTTAAATCGTTTTTGAAATGTAAATCATGAATCGAAAATGCTCTTTGGTTAATTCCATATTTTCTGTCACAGTGACAAAATTGATTAACTATGTTCTATCTACCTTAAATTTCGTAACTTAATTTCTTATGATAAATGCCAGCTAAATAACTACTACTACTAAATACTACTACTTAAATAGGTAGTGCAAATTTTGTCTGTTTTCCTTACTTTCTTATAATCAATAATTTCAGCTTTTAACTATAATTTTTCGATCAATAATGGCGCTTTAAATGATGTCAATTATCTAATTGCGAAAATAGAAATATCCCTTCATTTTTCGAATTTTCTTCGGATAACAAAAAGAACAAAACATTACTACAATTTTTCATCTTATCCATTCGATAATTCTGTTAATAATCTATGATTCTAAAAGTTACAAAAGTGCGTGAGTTCGACAATTCCAGTAAACATGAAAATTTATGATTCTGTTACACTTATCATTGAACAAAACTCCATATATTCAGCAATGCATATTTGCGACCGACACAGGAAGGGAAATTTGCATAGAACGCGTACCCGATATAAGAATTATCCACCTTTGAAATATAATAGTAGGGATTATGTTGGACACATGTGTAATACCAGCTGAACACACTTCTTGCATACATAAATATGCTATGTTGTGTTGGTCCCATGTCCGAGAAAGAGACAGCAGCATTCTATTAGCTTGTGTAAACAGTACGTCAGAGCAAACACAGCTGAAGCTGCAGTGATCGCCAAGCTGCTGCTGCTGACTCCGGCTAATAGCTTCCAGAAATTTTTGAACATCTTCTGTAATTTACACGCCGAGCGAAGAGGTGACAACTTGTACTTGTTTACGCTCACGAGGGACTTTCTCAACGTGCTTAAATTTTATATTCTTGTTTATTAAAACGTTTGAAATGTTAAGATAATATAGTTGTCCCACTAAGTTGGATTTGGTATGCCATGCTTCTAGCTTGATTTTGAGAAATCCTCTGAAGTCATTTGCAGTGATCAAGATTTTTACCTCTCGCTGAAAGAGGTATTGGAATCCTACTAAAAATCACATATTCAGATTTTAGTGAATAAGTATGTTTTGAGGTCTCTAGAATCCGATAATATCGTTTTTACGATGATGTCCGTGTGCGTGTGTGTGTGTGTGTTGAAACCATGGTTTCTCAAGACATATTTAACTGCGGTTTCTTCAATCTGAAATTACTGGGATGAGCTGATTAGATTTTGGTAACAATTAGACAATCGGAAATAATAGTTTCTTACAAAAAAATCTAAATATTATTTTTTGAAAATTTATGTTATTACAAATATTAAAGAATATACAAATCTCTATCCGATACATTCAATTTTTTTATTTTATCTTCTATAGAGTTAGAGATATAGAAATATAAATATATAAAATAATATATTGTAATGAATCTCATGACACTTGGAAATCAGTTAAAAAATTAAAATGTTTGTAATTGACAGATAAATGTCAGTGTCAAAAAACCAGAGACATTACTCAAGACGTTTTCTGGGAAATACATTTAATATTTCTTATTTTATTATTAATTAAATATTTAATATTATAGATATTTATATTACATATATCCCTCAGAATTACCGCCAATCTCATCAATGAATTGGAAGAATCTCGAATATTTAGAAAAATAAGAGGAATGTATTATCAGTACACCTAATGATGGCAGTAGATACTTAGTTACCGAAACGTTGTGATATTATTTGTGTTTTTAAATAATAATATTAAAAAATATAATGGAAATCCAAAATTCAGTTATATTTCATAACGAGACATTATCTTATAAATTCAAAGTTAAAGAGGACACATTCACAGAATGAATTAAAAAAATATATATATATATAAAGAAGATATGTGTTTTTGTGTGTATCAGTAATGTTAAATATGTACAATATATATATATATATATATATATATATATATATATATATATATATATATAGCCTAATATGAAAATGGCGAGAGGTATTGTACTTTTAATGAAGTACTTTAATATGATTGCTGGTGATTTTTACCTCTCGCTAAGAGAGGTATTGGAATCATGCTAAAATTCGCATATCCAGATTTTATTGAATAAGCACGATTTAAGGTCCCTAGAATCCGATTATAACATTTTTAAAATGATGTCTGTGTGTGTGTGTCTGTGTGTGTGTATGGATGTGTGTGTGTGTGTATGTATGTATGTATGTATGTCTGGATGTTGTAGTCACGATTCCTAAAAAAATATAAGACTTAAAAAATATTTAACTATAGTTTCCTCAATCTGACATTCCTGGGAAGAGCTGAAAAGGTTTTGGTAACAATTGAACAACCGGAAGTAGTAGTTTCTTAGAAAAATTCTTCTAAATATAATTTTTGGGAGGTTTTTTTATTAAATATTGAAGAACATAAAATTCTCCATCTAATACACTTAAAATTTTTATTATATCTTGTATAGATTTAGAGATAATAAAAAAAAGATAAATTCCAATGTTTATAACATAATTTGTAAATGACACATGTCAGTGTCAAAAATCAACAGTTTTAGTGACATTCTGATAGCTTTTACTGGGAAGTATATTTAATTTTTCTTATTGTTTTATTAATTAAATTTTGAAACATATTATTTATAAACAACTACAAAAACAACTTGTATTCTATCATCATGACTCCGTTGTTTGTGGCGAAAATATCATCGTAGTCGCCACATTATTATGCTGGCCACAACAGATTTCCTTTTATTTTTCCAGCATATCGTTTTCGGTCCACCTCTTTTTTCCGTTTATTGTTTTTTATTTATAATATTTTGTCCGCTCGCTTATCCTTATTCAGTGCCTTTTTGAGGCGGTACACCATGCTGAAGAGCTCCAATAAGAGCGAAACGCGTCTGTGGTTTTTATTGAGTGAGCCAGTCTCAGATAAATGACCTATAAATTGATTCAGAAACTGAATTACAGCATTATTTTTTTATGTCTTCCATATTTAAAGTTTGTTGGCATTGGAATCCCAGTCCATCCCTGTATATTATTTATGCAGATTTAATTTTAAATAAGCGAGATAAAGTTTTATTTAAAATATGTTAATGCTGTCCTGTTATAAACAGCAACCAACCGTTTTTCTTCACGACCCAGTGAATATTCTGTATAAACTGCAGATAATTTAACACTTGTTAAAAGCGAGGAATGTACGTAGCTTCCTGCCGTATAAAATAAAACATTTATATTCCTCACACTTATACATCATTCAATTATTCCTCTTCTTGTGTGGTCCATCAGAGGAAGCGCCTAACAGCTCGCACAGCACCCCTTCTGAGGCTAAAAGCATCTTCACCAGATGTTGTAACCTCTACGCAAGGCGAGGTTTGTTTAGGCTAGCTTCAACTTCTTCAAGTCCTTCACTACAAGCATGGTCTTTTGAGGATTAACAAGAACTTACCCAACACTCATTCTAGCATGATTTTAATTGCTTCACCAGATGGACTCCCGACAAGAATTTATGATAAGGTGTTGCGTTCCCTACTTTATGGAAAATTAGTTATTTGGGTTTTTGGTTTTATTTTGAGAGGAGGAAACACGAATGTTCGGAGGTTATAAATGTGATTTTAAATATAGATATTAACACGCCATATGTTCTTACACAAAATGTGTTTCTGAGGTGTTATTGATGACGTGTGGTGTGTTTTTTGTTTTAACAAGGAACTTGTACATGTTTAATGACTTTGCTGGATACAGAGCTAGGAGAAGTAAAAATAAAATAACGTTTAATGATCTTGACATCATTGAGAAAACATATTCTGTTACTAGCTGTTTCTACAATGGGTAAAATGTAGCACAATAAATTCATTTACTTTTAAATTATGTTTATGTATTAACAATAAAATTAGAAATAATCTTAAAATTATGTAAAAATTAAAACTATGTAGGTACTTATTTCTAGAACAATGTTTACATCTTAAGTAGTAGATATATTAGAATTATTTAATATAACAACACCAAAGTTCTTAACAACCCTTATTTCCCAGAAATTGTTTAACTCTGATTATGAATTTTACATGATTATAATTTTATTGAAATAGTTATTTACATTCGAGTGCGTGTAAGTTGTATTTTACAGCGCGACAGCTTTGTTTAAGGAACGAGCCCTTACGGCGAGTGCCTTATTAGCTGGAGCGCTGTAAAATACTTCACGCACAAGAATTGTATCAAATTTTTTGGCCGGCGATAATGAAAATCTCTTTTTTACCTCTCGCTAAGAGAGGTATTGGATTCATGCTAAAATTCGCATATCCAGATTTTATTGAATAAGCACGATTTAAGGTCCCTACAATCCGATTATAACATTTTTAAAATGATGTCTGTGTGTGTGTGTGTGTGGATGTATGTGTGTGTGTGTGTGTGTGTGTGTATGTATGTATGTATGTATGTCTGGATGTTGTAGTCACGATTCCTCAAAAACTATAAGACTTAAAAAATATTTAACTGCAGTTTCCTCAATCTGACATTCCTGGGAAGAGCTGAAAAGGTTTTGGTAACAATTGAACAACCGGAAGTAGTAGTTTCTTAGAAAAATTCTTCTAAATATAATTTTTTGGGAGTTTTTTTTATTAAATATTGAAGAACATAAAATTCTCCATCTAATACACTTAAAAATTTTATTATATCTTGTATAGATTTAGAGATAAAGACTCTATAATTTATAGAGTATACTAATCGCAGAGGCCAAGGCACTAAGGAAACCAGTTGACAAATTCCAATGTTTATAACATGACATATGTCATTGTCAAATATCAACAGTTTTAGTGACATTCTGATAGCTTTTCCTGGGAAGTATATTTAACTTTTCTTATTCTTTTATTAATTAAATATTTGAAATTATAGGTAAAATTGTGATAAAATGCATATATCTATCAGAAATACCGCCAATCTGGTTAATGAATTGGAACAATATTTGACATTTAGAAACTTCCTCATACAATGAAAAATAGATATAATTTGAATTATATGTGTGCAGAAGACATGCTAAATATAGTAAGAAACAATATTTGGGTAATGTTCTGTAAGATTTTGTTATAAAACGACGGTTGGAAAGCGAAGTGCAATACAATACTTATATAGCCTAATATGGAAATGGCGAGAGGTCTTGTGCTGGCCACAACAGATTTTTTAATGATAGGTTGTACTTCTGGAAAGGGTTAGTTTGAAATACTGGGGTTAAGTCAATTTCAAAATTTGATTTTACTTACCTTTATTAGAGTACTTCTTCTAGCGAAAATTTATTTGTAATTATAAACGTTGTTTATGACTGATAATATATTTATTTGCTCATGTTTTCTTCGTAATAAATAATAGGTAGGTGTCGATATTTGACAGTTCAGAAATGTTCGCCTCGCGCATTTGACAGGTATATCGATCGGTGACTATGTCGGTAACTGCGGATTTTTACAATAATGACATATGTCGCTTCCGTGATTTTGGTTTATATAAATTAGTTTTAAATATAGGAAATGTTAAAGTAAAAAAATAACTTAAGTAGGTAGTACTTTTTTACATGAACTTTATTATAGTAAAGATGATTTCTTTTCTAAAAGCCCATAAACGTAAAGTGTATTTCGATTATTTTACCGCATAGTTAGACAAGTTACAACACAGTAAGCTTAAAATGTAGGTTACATACTTGCTGTGTATACAATTGTAAAGTTCCCATTACACTTCTGGAGGGCAAAAAATATTTTTAATGTTACCGGAAGTTTATTTGCTTTTACCTCCCGCTACCCTTGGTAAGGGAGATATAGGGATCGCGCTAAAAATCGCATAACGAGATTTTAGTAAATGACCACTTTTAAGGGACCCTACAATCCAATTTTAACATTTTCACGATGATGTCTGTATGTCTATGTGTGTATGTGTGTGTGTATGTGTGTGTGTATGTGTATATGTGTACTATCATTCAGAAAATTCTGAAACTTTGTATTTCGACCCTATTCGAATATGGAAATAAACCATTAAAGTTTGGTGTAAATCGCATAACCGGAAATGGCACTTGAAACATAATTAATGATTATTGAATTTTCTAGAAGTATACATTAACACCTTTTCTATACATTTTACAGATATTTTTTTTTAAATCTCAGAACCTATGACTTAATAATTCCTTTGTTACACAGTTTATTTTTCAGGTGTCACTGTCAAAAAACTAATCATTTCAAATTAATAATGTTGACATTTTAAAAATAGCAAATAGCAAATAAAGCAATAGTTATATGCAAAGTAATTTAATATAGTTTGCAGCATTAGTAAATATGTAGGTATGTATTTAAATTAATAAAAATTAAATAGCGGGAGATATTGGTTGGCCACATCAAATTTTTTGTTTTAATTTCAAAGCTTGCACTATTAATTTGTAATTTTCAAATTTAATATTTGCATTATAAAACATACCTGTATAGAATTGAGAGGAATAATATGCTGACCACATTATTTTTTTTTTTGTGACAAGTACTGTATGTAAATTATAATTTGCAATTTCATAATAGTAAAAGATATTTAAATATTATTTTACAGCTGTATTTTCCATTAAACCAGCGTGGTAATATAATGTAATATGTAATATGGTTCATATGTAGGTACCAGAATTAAATCATTTCATAAAATATAATATTTATACAAAAGTTAAAAGAGCAAATAGTAAAGTTAATAAATTATAATCACATTAGTGTCTGAGCTGTCAAATAAGTTTTCATTTCTCTAGATTACATAGTAGTAATTGTGATACAAACAGAATAAAATTTATTTCCACACATTATGGAACAGTACATTATCCAAGTAATGCATTTCCATAATAAAACAAGCCTGTTACCTCCAACACCGAAACAATATATCCCACAATTTACAACTTCTATTTGACATATAAAGTTATTCAATCATGTAGGTTTGATACCGCATAAAATTGACACTATTGCAATCTCTATCTCCAGTACGTCCGCTAGGACAGACGAAAAAATCGAAGATCACCCAAAGGAGATAATCTACCAGGCGTAAATGTCACTGAGCAAACAGTTCATTATCTTCGCCTGGTGTTTTACGACTAGACAGGATTAGAGAAAAGAAGGAGACGACCTTACCGGCTTGTGTGTGGTCTATGTGTCCACAAAGTATGTGGGTTGATTCGCGTAACGTAATTGCCTTTCTAGTTTATTGTTTCACTTTTTGTCATCAGTGTAAATTGAAACATGACTTTAATTTGTGAGAGAAATAAGGTACAAATATTTCTCTATTTGTAAAGATACTCATTTTCCGAGAAAAGTATTCGTATACTGTAAACAAGATAACAACGAGTAGTTGTAGCTCTTTAATTGTTTGTTTCCTATCCAGTTATTAGAGGACAAATCAAACTACAAACAAGGAACTTGCAGTACTGTATCATTGAACAAATATATAAAGTATTTTAAGGGCCGGTCTTATAAACAATAAATTAATCCATAGTTAGTTACTGCACAAGTAAATTAAATGGACCATTAAAAAAGAAATGGATATTATGAAACTAATCTCACTATCAAATAACTAAGGGGGGATTTAATTAAATTTTAGTAGTGTGTTTGTGGTTTTGTGAAAAGTTTCTATATTCATATTCGTTTAAACGTAAATCAGTTGATTTGACAGGTGAAAAAGAAACTTGCTTTTATTCCCAAATTTTAAATCTGCCTTAAAAGGAACCAAATTTGGGGACGAGATGCAGCTATAGAAAAATCGGCAGAGCTTGTCAACAATCTAATAAAAAGGCCTGCTGGCATTGCTTCCAACAAAGGAATATTCGCATCGGGCGGTATAGGGTTTGGGGAGGAGAGTACATTGAGAGTGGCATATATTTGTTTTGCGTAATTTTATAAATTAAAGCCACACCTCGTATAAGTACAATACACGAGTAATTTTTTCTTGTAGTTTTTCTTTTTTGAAAAATTTAATAAATTGTTCAAAAACATAATTTTTTATACTTACGTAACATTATTTAAAAAGAGTCTAATAAACAAATTCTTTTTTGCCCTCCTGAAGTGCAATGGGAACTTTACAATTGTATACACAGCAACTGTAACCTACATTTTACGCTTACTGTGTTGTAACTTGTCTAACTATACGGTAAAATAATCAAAATATACTGGACGTTTATGGGCATTTAGAAAAGAAATCATCTTTACTATAATAAAGTTCATGTAAAAAAGTACTACCTACTTAAGTTATTTTTTTTACTTTAACATTTCCTATATTTAAAATTAATTTATATAAACCAAAATCACGACAGCGACATCTGTCATTATTGTAAAAATCCTATTATTTATTACGAAGAAAACATGAGCAAATAAATGTATTATCAGTCATAAACAACGTCTATTATTGCAGATAAATAAGTACTCTAATGAAGGTAAGTAAAATCAAATTTGGAAATTGACTTAACCCCAGTATTTTAAACTAACCCTTTTCAGAAGTACAACCTATCTCATTGAAAAAAGTGATTTTCATTATCGTCGGCCAAAAAATTTGATACAATTCTCGTGTGTGAAGTATTTTACTGCGCTCCAGCTAGTAAGGCACTCGCCTTAAGGGCTCGTGCCTTAAACAAAGCTGTCGCGCTGTAAAATACAACTTACACGCACTCGAATGTAAATAACTATTACTAAACATAAGGTGCAAAGTAATTTTGTTACAAAATCTTTATGTATTTTAAAACAAAATGAAATGCGTTGTGGCCATTATTTTCATTTGTAATTTTGATACTTGGTCACTATTTGGTTAACATAGTCCAATTTAACTATAAACGGTGCAACTGGCCATTATAGCTTTTGAAAAGCTAATGGTGAGTCTTGAAAAACAGACATCCTATAAGAATTATTTGACAGCTAAAACTAATGTTAAGTATTCTTTATTATATCCTGATTCTTGAAAAAAATCGTTTGCTAATTTATTGCTTTAATGGTTAAAAATTATGCCAGCATAAATGGTTGTTATTTTAGCTCAAACGAGTATTTTAAAAACAGACGTCTTGTTATATTTACTTTTTAATTTAAAAGATTAGAGTTTGTTGGTTGGTTGTGCAGATAAAAGCAATTCTATTTACGACGCACTTCCATCTAATTAAAAATTCACTGACTGCTTGTTAATGCGGCGGACTTGTTGAAGTGCACCGTCCAGGAAAAATTAAATATGAAGATTGTTTCGTTGTTTATGCAGGTATTTTAATTCGCTCTTTAAATTTACAAAGGTGCTAGGTCTACATCGCAAATTAATGTGCAAACAAAATTAATTGTGTCTTCGGGCGACGGGCTTAAGAATTCCGTATTACTCCAGAGATTCCAGGGGGAACTTTTTCATTATCTACCAGTGCATTCACATGACCAGAATGAATCTCCTCATTATTTGCTCGTTTTACGTTTTTTGTCGTAGACAAAATTTTCCTCAGGCTGAATATGCTACTGGTAGGTTTTAATTTATGAATAGCTACTGGCTACTATGTTATAATACTTTTGTTTTTTATTTCAAGCCCTCTAATAGACAACGGAATGTTTTTCCAGGGGAGTGAGTATTTTTGCGCTCATATATGAAGATTAATAGTGTCAAATATAGTGCCATAAATGCTGGAAATAGAAAATGATATAATAAAAGGGATATTTTTATGTAATCTACCTATTGTATTAACTATTAGTCGCGTTAACATTTTTAATAGTATATTAAAGAACGAGTTTTATAGTACATGTTTTTTCGCAACCGTCAAAATTTAAAAGGCGAGCCCTGTACAGCAAGCGATTTTAGTAAATAAGCACATTCTAAGATCCCTAAAATCAGATTACAGCATTTTTACGTTAATACTGTGTGTATGTGTGTGTGTGTGTGTGTATGTGGATGTGTGGGTGTTTGGATGTTGGAAGGATGATTCCTCAAAAACTATAATATTTAAGACCTGTTTAACTACGTATTTTTCAAACTGACATTAATGTTTCTTAAAAAATCTTCTAAAAATTATTTTTTTAAATTTTTGTTAATACAAATATTGAAGAATATAATATTTTCAATATAATACACTTAAAAAAATCTGTTGTGGTCAGCACAAGACCTCTCGTTATTTCCATATTAGACTATATAAGTATTGTATTGCACTTCGCTTTCGAACCGTCGTTTTATAACAAAAAATTACAGAACTTTACTCAAATATTGTTTTTTATTGTATTAAACATGTCTTCTGCACACATATAATTCTAATTATATCTATTTTTCATTGTATGAGGAAGTTTCTAAATGTCTGAGATTCTTCCAATTCATTAACCAGATTGGCGGTATTTCTGATAGATATATGCATTTTACCACAATTTTACCTATAATTTCAAATATTTAATTAATAAAACAATAAGAAAGATTAAATATACTTCCCAGAAAAAGCTATCAGAATGTCACTAAAACTGTTGATATTTGACAATGACATGTGTCATGTGTCATTTACAAACTATGTTATAAACATTGGGATTTGTCAACTGGTTTCCTTATCCTCTGCGATTGGTTTACTCTATAAATTATAGTGTCTTTATCTCTAAATCTATACAAGATATAATAACAAATTTTAAGTGTATTAGATGGAGAATTTTATGTTCTTCAATATTTAATAAAAAAAACTCCCAAAAAATTATATTTAGAAGAATTTTTCTAAGAAACTACTACTTTCGGTTGTTCAGTTGTTACCAAAACATTTTCAGCTCTTCCCAGGAATGTCAGATTGAAGAAACTGCAGTTAAATATTTTTTAAGGCTTATAGTTTTTGAGGAATCGTGTCTACAACATCCAGACATACATACACACATACACACATACACACATACCCACATACACACATACACACATACACACATACACACATACACACATACACACATACACACATACACACATCCTCACATCCACACACACACACACACACACACACACACACACACACACACACACACACACACAACCTTAAATCGTGCTTATTCAATAAAATCTGGATATTCGAATTTTAGCATGAATCCAATACCTCTCTTAGCGAGAGGTAAAAATTATTTCTTCTCTAGATTTAGAGATAAAGAAACTATAATATAAAGTATAATGTGTTTCAATAAATCGCACACACTACACTAAGGTAACCAGTTATCAAATTCAAATGTTTGCATTTGACAGATAAATGTCAGTGTAAAAAATCAAGAGTTTTACTCACATTACTGAAAGCTTTTTCTGGGAAGTACATTTAATATTTCTTATTTTGTCGGCTCCGTTGGCTCAATAGTTGGTACAACGCTTCTTGTCATGAGTGTTCTCGGGGTTCAGGGTTCGAATCCCCCTAAGGCATGGATGTTTGTGTATGTGAAACTACTCAGTAATTGAGATTTAATCCTGTCGAGAGGTTTTTTTTAAATGAAAAAAATGAATTACCTACTACTTAAAATTGTAGGTTCAGTAAAATTTTTGAAAGAAGTCCGATCAAGACCATCTACGAATTGCATCTATGAATTAAGATTTTATGCTGTCAAATTTAGTAGTGTCGTTTACATAGTTTTATGAGATACACAAGATATTATGTACCCTCATAAAAACTAAGTAAAAGACACTACTAAATTTGACATCACAAAATCTTAATTTATAGATACAATTCGTAGATGGCCTTGATCGGACTTCTTTCAAAAATTTTACTGTAAGTATGTGTATTAATAGTAATAGTACATATATCCTTAAGAAATACCGTAAATCCCATCAATGAATTGGAACAATCTTGAACATTTTAGAAAAGTAGGACAGGGTTCTTTATAGGATGAAAGAATAGATATAAGCAGAATTATTTGTGTGTACAAAAAATGTTAATTCGATATTTATGTAAGAAAACGAAAATGGTGTGGCCACAAGAGATTTTTCTCTGTGTATATAAAGACTCATACAATAATTGTAATTCTGTAATAGTATCTCTTCCTTAAATGTACCTATAACTAAACAAAAATAAAAGATCCTTTTCATAGAACCAATTTTCCTGGAAAAAATGATATCAACCCTCCTATACCTCATCCTGTCACTACGACGAGTTAATTTCACGGTATCCGTCCCCATCTGGAAGGTCATTGGTTGAGCAAGACCTGGGCCCGAGCTTATTTTACACATCGTCTGTCGCAAACCTCATTTTGAATGTGTCCCAACATTGTGTTCGCCCTGAACCTAACTCGGGATGGGGACTCAGGCCTCTCATGCTACTTCATCCGAAACGGCCGAGAGATTTGCAATTTGTTGGCGGAAGTCAGCCGGACGACAGGTTTTTCAGCCCTAATCATGATTTTAATAAGACTCGAAGAGGTAATGAAAAAGATTTTATGGGTGATTTCGTAGCGAATATCGAAAAAGAAAAGAGAACGAACAAGGATAAATTTTGAGGATATTTGGTGCTCTTATATTAGACACATAAATTAAGAAAAGTACTTTGCCACGGATACCCACGCCATCTATTGTAAGCATATGATTCAAATCGCCAGGGGACGCGAAGAGAAATGATGACGTAGTATTGTCAGTTAAAATCGGGTGATTTCCGAATATTCATACAAATCAAAACTGAAAACTAACTATAAGCTATATTGTGCTTTTTTGATGCTTGCCACATGGTGCTATAAGTTCTTATTTTTTACCTCTCGCTAAGAGAGATATTGGATTCATGCTAAAAATCTCCAGATTTAAGTGAATAAGCACGATTTCAGATCCATATAAACTGATTTTAAAATTTTTACGATGATGTCTGTGTGTGTGTGTGTGTGTGTGTGTGTGTGTGTGTGTGTGTGTGTGTGTGTGTGTGTGTGTGTGTGTGTGCGTGTGTGTGTACGTGTGTGTATGTGTGTGTATGTGTGTGTGTGTGGATGTGTGCATGTGTATATGTATGTGTGTATGTGTGGATGTTGGAGGGACGATTACTTAAAAACTATAAGACATAAGACCTGTTTAACTATGAATTCCTCAATCTGACATTCCTGGGAAGAGCTGAAAAGGTTTTGGTAACAATTGAACAACCGTTGAAGTAGTAGTTATTTAAAGAAATTCTTCTAAATATTATTTTTTAAAAATTTGACATTACTAATTTTGAAGAACAAAATTCTACACCTGATACATTTAAATTTTTTATTATACCTTCTATAAATTTAGAAATAAAGACGCTATAATATATAGAATATCGGGATATAATAAGTCGAGTAGGCGAAACTACACTAAGGAAACCAAATGACAAATTCAAATGTTTATAACATAATACGAGTACACTTAAAATTTTTATTATATCTTGTATAGATTTAGAGATAAAGACACTATAATATACAGAATATTCTAATCGAAGAGGCTAAGACACTAAGGAAACCACTCGACAAATTCAAATGTTTATAACATAGTTTGTAAATGACATATGTCAGTGTCAAATATCAAAAGTTTTAGTTACATTCTGAAAGCTTTTTCTGGGAAGTACATTTAATCTTTCTTATGGTTTTATTAGTTAAATATTTAAAATTATAGGTAACCTGCATATATCCATTAGAAATATCGCCAATCTTGTTAATGAATTGGAAGAATCTCTGATGTATAGGAACTTCCTCATACAATGAAAAATAGATATAATTAGAATTGTATGTGTGCAGAAGACATATTAAATACAATAAAATACAATATTTGGGTAAAGTTCTGTAATTTTTTTGTTATAAAACGACGGCTCGATAGCGAAGTGCAATTCGTTACTTATATAACATAAAATGGAAACGGCGAGAGGTCTTGTGCTGGCCACAACAGATTTTTCTAGATAGGAAATAAATTCCATTTGATAAATAAATTTATTATTCAGACGTTTCGGTCATAAATGCCACATCTTCATAATTTTAGTAACACAATAAAGATGGTCGCGTTTATGACCGAAACGTCTATATAATAATTTATTTATCAAATGGAAACTTAAAGGCCTTATTTCCTATCTCTTGCGACTATTGTAGAGAGAAATATCGTGTGTTATTAACGTCCGACAACTTACGACAAAAGACAGCCGACATAGGACTTAATTGTAGAACAGGCCTTAATAATATCCTTGTGTGTTCAAAACGCCATTATGTATTTTATTTCGAGTCGTATTTACCATAAAAACCATTCAGTAGTCAGACCATGTCTCACATTATTTTATACATACTATGAAACACAAAGTTTCATGACTTAATGTAATGACGCAAATTTATTGCAATTTCCAGAGATAAATCTCTATTTATGCGAATGTTTATGAATAGTAATTACGCTATTCAAGTAATAATAGCCGCCGTTCAGGCTTGTGCCTACCGCGTACTTTCTGTAAGAACTGAACGTTATTTTAACGTCTGTGTTTAGTGAACTAAATTGTTGTAATAAACGTGTAATGACATAGGTAATAGCAAAATCATGTTAAGTGTAGGTAAAATGACCCGGTGCCTCAGGGTATATGACTCAGAAAACTTACTATTGTACTAGTTTCACATTATGCAAATTGTAGCTACTGTAGTTTTATATTAATTTTTACTGCAATTAATAATAAGTGCATAAGATAATTACCATATCTATATCCTTTAGCTGTATATTAAACTTTTACTCATTCTTTTCTTATTGAATTTAAAATGCAGAACAATATTTTTTATGTAAACTCAACCCACTTATGACATGTTTTTTTGTACACTAGCAAGTATATGTGAATGCGGTTATAACAATAAAATAAAATGTTTTATATTCTTGTATCATAAAAAATAATGTGGACAATATTTAAAAGAATCAAAGGCAAGATGACAATCATTTTTTTAATTCTTCGTAAACATGTATAAATGCTCCTCCTACATTCTTAAATTTATTTTGGGCGGTCTTAAGATTGTAAATAATCATGTTGACAAATTTTTTGACCATGTAGAATATGCATTTTCATCAATTGTTTCAATAATTCTTTGTTTTTTATGTGACAACTAAAAGTGAAACAAACAAAAGAATCTGATGTGGCTAACACAATATCTCTCGCTATTTAATTTTTATTAATTTAAATACATACATACATACTCAGTAATGTTGCAAAATATATTAAGTTCCTTTGCAAATAACTATTGCATTGTTTACTATTTTCTTTTTAAAATATCACCATTATTAATTTGAAATGATTAGTTTTTTGACAGTGATATTTGTCTGACAGTTACATACTTTTAAAAAATGAACTGTGTAACAAAGAAATTATATTTATTTTTAAAATATAGACTCTGGGATTTATAAAAAAGATTATTTTTTAAATTTATCTGTAAAATATCTAGAAAAGTATTAATGCATGTCTGTAGAAAACTAAATAATATATAATTTGTATAACGACATAAAATGCGAATAAATGGTATTTAATGGTATTTTTTGAAGAAGAAACATTATGAGCTTCAAGGAAAGTGCCATTTCCGGTAATCCGATTTACACCAAAATCTAATGGTTTCTTCCCATATTAGAATAGGGTCGAAATACAAGGTTTCAGAATTTTTTGAATGATGGTATTTGAGTTTAATGTACAGACAAAATCCATACACATAAACACACACATAGGTACAGACATCATCGTGAAAATGTTAAAATTGGATTCTAAGAATTTTAAAACGTAGTCATTTACCAAAATCTCGAAATGCGATTTTTAGCACGACCCCTATAACTCCCTTACCAAGCGGAAGGTAAAAATGGTAGGTTAAATTTCGATTTTTGTTTGATTAAAATCAGTAAAATAATTAGTTTATTTCTTTCCACGTCTCATTGGAAACCTCCCTTGTGAGGCGCGACCCACAGTTTGAGAAATACTGGTTTAGCACAATTTTTATTCTTTTATTCTGACCCCTGTGGTGCACTCTCCACACCAGATATGGGTGCCCGTGAGGTGACGCCTGGTAAGCGCCCACACGGTAAAATATATCGTCATAATTACCGATGTCTACATGTGTTGTAGATACTGGCACACCCAGAAATGGGTAATATGCTGTGATGATATATTTATTTATTTTTTATTTATTTGACAGTGACAAAATAAATTAAAATAATTTGAAGCTTCTGGCATAACAGTAGTGTATTTCGATCAACAACTATAAGTGCCTGTATATAAGGAACCTATATCTACAGTAAACAAAAATATTGTCAAATACCGTATTGATTATGAAAATAAAATGTACTAATAAAATACAGTTTAGCACAGGGTTTGCAAACTTTTTATCGCCCTCCCCCCCCCCCCTAAACACAAATACCCCTTCCAGTAATTTTTGAACCCAGAAATAATTAATTTATTTCTTTCCACGCCTCCTTGGAAACCTCCCTTGTGAGGCGCGACCCACAGTTTGAGAAATATTGGTTTAGCATATTTTTTATTCTTTTTCTGATCAATTTTTGATTCTTCCGCAAAACACCTTTGATAATATTTCATCAGATTTGTTTCTATTCCTTTTCAACTTCAATTTCAGAAAAAGTAACTTTAATTTCAGAAAAATTATATACAAATTTCAATTCGCCTTTTCCTTTTTCTGAAACTGAAGTCACTTTTACCGAAATTGAAGTCGAAATGTATAGATCCATTAAATTTCACTTATCATGAAACAAAATGCAACAATACTACCCATAACAATCTTTACGACTGTTCCGTGTACAAACAACCAATTACGTTTACAAACAACAAAGTTAAGTGAAATTTCTTGTTGGCCGGTTGTGCAATCCTGCTCTGTGAGATCTATGAGCAGAGCAGAATTCTAAGTCGTTGACGAGAATGCGTGTGTTGCGTTCTTTCCTTGGAGAGGGCTGACTTTAATTTATTTTAGCGAACAGACATGCGACGCACCCTAGACAGGAGGTAAGAAGGGCTTTCAGCTTTCAGGCTGTCAGGTGTTGCAGAGGGTTCTACGCTAACGCTCTTCTCTAGATGGGGAGTTAATTTCTAACTGAAAGGTTCATGCAACATGCAACTTGTTTCTCAACTTTGTTGTCAGTCTATTTTACAAAATTCGAATGAATGAATGAATGATAGTAAATTTGTCTCTTATTTATTTATTTATTTATTTATTTATTTAATCGTATCCAGCAATTACAAGTAGTATAAACGAGTATAAAAGTAATATCAAAAGCGAAAGTGTAAAATACAGCCATCCACTGATATTTCTTCTTTTTTTTGATGATTTCTACTTGGGTGATAGTTGCAGAATTTGTAGATACTGATTAAAAATCTGTCTCCAGAGCCGTGACGATTACGCTTCTGCATGGCCCATTTCAAAGAACATTTTAATCTTGACAGCTGTCTATTTCATCTTCAAATTGTTTTTCAAAATTTTATATTCACATAATGAATACCACAACACGCAAAATTTAAAGATTGAATTCAAGCACTTAGGACATTTAAAATTTTTGCAAGAAACTGCACAAAAATACTAATTCTAACAGGTATAATAATAATAATAATAATAATAATAATAATAATAATAATAATAATAATATAATAAAGTACCTCTTGCTTGAATCAAAAACATTAAATGTTAAGGTGTATTACCTTGCGTCACCTTTAGGTAAGGAAGGTATTGTCTGATCAAAAAATTCGGTGGTGAGTTTTTAATGAATAAACAATTTTAGGGTCCCTAGAATACGATTTTACTATTTTTACGGTGATGTCTGGATGTGTGTCTGTGTGCGTGTGTGTTTGACCATTTTTACGACGATTACTCCAATACTACAATTCTAAAATTTATAATTAATTCGTATTCCTCTTCTTTACATCCACATGAAGAGCTGATTAGATTTTGGTTATAATTGGTCAACCAAAAGTTCTCTTATTTGAAATTCTTAACAAACGCAGTTAAACATCATTAAATAAAAAATCTGTTATGGCCAGCACTAGACCTTTCGTTAATTTGATGTATTTTGTACAAATCCCATACCATAAGTTCATTGGAAAAGATTCTATATATCCATTAAAATTGTAACACGAATATAATACGATTTTTTACAAATTACATACAGAAAAGTCCTTGGAAAATATTCTATAAATTCAATAAAATTATCACATGAATATACATTATGTATACTTATAAATAAATACTCTAAAAATGCGTACACTTACGTAACATTCGCTTTACAATTAGATCATATTACTACCAAGTTTATATCTCTACCCATTTTTGAATTATTGCCCCAAAAGTTAATATACCCCACATTTGGATAAAAACTTCAAAATTTTCAAAAATCTAATTTTTATCTATCTAGATACTTCTCAATGAGCTGATTCCAAATTTTGAAACCTCAGGTCGATATCTCTTTTCCAATGAACTTTTGGTATAGGAAGGTCTTGTGCTGGCCACAACAGATTTTTACCTTCCGTCACCTTTAGGTAAGGAAGGTATTGTCTTTGGTCAAAAAATTCGGTGGTGAGTTTTTAATGAATAAGCATTTTTTAGGGTCCCTACAATACTTTTTTACTATTTTTAAGATGATGTCCGTGTGTGTGTGTGTGTGTGTGTGTGTGTGTGTATGTATGTGTGTCCGTGTGTGACAAATTTTTCTCCGACGATAACTCCAATACCTACTATAATTCTAAAAATTATAATTCTTTCGTATTCCTCTTCTGTACATCCATATGAAGAGTTGATTAGATTTTGGTTATAATTGATCCACCGGAAGTACCCTTATTTGAAGTTTTTAACAGTTTTTCTTAAAAAAACGCAGTTAAATATTATTTTTTGACATTTTGTTATTATATATAATTAAAGAAAATACTCTTCTCTATATGGTTTGATTATTCATTTTCCTTCATATTCAATAGATGTAGATTTAAAGCATTATAAAGAACTTAATTTTCAAAAATTAGTCAGCTTTGCTATTTATCATGGAAACAGCTGATATATTCAAAATTCTAATTGACAGATGTTTGTTGCAAGTGCAAAACCAAATATGGAAAGTATAGGATGAAAATTAGTATTTCATAGTGGTCCTCTCAAGTGACATGCAGTGAAAGGCTAAAAAAGACGATGGAAGCACTGTATCGCAGAAGACTTGAGAAAGGAAGGACTGTGAAGAAGATGCGCTGGATAGGAATGAGTAGAAGAGAAGAGGAAACAGCGACCCCTAATAAAATATTGGAAAGCTGAAGCAGAAAGTAAAATGTGTCAAGTACATTTTTCTTAGTGTATGTTTATGTCATAATTTTATTGGATTTATAGAACTTTTGGTATGAAATTTGTAAAAAATAAGATGTGTTCGTGTTCGATTTTACATATTATATAAAAACTGTTCCACGGTTTTTTTGGTATGGGATTTGTGCAAAATACATCGAATTGACGGAAGGTCTTGTGCTGGCCACAAGAGATTTTTTAAGTTTGTTTTTATGTAATTTCATTTCTTTTTTTGTAATTGTAAATTTTGTATCAAAATTTCTAAAAGTAAATTTATAAATGAAATTCGTCATTAGCCCTTAGGGTGCTCATCTCTCATTACCAAATACCGTTTGTAATCTCACATGTGCTTTATTTTAAATAATAACCCAGCAAAATGAAACTTGTATTTACCCTAGTTTCATACAAAACATTCCATTAATTCCAGCAACAAGGCTCACAAAAACCTCGGGTCTGTGGATCTAGCGGTTTATTACATCCTCCGGTGTCAGTTAATGGCGGCACGGGTGATAAGTCTCCAGCCGTACTTTGTCACGGGGTATTTACGATCTCGTCCTAAGGGCCTAAGGGCTCTCGCTTATCACACGGACGAATTTTTGGAAGCCGGGTGGTGATGGTATTTTAACTTTAATTTTTACTAGGGCCAGATCATTAACAAGAGATAAAGAAGAAGTGTTTATAACGCGAATAGAATGAATTATGAGGCATTTTTTTACTTTGTTAAGAAGAGTGATTAATTTGGAACAAAAAGTTTAGAATGGAGAAAAATATGGTTAATAGAATATCATGATTTTATCGTGATTAATCTTTACTATTGAACATTTACAGAACTATTCGAAATCTCTCTCTATTTTCTGCTTCTACGTGAACGATTCTTTTTCTCTTTTAGTAGTTTAAATTGAAAGGCTCTGAATTCCGTGAGCATCGTAGTGCACAAGATGCCAAACATTTTACATAGTTCCACAAGTGTAACAAGAAGAAATCTCGGTAAATGGATGACATTGTTCGAGCAGACGTGATTTTTACCATACACTACTGTGTATTTTTAAGTTGATGAAATGTTTAGTGTCAACGAAATGGGAAATCTACATTTCAGTTTACCAGACAAACTTTCTTCTATTAAATTTAGATAAGGTTGTACCTATACTACAGATAAATTTATTGTGATGAATATAAAAATACAATTTGACTTCAGAAATTAAATTGAAAAAAAATTGTTGTGGCTAACACAATACCTCTCGCCATTTCCGTTATGTTAGATAAGTATCGAAAATAACATTTCATACTCACAAATAATTCTAATTATAACAATGAGTGCCCGTGAGTTGACGCCTGGTAAACGCTCGCTTGGTACAAATATGTCATCACCATTACCGATATGTGTGACAAAGCACATCGGCATACCCAGAAATGGGTAATATGCTGTTATAATATATTTATTTTATAGAGATGGCGGTATTTCTTAAAGATATTTAGGTACTACCTAAATTTTAAATATTTAATTAATAATTCAATAAGAAATATTAAATGTACTTCCTAGAAAAAAGCATTCAGTAATTTTAGCAAAACTGTTGATTTTAATCACTGACATTTATCTGTAAATTACAAACATTTCATTGTGACAACAGGTTTCGTTGGTGTAGTCTGGACCGTGCAATTTGTTGCTACAGATTATTCTGTACATTATATTTTCTTTATCTCTAAATCTATAAGAGATTTAACAAAAATTTTAAGTGTATTGGATGGAGAATTTTATTTTCTTCAATATTTGTAACAACAAAAATTTTCAAAAAATAATATTTGGAAGAATTTTTTAAGAAACTATTACTTCCGGTTATCCACTAGTTAACAAAACCTTTTCATCAGTTCCCATTAATGTCAGCTTAAGAAATACGTAGTTAAATTGGTCTTTAGTCTTATAGAATTTGAGAAACCGTCCCTCCAACATCTACAGACAGACACTCACTCACACACACACACACACACACACACACACACATACACACACACATACACACACAAACACGTGCTTATTCAAAAAAATCTGGATGTTCCATTTTTAGCATGAATTCAATACCTATCTTAGCGAGAGGTAAAACAATAAGTTTTAAATGTGTTGCTAAGGGAAGGTATTTATTAATTATATTTTTTTGTAGACCGATTAATGTCTTTTACAATATTTTTTTGAAACGATAGAATATTTCAATCGTTAGCTGGGCTGTTGTCTCATTCATAATGATATTAAAATTAATGAAATGGCTTGGACTTTATTTAATGAAATACTTCAATGAATGTTTTTTATATGATAATCTCAGTTGCTTTTTATCGTAAATATGTTTATTAAAATATTAAAATACATATCAATAATTCATGGTTCTTATCAGCGTAATTGTTCTTGACCTATCTTATCAACTTTAACTTTACATTAAAGTCATTTTAAATATAATCAATACAACTGATTGATTTCCGTTCTTTTTAAAATATGTTAATTTAGATCATAACATCTCTAATTTTATGTTGTCTATTAATAGTTTATTAGGGACAATACAAATAAATATGTAGGTAAATGAATATGTAATAGATTTTTTCACACAACAGTCAGAAACCGTCATAAACCATTCTGATTATTTGTTCGCTCTGCAAAATATTTCAATCCCTGATCAGTTTCCAACCGTCAGAATAGTCCGCGGATTCTAAAGAAATTTTTAGTTTGTGGCATGCGCACTAGAACTTCTGGTTATTAGCGAGTATTGTTGTTCCTACATGCACTTGTACTAGCCAAAGTGAAAGAAAAGGAATATTAACATTTATTATAAATTTTTCCAAACCACTAAATATTTGCTATATTGTCACGTAGATTTTCGAGAATAAATTTGAGAGAACCAGAAATAAACACAGGAAGTAAATTTTAAACTATAAAATAAGATTATAATATCATTATGTGACAATGATAAATGCCAACAATTACAATCAACATAAGAGAAAATAGTATATTATGTGGCAAGTGTGTGAAGTTCATATTTTTACATGAGGGTGGAGATTGCGACACGAGCAGAAGGCGAGTGTTGCAAACCAGCCGAATGTAAAAAAGGCTTCACACACTTGTTCATACTATACTTTTTCTACGACCTTGTAATAAAATATATTTTTTCTTCACATTGTCATTCTTTTAACGTAAAGCCTCTGTATTATAGACTTGTGTAACCATGGTTACCAACGTTACGGGTGTTTAACAGTTTTGTTTTATTAAAATACAATTCAGTTTGTAGTATGTAAAATACTGAACGGTGCGTGAAATGTTACTTCACGCACTGTGTGCAAAAAATAAAACTTCACACATAAAAATTGATACGTGAAGTACTCACTTCACGCATGGGAGTAGAAAAACCTTTTTGTTCACTCCAGATGGTAGTAACAACAATAATCTTTAATTATTATTATTACCATTACAAATCTATTAAACGGCAATCGTAACTAGAAACTGCAATAAAGAAACTAGAATGAACATGCATAACATCAAATGCGCATGTAAGATGAAGAATACGATTGTAACGATAACAACTACTTGTTATTAATTATCATAAATCACTTGATTTTACATTTAAACAATAACAATAAACATATTAATCCTTAGAAGTGTACCGAACAATAGCTGTAAGCAGGTAATAAACAATTAGATTTATATCTTTTAATCCCGAGAGTTTTTCAACATAAAATCGTAAAAACACTCAATAAATTTAACAACTTAATAACAGTCAAGGAAAAATCTCGTTAGAAGAACTATAAAAGCCACAAAATTCAAGGTGTAAACGTGTATATTATGTATTTTTTACTTTCTTGAAAACCCTCCGTTTAAAACGAAAAAAACTCACAATCACAAAAACTTCCATTAGTTGGTGTCATGTTTATGGGAGTCACTCAACGAAAGAGAAAAACCCTCAATTTACACCTTTCCGCGTCAGGGCTTAAAATAGGCCCTATCGAGCCCTACACACGAAGTTGTTTTTGTCAGATTCTTTACCGTCACTCGCGACCACATCAAGAAGGTTACGTTTTTTCTCCACCGGAAGTATTGTGTATAGGAAATGGGTTTTTAAATACGTCACGCGTTTATTCCAATCTTGAAAGCTGCTACTGTGGATGGAGTTTAGTTTTTTGGTCCCAGTGTGCTAGTTTCATGCACATATGTGGTTTTGTTATTGTTAGTATGTGGTTGTTTGTTTTGTTTAGCTACGTAGTTTTATTATTTATTTATAAACTTGTAAAAAGTTATGCGCGAGCAATGTTTACAGCCAAATTAAAATTACAGCTTTGTATTTGTTAAGAGTTTTTATTCATAATCATTTTAGGCTGTGTCCGATGTCGCATTTTGGCAATTTAGTAGTATTTAGGATTTAGGTCTTCTTCATATAAATACAACTGAGAATGGCACACTAGTTATATCCATTAGTTTGTATGGCAAAAATGAATTAAACAATTCGATTCAATTTGATGCTTGAGAGTAAATGTCAATATTGTATTACATAAAATAGAAGCTAAGAAGTTATTCTTAGACTGTAAATTTGACGTTTTATACAAATTATAGCAACAAATATGATTTGTTTAATTAGTGCGCGTCAACTTCAAGGCATAGTGTGCTCCTGCAAAACCGTAAAATCTAATTCCTAAAATGCTAAATAATCAATAGATTTAGGGCATATAAATTTAGGATTTAGATATTAGGGTGATAAAAATGCAGCATCGGACACAGCCTTAGTATAGTTCATCTAGGGATCATTTTCCGAAGACTAGTTATCGTTTTATTATGGGTGCACAATAGCTAAAACCGCAATGCCAAAATATTTCGGTCCGTATAGTCGACCAGTTCAGTATTTGCAATGCTGGTACATATTTTACGCCCAGTATTCGACTGTAGACCAAGACTGCACTTTCCAGATTTTCTAAACCGATTACCAGAGATGTTGTAGAGTCTTGGTCTACAGTCGAATACTGGGCGTAAAATATATACCAGCATTGCAAATACTGAACTGTTCGACTATACGGACCGAAATATTTTGGCATTGCGGTTTTAACTATTGTGCACCTAGAATAAAACGATAATGAGTCTTCGGAAAATGATCCCTAGATGAACTATAATATACCGATTCCTAACCTTTTGGAAGTTGGGAAATACGTCATTCCTAACTTTGATGACAATCTCTTGGGTTGGAAATAACAGATTTCACTTCCATCTCTTGGGTTGGAAATGTTCATGTAAAGGTTGCCTAGCAACATTGTCATAGATCCTTATACTAAAGTAGGCTGAAACAAATGTTAAGAGAACTGTCAAAAATATTAATAAAATTAAAGGTTATAATTCATTGATTTATTTTGAAAATTATAGATTAGAAATGAGAATGATTGTGAATAAAATAGTACACATAATCTCGGTGGAAGTTTCAAAATAGCCTCGCCCTTTATCTCACCTCGAGGCTTCGCCTCTCGGTAATATAAACCCTCGGCTATAATGAAACATCTCCTAGCTCGGATATAATATACTTTTTCCTGTTTTGTCGTTCAAAAAGTTGTAACAATATTTTTGTCAAAAATAGTGTTAGACTGAACAATTTTGTACAATTATTTGGGTATATTTTTATTTGTGAAATTGGTCTAATTGTAAAATACTGTTGCCAGATGTAAAAATAAATTAAATTTTAAATGTTTATTGAAACTGTCAATGTTACCAATATTACCCATTTCTGGGTGTGCCAGTATCTACAACACATGTAGACATCGGTAATGATGACGATATATTTTACCATGTGGGCGCTTACCAGGCGTCAACTCACGGGCACCCATATCTGGTGTGGAGAGTGCACCACAAGGGTCAGAATAAAAGAATAAAAATTGTGCTAAACCAGTATTTCTCAAACTGTGGGTCGCGCCTGACAAGGGAGGTTTCCAATGAGACGTGGAAAGAAATAAACAAATTATTACTGATTTTAATCAAACAAAAAACAGCTGGTGTGGAGAGTGCACCACAGGGGTCACTTTTGTGCCATTTAAAATTGGAAATATTTGGCGTCTGTCGGGATCGAACCCGGTTCCCCCGGGTTCGCGACCAGACTTAAATGAAAGCAAAATAGAAAAAATGTTATGGAAATACGTATTACGATGTCTATTTGTAATACTCATTCTTTGCGAAACTCTCTATTACACAAACTGTACTTGCAATTCAATAAGGTTCACTGTAATACTTGTCTTTCAATATACTATTTTGTATTGATTTATATGGAAAATTTTGTTCTACAACTTTTATTTGAAGTATTTTCTTGTAAATCAAATAACCATGATAGTTATATATTTATCGAAACATTATCGTAGCGAGATCGTATCGAAAACGATTATGTAAATCAATTTATTAAAAACCTGAAACAAACAAAATCGTATCGTACTAGTATCATGTCAAACGCGTCAGTTTGTTGTAGATATTATAAAATAATGATGCAACAGTGCTATCTACATATTATAGCAGCAATTTTACACAATTTGCATTGTAAATTGCACCTAACTACCATTTTGTTGCGTTAAATATTTATAATCTATGATCGTTCAAATCATTCAGGATATTTATTAAGTTTAGTACAAAACAAAAATCAATGGCATTACATATTCAGCAGGAACTGTTATAAAGCAATTACGTCTGTAAGATTTGCTGGGAACGTGTTGCTTTAAAAAGTTGAATGGAATGATAATAAACTGTAATTTCAATAAATTGAATATATAAGCAATAATTTCACCTCTAACAAGGAAGTTCCTTAGTATATGAAAATTTAATTAAACTACCTTAGTAAAATAAGAAAACACTTTGTAGGTACAGTAAAATTTTTGAAAGAAGTCCGATCGAAGCCATCTACGAATTGTATCTATGAATTAAGATTTTGTGCTGTCAAATTTAGTAGTGTCTTTTACTTAGTTTTTATGAGGGTACATAATATCTTGTGTACCTCATAAAAACTATGTAGACGACATTACTAAATTTGACAGCATAAAATCTTAATTCATGGATACAATTCGTAGATGGCCTTGATCGGACTTCTTTCAAAAATTTTACTGTATCTATTAATTTGTAAAATTTGTATTATCATCTGAAATTTAAAGAACTTTGTAAAAATACTAGATGTTTTTTCGCACGTGTCAAAATACAATGTTGGCAATAACAATTAATTGCAATTGGTAACACTGATAAAAAAGTATTTCATGTTGACGGTGCCATTTGATAATTTATATTTGGGCATAATTACAATTTTTCATTGTAATGGTTGTTGTTCCTTTTACCCACGTACTTTTATTTCTTACATTACCTATAAGCAATAATCTAAAGCATTTTAATCATTCAAAATTATATTAGTGTCAGGTCCCACCTCAGACATAACCTATTTGTATTTACTGTCAAAATGATATCTCAAATATTATGTCCGCTTTTACCTGGTGTTGTGAAAACTGTGAATGTGAAATAAAAAGATCCCCAGAATTTTATTGCTAACAACATCATTTCTTGTATCTATTCCTTTTACTTAATTATTTTTTTCTTTTATTTTCAGGTGAGTTACGCAAACTTTCTAAAGAGGGCTATAATTATTAACCAAATATGTAAGTATATGAATATCAGTTACAAAAGGCTCTAATGGCCGATTTCACCACCTATTCCTAAAATTTAAGTAATGCCTATGTACCCGATATGCAGTACATAGGCATTACCTAGCAAAATTTCATTTTCATCAACCGCTAAGCATTGCCTATCTCGATTTAGGAATTACTTAGCTAGGAATCGATTTTCCGTTGCCCAAATCGCTAAGCATTTCCTAGCGTTTGGCTACTGACACTATAAAATAAAAATTTTACAAGTTTGTTGAATATTTTGATAATTATAACGAAGAAATAAAAAACTTATACATGATGGAAAAAAAAAGAACAAATTATTTTAAATCCTAATATGAAAAATGGTTTTAAAAAAGATTTCCTTTTAAATAAAAGACGAGTTTATATATGAAATAAGATTTATTAATAATTATGTATAAATATATCGTTATTATTCTTTATTTTAAATTTAGGGAAATCGCTTGTCTAATTTTATATATTTATCTGAAATCAGAGGATTCAGCCATTCAACTTCTGTTTTTGTATTATTTATTTTATACTTTGCTGTTTATATTTCTTCTTTTTGTTCATTTTCATCTTTGATTTCATTAAATATTTTATAATTTTGTATACCTCAACGTAATAAGTCTCCACTTAATTTCTAATATAATGGTGACAAATACGATTGATATATGTCATAAAATATAAAAATTATTAATTTTTTTCCAGTGTGCAAATATAATATTACAAAAATAGCTAATAATCCGTTGCCTACGTAAGTAATTCCTAGCTGGACATTGCTTTGTTTGGTGAAATCCAAAATGGTTAAGAATGTTAGTTTTTAAATTTAAATCGGTGGTGAAATCGGCTGTAAGTGAACGATTGTCCAATTTCATACGGATTATTAAAAATCGGACAGAACTTATCACTTTTTCCCCTAACTCAAAGCGTTTCGATATTACAATTTTCTAGAAAAAATGAACATGATTATAAGCAAAAAATCTCAATTTCGCTTAGAATAGGGTAGCTCGCGATCATGGCTGCAGAAGCAATAAAATCCCCAACAAAAGAGTTCAAGTTTAATTTGAACCCCTAACACCACCGTCAATAGATACTCGTCAATCTGTCGCGTCGTGCTAGGAATCAAATACTCTTCCAGGGTTCCCATCTTACTATCCAAGGATATTGCATGTTTCATAATCGATATTTTAATATAAAAAATCGCGAAAAAACTCCGGCAATGGGCCAACTGGCGCCAAGTGTCATTCTCGGCTCCCAACGCAGCGAAATGAAAAGGGTTCGTTGTGAAATATCATTAGAATGAGTGACACGAAACATATTAAACGGGCTGGGGAAAGCGAAGCGCTCTCGGGGAACATTGGACATGCGCAAGCATCATAAGTGGCATGACTGTATGAGGGCGCTATAAGTACATATTCTCAATTAAACACAATAAGGCCTGGTAATAAAAAAGGGCGTGACTGGAGTCCCGAACACGGGATCGTGTTCAATAAATTAAAATCCCGAAGAGGCGTGGCGACCAATTCAATGACCTAAAAATTTAATACTAGAAACGTTCGGGACTTGTGCAAAAAAAAACTCGAACGGTGGGTCGTTGTTGAATAGCTTACTTTAGCAGGTAAGTGTTCCACAATGGTTAAAGTAATTTTGATCGACGCCTCGTGATCGATAAGTAATCATAATCATTTACCAATCAGTAATTACCGGGTTCGATCCCGACTGACGCCAAATATTTCGAATTTTAAATGGCACAGAAGTAGGAATGACGATGGGTGCCCGGGTACTCGGAACCTACCCGATAATAATGTACCCGGGTATAAAATTTTTTACCCGATTACCCAAAATATACCCGCTTCCCGTTAATTACCCGATACCCTTTAATTATCCGAACAGTTTTCAGCTGCCTTAAGGATTGTATCTATAAGAAGAGCTTTTTATTACCAAACCATAGGTAATTAATATAATTTGTTAAGTTTTTTATAGAGATACAGTATATTATTTAATTGTATTACATTTTATTTAACAAATATATGTAACCAATAATTATGAATTTTATTAAAAAATAAACTGCTAATATAAGGGTAACTAGTAATTAACTAATTAACGAATTATGTAAATGTACTTAAAGGATAACGGATAATTAAAGGGTATCGGGTAATTAACGGGTAAAGGGTACTATCCGGGTAGTTGTTTCGGGTACTCGGGTATTCCTCATTCCTACACAGAAGTGACCCCTGTGGTGCACTCTCCACGCCAGCAATAAGTGCCCGTGAGGTGACGCCTGGTAAGCGCCCGCACGGTACAAATATGTCATCATCATTACCGATATCTGCGACAAAGCAGATTGTGGCACACTCAGAAATGGTAATATTTATCAGTAATTATCAATCGTGCAAAAAAATCAATAACAATATACATTTGAAAAGTGGGATAATCTCTAAAATTCATTAGTTTATGTAATCTTGCAGAAAAATCTAAATATTATTGTTGAACCCCAATGGTCTTTGGGAAAATAACCATAAGTCTAACGATAAAATTATCAAAAACTCGATTTTATATTCAACTTAAGTCTCATTTCCACCAATTTTCCTAATGCTGCAATTCTAAAAAATATATTTTCTTCATATTCCTCTTTTTTATATTCATATTACGTTGATTAGATTTTGAATTTTCCTAATGCTGCAATTCTAAAAAATATATTTTCTTCATATTCCTCTTTTTTATATTCATATTACGTTGATTAGATTTTGGTTATAAGTGGTCAACCGGAAGTTTCCTTATTTGAAGTTCTTAACAGTTTTTCTTGAAAAAACGCAGTTAAATATCGTTTTTTGAAATTTTATGTTATTATACACATGAAAAAATATCTTATTGTCTATACGGTATGATTATATATTTTCCTTCATATTCAATATATAGAGTTAAAGAATTATAAAAAGATTAACTTTCATAGATCAGTCAGCATTGCTATAATCATAGAAACAGCTGATATATTCAAATAATTCCAATTTGATAGATGTCAATGTCAAGTGCAATTTACATAATGTATATTCGTGTTATAATTTTATTGGATTTATAGAATCTTTTGCAAGGAACTTTTGGTATTGAATTTGTAGGAAATAGTATATGTTTCTATTACAATTTTACTGGATATGTATAATCTTTTCCAAGCAAATTTTGGTATGGGATTTGTACAAAATAAATAGAATTGGCGGAAGGTAATGTGCTGGCCACATTCGATTTTTATTTATTATTTTAAAATACATTAACAGTCAGAAAACACAAAAAAAAATGTTACTCTTAGGTATATCTTCCTCTGCTACGAACACATGTGTTAAATGACAATACACTCTAGGGGATATTAAAAAAATTGAATATGACATTGATGTATAATTTACAGCTGATTATAAAATCTTAAGTTATGAGTTGAAAAACTGTTTAGTAGAGATTTACGAAGCAAGCTGTAACGAATATATTTCAATCTATACGATTTTGTTATAAAAATAAATATATCATCACGGCATATTACCCATTTCTGAGTGTGCCAATCTGCTTTATCGCAGATATCGGTAATGATGATGAGATATTTGTACCGTGCGGGCGCTTACCAGGCGTTACCTCTCGGGCACTCATTGCTGGCGTGGAGAGTGCACCAGAGGGGTCACTTTTGTGCCATTTAAAATTGGAAATATTTGGCGTCGATTGGGATCGAACCCGGTTTCCCAAATTCGCGACCCAACGAAATAGCGGATCACTTTCGTCTCTGTTATCGTTCTCATTTCTGGGCTATTGTGAAGCAGCCTTAACGTCGATGCAAACAGGTATTATTGCTACTAAACTGCGGTGATATATGAAATCTAATAAATAAAAATATCTCTAAAAAATTTATGTAATGTGAAATTTCCCGTCGCTATTTTCGTCTTGGCGATATTTTCATTCTGATGAAAAAGCAGGACAATTTGTAAGCTCGAGTCAAACACATGCGAAAGTGGTGATTTGTCTGTGAAATGTCACTTCGCACGTTTGTAAATGTCAAACCACTTCGCCACAAGTACGTCGATAAAGTCTTTATTATCACCGAGATACTCACATGCAGACATAGATTCTCTGAACCTGGAGTATATCAATCACCTCTTGAATTCCAAACGGCATTCTCATCTATAATTGATAGTCGAACGGAAAAAACAAACGCATTAATAAAGTAATCACGAAATTGTACCACGACTAGTTAATAGAATATAAAAACTTATCTTTGTAATTATCTGTTACATTTCGTTGGACTATTAATTCTGGCACCAACTTATCTACAAGCTGTTCATTAATATTTTTATTCACTGGCAATGTACACAGTTTTGGGCTGTAAAACATTTTATGACATTTAATCAAATCATAAATCTTAGTTAATTAATATATTTTTACCAAATCCGTCATTACTCAGTAGATGTTGACAGCTAGTAATGATTTACTAGTTGAAAAGTATAATGACCTCTTTGAAAATCTAAGAGGATGACATAAATCATCTTCATGACGATCGATGAACATCGCTACCATAAACAAGGAACATTAATTGCGCCATACGCAGATGCCAAAATACTATGATACGTTCAACTTTACTAACATTCTTTCAACACTAATCAAAATCCTGAGATCTATATTTAACTAAGACATTATTCATTATTGACAGCTAGCTAGGAACTGGTTGATTTAGTCTGGAACAAGATTCTAATTCATTTGGAAACTTGAGACTGTCTGTCTATATCAATAACATGAAGTCGGAATATATGGATTTAATATTCTAAGCTAATTGTTATGGTTAAGGCAAAGTATCGGTTAACTTTGCATTAAACTTTCTTTGAGTTTAAAGAAAGTAATAAAGTTCATGGATTTTTTTCTTTAAAAAAGCATAAATTAAAATAATGTAATTTTAAGCATAATTTCTACATATCGCGAGTCTAGAATAATAAGGTGAGAAAGTAATATGGCGAGGAAAATGATTTGAAATTATTTGATCACAGTATTGTTTTCGAATTAACATTTATTAACTCTAAGGATGCAATTATAAGAAAAAAATATGTTGTGGCCATCACAAAACCACTCGCCATTTCCATATTAGGCTATATAAGTATTGTATTATATATAAAAAAATCTGTTGTGGCCAGCACAAGACCTTCCGTCAGTTCGATGTATTTTGTACAAATCCCATACCAAAAGGTCCTTGGAACAGATTCTATATAATATCATATAAAATCGAACACGAACACATACTATTTTTTACAAATTCCATACCAAAAGTTCATTTGAAAAGGTTTTATAAATCCAATAAAATTATAACATAAACTACACTAAGTAATGTCCTTCCATCTTATCTTTGGCCTTTCTCTGCATGTCACTTGCAAGTAACACTATGACATACCAATTTTAGAACCTGTACTTTCCATATTTGGGTTTGCACTTGCAACTGACATCTGTCAATTAAATTTTTTTGAATAATTATGTCAGTTGTTTCCATGATAAATAACAATGCTGACTAATTTTTGAAAATTAATTTCTTTATAATGCTTTAAATTTACATCTATTGAATATGAAGGAAAATGTATAATTAAACCGTATAGAGAAGAGTATTTTCTTTAATATACATAATAACAAAATGTCAAAAAATAACATTTAACTGCGTTTTTTTAAGAAAAACTGTTAAAAACTTCAAATAAGGGTACTTCCGGTGGATCAATTATAACCAAAATCTAATCAACTCTTCATATGGTTGTACAGAAGAGGAATACGAAAGAATTATAATTTTTAGAATTGTAGTATTGGAGTTATCGTCGGAGAAAAAATTGTCACACACGGACACACATACACACACACGCACACACGGACACACGCACACACACACACACACACACACACACACATACATACAGACATCATCTTAAAAATAGTAAATTTGTATTGTAGGGACCCTAAAACGTGCTTAGTCATTAAAAACTCACCACCGAATTTTTTGACCAAAGACAATACCTTCCTTACCTAAAGGTGACGGAAGGTAAAAAACAGAACTTTACCCAAATATTGTTTTTTATTGTATTTAACATGTCTTCTGCACAAATACAATTTTAATTATATCTATTTTTCATTGTATGAGGAAGTTCCTAAATATAAGAGATTGTTCCAATTCATTAACCAGATTGGCGGTATTTCTGATGAAATATGCATTTTACCTATAATTTTAAGTATTTAATTTATAAAACAATAAGGAAGATTAAATGTACTTCCCAGAAAAAGCTTTCAGAATGTCACTAAAACTGTTGATTTTTGACACTGACATCTATCATTTACAAACTATGTTATGAACATTTGAATTTGTCAAGTGGTTTCCTTATTGCCTTATCCTGTGCGATTAGATTATTCTACATATTATAGTGTCTTTATCTCTAAATTTATACAAGATATAATAAATTTTTTAAGTGTATTAGATGGAGAATTTTATGTTCTTCAATATGTGTAATAACAAAAATTCCCACAAAATTATATTTAGAAGAATTTTTCTAAGAAATTACTATTTGCGGTTATCCAATTGCTTCAATAAATTTTCAGCTCTTTCCAGGAATGTCAGATTGAGGAATTCATAGTTAAACAGAGTTTTTGGGGAATCGTCCCTCTAACATCCAGACATACACATACACACATACACAAATCCACACATCCACACACACACACACACACACACACACACACACATACACACACACATCATTTTAAAAATGTTATAAACGGATTATAGGGACCTTAAAACGTGCTTATCCACTAAAATCTGGATATGTGAATTTTAGCATGATTCCAATACCTCTCTTACCGAGTGGTAATAATAATAATTAATTTTATTCAGATCCTTTCAAAGATCAGGTTCAGCCAAAGACTGTTCTTCCGCCTAACCCAGAATTCCATATCAAATGTTTTTGAAAACAATACATTTATAGATAATAATGAGCAGAACAGACATGTGAAAATAAGTATAACTTTACAAAGGATCAGTTTAATAATTGTTCAAGATGAATTTTAAAGTTATTTATGTCATATGAAAGAAAAATTAGAATGGTATGCTTGACCGAAAAAAAAAAAAAAATAGTCAGAACTGTGTACGCCAAATTTCCGATCCTCGACACTAATTTTTGAAAATCTTTCGTCCCTACACGTTGGATTAAATTTTTGGGAATATAGAACATTGTTTTATTCAATCTTGAAAATAAACAACAATCACCCTTATTCTGTAACTCAGTCGATGATATTTGTCGATCGATAATAATTTTTGACAAATAGAAACAAATGTATCATCTATCAGTTTCATATTTTATTCAGTGTCTGCTGCAATTATTGGTTACAATTTATTATCGTTCGATAAAAGTTATCGATTGAGTTACAGAATATGAGTGAATATTTAAAAACTAAGTAATGTCAGAAAGAGGTAGGGTATGGCTAATATAAACTATCTATACAAAAATCTCATTTTCCCAAAAACTTGCAGTTACAACCTTGCTTTTCTAGGCTTGCCATATTTTAAAGTAACAGATGACTTATAGATGGCCTTTATAGTCATCTTCCGTGAATAAAACTATATAATTCTACAGCACTAAGTAATTAGAAAATTCTTATTATTGTTCCTGTTCAAATCCCTGAAAGGAATTTCACAGGTCGACAGAGTGGAAAATATTCATTAAACAACAATGGAAACAGTTTAATGAGTAAGATAAAAAGGTTCATTTAAAGTTCATTCTGACCTTTGAATTTAGGTTATAATCGAAAATTTTCAAGATGTTGAAATTAGGCTGCGCGCACCAAAAACTTGATGAAGCGTTTCGTTCGTGACACGACATTCCTTAACTGGGGCAACAGGATGAATTAGTGAGCCTTGTCTGGATTTTGCATATTCATAAAG
Organism: Ophonus ardosiacus; assembly: GCA_943142095.1. NCBI lineage: Eukaryota > Metazoa > Arthropoda > Insecta > Coleoptera > Carabidae > Ophonus > Ophonus ardosiacus. The sequence goes on along the minus strand of OW964832.1, from coordinate 2,118,004 downwards.
CAGCTTTTCATTTGATATTTCGATGTCAATTCCAAGAATTTTACTGAAATGAATTTTATTAAGCGCATTATCTTTCAATTTCTGCCTTTGTTAGATTATTTCTTTCGTCGTCGACGTCTTTCAATTATATTCTTCTTCAAATCAATTTTACAAGAATTTGAAATTCACTGTATGACGCGGGTAAATACTATTTGCCTTGGCAAGTAGCTTGAAATATTATTTTTGCCCTCCTGAAGTGTAATGGGAACTTTACAATTGTATACACAGCAAGTGTAACCTACATTTTACGCTTACTGTGTTGTAACTTGTCTAACTATGCGGTAAAATAATCAAAATACACTGGACGTTTATGGGCATTTAGAAAAGAAATCATCTTCACTATAATAAAGTTCATGTAAAAAAGTACTACCTACATAAGTTATTTTTTTACTTTAACATTTCCTATATTTAAAATTAATTTATATAAACCAAAATCACGGCAGCAACATCTGTCATTATTGTAAATATCCGCCGTTACCGACATAGTCACCGATCGATATACCTGTCAAATACGCGAGGCGAACATTGCTGAAATGTCAAATATCGACACCTACCTATTATTTATTACGAAGAAAACATGAGCAAATAAATATATTATCAGTCATGAACAACGTCTATTATTACAAATAAATTTTCGCTAAAAGAAGTACTCTAATGAAGGTAAGTAAAATCATATTTGGAAATTGACTTAACCCCAGAATTTTAAACTAACCCTTTTCAGAAGTACAACCTATCTCATTAAAAAAGTGATTTTCATTTAAATATTTAATTAATAAAACAATAAGAAGGATGTACTTCCCAGAAAAAGCTTTCAGAATATCACTAAAACTATTGATTTTTGACGCTGATATCTGTCATTTACAAACAATGTTATAAACATTTGAATTTGTCAACTGGTTTCCTTAGTGCCGTAGCCTCTGCGATTAGATTACTCTATATGTTACAGTGCCTTTGTCTCTAAATCTATACAAGATATAATAAAAATTTTAAATGTATCGGATGTAGAATTTTATGTTCTTCAATAATAGTAATAACAGAAATTTTCAAAAAATAATACTTAGAAAATTTTTTTAAAGAAACTATTACTTCCGGTTGTCCAATTGTTACCTACATCTAATCAGCTCTCCCCAGGAATGTCAGATTGAGGAAACTGCAGTTAAATATTTTTAGGTCTTATAGTATTTAAGAAACTGTGGTTCCAACATCCACACATTCACACACATACACACACACGGACATCATCGTAAAAATGTTATAATCGGATTATAGGGACCTTAAAACGTGCTTATCCATTCATATCTGTATATACGAATTTTAGCATGATTCCAATATCTCTCTTAGCGAGAGGTAAAGAGTATTTTAAATGAAAGTTTATGTTATATTTAACACAATAATAATAGGCGATAGTTTGTCACATGTTAAACTGTGTGTACTTTGAGGTCACATTCTGTTTCAGGTCAAGTGACTTTTTCAAAATATTTAATGGATATTTCGTGATGTTTTCAAATTTGAGGCCCTTTAAGGAACAATATCTTTTATTGGCGCTACTTTTTAAAAATCTAAAATCTTTTGGTATACAACAGATTCCTAAACCACGCTCCAAATAACTGTCAGAATTATTTCGTTATTTCAAACAAAGTATTATGATATTATATTTCTTCTATTAAAGATAATCTGAACAGCTTCAACATCACACTAACTCAATTTCCTCTAGGAGCATTAAAAATAGAGCAACTGCTTGTGGAAATAGAGATAGATCTGCCGCTCATTCAAGCTTGAAACATCTAAATCCACAGCTACATCACGTAGCCCTCGCAATAAATTTTCAATTTACCAATATCTGCTACATGCAGTGCGCTCCGTACATGTTTTATAGTATCCATTATCTTTCACGTGCAGAGGGACAGAAAATCTCATTGTTTATCTGTTGTCCAATAACAACGTCTTCGCTGTCCCTGTCCAGATCTAGGAGGCCATGGCTGCAGTCTGAAGTGTCCACTTATGGAGTCTGCCGACGGTCATAATCTCGAGACATGTCTGCTCTGTTTTCTCGTAGAGCACTTCACGGGCGATTGTCAAGCACTGTGAAATACTTCCCTTGTTTTCTTTCAAATTTCAACGCGTTTTGGGATTTTGTTTTGTTTTACATTACGTCAAAATGATGGTTTCAAAGAAGGATTGTTATTGTAACACTTCTTGCTTGTTAGAAAGAAAGACGTAACTTTGGAATTCGAATCAGTAATAGAATTTTTTATAGGAAATATACGAGTTTTTATTAATAAGATCAGAATTTTTATGACTTCTATATACTAAATTTTAAAAGATATTGTTCTTTAAAGAGCCTCAAATTTGAAAATATTATGAAATATCCATTAGATATTTTACAACTCGAACCCCGGACCTCCATATATCTAGTGTGGCGCTCTTACGATCTGAGCCCCGGAGTCATTGAATTTTTCATAATTTCTTTCTCCGTATATTTAAAATTCTCCTTGATCGTTAAGGCCATTTCTATGTTTATAAACTTCAGGTACGATCATAAATAATTATTATCAATGATTCTGTGACGTCTAATGAGCCTGTTTCACATTTTTCAAAAACTATTTTAAATTAAAAGTTTATGGAATGATTTTCTTAGTAATAATTTTTATTTTAATAATTTGTTGTTATTTGTGGAAATAATTAAATAAAAAGATTGGCGTCCTGAGAAACTACCCCCCACTCCTGTGACGTAGAAGCACATACATTACATTATTAATAGCCAATAGGAAAATAGTTTTTTCATCATCTATGTTTATTCATATTATTTATATAAATAAACGTAGGCTAAAGTTTGTCACATGTTAATAACAAAATCTTTTAATGTGACATTTGACGCTGACATTGCTCATTGTAAATTAATAATAAAGTAATAATGGCTAATTCAAATTACACTCAAGCTAAATCGGACATTTAACCGAAGGTCGATAGCTGGATGATGGCTGAATCAGTGGGCTGAATTTATATGAAAACGATTGTTTTATTGCTACCGAAATAAGGGGTGTTAAAGAGTTGAGGTAAAATAAAATATAAGAATGAATTTATTATATAAATTGTGAATATATTTTACTTTAAAGTTCTGGTCGTGATTCTTATTTGACACTTGTTCGACAACTTTGACAATACACTTGACACCTTAGAACCGCTGAAGATGTATTTACTCTGACGTCACATTCTGTTTCAGATCGCGTGACTTATTCAAAATTTTATCCAAATTTCAAAAATTAATTGTAAAATATCTAAAGGATATTTAGTGATATTTTCAAATTTGAGGCTATTTAAAGAACAATATCTTTTCAAATTTAATACTTAGAAGCCATATAAAAATTCTTGCAACAGCCCTATTCGATTTAATCTGATGTTTCAGATTAAGTGCTAATATTATATTTCATAAATTAAAAGCTTAGAAGCTATTCTCTGACAGTAAATTTGACGTTTTGCACAAATTATAGCAACAAACATGATTTGTTTAATTAGTGCGCGTCAACTTCAAGGCATAGTGTGCTCCTGCAAAACCCTAAAATCTAATTCCTAAAATTCTAAATAATGACTAGATTTAGGGCACATAAATTTAGGATTTAGATATTAGGGTGATAAAAGTGCAACATCGGATACAGCCTAAATATTTTGAAAATTGTGAAATATTGCCAGTGGCTTTACGCTTTGTGATACCCCTACATGTGCTTAATTTTTGTGTGTCCTAGTAAAGCTGCTAGAGAAATACCCGTGAATTTGGAATAGGGATTTATCTGCGTTTTTGGAATTTACGAGATTTGTACGCGAGTTTAACGAGGATTACTTTTGTGTGTATTTTTATGGATGATTTTTTCCAGCTTAAAATATTGAAAAAGGATTTGTCAGTGCGTGAAATAAAAATTTTTGCCTGACTGTTTCCGATATTTCAAACATATAGACGTTTAGATACATTGTCAGATTTTCAGTTTTATATCTGTGTATTTTCGCTGCTGCTGAATTTTTTGTCAATGTTGTCAGTTACAAATATAGTTCGCTCGGATTTTCATAATATCCGTAAAATACAAAAAATAACAAATAAATGTAGTTTATAATATCTATACTGATATGAGCTCATTTAAAATTTTATATTTACTCAGACATTATTACATTATAAACGTTCAAAATTTTTGTTGATGTATTTCGACTCAAGTTCGACTTTGGCTAACTTTTCTTTTTTTTTAAATTCGGCTTCTTATGGAAGAAAAAAAAACTATTGCCCCAAAAGTCAATAGACCCCAAATTTAGATAAAATCTTCAAAATTTTCAAAAATCTAATTTTTATATATCTAGATACTTCTCAATGCGCTGATACCAAATTTTGTAACCGCAGGTCGATATCTCTTTTCTTTCCCGAGATATTAATATTCAAAGTTTTGCTCAAAACTGACCATTTTTGGGTAATAACCCAAAAATGGGCCGAGATATGAATTCGGCAACAACACCGTTCGATTCTACGGGTAAATTTACATAAGTACACCAATTTTCAGAATTTTTGAACACCGCATACAAACTCTAAAGCAAAATAACTGAAAATGGCCAAAAATCGCAAAAATCGTAAGGGGTACCCCTTACGATTTTTTCAGATTTTGGCCATTTTCAGTGTATTTCAAACATTTATTCATAAAAAATGAACCGGTTGAACAAAAATTATGAAAATTGGTGTACTTATATAATTTTGCCAGTAGAATCGAATGGTGTTGTCATTAAATACATATCTCGACCCATTTTTGGGTTAATGCCCAAAAATGGGCAGTTTTGAACAAAACTTTAAATATAAATATCTCGACAACGAAACGAGATATCGACCTGCGGTTTCAAAATTTAGAAGCGCATTGAGAAGTATCTAGATACATTATGAAGTTTTTATCTAAATGTGGGATATATATATATACAAAAATTATGAAAATTGGTATACTTATGTATTTTTATCCGTAGAATCGAATGGTGATGTCGCCAAATTCATTTCGTGACCCATTTTTGGGTTATTACCCAAAAATGGGCAATTTTGAGCAAAACTTTGAATCTAAATATCTCGAGAACGAAAAGAGATATCGACCTGCGGTTTCAAAATTTAGAATCAGCGCATTAAGAAGTATATAGATACATAAAAATTAGATTTTTGAAAATTTTGAAGTTTTTATGTAAATGTGGGGTATATTGACTTTTGGGGCAATAATTCAAAAATGATGACTCTCTTTATTTTAAAAACATATTTTACTTATAAATTTATAACGATAGCATGTGTTTCTCCACATTTCTACAGACTACCAAAATAGTCATTTTCCATTCATGTAACATAAGCCATAACCGTGGATGATAAATTTGTATATGGTAAAAAGTTTCATCACACTAAGACGTTCCCAGTTCTCACGATTGTACCACACTCAGTCAAATCCTCCGCTCTGCGTACGCTGTGACGTTTTGTCACTTAGACGATGACAAAGCTTTATATGAATATCAGGAGATTTGAAACGGATCGGAGTGGCATGCGAAGCGGCTCACGCTGACGCAAGATTATCCGGTGCTGTTCTTTTGTTTGACACGTGCGTGGAGTCTTTGTACTGTTAGTTGGGTCCTATTTGCAATGACAGCTTTCATAAACAAGTGAATAAGTGGATGGAATGGATACCCTTAATTTGTCACGTAATTAAAATGGGATATAGGATTAGGGATTTTGGACACACTTTCATTGTCTGGGACAGATAATTGAAATGATATCCAATGATTTATACTAACGTAAAATGTTATTTCATTTGTTTTAGTCAATTCTATGTCTAATATAATAAAGAATAAGAAAGTATTGTACCCTACGAAATTACTAAGTGCAATACTTTCATTTTTTAAAAAATATTTACTACAAATTTTGTTTCGACAGATATCAATGTTTTTATTTATTTATTATTTATTGTTTTAACTTTCTAACGACCATTGTGATGTGTTTTTATTACATTTATACTTAATTGTACATATTATTACGTTTTTATAAAGAAATTTCACGTGTTTCACGCACACTTTTAAATTTTATACATTTCTTAATTTGTAAATTTCATCTAGCACCTAATGAAGGCAAAGTGGTGCCGAAATCGGTCGAGGCAGAGAATAAATAAAAAAATCTGTTGTGGCCAGCAGAAGACCTTCCGTCAATTCGATGTATTTTGTACAAAATCCATACCAAAAGTCCATTTGAAAAGGTTCTATAAATCCAATAAAATTATAACATAAACATACACTAAGTAAAATGCACTTGACACTTCATTCTTTCTGCTTCAGGTTTCCCCTATTTTATTAGGGGTCGCTGTTTCCTCTCCTCTTCCACTCATTCCTGTCCAACGCATCTTCTTCACACAGTCCTTACTCAATTCTTCTGCGATACAGTCCATCCATCTTCTCTTTGGCCTTTCACTGCATGTCACTTGCGAGGAACACTATGACATACTAATATTTGATCCTATACTTTCCATATTTGGCTTTGCACTTGCAACAGACATCTATCAATTAGAATTTTTTGAAAGTATCAGCTGTTTCCATGATAAATCACAAAGCTGACTAATTTTTAAAAATTAATTTCTTTATAATGCTTTAACTCTACATCTATTGAATATGAAGGAAAATGAATAATCAAACCATATAGAGAAGAGTATTTTCTTTAATATATATATAATAACAAAATGTCAAAAAATAATATTTAACTGCGTTTTTTAAGAAAAACTGTTAAAAACTTCAAATAAGGGTACTTCCGGTGGATCAATTATAATTAAAATCTAATCAACTCTTCATAGGAATACGAAAGAATTATAATTTTTAGAATTGTAGTATTGAAGTATCGTCGGAGAAAAATTTGTCACACACATACACCCATACACACGCACACACACGCACACACACACACACACACACACACACACACACACACACACACACACACACACACACACAGGACATCATCTTAAAAATAGTAAATTCGTATTGTAGGGACCCTAAAACGTGCTTATTTATTAAAAACTCACCACCGAATTTTTGACCAAAGACAATAGCTTCTTTACCTAAAGGTGACGGAAGGTAAAAATTTGACTGCATATCCAGGAATTTTGTCAACCCCATTTACGATTCCAGTCAAGAAGAACCTTCACAGATACTTTACTTTGATACTTATTATTTTTTATATAAAGCCCTTAAATTGAAATACCTCTTTTTGCCGTGGAATTTTTTATATCATTAACATGTAAATTAAGTAATTAATAGCTATATACTAGTAGTACTTTTATGTAGTAGTACATGAACACGAATGTAACTTGATAATTACATTTAATTTACTATCTTTCATTTTCATTGTCCATTTGTGGGTTTCATAAAACAGACATGTGTACTTCGTTAATTAATTTTCCCAAAACTGTATTTAACCGCCGTTTAAAGGACAAAGAAGTAAAAATAAAAAAATGTAATTAATTTTTTCACCTTTCTCGCAGCTCATCGTAACATCAAGATTAAGTCCTCATGTTATTGTAACATGCAAGCCCATAGCTTGATGATTCTGTGTAACGCAACGTACTCGTTAATTACTACGAGTAAGTGATATAAACGCGCAAAAAGGAGTGTACGTATGTGTAAGCCAGTGAACTCTTTAAAGTGCAAAAGAGAATGCGTACCACGCATTATAATCCTTTAGTTTGGAAATGCTTTGCGCTATGTTACCACCAGTGACGTAGAGTTCCGATGGCCTAATCCCTCTAGTCCTAAACTAGGATGTGTAGGAACAGAATGAAAAGTTTTCTCAGTATGTAAACTATTCATAATAGGATACGTACCATAAGTACCTAAAAGTATGTCGCGTTGAGTAAACACAGCGTCAATCTATAAATCAGGCTTTATTATTACAAATCTTTATCGTCTTTATCTGTATGTCATGGGCAGATTGTAAAATCTATTTTCTAGAAAACGCCTATTTTTGCAAGGAACATTTATAAAGATAAAATGTATTAACGGATTTCTCGGCGGTGATTGTAAGGAAATATAACTACAAGAAAAGACCATTTTTAGAAAACTACTAATAGAATTCCATAACCTTGTTTAAATTTACCGCTTTCTTTTGCCGCGCTGTTTACTTTTCTCTTCTTATTTGTGCTACGATAAAAAATTAATTCGAGATTATTCCCATACTTTTCGGTCAACATGTGACGCTCACTGAGTATAATTTTACCAGTTTTTAATATTCTTTTAATGTAACTTATATTTTATACTTATATAGTCAAAATTCTTTTAATAATATGTAAATCAGTACAGAACTTAAACTAATAACAACAACAAAATTGAATGTTTCTGAAATTATCAATTTGGCAATCACACCAGTTAAAACTATTTGTAAGTAAAACAAAATTTATCTGTATAACTTACCTTTACAAAATTATGTACATTTTAGTTTTCCTTGATGAAGTTACAAAATATGTAACGAAATATTGGAAATTTAAATAAAATTAACTACTTTATGGAATAACAACATTATATTTCCTTACAATCACCGCCGAGAAATCCGTTAATACATTTTATCTATCAACAAGTACGGCGTTACTTCCTCCTAACAACATTTATAAATAAGCAATGGAACCCAACATACACAATTTTTGTTTATTAAACTTATGATACTTTTTACCTTCCGTCAAAAGGAAGGTATTGTTTTTGGTCAAAAAATTCGGTGTTGAGTTTTTAATGTATAAGCACGTTTTAGGGTCCCTACAATACGAATGTACTATTTTTAAGATGATGTCTGTATGTGTGTATGTGTGTATGTGTGTCCGTGTGTGTGTCTGTGTGTGTGTCTGTGTGTGTGTCTGTGTGTGTGTCTGTGTGTGTGTCTGTGTGTGTGTCTGTGTGTCCGTGTGTGTGTGTGTGTGTGACAAATTTTTCTCCGACGATAACTCCAAAACTACAATTCTAAAAATTATGATTCTTTCATATTCCTCTTCCTTACAACCATATGAAGAGCTGATTAGATTTTGGTTATAATTGGTCAACCGGAAGTACCTTTATTTGAAGTTTTTAACAGTTTTTCTTAAAAAATGCAGTTAAATATTATTTTTTGACATTTTCTTATTATATTTATTAAAGAAAATACTCTTCTCTATATGGTTTGATTATTCATTTTCCTTCATATTCAATAGATGTAGAGTTAAAGCATTACAAAGAAATTAATTTTCAAAAATTAGTCAGCTTTGTTATTTATCATGGAAACAGCTGACATAATTATTCAAAAAAATTTAATTGACAGATGTCAGTTGCAAGTGCAAAACCAAATATGGAAAAAAGTATAGGATCTAAAATTGGTATGTCATAGTGTTGCTCGCAAGTGACACGCAGAGAAAGGCCAAAGAGAAGATGGAAGGACATTACTTAGTGTAGTTTATGTTATAATTTTATTGGATTTATAGAACCTTTTCAAAAGAACTTTTGGTATGGAATTTGTAAAAAATACTATGTGTTCGTGTTCGATTTTACATGATAGTATATAGAATCTGTTCCAAGGACCTTTTAGTATGGGATTTGTACAAAATACATGGAATTGACGGAAGGTCTTGTGCTGGCCACAACAGATTTTTTAAAAATTAATTTTTCTGCTCGAACTTTCAAAAATTCACCCTCCAAGAGAATTATGTATAATATTGCAAACTTCTCCTTTGGAATTTAATTTACACTGTCCAGGAAACTTTCAGAATTTTTTAGCCTGTACGCGAGCAGAAATCTACCGAGAGATTTAAAAGAGTTTATTAATATCTTGAAGGGGTAAAAGAAATGTTTATGTAGTGAATATTAATTCTGGATCAAAGCATTCGAAATATGTTTTTTAATAAAAAGCCAATAAAACTTTTGCGTCTCTGATCTGTGTAGATGTAGCCGGAATTAAAAATTTATGATTGTGCGAACTTACTTCCCTTTAACAGAGAGGAAATTTATTCAAAACATGTTACGAACGACAGTCATGGAATTTTAATGCATTTTTTTGAAAGTTAATTTAGATTCTATTTGGAGTAAATGTGTCAGGACATGACTAAGTTTTATTTTTCTTAAGAGTTGCCGACAACTTATAGCAAACACCATTCACGTATTTCTTTCAGACTCTTGCTTATTTTCTTATTTGGACACATACGTGTATGAATTTTATAAATTTGTAAATGAAACATGCATATCTTTTTCCTTTCATAACGTTATTCATATATCGCTCTCTATTCGATTCTTTTTTGGTTTATCTCTCCTCTTATTTTAACCCTGCAGACTTTATTTACTTATTTATTTTTCTTCTTTAATATTTCTTATCTAAAATTCTCTTTTGCATTATTTTTACCTCCCGCTACCCTAGGTAAGGGAGGTATAGGGATCGTGCTAAAAATCACATATAGAGATTTTAGTGAATAAACACATTTTGATGTCCCAGAATCCGATTTTAACATTTTTACAATAATGTCTGTAGGTATGTATGTATGTATGTATGTATGTGTGTGTGTGTGTGTGTGTGTGTGTGTGTGTGTCTGTGTGTGTGGATCGTGAAGACACGATTACTCAAATACTATCAATAAGAAAATTTTTAAATTTTGTATAGGGAAGTATTATTTATACAAGCTTTTAACGGTTATTCTTGTAAAAAAAATCTGTTGAACCCAGCACAAAACCTCTCACCATTTCCATGTTAGGCTATATAAGTATTGTATATTGCACTTCGCTTTCGAACCGTCCTTTTATAACAAAAAATTACAGAACTTTACCCAAATATTGTTTTTTATTGTATTTAAGATGTCTTCTGCAAACATACAATTCTAATTACATCTATTTTTCATTGTGTGAGGAAGTTCCTAAATGTGAGAGATTCTTCCAATACATTAACCAGATTAGCGGTGTTTCTGATGGATATATATGCATTTTACCACAATTTTACCTATAATTTTAAATATTTAATTAATAAAACTATAAGAAAGATTAAATGTACTTCCCAGAAAAAGCTATCAGTATGTCACAAACTGTTGATTTTTGACACTGACATGTGTCATTTACAAACTATGTTATAAACATTGGAATTTGTCAACTGGTTTCCTTAGTGACTTAGCTTCTGCAATTAGTTTACTCTATAAATTATAGTGTCTTTATCTCTAAATCTATACAAGATATTATAAAAATTTTAAGTGTATTAGATGGAGAATTTTATGTTCTTCAATATTTAATAACAAAAACTTCCAAAAAATTATATTTAGAAGAATTTTTCTAAGAAACTACTACTTCCGGTTGTTCAATTGTTATTAAAACCTTTTCAGCTCTTCCCAGAAATGTCAGATTGAGGAAACTGCAGTTAAATATTCTTTAAGTCTTATAGTTTTTGAGGAATCGTCCCTCCAACATCCATACATACATACACATACACACATCCACACACACACACATAAATAAATAAAATAAAATATATCATCACGGCATATTACCCATTTCTGGGTGTGCCAATCTGCTTTATCGTAGATATCGGTAATGATGATGACATATTTGTACCGTGCGGGCGCTTACCAGGCGTCACCTCACGGGCACTCATTGCTGGCGTGGAGAGTGCTCCACACAGGTCACTTTTGTGCCATTTAAAATTCGAAATATTTGGCGCCGATCGGGATCGAACCCAGTTCCCCCAGGTTCGCGACCAGACACTCAGGCACGCGGCCACGGGATCCCATACACACACATCATTTTAAAAATGTTATAATCGGATTCTTCGGACCTTAAATCGTGCTTATTCACTAAAATCTGGATATGCGAATTTTAGCATGAATCCAATACCTTTCTTAGCGAGAGGTAAATATCATTGAATATATTTTTTTAGCAACTTTTATATAAAAATTGCATATAATGATACAATCTTCAATTCTTCGGTAATAGCATTTAGTAAATACTCACTATAAATTGTAATTGTGCATTAGTGAAGTAGCTAGGATTGAGGCTTTAGAGTTTTAAATGTCCTTAATTCTCCATTAAAGTTCTGTTTCAGTTCTTCAAAAATTGATTACATCATATTTCTTATTTGCTTCCAAATTCTTATGAGTAATACTCAAGAAGCTTTAAAATTAATTGAAAATGAGCTAAAGAGATTAAGGTTTTATTTAATCTCGTTTATTGCAAAAGGATGCAAGTGCATCCGAAGTTCCAAGTTTCTCTTTGATGTAATCCAACGAGATTAACGTCTGTAATTAGGAAATGCAAGTAAACAAAAATTGAGTAAATAATTTAATAGGTTGTCCTTCATCCTTCATTAAAACGAAACTCCCACCTTCATCTGCAGTCGCAAGTGTCTTCAGTAGATACATCCAAGTATTAAGTAAATAATGAATTTAAGTGTGAATCAGCACTAGTTCATCCCCACGCCACTAGAGATCGCAGTCTCGACTCTAAGTGCAAGAACATGCTCCTAATTTATAAATTAGACTTCCTGTTTGCCGAGTGAAGTGGTTTTAACGCATTTAAGGCCCTGATAAACGAATAAAAGAGCTGTAACTGGAAACTCTTGAGACTTGCACTGCCTCACATTGATTCTCCCGTCACTCCTGTTTGTAGCGTCTGTTTTCTCCGCTTGTATGCGATGTGTAATTCTCTCCAAATTGGATGGAGAAGTTTACGTTTCTGTGGATTAATGCAGTGTGGGACTATAGCCAATTTCCTGCGCTTTCCTTTCATCTACTTTCAAAAGAGAATATTTTAAAAGAGCACTAGAATAATTTTTGAGCACCAACTTTCTCTGGGAGTGTTGAGTGTTAAATGTTGTCAAAAGATTACCAGACCAAGAAAAATTAAAAATCTGTTGTGGCCAGCATAATACCTCTCGCCATTTTCATTTTATGCTATGCATCTTCCTTTCCCTATTAATTTCCACGGTTGTTATGGAAACGAAGTGTTATTTGTCGCTACGCTATCATAGCGTAGTCTTGGAGTCCGACCCCAAGCCTATTTATAATGAAGTAACGCAAGCGGTAACGCAGTTGCAATAAGGTAACGCAATATATTTTCGCCACTGTACATTTCTATTTAAATTATTTTATATGCTAACGTTATTTATATCTATGTCATACATAAAAAATCTGTTGTGGCCAGCACAAAACCTCTCGCCATTTCCATTTTATGTTATATAAGTAATGTATTGCACTTTGCTATCGAACCGTCGTTTTGTAACAGAAAAGTTACAGAACTTTACCCAAATATTGTATTTTATTGTATTTAACATACAATTCTAATTATATCTATTTTCCATTGTATGAGGAAGTTCCTATGTCAGAGATTCTTCCAATTCATTAACAAGATTGGTGGTATTTGTAATGGATACATGCAGGTTACCTATAATTTTAAATATTTAATTAATAAACCCATAAGAAAGATTAAATTTACTTCCCAGAAAAAGCTTTCAGAATGTAACTAAACTTTTGATTTTTGACACTGATATCTGTCATTTACAAACTATGTTATAAACATTGGAATTTGTCAACTGGTTTCCTTAGTGCCTTAGCCTCTGCGATTAGTTCACTCTATAAATTATAGTGTCTTTATCTCTAAATCTATACAAGATATAATAAAAATTTTAAGTGTATTAGATGGAGAATTTTATGTTCTTTAATATTTAATAAAAAAAAACCTCCCAAAAAATTATATTTAGAAGAATTTTTCTAAGAAACTACTACTTCCGGTTGTTCAATTATTACCAAAACCTTTTCAGCTCTTCCCAGGAATGTCAGATTGAGGAAAGAGCAGTTAATTATTTTTTAAGTCTTATAGTTTTTGAGGAATCGTCAACTGGTTTCCTTAGTGTAATTTCGCCTACTCGACTTATTATATCCCAATATTCTATATATTATAGCCTCTTTATCTCTAAATTTATAGAAGATATACTAAAAAATTTAAATGGATCAAATGTAGAATTTTGTTCTTCAAAATGCATAATATCTAAAATTTTCAAAAAATAATATTTAGAAGAATTTTTTTAAAAAACTACTATTGAGGAATTCATAGTTAAATAGGTCTTATGTCTTATAGTTTTTGAGTAATCGTCCCTCCAACATCCACACATACATACACACATACACACAGAGACACACACACACATCATCATGGGCCTTAAATCGTGCTCATTCACTTAAATCTGGCCAATAGGTATTGGCCAGATGCCAATACCTCTCTTAGCGATAGGTAAAAAAGCAGCCTAATTTCAATGAAATATACCAAATTCTTCTCTTTGGCGTTTATTATAAATCACGGATTTTGTGTTTGCGTTGGCGGTCACGTTAGCCCGATACTATATTTGCATTTAACGTTACTGTATTATAAGTTGGCCTTTATATGTGTTGATAATCTGACATGCGTCTTCTTAAAATCTTTTTTCATAATATTCCACAAATCCTTAGTCTGATTTGGTAAGTAGATACTTAAAATATAGAAACGTTTTTAAAGTTATGTTTATATTTTACCTAGTGCAGAAATTCTCATTAGTTTGTTACTTATAGCGAAGCAATTTTCTGACAGCCTGTCAATGAATTGTAGCATATTAGGCTTATATTCTATTAGTCTGTCCGGTCCTGCAACATCAGATCATGGTGAATTACTCCCTGCGAAGCTTGTTTGTCGATATTTCCTTCTCGTGGGGCATTACAGCGGCTTACATCGGACTTATTAAAAGTTGTCTGGCCGGGCTGTAGGGCTCTAATAAGCCGCATTTACAGAACGACTGCAGCGCTGTTGAAACACTGAATTTATTAACGGGAATTAGGATAGTGAAGAGGGAACTAATGCATGATGCCAAGACGCAACAAACTTGCACGCAAAACTTCAAATTAACCAACTCATCCTAGATTAATTCCCAGAACTGGATCCATAAATCAGGATGAAATGCCACACTAAGAGTATGTTTGAGAATCTTACATTCAAGTGGAAAATTACAGTAATTAAAAGTAAGTAATCATAAAGTAATATCATCTATATTATCAACTACAAAGTAGTTACATACTCGTACAAATTAATAAGAATTACTAAAGGAAATAGTAGTTTGATCACCATTTTATTTTTGTTTTGTTTTCCATACTATCCTTCATACTTAATCTAGAGAATATCCGGTTAATGGCTGTTTTATATTATTAAAGAATTTCTCTTACTCTTTTGATCAAATTCTTAGAACTTGGAACATAAATAGTTCAGTTCTGTTGTTGAATAGCAATGTACAGTCTAAAAGCTGGACTTTTGTTACTGTAAGTATATTTAAATACGAGCTTTGACATAGCGATGTTATTTATGAAATTGAGCTACATCTTTGTAAAAAATCATTGAAAATTTCATTAAAATTGTTAGAATATGCCAAAGAGTATGCGAACAGTGTCGATAGGGTCATTTGAATGACATTCTTTTCCTCGATTAATTCAATAAAAATCCTATCAATTAAACAAAAAAATATTTGTTTTATTTCAAAATTAAATCAGACTGTGGAACACGCATTTTTACCTCTCGCTAAGAGAGGTATTGGATTCATGCTAAAATCACAATCCAGATTTTAGTGAAAACACGTTATAAGCTCCCTAGAATCCGATTACAACATTTTTACGAGGATGTCTGTGTGTGTATGTGTGTGTGTGTATGTGTACGTGTTTAACTACGTATTCCTCAATCTGACATTAATGGGAAGAGCTGAAAAGGTTTTGATAACATTTGGACAACCAGATGTACTAGTTTCTTAAAAAAATCTTCTAAATATTATTTTTAAAAATAATTTTTGTTATTACAAATAAAATTCTCCATGTAATACTCTAAAAAAAAATCTTCTATGGATTTAGAGATAAAGAAAATAAAATATATAGAATAATCTATTGCAATAAATCGCACAGTCCAGACTACACCAAGAAAAGCAGTTGTCAAATTCAGTTTTTTGTAAGTGATAGGTAAATGTCTGTGTCACTCTTTACGCCAGCAATGAGTGCCCGTGAGGTGACGCCTGGTAAATGCCCGCATGGTACAAATATGCCATCATAATTACCTATATCTGCGATAAAGCAGATTGTGGCACACTCAGAAATGGGTAATATGCCGTGATGATATATTTATTTATTTATTTAAAAATCAACAATTTTACTGACATTATTGAATTATTAATTCAATATTTAAAATTGTAGGTACAGTAAAATTTTTGAAAGAAGTCCGATCAAGGCCATCTACGAATTGCATCTATAAATTAAGATTTTATGCTGTCAAATTTAGTAGTGTCGTTTACATAGTTTTTATGAGGTACACAAGATATTATGTCCTCTCATAAAAACTAAGTAAAAGATACTACTAAATTTGACAGCACAAAATCTTAATTCATAGGTACAATTCGTAGATGGCCTTGATCGAACTTCTATCAAAAATTTTACTGTAAGTATGTATATTAATAGTAATAGTCCGCACTTAAGAAATACTCGTCAATGAATTGGAACCATCTTGAACATTTTAGAAGAGTAGGACAAGATTCCTTATAGAATGAAAGAATAGATATAATTAGAATTATTTATGTGTACAAGAAATGTTAAATTTGATACTTATGTAACAAATTGGAAATGGCGAGAGGCATTGTGCTGCCCACAACAGATTTTTTCTTTATTATATTTGAATTCAAAATAACGTGTTTGATTTTGTAAGATGAATTCTAAGAAAATATGCAAAGCATTTTGCTTTATATTGTCCGTAAACAAAGTATCCTCTCCGTCTGAAACAATGCACCGTATACAAAATGATACAATTCAGTCTATTCTTTAGCATTCTTCTATCTGCGAACTGTATGTATTTATGCACACTCTCTTCTTTGAAATATCTTCGGCAGTATATGGAAAACAATGTTTACGCTTTTTCTAATATTCAAAAATTCAGTAGTATACGTAAAAGCGGCATAAATACACACTTATATACATTCAAATTTCTTGCAAATGTACCCTTAGCGCCCATAACTCTGAAACCAGCAGCAGTAGCTGCAATGGCTTCTTCGATCAATTTACCTCACGCTAGCTTTACTGTCTATGTAAATAAATACAGATATTAATACCGGTGCTCCCTCGGAAACTGAAATTGTAATCAAATTGTGATGCATTTTACTTTTTATGCCTGAAAATGAAACTGAATGTAATGAACATAAAATGAAATTGAAACAAAATTTTATGTACTTTCTTCCTTCAGTCTATCGTAAAAATTTAATTGCTTAAACGTGCAGCGTTCATTCTGACATCATTCTAAAATTGCACCCTCAAAGCACTAAAGTAGAAGTATATAAAATGGGAAAAATTGCTACCGTGATGCAACTTTCTTGATCAGTCTATACACTAAGGTAATTTCAGTAGGGAAGTATGTAAGGTACTTTAATAAGAATTAACATGTAAATGCAACGTAAGAAAGTTGCTGGCGTACTAAAAATATCAACAAATTAAGTGGATATGTATCTTGTAAATATAAAGTGCTGATTAACTTTTAAAATACCTACCTGCTTTTTATAAACAGTTTTCCCAGATATTATTTACTTATACATATTAAACTGTAAACATAAAATTTTAACAAATTTTAATCTTATACGAATTTTAATTATTTTTTCTGCAATAATTCACAAAAAATAATAAATTACGAAACGTATTCTAAATTTGACATAGTTTGACAAATTATTTGATATAAATTCAGAAATTGTTTTATTTCAAAATTAAGTCCGGCGTTCGATTTGGGACACCCATTCACCCATCAAACTGAAGATCTACATTGGTTTCAGAACTCATTTTCAATGCATGCACTGATATTAGAATTAAATTTAAAAATTTGTTGTGGTCAGCACAAGACCTCTCGCCATTTCCATATTAGGCTATATAAGTATTATATTGCACTTCGCTTTCGAACCGTCGTTTTATAAAAAAATATTACAGAACTTTACGTAAATATTGTTTTTTATTGTATTTAACATGCCTTTTGCACACATATAATTCTAATTATATCTATTTTTCATTGTATAAAGAAGTTTTTAAATGTCAGAGATTCTTCCAATTCATTAACCAGATTGGCGGTATTTCTGATGGAAGAAATATTAAATATACTTCCCAGAAAAAGCTATCAGAATGTCACTAAAACTGTTGATTTTTGACACTGATATGTGTCATTTACAAACTATGTTATAAACATTGGAATTTGTCAACTCAACTGGTTTCCTTAGTGCCTTAGCCTCTGCGTTTAGTTTACTCTATAAATTATAGTGTCTTTAACTCCAAATCTATACAAGATATAATAAAAATTTTAAATTTATTGGATGGAGAATTTTATGTTCTTCAATATTTAATAAATAAAAACTCCCAAAAAATTATATTTAGAAGAATTTTTTTAAGAAACTACTACTTCTGGTTGTTCAATTGTTACCAAAACCTTTTCAGCTCTTTCCAGGAATGTCAGATTGAGGAAACTGCAGTTAAATATTTTTTAACTCTTATAGTTTTTGAGGAATCGTCCCTCCAACATCCATACATACATACATACATACATACATACACACACATATACACACACATCCACACACACACATACACACACACATACACACACACATACACACACACACACACAGACATAATTTTAAAAATGTTATAATCGGATTGTAGGGACCTTAAATCGTGCTTATTCAATAAAATCTGGATATGCGAATTTTAGCATGAATCCAATACCTCTCTTAGCGAGAGGTAAAAAATTAAGGATCAGTATTATAAACGTTCAGTTAAATTTAGTTCTATAGTAAATTTAATTTAATGAACAAATGCAAATCAAATTTTTGATAGCAATGTTTTTAATATCACGAGAACTTAGAAATTGATTCATATTTGTTAATTTTATTAAATCTACTACGGAACTAAATTTAACTGGACGTTTATAAATTGATTTTGAAATATTTATATTGAGCTGCCAAAGAAAAACCTAGAATTTTGGGTATTTTTAAATTATTTTAGCGGAATTAGATAAAATTTTATTTTGGCAAAATATAATGTTCATCTATGGTCCGGTTTTCCCATCTCTGGATAAAGTGTCAGTTAATATAACTGCTAGAAAAAATGAAAATATCGCATCAATATTAGAGCATAAATTGACAAAATTATACACATGTCAATTATATGATGCAATATTTTTCTTTTATCTGGCAGTTAAGTTAACTGACACCTTATCCATAGATGGAAAAACCGGCCTAGCGATATCACTCACTGATTATGTAAATAACTATTAATGATAACGAAAATATTTGTTTTATTTCTTTCTTATACTAGTGGTTATTTCTTGTATTCATCTTGAGTTTGATAACACTTATTGCCGCATGATTGTAGAAAAAAATACAAACATATATCCAAAGTGTACGTAATTCAAATTCTGCAGTTGGTATTGTCACTCTGTTCTTATATCATATTGATTATAGAATATTGAATACTTAGTTGGGAGCCAAAATATCAGTTTTGTATTTTCAAAAGCAATAAAACAAGTCCAACTTGAATTCTACTGCATGTAAATACTTGAAATAATCAAAATAGTTGAAAATTCGGTGCAAATACTGAGTGCATAATGAAATAGCTGGTGTTTGTAGTTGGTCACGTTGAAGTATTTTGTGTACCTCTAGCCAAACTAAGCTAACCTACTTGCTAGTTGTCGTTGTACAGTAAATAGCAGTGTTTAGTCGGTGTGTCTCGGGGTGGTCTCGGGCCAGCAGGCATGTAAACAGCGTCGCAACGCTCGTCGTGGCCGCCCTTGATTGTCGTGGGCGCCAGTGCAGCGCCGTGGCATTGAACCAACGGCCGCTGGACACGCACGACGGAGACGCCCATAGGCGCGGAGCGTCGTTTTTCCTAGAAGAAAAAAAATTGTACAGAATATCTTTTTATTAATTCATATACGTGGGTGATTTAGAATGTCATCAACCTACGCATTAATCAAGGCTAGCGATGATATTTTTTTTTTGTTTTGGCACCAATTTTTTTTTACAATACCTACCTAACCTGATTTCTGAAAATACTTATCTTTGCAAATATATATATTGTAATTAACAGAAAGTAGAACTTTTGACAGTAAACGTACTACATAGGACTCACATTAGTAATTAACCCTAATATCAACAGAAAATGCATCACATGTTTGTTTTTTTTTTAACTCTTTGTCAGGAATGTTCTAACTCAATTTTCCTTAAAATAAAATAAAAATATAAATAAAAGTTTTTGTGGATTTATTTGCAATAAAAGTCGGTCCAGTATTTTTGCCTGTTGTGTTACTAAAATGATAGTATCACATATATTTTTTTTTTTAATCCGGAGAGCAATTAAACTGTCACTTGGTTAACTACAAAAACTAAAATTAATTGTTACAGAAGTAAGCCTTGAAAAGATCTATACACAATTTGATTATTATTTATGTACCTATGTTATCAAGAAGACATCTGATGGATTTATTCCTATTGTATATATGTAAATATAATAATAAGTACCTACTTCCCAATTTAAAAAGAATAAGAAGAACTTGTAAAAGTTGTTTGATTTTTTACAATTTCTCTTGGAATTACTGATTTATTATATTTTTCAAGTAAGAGATTCAAGTAATTCATTTAATACAAAGATAATATATTTTGCTGAATATATACTCGTATTTAAAAAACCTGAAAACAATTATTACAATGTTCATGAAAGAATAAAAGTCACTTTGAATAACAGACAAATTTAGCTTATTATACATGGCTTAACCACAGATTCCTGAGGCTAAAATAAGACGATTTAACTAAACTTGCTTCTACCGGAAAGTGTACTATTTAGCCAGTATTCTGCTTCAAAGTTCTTCGAAAAAAAAATTTGCTTATAATAACCGGACGCTTTATTCGATTTGGATAAAATTTGCTACAACAGTTTATATGGTTATATCATCTTTTAAGATGATACTTGTTATTAATAGTGAACCACTAGTGTATGAAACTTAGGTGTCCCAACATTAATTAGGCCGTAACGTTTTAATGGCCAAGCCGATAACGTGAAATTAATTTTCTTCAGAAAGATACATTCAATAGTAAACCTTTCTCTCTCTGCGTAATTTGTGATATTTGTTACGGTTCACACAGAAAAAAATAAAATCTGAGTATCTGCACCCTTAAATTTTTAAAATAAATTTAATCTAGCAGTCTATCCAAATGTCAAACAACTAATTTTTAATGATAGTAACAATTGTTTTATGGGTTGTCAAAATTTTTCTATACAATATTATAAAATTAGTAACATCCATTTGGTCGGCCTAATAATATTTTGCTACCATTATTATAAATAAGACGATTACATATCTTAGCTTACTCCTAAACAAGTTGTGAAGATGACAACTCGTTACTGTCATTAAAAATTAAATGTTTGGCATTTGGATAGACTGCTAGATAAAATTTATTTTAAAAATTTAGTAGTGCAGACACTCAGATTTTATTTTTTTCTTGGTGAACCGAAACAGATATCACAAATTACACAGAAAGAGAAAAGTTAAATATTGAATGTATCTATCTGAAAAAAAAAATAATAATAATAATTTCACGTTATCTGCGTAGCCATTAAAAAGTTACGGTCTAACCAATGTTGGGACACCTAAATTTCATAGACTAGTGGCTAACTAATAATAACAAGTATTATCTTAAAAGATGATTTATAACCATATAAACTTTCATACCAAATATCATCCAAATCGAATAAAGCGTCCGGTTATTATAAGCAAAATTAATTTTTTTTCGAAGAATTTTGAAGCAGAATACTGGCTAAATGATATACTTTCCGGTAGAAGCAAGTTTGGTTAAACGTCTTATTTTAGCCTCAGGAATCTGTGGTTAAGCCATGTCCCCCTATTTGAGAGACACCTATAGATTCTCTAAAATTCTAATGAGAATCAGATTTGGAAATAAAAATATTTATATTAGCAAAAATACAACCTCTCAATCATCATCAGATGCTGAAATTTCTTGTGAAACGTGGCGAGGGTTTTCTAATTCTTTAAAGTATCATATTTTTGTTTCACCAACATTATTTAGTAACTATTCGATAAATAAAATTTACTCGTAAAATAACTATTTGTAAATGTATTCGGTAATTGTGTTAAAATGAATTTTAAGTTGTAAACCTAAAATGTTTGAAGTTTATGACCAAAATAATTTCCCAGGTTGTACCTGTAACAAACAATACATTTTATTTTTATTTTATAGTTAATGCTCAATATACACCCTAATATAAGTACACAATTTTCTGCATAATCATCAACCCCTCTTATTATTTTTTGCTTGCACGCCAATGGCTCCCACGACAGCGTCGCCAGGCATCATGCGAGTTGCTCATTCACCACACGTCACCTCTACACCCCAAACCCAACCTAACAATGCAACATGCAATCTCCTATGTATCGTCCTGTGTCCTTTGCAGTAGCAGAGTTACGACAACATTGTTAATTACAACCCTGGGTGCAAACAAGTCGCAAGATTAGAATTTCTATACCCTTATTTGGGTAGAAGATTGCCGAATGAGGAAGGTAAAGGTGTGGGGAATAAAAGAGGAAAAGTGGAATCGTGTGTAAAGGTAATAAAAAGTGGGAGGGTGAAGTTTTGGTTTGTTTTATTGGAAGTAATGTAGGAACTGTAGGAAAAAACAGTGACGCAGCAGACAATTAAAGTTATGGAAATTTTGTTGGTTTTCGTAAAGGGAAAGCATTAGCTATAATAGCAACATAAACTATATATTTTATGAATATATTCAGGTTCAGGAATTTTCAGAATATTGTTGCATTTTTTTCGGGGAATGTTATACATATAAACGTTAATTTATATACCTTCCTTACCAAGGGTAGCGGGAGGTAAAAAGTTGGGAGCAGTGCGTTGTATGTGTGTATGTGTGTATGTCTCGATGTTGGAGGGACGATTCCTTCAAAACTATAAGACTTAAGACCTGACATTCCTGGAAAGAGCTAAAAAGGTTTTGGTAACAATTGGACAACCGGAAGTAGTAGTTTCTTAGAAAAATTCTTCTAAATATATTTTTTTGGAAATTTTTGTTACTACAAATATTGACGAACATAAAATTATCCAAAGAATACACATAAATTTTTTATTATATCCTGTATAGATTTAAAGATAAAGACACTATAATATGTATAATAATATAATCGCAGAGGCTATAAGGCACTAAAGAAACCACTTGACAAATTCAAATGTTTATAACATCGTTTGTAAATGACAGTGTCAAAAATCAACAGTTTTAGTTTGGGAAATACATTTAATCTTTCTTATTGTTTTATTAATTAAATATTTGAAATTATAAGTAAAATGCATATATCCATCAGAAATGCACTAGCACTAGTTTTCTTGGACCACCGACTTTTATATTAATTTTAACACTTTTATACTGCGATTTTTTTTTCAAAATCTTTGATATGCCACTTTTACTGATTTTTTAAAAAAATTAAATATTGCGTTTCCATAGTTTTGTCCGCGACTATATATATATATATATATATATATATATATATATATATATATATATATATATATATAATTAGAATTATATGTGTGCAAAAGACATGTTGAATACAATAAAAAAACAATATTTGGGTAAAGTTCTGTAATATTTTTGTTATAAAATGACGGTTCGATAGCAAAGGGCAATACAATACTTATATAACATAAAATGGAAATGGCGAGATTTCTTGTGCTGGCCACAACAGATTTTTTTTCTTTCTATTTCCCTGAAAAATTATTCCAAACTTGACTAATTTTGTAGTTAGCTCCTAATACGAGCCCTGCATCAAAAGAATTGACCTACAGCCCTATACATTTATTAATGATAATACAAATGTAAGTCTGGACATAATAATTGAATTAATATAAACTATTTTCTTTTGTACGAGAAGTAATAAGTAGATGTAGCCCAATTCTTTTGGCGCAGGGCTCGTAGTTACATGTTTTGGTGTCTGCCCGTAGATTTTTAGGCTTGTAGATGATTTTCATATAAAAATCTTATATAATATATTTTTGCTTCTGTTATTTCCAATTTACGAAAGAATTTTTAAACATTCAAGAGAATTGAACATCAGTAATGTTAATACTTCGTAAAGAAAGAATTCAAATTGAAAATGACCCTTTACATATCCACACAAAACCACAATTATATACCCACGGAGATATAGATTTGTGCGAATATAAATTTATCATTTTTCATCGCACGTCAAGCGAATAGAATCGTAATCTTGTAGGGTCAAGATCTCATTGCTTTTCTCCGATGCGAACTATGACGTTAGATTCCCAGGAATATTTAGTTGACCTGTAGGTGTGAGGCGAGTATTGTGTAAAAGAAGATGGTCTCGAGCGTTGTTCCAGTCAACGAGAACAATACTAGTCCATATCTCATCTAGTTCTGTCGCTAGACATGATAAATTTGTCGTTGTGAAAACTCCGAGAATTATTTCTCATAATGTTTGCGTTTACTGTGGTACGCGTAGAGCGATGTGTTTTTAAGACGTGGCAAATTTATCATTCTGCCTTATGGAGTTGTGGCAGAACTTTTTTCTTGTCCTCTCCAGTTCTTTTTGTACGGCAATAGACGAGCTTTAAATAATTGTTTTGTTGTAAATCACTGGTTTTTGTGCCAACATAATTGGATTCTTTGAGAAGAAATATAGAGCTTTGGTCAAAAGAATTAGGCCCCTTCGAATAACGGACGATGAAATTATTTAGTTCATTTCTCATATTTTCACACAGTTGTTTAAATACTCTAAAAATGCGTACACTTACGTAACATTCTCTTTATAATCAAATAATATTACTACCAAGTTTATGTCTCTACCCATTTTTGAATATTTGCCCCAAAAGTCAATATACCCCACATTTAGATAAAAACTTCAAAATTTTCAAAAATCTAATTTTTATGTATCTAAATACTTTTCATTGCGCTGATTCCAAATTTTGAAACAGCAGGTCGATATCTCATTTCGTTTTCGAGATATTTAGATTTAAAGTTTTACTCAAAACTGCCTATTTTTGGGCATTAACCCAAAAATGGGTCGAGATATGAATTTGGCGACAACACCATTCGATTCTACGGCCAAAAATACATAAGTATAGCAATTTTCATAATATTTGTACAACCGGTTCATATTTTATGAATAAAAGCTTGAAACCCCCTGAAAATGGACAAAATCTGAAAAAATCGTAAGGGGTATACCTTAGATTTTTGCGATTTTTGCTATTTTTAGTTATTTTGCTTTAGAGATTGTATGCGGTGTTCAAAAATTCTAAAAATTGGTGTACTAATGTAATTTTGCCCGTAGAATCGAATGGTGTTGTCGCCAAATTCATATCTCGACCCATTTTTGGGTTAATGCCCAAAAATGGGCAGTTTTGAACAAAACTTTAAATTTAAATATCTCGAGAACGAAACGAGATATCGACCTGCGGTTTCAAAATTGGAATCAGCGCATTGAGAAGTATCTAGATCCATAAAAATTAGATTTTTGAAAATTTTGAAGATTTTATCTAAATGTCGGGTATATTGACTTTTGGGGCAATAATTCAAAAATGGGTATAATGTATATTCATGTGAAAATTATATTGGATTTATAGAATATTTTCCAATTAGCTTTCTGTATGGAATTTGCAAAAAATTGTATTATGTTCGTGTTACAATTTTACTGGATATATAGAATCTTTTCCAATGAACTTTTGGTATGGGATTAGTACAAAATACATCAAAATAACGGAAGGTCTTGTGCTGGCCACAACAGATTTTTTAGTTTGTTTTTACTTTTAAGGATACCTAATACTTTTAATCAAAATGTATTTTTCTTCATCCCGATAAAATTGAAACATTTTGTTACCGGCAGTAAATTATACTTTACAAAAGCTTTTATATCATATATTTTCACCAGTAGTAAAATAGTAATAAAATGTCTATAGCATTCCTCCGGCGTTAACTAACTTTGTTGTTAAAATTAACGACTACTGACATCTCATTAAAATGCAAGTTTTTATCTGAAATTTTCTTCTATCTACTCTACTATAAATTTCAGTACGAATAGTATTCTGGATCATGGGATTGCATTACGATACACCTGCAGTAAATATATTGCGATAAGATTAATGTTGCAACATAGTCTTATACCTGAATTGAATGAAGATAGGAGTTACATTTTCATTTGGGAATGATACTAAAGTTATTGAACTTTTCTTTAACTTCGAATTTAGTTCAATACACTATGATTCTTCTAAAACTTCTATATTATACTTTATTAACTTCTACATTTGCAGAATCCAGAATTTGGAAACTGCTAAAGCAACTGCTTTTCTATTTTGAATTTTAGCTTCATATCTGATTTCAGTATTCATTTCAAATACACCAATTCATGGTAAATATAAAGAAATATTTTTAAAATTGTATATCTCTATCTCTTAATAGGACTGTTGCAAAAATTTTTATATGACTTCTAAGTAGTAAATTTTAAAAGATTTTGTTCTTTAAAGAGCTTCAAATTTGAAAATATCACGAAATATCCTTTAGATATTTTACAATTAATTTTTGAAATTTGGATAAAATTTTGAATAAGTCACGTGATCTGAAACATAATGTGACGTCAGAGTACATACATCTTCAGCGGTTCTAAGGTGTCAAGTGTATTGTCAAAGTTGTCAAACAAGTGTCAAATTTTTAGATTGGTTCAAGTTGTATAATATATAGGTAATAAAAAGTTCAAAATGAAATGAGTAATTTACGATATTGTATTGTGCCTTCTTACAAAAATACTGTTAGGAACAAACCTACTATAGAGTTTATAAATTTTACAAAAGATGCGGAGAAAAGAAAATTGTGGCTAGAAGCAGTAGGCCGAAGAGCTGATAATTTGTCAGAAAAATCGTGTCTTCATGTTTGTGAAGATTATTTCAACTCTCATCCACCTTTACGATAACAGTGTATTTTTGTAGCTTCACTTTATGTTCAGAGCAATCTTTCCATCTGACCATACATGTCCTATAGCAGATTCAATGTAAGAATCACGACCAGAACTTTAAAGTAAAATATATAATCAATTTATATAGTAAATTCAGTTTTTATATTTTATTTTACCTCAACTCTTTAACACCCCTTATTTCGGTAGCAGTAAAACAATCGTTCTGTTATAAATTCAGCCATCATCCAGCTATCGATCTTCGGTAAATTGTCCGACTTAGCTTGAGTGTAATTTGAATTAGCCATTATTACTTTATTATTCATTTACAATGAGCAATGTCAGCGTCAAATGTCAAATTAAAAGATGTTGTTATTAACATGTGACAAACTTTAGCCTACGTTTATTTATATAAATACATCAAATAAAAGATGCATCCAGTTAGTTTTTTCTGTTCATAAACTATTGACAAAGTTGTAATACTGCTAGTCGTCTTCTCGGTAATCCTCCTTAATCACTTGTTCATGCTACCAGTCATTGTTATTAATTATTATTTTGTGAAATATTTTTATTACTTTTCCGTGAATTCGTCCATATTCTCCACATTTTCACTTTCATGTTTCCCTAACAAAGAACGCCATCTTTCATCAATATTATCTCCCCGTGTAATAAACACATAGCGCAATTACGTAGCTCGCTAGTCTATCACTCCAACTTATCTTCGTTACCCTTGTCTTCTGCGGGGGTGCGCGGGGCTTGTGGGGGTGTACTCCCCTTGGTCCCCTGCTGTGCCATGTCGGAATGTCTTCCCTTGATGGCACACGCTACACTGACGTCTATAATTGATATAATGTTGTTATGATGTACTGCTGATGAACGGATGTGTTACAGATATAGAAGTTATTATAGCATGTTACGTGAGCAGGGGCTTATCGAACTTTATGGATCGGATGAATTGTTGTTTGATGATGAACTATATAACTTGGAGGCTACAACTTTGATATTGATTTTTTACTTTTTTTTACAAAATTTTGAACTATGACGTAATTGATCAGTCTTAAAGGCCTGTAGTTCTTGTAGAAAGCATGTTAAGGAAAAATTATTGCCCGATTTACTATTTAAGGGGTCAGTAAAGTGTTGTACACTTACTTACATAACACACTGTATTGACAACTGTAGAGAATCGATATGACATCTGATGACTAAATTTTAAACTAGTGCATGATGGTAGGTGCGAGCAAATACAACATATGTTAGCATACATTTTTTAGAAGTATTTCTTTTATACGAAAATGAATGTTGCAAAATGCGGTAAAATCAATATTATGTGTTGCGTATATAGGGGTGTCATTCGCTTATGAGTAGGGAAACTCATTTAATTTTCCACATTTTTCAAAAAATAAGTAAAAATAAAGTGAGTATAACCACAAATGCAGGTATTCAACAAACATTGGATAGATTTCAAGCTTGGAAGTATGTTTTACGTTCTGGAAAACAAATTTCCAAGTATATAAGAGTATGTTCGAGACATTTTAAAGACAGTGGCTGGTAGCACAAGCCTTGTTTTAACTAAAACACTGTTTTTAAAAAATGTCAAATTCAAATTTCAATATTTAATTTCACCCTTATGCGTGTAGAACGATTTTAAATATTTGTTTGAATATAAACTATGTTCTGCTTAAATATTATATTTTGATAAATTTGATATTATTTATTTTTATTATTAAATAATGAAATTTGACATTTCTTAAAAGCTTAAGCGTTTTAGTTAAAACAGGGCTTATGCTACCAGCCAATGACTTCATTCTTCCAAGTATTATTATTAATAATTATATTTGAAACATATTTATGATTATTTAAATTTTTAGAAATTCCTTCTCAACGGAGAAATTAAAAAAAAAATGCTGTACCATATATGTGACGACAGAGCATTTGCTTGAAAACAGAGTGATATTACATTTATAATTTCTCGATAACTGTCGGTAATTCCACATAATATAAATGTGATTCGCATTCAGAACTTCTTCTCCTGTTTACAAGATTAATATTTTAAATAAAGTAGTAAATGAACATGATATACAATCATACCTTCAACAATATTCCTCGAATGATCAGTAGCCCTTAGAAAGTCAAATATGTGAACAATACTTAGATTCATTTTCAAGAAATACAAGCAAAATTGTATCATATGACAGTGACAGATTATACACCTACCGTCATGCATCCGCCATATTGAAAATGCTTGCAGCGCCTTTATCGGTTATTTCAGTTGAGAATCCGCGTACAGACCAAGTTCGCGAATAGCTCCCGAAGAGCTTGCGAACCTCTGCAGAAGTCGGTGTGTACCAGGGCTCGCGAGCAGTTCGTGTTCGGGTTCGAGTTCGGCCAAAGTTCGCTATATGAGCGGTAACTTCAAAGAAAGTGTTAGCAAACAGCAGTTCTAGTGTGGACGTTATGGGTGATGATCGATCTTAAAAGTGTAATTAGCTCTTTAACAATGGAGTGGAGTGAAGAGAAAATTATTAATTTAATCGAACAATATGAAGTGCATCCTAATTTATGGAATCCAAAAAATCCCCATCACAAAAAGCGGAATATGAAGAAAGACTCGCTTCAAGAAATTAGTGCGGCTCTAAATATGCCACGGTTTGCAAATAATTTTTTTCTCCGCCACCTTCTTTTACTGGTTCTTTCTGCTTTCTTCTTTTTCAATGCTGTTATAATTAAGAAACTTGCACAAGCAACAATATTTTCTTCCTCGCTTGACGACGTGGACATTGTTTCTATATATTTTAAAATAATGAAAATGCAGGACGCGTATCTTTATAGCGAACTTCTAACGAACTGCCTTCAAACTAAATGACGAACTTGAGTCTCGATTCGAAAACAGTGGTGTGGACGTTGAGCTCTTGAACAGTTCGCGAGCAGCTCGCGAACTGTTCGTTAAAGCTGATTTTGGTCTGTACGCGGCTTAAGGGTTAAACGTTGTACACTTACATAACACCTGTATATTCCACAATACAACAAACTGAAAATGGTTAATATAAATAACTGAGGAAATAGTACGTTATTTATCATTTTGTTCAAATCTGATAGAGAAAATATTCCCTACAGTTCCATTTTTCTTTAGCTCAAGAAAAACCACTTCCAATTTTCTTTGTGTAACTTTCTCTTTCTCTGCGATAACGCGAAAAGACTATTGCGTTGTTATTCTTCACTCCATGTCATCTTTCATCATCTGCCGTCGTTTCTCGTTTGTTCGTCACGTGATGCGTGTTCACGAGATGAAACTGCCATCTCTGCGCCATCTGCAGCACTAGACGGACGCATTCTGCGTGCTGGCTGCACTGTAAGTGTCTCTTCGCACACTTTACGACTTATATAAATTACATGGCCTACTGTTTCGTTCGGTGTGAGATATCGTGCCATGAAATGCAACGTGCAACATCGTTGCGAGGAAATGTGGTTTATGGTTGGTGGAAAAGTGAGAAATATGTTTTTTGTTGATGAATGTATAGCGGAGGTTGTTTTGTTTTGGGATAACAGGAAGACTGAATGCAAGAGCATTTCGTAAGAGGAAATATTGCTGTTTGAAACTGTCCGAACTTCAAGTTATATGTCACTGTAGCTGTGTACATCTGCATGCTGTATCACTCATACATAATTAATGATCAATGAGTCATATCTTCTTCTTGGGAGGAAAATTAATGAGTTGTATTATTCTTGTTGGTAAGCACTGCGCAATCTGAATGAAATACGCATTCAGACTAAAGCCAACAATGCGGACCTCAAATATATCAGTTCCGTAAATGCCGGTGAGATTTTCTTCCAGTGCTACAATTTATGTAACCCTATGCTTGTGGAAAATTAATGAATCCGTTTGCCATTGTGATGTTTTAAGGCTTATTTATATAAAATTATTGTGTTATCTTGTAAGGTTTTCGCAGGTTCTAAATATGAGGCGCGAAGGCCCTTTATCCTGGCTCTGTAGGTACGTTCTTTTTCTACGTCTGTAAATACAGAGATGGGAGTCACTGTTTAATTTCATTTCGTTGTGGAAGAAGAATACATCTGATTCAACAGAAGCGTCTATAATACGTTCTTCTATATTGTCACTTGTTTAATCTATTAAAAATATTTCTGTATACTTGCCGTGAACTGGTGTATTTGAAATTGATACTGAAAATTGGATAGTGTTAAAGTTATAGTTCAAAAATGAACATCAGTTGCTTTAGTACTTTCTAAATTTATTGTGAATTCTGCAAATGTAATAAACAAAAGTAAAGGGCGTCGCATACATTGGCAGTGAGTTCACCCAATAAATAGAAAACGTTTGTTGTAAGGCGATTGGGATAATTTGCTTCATGATATAAGAATGAATGATAAAATCTTATTTTTCAATTATACAGTAATAATAATAATAATAATAATAATAATAATAATAATAATAATAATAATAATAATAATAATAATTTGATGAACTTTTAGCGAAAACAAAATTAAAATCTGTTGTGGCCAGCACAATACCTCTCGCCATTTCCATTTTATGTTTTATAATAATTGTATTGTACTTCGCTATCGAACCGTCGTTTTATAACAACATTACAGAACTTTACCCAAATATTGTATTTTTATTGTATTTAACATGTCTTCTGCACATATACAATTTTAATTATATTTATTTTTCAATGTATGAGGAAGTTTCTAAATGTCAGTGATTCTTCCAATTCATCCACAAGATTGGCTGTATTTCTGATAGATATATGTATTTTACCTATAATTTAAAATATGTAATTAATAAAACAATAAAATATTAAATGTACTTCCCAGAAAAAGCTTTCAGAATGTTTGTTTAGCCTCTACGATGTATTATATCCGATTATTTTATACATTTTAGTGTCTTTATCTCTAAATCTATACAAGATATAATAATTTTTTTAAGTGTATTAGATGAAGAATTTTATATTCTTCAATATTTATAATAAAAATTTCAAAAAAATATATTTAGAAGAATTTTTTTAAGAAACTACTACTTCTGGTTGTCCAATTGTTACCAAACCCTTTTCAGCTCTTTCCAGGAATGTCAGATTGAGGAATTCATAGTTAAACTGGTCTTAAGTCTTACAGTTTTTGAGTAATCATCCCTCCAACATCCATACATACACACTTCTACACATACATACACACACACACACACATACATACACACACACATACACACACGCGCACGCGCGCACACACACACACATATACACACACGCACACACCGCAGTTATAACGTTAGAGAGATAAAATATATGTATAAGGGGTCAGCGTATAGTATCCCAGTATAAATACCTGTTAATAATTTCTTAAAAGAAACACCATGGGCTATTCCACAGTAATCAGAAATAGTAAAAGTTTATTGAAAATATGAACGATAATAGTTAAAGGATAAGGAAAACCATATTTCTTTTACTATAAATTATTTCTTCTAGAAGACACGGGGAGTTTTGCTTTTGTTGATGCAGGACATGTGCACGAGTGTTTGAACAAATAGGATCCAAGTATGATCTCCAGTTTTGAGAAGCCCCGCCCTAACTAAGAATATACTTCTTCGGGTGTGTCGGATCTGTTCGGTTGCTGTTCGGGTGACGTTCTAATTTCTTTGTTTTTATATGAGAATAAACGGTGAAATAAATTAAGTATAATAATTTATTTTATGTCTCTAAAAATGAATTATAATATTACAATTTAAATATACATTATTTTGTAATTTGTTTAACATTTTTTCGTGGCTTGTGAACCACTGTTTGTTTACTTCTGGTATATCTACATTACCTACGTCACAAAGGTAATTTAAAATTCGGACCTTAATATCTCGCTTATTTGGAGGAATTTTTAACTCGGACTTTCACATGTGGTCTTATATTTTTATGTACTTCAAGAAAAAAAATTACAAAATATATCGTGGAATAGCCTATTATAGGTACTCTTATGTTTAATTCTAATTGTAATTATTTTGTTGCAGGTATGTACAACATCCTATTCTTATATTCCTGCATGAGAAACAGTTTGAGGTATCTATTACGTAGTAAGCTTTTTTTTATAAAATTTTATTATTTAGGTTAAGTGAAATTGATATGTGAAATTAAACATAATTAGAAGTTCTTATTGGATTTGTATTCCTCCAAACATTCGAATGGAATTAGTAACTACCTTCTATGTAATGAGGATCCGTTTATGAGTATTTAATTTTGCATGTTTCGAATAGGAAGTCTAGCAAAGTTCATTAAAACTCATGTGATATTTGAATCTTGCTCCTGTTCTTCCTTCCACTTCCACTCTAATAAATTTAAATTTGAAACCGTCCTCTTAACTACACTTGTGATCTAACTTAATTTCCAGCATGCAAAGAAAATTGAACTGAAATTACATTACAAGTTCTTGGGAATGGCGTCTGGAACAAGAATCAATATTCTTAAATTTACGCTGCTTGAAAACACCTTCATCATTATGTATGAAGCAATTAAGCATTCTGCTTAAAATATCCTATTAATAGATTAAAAGTTTCTGCTAGTACAACACTTTTGGATCCGACAATTTCTTTTCGAATAAGGAAATTAAAATATTGCTCAAGAAGCTGAATTAAATTGAATTTTACGGAGGAGAAACTTTGATTTAAAGATGTTCACAAGGAATAGGATATTTGAATAGCCTGCTTACGTAATCTCTTTAGTTTTTCTTGTTCTATACTATAAAGAACGGAATTAATGTGAAATTAAATCATAAATTTTCAAAATGTTTCACTCAGTAGAAAGTTTAACAAAAAGTGTAGGAGAGTAGATGGTCCTTTCTCAAAGAAGTAACTGGAATAAATATAATATTCATTTCTTAATTTTTATCATTTGATGAGATATTATGTTCAAGATTCGTATACTTGTAGTTTTTATTTTCTTTTAATTTTAATGTAGGGGACAATTTTTACCTCTCGCTAAGAGATTCATGCTAAAATTCACATATCCAGCGTTGCATTTATTCATTAAATTAAATTTACTATAGCACTAAATTTAACTGAACGATAATAATACCTATCCTTAATTTTTTACCTCTCGCTAAGAGAGGTATTGGATTCATGCTAAAATTCGCATATCCAGATTTTATTGAATAAGCACGATTTAAGGTCCCTACAATCCGATTATAACATTTTTTAAATGATGTCTCTGTGTGTGTGTGTGTGTATGTAGGGATGTTGGAGGGACGATTCCTCAAAAACTATAAGACTTAAAAAATATTTAACTACGTTTTCTCAATCTGACATTCCTGGGAAGAGCTGAAAAGATTTTGGTAACAATTGAACAACCGGAAGTAGTAGTTTTTTAGAAAAATTCTTCTAAATATAATTTTTTGGAAGTTTTTTTTTATTAAATATTGAAGAACATAAAATTCTCCATCTAATATTTTTGAAATTTTTATTATATCTTGTATAGATTTAGAGATAAAGACACTATAATTTATAGAGTAAACTAATCGCAGAGGATAAGGCACTAAGGAAACCAGTTGACAAATTCCAATGTTTATAACATAGTTTATACATGACACATGTCAATGTCAAATATCAACAGTTTTAGTGACATTCTGAATTCTGATAGCTTTTCCTGGAAAGTATATTTAATCTTTCTTATTGTTTTATTAATTAAATATTTGAAATTATAGGTAAAATTGTGGTAAAACGCATATATTCATCAGAAATACCGCCAATCTGGTTAATGAATTGGAAGAATCTCTGACATTTAGAAACTTCCTCATACAATGAAAAATAGATATAATTAGAATTATATGTGTGCAGAAGATATGTTAAATACAATAAAAAACAATATTTGAGTAAAGTTCTTTAATTTTTTTTATAAAACGACGGCTCGAAAGCGATGTGCAATACAATACTTATATAGCCTAATATGGAAATGGCGAGAGGTCTTGTGCTGGCCACAACAGATTTTTTTATTTTATTTTCAATTATTTATAGTAGCTTTAGATACTATAACTTTGAGTAGGGCAGTTGCGAGAATTTTTATATGTCAAAGTACTAAATTTTTGATGTTATGTCTGACTCATTCAAAGATTTTGATGTAAACTCTGGGAAAGCTAAAATATGAAGTATTTTTTGGAGCTCGGCAGACAAAATTTGCATTACCATATTAATGTTCGCTTGAAGTAGCTCAATTGACGCCATTTTTAATGTTGCCAGTTGAAAAGTATAGAAATTGTGGAAACATTTACTAGTGCCACTAAAATTGGCGCCATTAAACTGGCGACAAATTGGAGCCAATAATCTTTGCATGTGTAAACCTAGCTTAAATATGTCAAAGCACATCGCACAATTATAGAATAATGCATCGTCAATTCCGTTTGTCTAAACTCAAATTACATATGTATAATAAAATTATAGCGTTTGTAGTACATAAACACAAGTTAACTTCACTCTCTGTCGATGTTATTGATAAAGATATAAATGCGTACAAACGCAAACAGTGCGTAATGAATGTTCACTCGGTACTGGCCATTGCTTCATTAACATAACATAGCCTGGTGGGTCCCGCCATTTACTGCTTACTGCCAATAACTAAGAGATATATTATGGAAATATCCTTGGATATTCCACTACAGTTCGTAACTAGCCAGATAATGAATTGTTCTATGTTTGAATTAAGTTATACTGTAAACGAGGAAAAAATTATTGAGATTGCAATCCAATTTTGCTGCAGATATTTGAACATACGATAATTATACCAGAATGACATTATTATTATTATTATTATTATTATTATTATTATTATTATTATTGTCGGGAGGTGGTTCATTCTTTCCCCTGTACTGCGACCTTTCTGGTCTATTGTACCCTCCGTGTTTCCTCCTATTCTAGGAGCCCTGTATGTTTTGTAAACTCCAGGATTTTCTTTAGACTAATGTCCTTTAGTGTCTCAGTGTGCAATTTCTTTGCTCCTAAAAGACTATGTCTGCTTGCCATAAATGCTTCGCAGTGATATATTAAGTGTTCAGGGGTTTCATCCTCTTCTCCACATCCTCTGCATGTTGGTTCTTGTTTGAGGCCCAACCTATGCAAATGTTTATTTAATTGACAGTGTCCTGTTACCAGTCCTGTTATTAGTCTGACATCTTGCTTACTCATTACAAGTTGTCTGTTGTTTTCTTGGATGGCTCATTCAGGAAGAGCTTGGAATGTCTTTGGCCTGATGTGGCTGTCCAATGCCGTTTGTGCCATTGCCAAAGCAAAATATTAAGTTCTTGCTTAACTGTTATTCCGCAAGCAGGTTCTGGTCCTATAAAAGGTATATTTGTCCCATCTTTTGCAATATGGTCGGCTGCCTGGTTTCCTTCAATTTCTGAATGCCCGGGTACCCATATCAATCTTAATTTATTCATCGCTCCTAAGGCATTCAATTAGTGGATGCAGTCCAGAATTAGTCCTGAGCCTACCTCACGCGAGTTTAGTGCCGTAAGTGCGGCTTGGCTGTCTGTTACTATGGAGATTATTCTATTGTGGTAGTTTTTCTCCAATAGTAATTGCACGCTGGTTAAAATTGCGTGTATTTCTGCTTGGAATACTGCTGCTGACATACAAAACCGAATAAAATCAAAGATTAATTTCCTTCAGCTTGAGAGAAATATTGTAAAAGTTACAGGTGCCATTGTTATCTCTTGGCTTGTTCGCGTTCGCAATAATATGTCGCTGTCTCCGGCAATTCTTGAAGGAATAATTCATCTCATTTGTCTCCGACTTTGTCACAATGGGCAGCAATTAATTACGGAGATACCGCTCGTATGGCTGTACATCTCCCTTGGAATTGGGATTTTGCATGAATAATTGACGCGCTGATCACGATAAGAAGTTTTATCGATGAAAGTTGCAGGTTGAAGTCTGATGGTGCTGCATTTTGTTAGGGTACGAGAAATGGGAAATTTCCTCCTTTTATGCATACAGTAAGTGCGCTGAGGTTTAAATTAGTTTCCAAACTTGTAGGTAGTGAAGTTTGGAGCTCGAAATTGTTTTAATCTAAATTGTCGCGGAGAAAGACTCAGATTTTAAGCACCCTCTGTTTTTGTGCAAATAGGATACTAGCAAGAGTTGAAAATGTGAAGTTGTTAAATTTTCAACAGTTTTACTTGAATAAGATTCATTCTTATCTTAATATTCTCCCATTTTTTCTAATAACGAGGTCAACAGAATACTTCCCGCTATTTAACTTTATTATGTTCCTGTGCATATATCAATTGCTTTGCATGATCCATTTCATTAATATGTAGTTGTAAAATAATATTTGATTCTTTGATAACAAGTGCTTGTTGATATCTGTTTGATTTATAGTGCTGCAGACATAGCAAATTTCGATGAAAAATTATGTAACTTCAAAGGCAGAGTAGGCAATTGCCTATGGGCCCCAAGGCCGTATCCAAGGGGGGGGGGGAGATTTGGGGGTTCAAACCCCCCCTGAAATGTAAAATAAAATACTAAAAAATTTGAAGAAGTCTAACCAAGATGTTAGCGCTATCATAGCACGCGTCCCAAACTGCGAGTACCTATAACATTCCCAATTGCTTTTTACAATTAAATAAAGATATACGTTAAGGCCAAAATATTGTTTTATTTTAGGAAGTGTCTACTGTACTGTCCAGACAGAGCCGCAATAAAAATTTGTGAACTATCGCACCTGAATGGAATCTAGCGGACAATTCTAGCGGCCACTTCTCGCATCTACCTAAAACCACTGTCTACCAATTAAGAATTTCCATTTAGGTATTGTTTTGGGTTTGGTTCACTATTTTTTTGTTTTTTGCTGCTCTGTCTGGACTGTGCAGTAGACACTCCCTTTATTTTATTATTTCCCCGAGAATTGTATACCGGGTGTTTTTTTTTAAAGTCTACATAGAAGAAAAAATGGGAAATCAGTTTTTTTGCAAACTGTTGCGCCCTGTTTTGACTGACAATAGTAGTTGTGGTATCAGTAGAAAGATGAAAATTGTATCAAATGACAACAAATAAATGTAAATTATGTAATATTTTAGTCCCATAAATTAATTATTAAATTTGTCATTTGATGCAGAAATTTTTTACCTTTCTTTTGATAGCACAACCATGGTTATCAGTCAAAATAAGGATAACAGTCTGCAAAAAACTGCTCATGTTAATCTCCTTGAAAAATAATATAATTATATAACCAGGACCCCCTCCGAAATGAAATCCTGGATAAGGGCCTGATTGGGCCCCGCGCCTTTTGGGGACCCGCTACATTGAATTAAAATAATATTGATTTGGTTTTGATTTTTATTTACTACAAACAAAGAAATAAATAAAGAAATTTTGATTACAACAAAGAAATGCTTATTTACAATAATGGAACCTTGATTACAACAATAAAAAATATCAATCAATATAACTGGACCCCAATTAAATGCTAGATGTTGCGATGGAGACCGCTATGGTAATAAAAGTACTGTCAAATGAGTTAACAGCACTAACATTCCTATTACCACTTCAAAATAATTAGTTAGACGTAGTCTTCATCGAGTTAATTGGTATGTGAATTTAGAATATCCAGTGTAATAGCCGAGACAGACGACAAAAATTAATGATCATTAAGGATTAGATATAGTATGCGCACCTGAAGTTGAGACTGATGACATATCAAAATTGCGTCTATTAACAAAACAAAAAATATTTAATGTAGTAAGCATTGTACTTGTACAGTTCAAAACAATAAGTAGCACGTACTTACTACAGTCAATATTTTCTGGTTTATTAATAGACGCAGTTTTGACATCTGTCAAAAGTATCACCTTAAGGTACGCATACTATAACTAACCGTTAATGATAATTAATTTTTGTCGTCTGTCTCGGCTATAAGAAAGTTTGCAATTTAGAAGTTAGAAATTAAGGTTAATTCAAATTTGACAGATGAGTACGTAAGGTTAAATTTTGACATACGAGTCCATAAAGTTTTACTTTAGCTTTATCTATTTTGGCTAACTTCGGGGATTGTTATCGTGTTTTTTAATGTCGATTTCGGAAAAAATAATATTGTTAATATTCATTCTGTGTATAAAATTTATTTATTTATTTATTAGAAAATCGTCAAAGATTTCACTATGTGCTTTAAAATTGAGAAAAATGAATGTTATTTTTTTTAAATGTTTTTATATATATATATATATATATATATATATATATATATATATATATATATGCGTTTATTTATATTTTACATCAATTTGTTAAACGTATGTTTAGTGTTTTTTTTTTTTTGTACAATATTATTTTATTAAAATTATTGGGTGACAAATTTGTAAATTTAGGGGGGCCCCGAGATTTCGATTGCCTCAGGGCTTCCACACGGTTTAATCCGACACTGTTCGTCGTCCGTTATTCTATCTCTAACTGTGTATAAGTGGTGCATGAAAATATGAGAAATTATAAAATTATACTTGTGCAGATTTTAATTATCTACATTTACTTGAAGCAATATTGTCATTTTGCGATTGGAAAAACTGATTTCGCATAACGTCTACGGCCCGCTTTTTATCTTACCTTCGGTATATACCCGCAAATAACCAAAATATTTACGATATGAGACCTTTGTCCTTCAAAGTTGTTACGTTGTTGATGTCTAATACAATAACACTTACATTTTCATTAACTGGTAATAAAATAAATCAGTTAATAGCACAATGCCGGTAATATGTTTTTGTTGGTTATGTTGGTATCCGTTGCAACGTTGCGTTTGGCGCCTTGTTGCACGTTTGTGGCGCCGCTCCCGCTATCGAATGACAGCGGCTAAAAGGTCTCGCCTCTTGCCGCTAGTGACAAATTGTCTCCATTACGCTTCCCCACGCCCGCAACGCATCTAACACAATCCTCTAAGTGCTTTTCGATATAACTTTGTTTGATTTTAAATATACGCCATGCTGTTTCTCCGTGTGCCATTCCCATGATTTATCACCGTACTTTTATTAACGCTTAATGGTTATTTGTGCTCGGTTGGTGGCACGACCGGGTAGCTTAACGTTATTCTCCATCATACAGATAATTTATTAAATGGTAGTTTTGTTATACTAACCGGTACTGTATCATACACTGAAAAAAGTTTATAAGTATTTTTAGGTTATTATTTATTAGTTCCCCGTAACTAATAAACGGATGATGTAGGATTATTCCTGTTTCATCGCCATAATATTTGTATAGTTTTGTTAACCCAGGCAACAAGCACCGCGTCGTCAAGGGCTATGGGGAGGAGTACATAAAAGTTTTCTAATGTTTTATTTCTAACATTACTTTTAAAACTGCATAATTTACATTGTTATATTTTTAATATATTGGAATATCTTTCTGAACTTAATGTTAAATAAATGAGTACTTAAAAAACTTGATTACAACAATGATGAAATTGATTACAACAATAGCATTGTTTGATCACATCAATGCGGTGCACTATATGTATATTTCCCTTTGTCTCTAGGCATCATTCTCGTTGTCAGTGTTACCAGTACTAAATGATAAATAAATAAATAAATAAATATATCATCACGGCATATTACCTATTTCTGAGTGTGCCACAGTCTGCTTTATCCCAGATATCGGTAATGATGATGTAGGGATATTTGATATACATCGATGCATCGAAAGTATCGATGTTTGAGATTCGATACATCGAATGAATACGATGTTTCATAAAGGTCTACATTTATTTGATATATCGATGTTTTTGATTCAATACATCGAAATAAGTAATGGTATAAACAATTTTTTTTTACAAAGTCTACAGAAAGAGCATTGGAATATGTAATTTTTTTTTATAAATATAAAAGAGTTTACAAATATAAAAAATGTTGAAAAAAGTTTAATATGGCTATTGTGCTCCATTTATTCATTGTAATTAAAACGTATAATTACAGGACGTTTTGGATATTTATTCATCTTCAGCTCATAAGTAATGTGGTTATTACATATATATTAAATTGTTATGGTTACATAGTTCTATTTAAATTTATTTCGTAGGTAAAAAACTTTATTAAAAAAAAGGTTTAACTTGAATTGTACCGTACCCCTGTACTTATGAGTTGAAGGTGGATAAATAACGAAACGACCTGTAATAGTGTAATTGTGATTTAATTATAACGAATAAATGGAACACAAGAGTTCATACTGAATTTTTTTCAAAATGTAAAATTTTTGGTATGTGTACAATAACAGTATGTAGTAAAATTTTTACTAAATAATTATATTCTTTTAATAATTATCGTTGTTTCATTTAAAATTAACATAAATCGTTAAACATCGATATATTAACACGATGCATTACATCGCGTAAAACATCGATGTTTTTTGCCAATGAATATCCCTATGATGATGACATATTTATTCCGTGCGGGCGATACTAGGCGTCACCTCACGGGCACTCATTGCTGGCGTCGAGAGTGCACCACAATTATAAAATTATCTGTCTAATAAACATCGATATTATTATTCAAATTGTTTTAATATATTGTAATATCTTTCTGAATTTTATATTAAATAAATAAGTACTTCAGAAAACTTGATTACAACAATGATAAAATTGATTGCAACAAATGCGCTTTTTGATTACATCAACATCAATACGTTGCATTGTATATTTCCCTTTCGTCTCTAGGAGGCATCACTCACGTTTATTATTTACAAATTATATACAAGTTATGAAACAAATAAATAAAAAGTTCTAAAGAATACCTATGTGTGTATATAGATTTAAAAACAATATTGTTATTTGATTCGTAAATACTTCCCATAATATATAGATTTGATAGCTGTCACCTTATTTAATTCCTTGTCAACCATACTATATATGAAGAAAATCAACGAATAAAAGCAAACTAGAAAAAGGAAGAATGTAGGATTATCAGATTGAAACTGAAAACATGTACGGCGCTAGTAAACTTTATGAAAAATCCTGAATTATATCTTGTCGCCAGCTGTAAAATTTCTCACTGTATAAATTGGCCACACGTTCAGGATAATATGTGTGTATTATAGCTAATAAATTATTATCCGATTTGTAAAGTATATTACATTTATCGCGACGGTACTTGAGAAGATGCTTTTCTGAGATAAGCTGCAGTGATGCAACATTTAGTGAGACTTACAATTTTACAAATAACTAAATTACGACATAAGTTGCATATAAACTGATAATTTATCTCCCCCATATTTCTGATTTCAACAAGCAATAAAATTTTAAACAGATTTATATCTTTATTGAATAATACAAAGACACCTAATGCATGTGTGGGTTGATATATGATTATATTCAATCTGTAAATAGTAAATTCGTAGAACAACGTGTATAGAATTAAATACAAATTAATTATTGACTTTGCTGGAATAAATCAATAAACGACAAACGTACGAGTCAAAATATGTTCTTGGAAGTAATACAACCTATAGATCAAAATTTGTACATTAGCATTTTGTCAAACAAGATATATTTCTACAAAATATGTCTGTAGTTGTATATTCAAAGTATTCGTTTAAATAATAGTTTCAGATAATGCCGTTAAGTTTTGCTAAGTTTCGTCTTTCTTATGTAAATGTTTACTATCGAAACATCGTTTTATATTTAATAAAAATATTTTAGAACATTTTACCGAAATATTGTTTTTTATTGTATTTTACATGTCTTGTACATACATAAAATTCTAATGATATCTATTTTTTTTATTGTATGAGGAAGTTCTTAAATGTCACAGATTCTTCCAAATCATTAACAAGATTGGCGGTATTTCTTATATGCATTTCCTTGGTGTAGTTTAGCCTGTACGATTTATTAAATCCGATTATTCAAAATATTCTATAGTTTATTTATCTCTAAATTTATAGAATGTATAATAAAAAATTTAAATGTATCAGATGTAGAATTTTATGTTCTTCTATATTAATAATACCTAATACACATTTTTAAAAAATATTTTTTTGTAAAATTATTTAAAGAAACTATTTCTTCCGGTTGTCTAATTGTAACCAAAACCTTTTCAGCTTTTCTAATGAATGTTAGGTTGACGAATTCATACTTAAACAGGTCTTAAGTCTTATAGTTTTTGAAGAATCATCGTTCAAACATCCGCATGTACACACACACATACACACACATACACACACACACACACTCGCAAACACACACAAAAACATAAATCCTCACACACAAACATCATCGTAAAAATGTTAAAATCTGATTCTAGGAACCTTAAAACGTGCTTATTCACTTAAATCTGGATCCAATACCTCTCTTAGCGAGAGGTAAAAATATTTATATTCGAGTGCGTGTAAGTTGTATTTTACAGCGCGACAGTTTTGTTTATTAGCTGGAGCGCTATAAAATACTTCACGCACGAGAATTGTATCAAATTTTTTGGCCGACGATAATGAAAATCATTTTTTTTAATGAGATAGGTTGTACTTCTGAGAAAGGTTAGTTTGAAATACTGGGGTTAAGTCAATTTCCAAATTTGATTTTACTTACCTTCATTAGAGTACTTCTTCTAGCGAAAATATATTTATTTGCTCATGTCGCTGCCGTGATTTTGATTTATATAAATTAATTTTAAATATAGGAAATGTCAAAGTAAAAAAATAACTTATGTAGGTAGTACT
Organism: Ophonus ardosiacus; assembly: GCA_943142095.1. Classification (NCBI taxonomy): domain Eukaryota; kingdom Metazoa; phylum Arthropoda; class Insecta; order Coleoptera; family Carabidae; genus Ophonus; species Ophonus ardosiacus. Next base: position 2,074,275 of record OW964832.1, on the reverse strand, counting down.
TTTTTACATGAACTTTATTATAGTAAAGATGATTTCTTTTCTAAATGCCCATAAACGTCCAGTGTATTTTGATTATTTTACCGCATAGTTAGACAAGTTACAACACAGTAAGCGTAAAATGTAGGTTACACTTGCTGTGTATACAATTGTAAAGTTCCCATTACACTTCAGGAGGACAAAAAAATAATTTAATATTTTAATAAAAAACGAATGGAAAAAATAAATATCCTTTGATATAATTTCTTGGTACCTTCGTGCTAGTAAAACCTTATAACCATCAATCATGGACTTCACATACTTCCTACATTGAAAATTCGTGGAAACATTTCTTTCAATTCAATTAACCCTTGATGAATTCCGTTGAAAGCCTCCATCACAAAATTTATATTTCATCTTGACATTTGTTTTGCTCGGCCGTCAGGCTTTCGTAACCAATCTGGCAGCGAGTTAAAGGTAGCTACAAAACCTATCCAGAATGAAAGGATATGAATACGTAATACCATGACGAGGGTAGCTCGTAGCTCCACGGATCTAGTTAGTCGGGATCTCGTGATAGTCTGAGACGAGACATGCAACCTTGACTGACGCTGACGGATATTTACGACTTACAATATATTCGGCGTGGGGAAAACGTCATAAAAGTAGGGTTAGTTGTAGGTGTATTGGAAAACCATGGGAATATGTGACGTGCTGACGCAATTAAAATGGGCCTGGGAATGGATTTATTACAGGTTTTTTCAAAGAAAAGGGAGAAGAGGTGTTTTTTTCAGAGCTGTACAAGTGTGGTGAAATATAGGGGAAAGAAAAAGTCCCTAATATATTGTAGGTATAGATTACAGCTCTAAAAACAGATAATTCCGCGAGATCTCGCATTTTCGAGATGAGGTTTCGAATATCTCGAGTTTTCGAGACGAGAATAATTTAGAGATTTGCTCGAAATGAGAGTAGAAATTTGGGATCGCGCTTGCACAATTTTTCTTTATTATAAAAATATTTCCAATTTTAAAAATGGCACAAAAGTGACCCCTGTGGTGCACTCTCCACAGCAGCTATGAGTGCCCGTGAGGTGACGCCTGATAAGCACCCACACGGTAAAATATATCGTCATCATCACCGATGTCTACATGTGTTGTAGATACTGGCACACCCACAAATGGGTAATATGCCGTGATGATATATTTATTTATATAAATATATCAAATTGAAATATACAATACATTAATGGGCATAAAAAAAATTAATTTCTTCTTCATTTGCAATTATATATATTTATTCATTTTATATTTCTTGGGTTTTAGTACAAAGAAAATGCACCAAAGTTGACACGTATCTAACATTTTTATAAAGAATTTCATTCTATTGTACTAATACTCTAAAAATGCGTACACTTCCGTAACATTCTCTTTATAATCAAATAATATTACTAGCAAGTTTATATCTCTACCTATTTTTGAATTATTGCCCCAAAAGTCAATATACCCCCACATTTAGATAAAAACATCAAAATTTTCAAAAATCTAATTTTTATGTATCTAGATACTTTTCAATGCGCTGATTCCAAATTTTGAAACCGCAGGTCGATATCTCTTTTCGTTCTCGAGATATTTAGATTCAAAGTTTTGCTCAAAACTGCCCATTTTTGGGTAATAACCCAAAAATGGGTCGAGTTATGAATTTGGCGACATCATCATTCGATTCTACGGACAAAAATACATAAGTATACCAATTTTCATAATTTTTGTCCAACCGGTTTATTTTTTATGAGTAAAAGTTTGAAAACCCCTGAAAATGGCCTAAATCTGAAAAAATCGTAAGGGGTACCCCTTACGATTTTTGCGATTTTTGGCCATTTTCAGTTATTTTGCTTTAAAGATTGTATGCGGTGTTCAAAAATTCTGAAAATTGGTGTACTTATGTAATTTTGCCCGTAGAATCTAATGGTGTTGTCGCCAAATTCATATCTCGACCCATTTTTGGGTTAATACCCAAAAATGGGCAGTTTTGAACAAAACTTTAAATTTAAATATCTCGAGAACGAAACGTGATATCGACCTGCGGTTTCAAAATTTGGAATCAGCGTATTGAGAAGTATCTAGATACATACAAATTAGATTTTTGTTAATTTTGAAGTTTTTATCTAAATGTTGGGTATATTGACTTTTGGGGCAATAATTCAAAAATGGGTAGATATATAAACTTGGTAGTAATATTACTTGATTGTAAAGAGAATGTTACGTAAGTGTACGCATTTTTAGAATATTTATATACGAGTATACATAATGTATATTCATGTGATAATTTTATTGGTTTTATATAATATTTTCCAAGGAACTTTCTCTATGAAATTTGTAAAAAAAATGTATTATGTTGGTGTTACAATTTTACTAGATATATAGAATCTTTTCCAATGAACTTTTGGTATGGGATTTGTACAAAATACATCAAATTAACGGAAGGTCTTGTGCTGGCCACAACATATTTTTTTATAATTATTTTTGATCATAACGATAATTATACGTAAAATGACTGAGTCTTGTTTATCATGATATTAATTGACTTATACTTTTCTGCTATTAAATATATTTTTTTAATAAATTGTATTCACTGATGTAGGTAAGACTATTACATTTTATTTTCAAGGTGTACTAAACTCCACAAGCATATATCCTGCTATAAAATATGACTTCAAAATACTTCACAGTAATAAAATTAAACTTGTACATCGCTTAGCGTAAAATCCCTAATTATTTCCTCGGAATCTCCTTAACGAAGTAAAGTCTGTAAAACACTGCTTTATTTATAAACTTTACGGAATTTAAACAAGAAAATTAATACATAATTATTGCTGTTATAAATAACACATAATAAATTTTGTTTGTTTGTAGCGAGCGAAGCTTCGTCGTCGCTGTAACTTAATTGGTGGTGAAATATAATAAAAGATAACGGCCTTTTGATCCCTTCACACTGAGTTAGACAACAGATAAGTCCCCTTTGCTACATTCTCGAAATTTATGAAGATAGAAGTGCCGAATTGCTACAAGAAGATATATACTAACTATCTTCAGCGCGGTTTTAGTTTAAAAATAATTCTCTACTCTTTTACAGCAGCTAATCAGTTCTAGCTGATGGAAGTTTTTAACTGTAATTTTATTTGAAATTAAATTCTCTTTGTATCGATAATGGACAACGTTGTAGTAGTTAGTTCTTTAAACATATACGTACTCGAGTTTTTTTAATCATAAAGAACAATGATTGTTCTGTTTTTCTTTTGAGTGATTAATGTTCTTGTAATTTATTTTTAAACGATCAGCCAGTCTAATCGATTGTTTAATTGCCATGTATTTCATGAGAGATCAGGCGGTTTTTCGTTGAAATTACTTTATTGAAATTTACATCGATTTAATAAATAAAAAACTTCGTAACGACAAAATGAAATTAATGTTCGCTGTATGTTTTTAATTGCTAAATGATAAATTATTTAAGTAGCAATAAAAGATGCTTAACATAAAAAACAAGGTGGTTTTATATTCAAAATGATTTACTAAAAGTTATCTACTTATGCTAAATGAATTTTTCTGAAATCGTCATGTAATCTACTACTTTCCTGCCGCAAAATCGGCAAGGAAATTGAATTTCCTTGCCTAGGCACGGAAATAAAATGAAACGTTGCAATACTTATTTTCGCAAACACTTTTTTACGTTTTAATGTGAAATACAATTATAAAATTAAAATAAATGATATCCAGTGTACATTTATTTTATATTCTTGTACAATTTTAAATAGAATTCCTTAAGTTTACAATGTGATTTACTTGTTAAATGAAAATAGGTTATATGTACTATTCAGTAATATTGAATTCTTATACGATTTCAGAAAAAAAATCTGTTGTGGCCAGCACAAAACCTTCCGTCAATTCAATGTATTTTGTACAAATCCGATAACAAAAGTTCCTTGGAAAAGATTCTATATATCCTGTATAATTGTAACACGAACACACTATTTTTTATAAATTCCATATTGCAAGTTCCTTTGGGAAGATTCTATAAATCCAATATTATTATAACACGAATGTACATTCTGTAAATTGCACTTCACACTTCCTCATACCTATCCAACGCATCTTTTTCACACAATTCTTCCTCTCTCAAATATTCTGCTACACAGTCCTTCCATCTTCTCTTTGGCCTTCTTCGTACTCCAGGCATTGAAACTGTAAGTCACTTGCGAGGGACACTCTGTCACTTTTGTTACTTTCTGATCCTATACTTTCCACTTTGGTTTTGCACTTGACACTGACATCTGTCAATTAGAATATTTTTGAATAAATGTGCTGTTTCCATAATTTTAGCAAAGCTAACTGATTTTTGAAAGTTAACCTCTCTTAATCTCTCTGTAACTCTATATCTATTGAATATGAAGGAAAATGTATAATCAAATTGTATAGAGAATAAGATTTTCTTTCATATTAATGATCACAAAATGTCAAAAAATGATATTTAACTGCGGTTTTCCCAGAAAAACTGTTAAAAACTTCAAATAAGGGTACTTCCGGTTGACCAATTATAACTAAAATCTAATCAGCTCTTCATATGGTTGTAAAGAAGAGGAATACGAAAAAATCATAATTTTTAGAATTTTAGTTTTCGAGTTATCGTCGGAGAAAAATTTGTCACACACACACACACACGGACACACACACACACATACAGACATCAATGTAAAATTAGTAATATCGTATTCTAGGGATCTTAAAACGTGCTTATTCATTAAAAACTCACCACCGAATTTTTTGACCAAAGACAATACCTTCCTTACCTAAGGGGACGGAAGGTAATTAATACTTGTCTCGTCATTGAAGTTACTTTTTATGACACTATGTACACAGATATCAGTAATGATGGAAAGGATCACAGGGATCACTTTTGTGCCATTTAATATTTGAAATAGATTTGGGCGTCGATCGGGACCGAACCTAGTCCACAGATTCGCGACTACGTGATATAGTACCCGTAGTTTTGAGCGTATATCTTTTCCAAAAGTTTCTGTGTTTCTGAATTTAATTTTTAATTTGTCTAATTTATATGACAAACACACATTCTGCCATAATTCTGCTTTATAATTTGCATTTCTATTTACATAGTTAGCTCGTCTCTTAGGCTTCGCAATAATTTCCTTATTCCGAAATAAACTAACCAAGTACGTCAAGGGCAGCCGTGCAACAAGCTGCTGAAGCGAACATTCGCACAAAGTTGGTTTATGTAAATAACACAGTCCCAAGTCGCAGTTGGAGAAATACGGGGTTATTATCTGTTTACATTGCCAGACTGTGCTACAGCTACAGGTTCGCGAAATTAGAATCAAGACATGAATTACGTTTTAGTGATACCGGCTTCGGATTTGGATCGCTATGCTATTAACGCTTTTAGTGGAAATTAATAAGGTTACGTTTCAATAAGGGGTGCTGATGTCATTAACAGAATGGAATAAAGGAAATGAATATTAAATTGGAGAAACGACAGAAAATGAGAAGAAAATAGGGTAATATAGACGGAATACGAACATAAACTTTGATATACCCATATCATTCAAGCAGCCAATGCATGTCATTAATAAAAATTGAATAAAAGTAACTAGATGTGTGACGTCATGTACTGCTACGTCTGCAGAGGTTTCAGAATCTTTATGAAAAGAGTTCTACAGATTGCAATCTATATTATCGACATGTTAATAATCTGTCACATCTACAAAATAAACACTATATTTTCATCACTGTCCATTTCTATTTAAATTATTTTATAATACTAACCTTATTTACACTTATGTTTGCCATATAAAGGCAATAAATAAAAGTGAGACGAATTTCAAAGAAATATACCGAATTCTTCTGATTGATTAGAAGTGCTACCTTTGGCAGATTCACAGATTTTGTGTTTGCGTTAACGGTCACGTTGCGTTGTTGCGTTGCGCTTAACATTACTTTAACTTTATTATAAATAGGCCTTTACAATGCACAAAAATGTGTCAAACACGATTAAATATTTTTCAAATAATAACTTTGACAGTATGAACATACAAATTATCAATGTTGCCAACTATAGCAAAATTTAAACAAATAATATGACGTTGATATACATTATTTATATATTATTCATGTCATATACGATAAGTAATGAACTCTACTATTCATCTTAATAATAATTATAAAAGGCTATACACTTTTTGACGGTTAAAAATGATTGAAATTTTATTTCATTTTTCACTATTAGTTATTTTAATGCATTAAGGTTTTTACATTAAGTGATGACGTGCATTGGCTGCTTGAATGATTTGGGTATAAACACAATGACTGCTTTGACGTTTGACAGCCAGTATTTTATTTTGAATCGCTAATTTTCAAATTGACCAATCATAGAGCAGCAGTACGCTGTTGCCAATGTAATTTGTGACATATGTTTAGTTCGTATTTAAATTTGCTGGTGGACGCAATTGGGATATAAGGCGTACTTAGAATTAAGTAGCACTTTAATAATCAACAACTTAAGTTGCTGTGGAGAAACCGGGCATTAAGCCTTTTGTTTCACTTTTACATCATTCAACGGTTGGTCCGTGCAACAATAAATGACAGAGAAACTAATTTGCATCTCAATCCTCAATTTTAGTAGAGAGAACAGAGTACAATACAAAAATTTTGAATTAAAGAAATTTGCATTTAACTAATGCGGAACGCATTTTACTAGTTAACCTATTTTGGTATAAAGTAATAGTAAATTAATTTCACGGAATAATATCATTTCAATACATCCAATTTAATAGTTAACAATATAGGACGGCTATAATTTAATATTTAATTATTTCTTTGTGGTTTAGAATCTTATTAAACTTGTGTGGTGTTGGCATTACGGAAGTAAAATTTTTACCTTCATTTAATTTCTTCGGCTAATTTAAAATTTTCTCCTTAAAGCATAACTTCCCCGTTTAATTTCCCCCCAAATAAATTCTCTCACTGCGCCTATGATTTCCGTTTCATCCCAGTTTCATTACCACGCAGTATTTATCGCGTGAACCGGTAATCCAATAAATTCCAAGTCCCGAACCGAATCTTTTGCACCACCAGTAGCGGAGGAGAAGGGGAGGTATTTCCTAAAAGGGTTATGCTTAATGCATTATATTAATTAATCACGGTGCTCATTAGTAGGCAGGTGTTAGCGCACGTGGAAGGAACAGTTGCGGATTTGTGCGCTGAATAATGAAGTTTTATGTAATCCGAGCGGTAGGTACAACGATTGCTGTCAGAACTGGCTTAGGGGTTGTTTAAGACATTGTGAGGTTTTTAATTATGAAAACTTTATACCTACGCTTTAACAAACGAGGAAAGGCAAACGTAAAGGTAGCACTCTAATCAATTTCCTTTCAAATTTCAAATTTTCTTAAATGCTATGTTCAAATTTTTAGGAGAAGTAAGTACTGTTTATAGCATGCTAAATACTTGTAAAAATAATAATACATTTTGTGTTGCAAGTAATTTATTGACTCGAGTATTTACATTAGTAAAAAAATCTGTTGTGGCCAGCACATGACCTCTCGCTATTTCCATATTAGGCTATATAAGTATTGTATTGCACTTCGCTTTCGAACCGTCGTTTTGTAACAAAAAATTACAGAACTTTACACAAATATTGTTTTTTATTGTATTTAACATGTCTTCTGCACACATATAATTCTAATTATATCTATTTTTCATTGTATGAGGAAGTCTCTAAATGTCACAGATTCTTCCAATTCATTAACCAGATTGGCGGTATTTCTGATGGATATATGCAATTTAACCTATAATTTCAAATATTTAATTAATAAAACAATAAGAAAGATTAAATATACTTCCCAGAAAAAGCTGTCAGAATGTCACTAAAACTGTTGATTTTTGACACTGACATGTGTCATTTACAAACTATGTTATAAAATTGGAATTTGTCAACTGGTTTCCTTAGTGCCTTAGCCTCTGCGATTAGATTACTCTATATATTATAGTGTCTTTATTTCTAAATCTATACAAGATATAATAAAAAATTTAAGTGTATTAGATGGATAATTTTATGTTCTTCAATATTTAATAAAAAAAAACTCCTAAGAAATTATATTTAGAATAATTTTTCTAAGAAACTACTACTTTCGGTTGTTCAGTTGTTACAAAAACCTTTTCAGCTCTTCCCAAGAATGTCAGATTGAGGAATCCATAGTTAAACAGTTCTTAAGTCTTATAGTTTGTGAGGAATCGTGTTTACAACATCCAGACATACATACACACACACAGACATCATTTTAAAAATGTTATAATCGGATTCTAGGGACCTTAAATCGTGCTTATTCAATGAAATCTGGATATGCGAATTTTAGCATGAATCCAATACGTCTCTTAGCGAGAGGTAAAAATCTGTTGTGGCCAGCACAAGACCTTCCGTGAATTCATGTATTTTGTACAAATCCCATGCCAAAAATACCTTGGAAAAGATTCTATATATCCAGTAAAATTGTAACACGAACATGTACTATTTTCTACAAATTGCATACCGAAAGTTCCTTGGAACACCCGTCAACTAGAATTATTTAAATATATCTGCTGTTTCCATGATTATAGTTAGTAGTAAATCTTTTTAAAATTATTTAACGCCATGTATACTGAATAAAAAAGTGTAATCAAACGATATAGACAACAATATATTCTTTCATTTTTATAATAACATAGAATGTCAAAAAATTATATTTACCTGTTTTTTCAAGAAAAATTGTTAAAAATTTCAAATACGGTTACTTCCGGTTGACCAATTATAAGCAAAATCTAATCAGCTCTTCATATGGATGTAAAGAAGAGGAATACGAAAGAATTATAATTTTTAGAATTGGAGTACTGGAGTTATCGCAAGAGAAATTATTATCACACACACAGACATCATCATAAAACTAATAAACTTTCTCATTTTCTTGTTGTTTTGCATAGGTTCATTTGACAATAAAATTCATAAATGCAGATGAATACAAAATTATACATCAGTTCCATGCAAAAACTGCAATCTCATTAAACTGCAAGGTACATAACGAAACACAATCGCAACCAAATTGAAAATTATTTAGTCTTTCATAAAGTCCACAGGTATGGAAGCGCAGCAGCACAAATTTAAACAAGCAACTATTTTACAGCGGACTACTATTAAACGGAACTATATAACCAGCTCACAAAGGCTCATTGCCGTCAAAAAGGGCCATATATACACGGGGCTGTGCGGGAATGAAACAAAAAGTAAAGCAAAACACAGCACCGACGTCCGGAAAATACCTGGACGCTAGATGTACGCAATAACTTGAGATTAAACTCAAATAGAGACCGTAATGAAAGGGTTCATTACATCTGAACGGCGGGGTGCACGCAGTGACGTTCCTAAGGGTATTCAATAGAAACTAAGTCAGGGTTTTCGTTCTCTTTTATTATAATACAAAAGGACAATATTGTATACTTTGACTTATCGAAACCCAAAGGATCGCCATAAACCTTTGGAACGTCTCTCTGACAAAGAAACCAAAAGATACTAATACTTATATAGACTAATATGGAAATGGCGAGAGGTCTTGTGCTGGCCACAACAGATTTTTATATTGACAACGGGAAAAAATCAATGAAAAGATCCAAATGGCTTTATAATTTTTGTTTTAAAAATCCAATAATAAATCATAAAATGACAACGTCGCTGATTTGTTGAATTTAACAATATTCAATGCAAGTAATTCAGTTACAATATTTTTCTGGTCGATTGAAACTACAAAATACAATAGGGACTTTGAAATAATAACGCTAGCAGAATGCAATTCTGTTAATTAAACTGAATAGTCGCCTACGCATCCAATTTACTATATGAAATATCACACACCAGGTGGTTTCGCAAATAATGTTTTGTAAATATAATTAACGTGTTGAAAATTTAATTAATCAATGGCTACGTTTATGTTTCCCTGCGGCCAGAACGATTGTTCTAATAATTTATTTTGAATATAACATGTTATACAGTTAGTAATACACAGAGGAGATGAAAATACAGCGTGACAATTGCCATGAAAATAATTTTCAATGAGCGCGCAATGTTGTTGCCAACATTTTACACAAAATTAATAATGGCGGGATGTTTTCCGGCAGCAAGGATGAAGGCAACTCATTTATATTATTAAACATCAACTGAGGTTTCTTGCCAATAGGTTAGAAAACAGTTTGCGTGTACATAAAATAATTATCCTACATTTATATCACTTTAGTGTGATGCTATACACATCAAGATATTATGTTATCCTTGGGGATTTTAGGGTGACACTCAGAAACCAGATGATTTTTGAGAAAATAGTTCTCAATAAATTTTTAACTTAATGTGGGTTTATTTACATCAAAATTAACGTTAAGATATGCCTTTTAACTCTCGCTAAGAGATGGTATTGGATTCATGCTAAAAGTCGCATATCCAGATTTTAGTGAATAAGCACGTTTACCATTTAGCCAGTATTCTGCTTCAAAGTTCTTCGAAAAAAAAATTAATTTTGCTTATAATAACTGGACGCTTTATTCGATTTGGATGAAATTTAGCATGACAGTTTATATGGTTATAAGTCATCTTTTAAGATGATACTTGTTATTATTAGTGATCCACTAGTGTATGAAACGTAGGTGTCCCATCATTGATTAGACCATAACTTTTTAATGGCCACGCCAATAACATAAAATTATTTTTTTTCAGAAAGATACATTCAATAGTAAACTTTTATCTCTCTGTGTAATTTGTGATATCGGTTACGGTTCAGACAGAAAAAAATCAAATCTGAGTGACTGCATCGTGAATTTTTTTAAAATAAATTTAATCTAGCAGTCTATTCAAATGTCAAACAATTAATTTTTAATGACAGTAACGAGTTGTCAATCTTCTCAACTTATTTAGGAGTAAGCTAACATATTTATTCGTGTTATTTATAATAATGGTAGTAAAATACTATTAGGCCGAACAAACAGATGTTACTAGTTTCTGAATATTGCGAAGGAATTTTTTGATAACCCATAAACAATTGTTACTGTCATTAAAAATTCGTTGTTTGACATTTGGATAGATTGCTAGATTAAATTTATTTTAAAAAAATTCACGGTGCAGTCACTCAGGTTTTATTTTTTTATGTCTGAACCGTAACAGATATCGCAAAATAAACACAGAGAGAAAAGTTTACTATTGAATGTATCTTTCTGAAAAAAAATAATTTTATGTTATTGGCGTGGCCATTAAAAAGTTATGGTCTAATCAATGTTGGACACCTACGTTTCATACACTAGTGCATCACTAATAATAACAAGTATCATCTTAAAAGATGACTTATAACCATATAAACTGTCATGCCAAATTTCATCCAAATCGTATAAAGCGTTCTGTTATTATAAGCAAAATTAATTTTTTTTCGAAGAACTTTGAAGCAGAAATCTGGGTAAATGGTACACTTTCCGGTAGAAGCAAGTTTAGTTAAATCACCTTATTTTAGCCTCAGGAATCTGTGGTTAAGCCATGCCCCCTATTTAAGAGACACCCTGTATATTTAATACTGAAGGTAGGTATACTAATAGTAATAGTACATACTACAAATATATTAAGAAATACCACCAATCCCATCAGTGAATTGGAACCATCTTGTACATTTTAGAAAAGTTGGACAACATTCCTTATAGAATGAAATAATAAGAATTATTTGTATGTACCTACAAGAAATGTTAAATGAGATACTCGTGTAACAAAACGCAAATTGCGAGGGGTATTGTGCTGGCCACAATAGATTTTTTGACATATATTCCATGTAATTTTGTTTATTATTATGGCGAACTATCTGATGAATCTATTGAAATAAAAATTGCTTAGTGAAATTATAGTAGTAAAAAATGTGAATAGAAAGCTTTTATCTTTTTCTTTTTATTTATTGCTCTCCTTTTAAGGCGCCAAAATATTGGTAACATTTTTTCTCATTACTCTTTTGAAATTTTAATTTTTCCCGTCTCCAGTATTTAATTAGCAGGTAAATTGATTTAGTTGTGTAAGGAGTGCTTTATTAATCGCGAATTAAATTGAGTCAAGCGTCGGTGGAGCTCGAGGAAACCATTATTTATAAAAAGCTCATTTAGAATTCTATACGGCCACACACAGCATTATGTGAAGCGAAACAAATTAGCTCGCCGTTTACTAAATGAACTGGAAAATTTAAATCATTTTGCTACCTATACACTATGATTATTTGCATCGTTACTTGAATAGCCGTCATTTACATCTGGGCTTTTCAGCTCCACGCTCTTCTACTTGTGTTAATAGTTTGTTAAATACCTCGCAATTTGTTCGATTTTTTTTATTTTTTTTTTTGTTAGAACACTGCTTTATATCTTGAAAATTACCTTCATTTACTTCTTGGCTACAGGAAGTTTTTAATTTGCACTCATTATAACTTCAATGCTTAACAACAAACAATAAGGATTACTCCACTCATTTCAACATTTTCCTGATAATGTTTCTATTTTTGAATAGCTATCACATACCTAAGCATGTTTACAACTAAATCAAAATAAATCCTTCAATTTCTATTATTAATTAATCCATGGAAATTGCGATTTAACATAAAAACTTGCAATACCAGCTTCTTCATTTTTTTTACCTTCCGTCACCTTTAGGTAAGGAAGGTATTGTCTTTGGTCAAAAAATTCGTTCGTGTGTTTTTAATGAATAAGCACGTTTTAGGGCCCCTAGAATACGAATTTACTATTTTTAAGATGATGTCTGTATGTGTGTGTATGTGTGTGTGTGTGTGTGTGTGTCCGTGTGTGTGTATGTATGTCCGTGTGTGACAAATTTTTCTCCGACGATAACTCCAATACTACAATTCTAAAAATTATAATTCTTTCGTATTCCTCTTCTTTACATCCATATGAATAGCTGATTAGATTTTGGTTATAATTGATCCACCGGAAGTACTCTTATTTGAAGTTTTTAACAGTTTTTCTTGAAAAAACGCAGTTAAATATTATTTTTCGACATTTTGTGATTATCAATATGAAAGAATATCTTATTCTCTATACGGTTTGATTATACAGTTTCGTTCATATTCAATAGATATAGAGTTATAGAGACATTAAGAGAGATTAACTTTCAAAAATTAGTCAGCTTTGTTAAAATTATGGAAACAATAGATATATTCAGAAAAATTTAATTGACAGATATCAGTGTCAAATGCAAAACCAAAGTTGAAAGTATAGGGTTAGAAAGTTATGTGTGAATGTGATAGAGTGTCCCTCCAAAGAGAATAAGATGGAAGGACTGTGTAGCAGAAGATTTGAGAGAGGAAGAATTGTGTGAAGAAGATGCGTTGGACAGGAATGATTAAAAGAGAAGAGTAAGAAACAGCGACCCCTAATAAAATAGGGAAAGGAACTTTCGGTATAGAATTTATAAAAAAATATTGTGTTCGTGTTACAATTTTATAGGATATACAGAATCTTTTTCAAGGAACTTTTGGTATGGGATATATACAAAATACATCGAATTGACGGAAGGTTTTGTGCTGGCCACAACAGATTTTTTTAATTTGACATTCAACATACACACAAACATGTAATATTTATTTTGTAATATTTTTTTATCGTCGGCCTGATGATGGACTGGTAGTTCGAAATCGATCATTTTCAAATACTCCTGCAACTACAAAACCTTGGACTCTTTTCAAAAATCTGTTACGGCCAGCACAATACCTCTCGCCATTTCCGTTTTATGACATAAGTATCGAATTTAACATTTTTAGTGCACACAAATAATTCTAATTATATCTATTATTTCATTTTATAAGAAATATTATCCTACTCTTCTAAAATGTTCAAGATGGTTCTAATTCATTTCCGAGGGTATTTCTTAAAGATATATGTAATATATCTATTAATATACATACCCACCTATAATTTTAAATATTTAATTAATAATACAATAAGAAAATCTTTCAGTGATATCAACTGTTAATTTTTGACACTGACATTTATATGTCAATTATAAACATTTGATTTCCTTGGTGCAGACTGGACTGTACGATTTATTGCTACAGATTTGTAAATGTATTATATTTTCTTTATCCTTAAATAATATAGATATAATAATTTTTCAATTTTATTAGATGGAGAATTTTATGTTCTTCAATATATGTAATAAAAAATTTCAAAATATAATATTTAGAAGAAACTACTACTTCCGGTTATCCAATTATTATCCAAACCTTTTCAGCTTTTCCCATTACTGTCAGATTGAGAAATACGTAGTTAAACATATCGTAAGTATTATTGTTTTTGAGAAATCGTTCTTCCAACATCCAGACATACATACACACACATACACACAGATATCATCGTAAAAGTGTTTTAATCGGATTTTACGAATCTTAAAACGTGCTTATTCACTGAAATCTGGATATGCGACTTTTAGAATGAATCCAATACATCTCTTACCAAGAGGTAAAAAAGCATATCATGCCGTTAATTTTAAATAAATATATTATCACGGCATATTACCCATTTCTGAGTGTGCCAATCTTCGTTGTACAAAGATTTCGGTAATGATGACATATTTCTACCGTGCGGGCGTTTACCAGGCGTCACCTAGCGAGCACTCATTGCTGGCGTGGAGAGTGCACCACAGAGGTCACTTTTGTGCCATTTAAAATTCGAAATATTTGACGTCGGTCGGGATCAAACCCGGTTCACCAGGTTCGCGACCAGACACTTCAATGTTAAATATATAATTAATAATTCAATAAGAAGTATTAAATGTACTTCCCAGTTAAAGCTTTCAATAATGTTAGTAAAACTGTTGCTGTTTGAGACTGACATTTATCTTTCAATTACAAACATTTGAATTTGGCACACACACACACACACACACACACACACACACACACACACACACACACATCGTAAAAATGTTGTTATGGGAATCTAAGGTCCTTTAAACGTGGTTATTCACTAAAATATAAATATGAGATTTTAGCATGAATCCAATACCTGTCTTAGCGAGAGGTAAAAGAACAAAAATATGTCATTAATTTTTTTATTGTGACAAATAGCATTATTAGAAATATGAAAATTCGAGACACGATAACAGTTATTAAGTTAGCAAAAACGTGGACATTTTAATATTATATCGTCATTTGGGAAAAATACGTAGGTCACTAAATATAGACGAAAATATAAAATTTTGCAAGTTTTTATTATTGCGAATACATTTCAAGCATGAAATAATACTGAATTTGGTTTAATATATTTTTAGGATACTTTTTTCATTCTAATGCGATGATCAATTTTTCTCTCACTGTTCAATTTTGAGTTATACATATACCTAATAATCGTACGATAGACAATGTGGATGAAAAGTGTTCATTGAAATTGAACTCGTAATATAAATTAAATCATTTTATCAAGCTTTTGATAAGATTTATATTACCAGTTTACTGCCACTGCTGTTCGCAATGTAATAATAAACACAGCAACATTCTATTTTCCATTGTACCGTTTTGCAGAATTCAATTATTTTGATATGGTTTTAATCTAGTTAGCAATGTCAGTGTGTGAATTTATGTGCTAATGTTATTATCATTCCAAGTAATTTTATTGAGCTATATAATTTACAGGTAATTACTTGTGTCCATTCCATTGCATGATCTAGTTATTTACGTACAATGTTATTGCAGGAGCTCATTTTATATTTTTGCCAAATAAAACTTTATAAATCACATTACTTTATTTATAATGATAATCAAAAAACATACTTTACGCGTTTTACAAGATTTCAGTCTCTGAATCAACCTCTCGGTTATTTATCAGAGACTGGCCAACTCTACCAGAACCACAGACGCGTTTTGCTCTTATTGGAGCTCTCTAGATTGTGCGGACGGATAAGAAACCATCCCAAGATGATATGATGTCTGCATAGGTAACTAACCACATACGGAGCCATCTATCGAGAATGTCGTGAGTTTGGCCAACAATAAATAATAATAATAAATGTATAAAAATACAATTGTAATACTTGGTGAAACTATTCTAATATAAAATTTAAAAAATTATACTGGACACGTTTTACAAGTTATTAGTCTCGGGGTCAACCTCTCGGTCATTTACCAGAATCTCAGACGCGTTTCGCTCGTATTGGAGCTCCTCAGTATGGTATGCTGAAGCCTTCTAAATGTTAGAGGTTTCAGTAATAAATAGTTCTTTTCAACAAAAATAAATTTCACCATTCTTCCTTTCTTCTTCTTAAGATCTCAACCATTCCTTTATTTACCTCTCGCTAAGAGAGGTATTAGATTCATGCTAAAATACGCATATCCAGATTTTATTGAATAATCACGATTTAAGGTTCCTAGAATCCGATTATAACATTTTTAAAATGATGTCTGTGTGTGTGTGGATGTGTGTATATGTGTATTTGTGTATGTGTGTATGTTCGTCTGGATGTTGTAGGGACGATTCCTCAAAAACTAAACTAAACTTAAAAAATATTTAACTGCAGTTTCTTCTATCTGACATTCCTGGGAAGAGCTGAAAAGGTTTTGGTAACAACCATTCCTTTATTTACCTCTCGCTAAGAGAGGTATTAGATTCATGCTAAAATACGCATATCCAGATTTTATTGAATAATCACGATTTAAGGTTCCTAGAATCCGATTACAACATTTTTAAAATGATGTCTGTGTGTGTGTGTGGATGTGTGTATGTGTGTATGTGTGTATGTGTGTATGTCTGGATGTTGTAGACACGATTCCTCAAAAACTATAAGACTTAAAAAATATTTAACTGCAGTTTCCTCAATCTCACATTCCTGGGAAGAGCTGAAAAGGTTTTGGTAATAATCGAACAACCGGAAGTAGTAGTTTCTTAGAAAAATTCTTCTAAATATAATTTTTTGGGGTTTTTTTTTTATTAAATATTGAAGAACATAAAATTCTCCATCTAATACACTTAAATTTTTTATTATATCTTGTATAGATTTAGAGATAAAGACACTATAATTTATAGAGTAAACTAATCGCAGAGGCTAAGGCACTAAGGAAACCAGTTGACAAATTCCAATGTTTATAACATAGTTTGTAAATGACACATGTCATTGTCAAATATCAACAGTTTTAGTGACATTCTGGTAGCTTTTTTCTGGGAAGTATATTTAATCTTTCTTATTGTTTTATTAATTAAATATTTGAAATTATAGGTAAAATGCATATATCCATCAGAAATACCGCCAATCAGGTTAATGAATTGGAAGAATCTCTGACATTTAGAAACTTCCTTATACAATGAGAAATAGATATCACTAAAATTATATGTATGCAGAAGACATGTTAAATACAATAAAAAACAATATTTGAGTAAAGTTCGGTAATTTGTTATTATAAAACGATGGTTCGAAAGCGAAGTGCAATACGATACTTATATAGCCTAATATGGAAATGGCGAGAGGTCTTGTGCTGTCCACAACAGATTATTTGAAATGTTATTTTAAACTATTTTTTATTAAGTTTTCTTGTCTGAAACACGAATAAAATTGCCCGAGCAATATTAAATATTTGATATTCAGATTGAAAAATAGTCCACCAAATTCGAGAAACTTGGGCAGAAATTTTAGTACCCAAACATCAAATCAAAATTTATTTTGGTACTTGGCTGAAAATAACCCTTTTATGTATCTATTTATTTATTTATTTATTTGTAATGACAAATTGGAAGAGAAAAACATGACTGATTTATTTCCAATGAAATATTGTTGAATTCATCGCTGAAAATTCGTCGCAGAGTTACAAGTTTGCTCGTTAACTGTTTGTTAAACAGCTACAAGTTGTAAAGTGGCATAGTTAGTGGTCTTCAGTGTTTACGGGAACAGAAACTATGTAAGTTTTGGTTGTTGGTACAAGCAATTCGACTTGAGTCATTGTGAGCAATTACCAACACTTGGATACCAAGACATGAGAGTCAGGTGTCTCTAACGTTGTCACCAAATTTAACAAAGTGTAAAACATATTTCATAGGTTAACTCGTGGAACATTCAAGCCATTGGTATGCAATTATGCAGAGTTGCAGTTTCATACAGATATTATAGAAATTAGCATATGCATTTCCTCGCCCGTAATAGATGGAAATTCTATAATTTCCGTGTTGTTATTAAACGGGGGTTCTATATTCAGGACACATGAATATGTTAATGACAACAAAGTAATTTGAGCAAAAGTTTTCGTATTAATTTTAAATTAGTTAAAGCTATCACAATGTATTAATAAATATAGTAAAAAGTTCTGTCTTTGCTTATTGTACATCCATTACTTCTTTAAATCTGTTTTATACTATCTTCTTCTTCATCTTTTAATAGGCTATTAGCCTGTTATATCCAGAATTCATCTTGAACTATCTTCGGAGTTGTTACCGAGGAGTCTTTCCATCGTTTGGGGGGTCTTCCAATCGGACGTTTGGTCTCTGGTTTTCCATCGCGAGCAATTTTTGCTAAATTTAGACTAACTATATTTCTTTAAAATTTTCTAGATTCTTGAAACTAGACAGTATTATTCCCTATACCTATAATATCTTTTGGTCTCTTCTTTACAATATAACGATTAAACTAAACTTATATATATATATATATATATATATATATATATATATATATATATATATATATATATATATATATATATATATATATATATATAGAGGTTAGAAATGATCACGACTGACCAGTTAAGTAGAAAAACAAAATGTTTCACAGGTATAGCAGTCCGGAGTATGGGAAAAAGATGTTAAATAATACTCTTTAAAGTTACATGTCAAGCTTTCGGAATTACTTTATTCCTTCTTATAAATAAATAATTCCGAAAGCTTGACATGTAACTTTAAAGAGTATTATTTAACATCTTTTTCCCATACTCCGAACTGCTATACCTGTGAAACATTTTGTTTTTCTATATATATATATATATCCGAAAAAGCACCGTTCAGACATTATTTTGCTTCGAAGTTCTTCTAAAGAAAATTTGCTTATAATAACAGAACGCTTTGTTCGATTTAATTGAAAATTGGTGTGAAAATTCATATTGATATAACTATTATTTTAAGGTAATATTTGTTAATGTGAGTGAATCACTAGAGTATGAAATTTGGCTGTCACTACCACGCTACCATAATTAGTCCATAACTTTTTAATGGTAACCTTAATAACGTCAAATTATTATTTTTCAGAAAGATACATTCAATAGTAAACTTTTCTGTCTGTGCACAAGTTGTGATATGTGAAATGATTTAGATAGAAAAAAATAAAATGTATGTGACTGGGCCGTATAATTTTTAAAACAAATTATTTCTAGAAGTTTATCCAAATTAGAGATGCACTCAATTTCGAGCTTTGGCCCGGCCCGGCCCGAAGCCCGCCTCGATTTCGAGTCGATCATCGAGTCGGGCCGAAGATATTTTTTATCGGGCCGAATCGGGCTAATCATTTTCAAAAATCGAGGCGAGTCGGACTTTTGATTTTGGCCCGAAAAATCTTATAGTTCAATCAAATGCACAGTTTCCTTAATATTTTAATGAAAATGGATAAAGTCAAAAAGGATCAAAATGATTTAATAAAAACAAACTTCACATATTAATAAATAAAAATGTATTATTTTATTTCAAGAATTCAAGGTTGTTCATTAAAGTGATTTTTGTTTCTATCATGATTTCTTGTCCTATTTTTGAGCAGAAACAAGGTTAGATAAAAAATCCTTATGTAAATTATATTTTTTTATATAAGATTTGTGAAAAAGTTGTTTTAATTTTCGAACGGGTTTGGTAAACAAAGTGTTAAATACACGTAGTTCTGTAATTTTTATATAAAAAAAAAACTTACACTAGAAGTGTCTCTTTTTTAACTATTTATGTTAACTAATGTTGCAAGTTATAAGAATGTAGAGGTTTTTTTATAAGTTTAACACGAAAAAAGTTAAACATTTTGCTTTAACATAAAAATCAACATTAGGAATACCGGATGCACCCAATTTCGAGCTTTGGCCCGGCCCGACCCGAAGCCCGGCCCGATTTCGAGTCAATTTTCGAGCCGGGCTAGCTATTTTTTCTGTCGAGTCGATCTTCGAGTCGGGCCGGTAATTTTTATTTTCGAGTCGATCCAAACCTCAAAGCCCGGCCCGGCCCGGCCCGAATGCATCTCTAAACCAAATGTCAGATTTTTAATGACAGTAAAGCCTCATTTCCACCTCTTGTCCTAATGCGTAAGAGCTATAATTAATAATTAAACGCAAATTTTTAATCTTTCGGTGTGAATATATACAGAAAATTATGTCTACAAGTATAACATCTTAAAAAAAGAAGAATTGCTGCTGCAATGACAGTGTGCTAAACAACAAGTAATAAGGGGAAAAAAATTAACATTTCTGTTGAATTAGTCACTAAACAAAGTAGCTGGAAATGGTGTCCTAGTAAATTGTGATAATGCATTAAGTTTCAAGCTCTAATCATTAAAACTTTCAAGTTGTTTAGTAAGTTAGCATTATTTAATTGTCTTATTATAATAATGACAGTAGTATTAGGCTCCACAAATAGAAATGTTACTAAATAAAATAAATATATCATCGTTTCCCCAAATTCGCAACCAGACACTCAGGCACGCGACCACGGGACCCGTAGATATGTTACTAGTTTTAGAATATTGCGATGAAAATATTTGACAATCGCTAGATAAAATTTATTTTACAAATTACACGGCGCAGACAATAACATTTTATTTTTTTCCGTTCCAAAATTGTACAACAGTTTTAAAAATAAAACCAATGCTATAAAAGTGAAGATTGATTGTTACAGAATATCAATAAACCCCTACAATCAGTAATGTATAAAACAATTGGACCTACACTTCATTCAAAGTTGAAGGGTGATATTTAGTGAGTAACGTAGCGTGATCGATGGATCTCGGCTTTCCTTTCCTTCCTTAGTGCGTGCACTTCTTCGCGTGCCAGTACCAGGCACCGCCAACGACCCCACTCACGTGGATCGTACAAACGATACTTTAATTCATCCACCCGCAGCAACGATAGCCCTAAATACATAGATCTGCTCACTTCTTTGAAATTGCTTCCGCAGAGAATCCACTGGATGAGATTTGAAATATTGTGCTTTTGTGGAAAATGTAATTAAGGAACACTTTATGGCTAGATTTCGAGGGCAAAAAGTTTCGGTGTTAATGGCTAACTACTTCAGGATCATATTTCAGATGGAAAGTTTTTGTGGTCCTAAAAGGTTTATATTTTATGTGTTTTGGAACGCAATGCTTTGTCTCACATTTTACAATTACAACAGTTTTTTCTTATATCCGTTTTTAATAGTTTTAGTTTTAATAAATCTTTTTTCCAACATCTGCTTTCAAACATACATTTCTATGGATATCTCATTACCAAAATAACTTATAATAATCAGAATAGATATTTTTATCTTCCCTCACCTTTAGGTAAGGAAAGTATTGTTTAATAAAACCTGCAGAAATATTTTCCATTTTTTCCGTCAAAAGGAAGGTATTGTTTTTGGTCAAAAAATTCTGTGGTGAGTTTTTAATGAATAAGCACGTTTTAGGGTCCCTTCAATACGAATGTACTATTTTTAAGATGATGTTTGCATGTGTGTGTGTGTATATGTGTGTCCGTGTGTGACAAATTTTTCTCCGACGATAACTCCAATACCACAATTCTAAAAATTATAATTCTTTCGTATTCCTCTTCTGTACATCCATATGAAGAGTTGATTAGATTTTGGTTACAATTGATCCACCGGAAGTACCTTTGTTTGAAGTTTTTAACAGTTTTTCTTAACAAAACGCAGTTAAATATTTTTTTTGACATTTTTTTATTATATATATTAAAGAAAATACTCTTCTCTATCCGGTTTGATAATAACATATTTTCCTTCATATTCAATAGATGTAAATTTAAAGTATTTTAAAGAAATAATCAAAAAATTCTAATTGATAGATGTCAGTTGTAAGTGCAAAACCAAATATGGATAGTATAAGATCAAAAATTGGTATGTCATAGTGTTTCTCGCAAGTGACATGCAGAGAAAGGCCAAAGAGAAGATGGAAGAACTGTATCGTAGAGGACTTGAGAAAGGAAGGACTATGTGAAGAAGATGCGTTGGACAGGAATGAGTGGAAGAGAAGAGGAAACAGCGACCTCTAATAAAATAGGGGAAAGCTGAAGAAGAAATTTTACTTAGTGTATGTTTATTGGATTTATAGAACCTTTTCAAATGAACTTTTGGTATGGAATTTGTACAAAATACATCGAATTGACGGAAGGTCTTGTGCTGGCCACAACAGATTTTTTAATTATCAGAAAAAAATACTAATCATGATAATAAGGCAACGAATAATAGTTATAACAGATTTTTCTTTTCATATTTTGTTCAATTTTCTATGATATATCTAAAATTGTAACACATAATCAATACATTTCCAATGAAAATCTGTCATATTAACAAAGAACAAATTACTTTTCATAATCTTCCAATCAAATCTTCACCATTGTTACATCAAATAATTTCACGGTTTGATCACAATAACTCCAACACTTGTTTGTATTGCAAACTACTGTAATTGTGTTTGTATCCATTAATTAAACACCTAATAACATCACTTCCGTTTCACATGTTTCCGGGACAAGAATACAAGTGCAGTTTAATTTTCCTGTGTACTTCACTTGTTACGTGCGTGTGTAATGCTTTGTGTTCGATTCAAATTGCCGGAGATTAAAGAAATAGAAAACAGAAGCAATTGTTTCGTTTCGTGGATGTTTTTATGCGCGATGTTCGTGCTTATGATTGCTGTGTTTTTGTTTTCCTGATGTGAGGGCTTTATGTTTTATATAAGCGCAGCCCCTGCACGTAATTGTCTACAAAAGATATTTTTCTTCGACGGTTTTTAATATTGTAGGAAAACTCTTTCATAAAACATAAAATCTTTGAATTCGTATTTTCAAAAGCCACTTGTGTCAAGTTATCAAAAGTATACAGGTGGCGTTTTATTACGTAAACAATAAGGTGATGTAAATTTAACCCCATCGTGTTATGGGATAAAGAATAATAATTTTTGGATGAAAATTAATGCATTACCTATATATTTATATAAATTTCATTTTTCTAGAAAAAAATCTGATGTGGACAACACAATACCTCCCGCTATTTAATTTTTATTACTTTAAGTACATACCTACATATTTACTAATCCTGCAAACTATATCAAGTTCCTTTGCATATATTTATTGCTTTATATGATCCATTTCGTTAATATTGTCAGCTGTTTGATTTATTGTGTAGCAAACATAGCAAACTTAAATCGGATCATCCTGTGCATCTGATCTTGATGTATGATGGAAAATATATTATTTTTACAAACCTTAATTTTATTAGAATCAACACGATCTCCTCAACACGGTTTCACTATTAATTTTAATGTAATTGTTTCCTGACAGTGACATTTGTTTAAATATGTCAAAATTGTTTGGCGTGCATGCAAGATGATGTTCAAAAATAAATTATTTTATAATTTTATATACAGAGAATTTATTTTAAAATGCAACAATATAGTTCATCACTTCCATGGTTACTCACTATTGTCAAAAAATGACAGCAATGTAATATTTGTCCATTTTAAAATGCAACATTATAAATAGTATTGCAGTACAGGAGATAACTCCAAAACACATCACAAATGGCGTCAGTTCTTATTACGACCGACTAGAATATTGCCCCAGAGTGATTGAAGGTATTTTTTAACATTTATTACATGAAAGTTATGAATTTTTGTAAGATAAAATTTTTTAAGATGTACAACATTCAGGTTTTGATTATTTGTTAATCGTATGTAGGCTAATTTATAGGAAATTAGTTTTGATAATACAAAACTACAAATTTTGTATGTTGCATTTTAAAATGGACAAATATTACATTGCTGTCATTTTTTGACAACAGTGAGTAACCATGGAAGTGATTCGCCATATTTTGCATGTTAAAATAAATTCCCTGTATATAAAGTTATTTACTAAATACTATTATCGTAGAATTGAAAATTGTATCATTACTTTTACTAATATAAATTGCTAAAAAATATATTAATTTTTTTTTACAAGAAAACCGTTAAAAGTTTTTATAAGTGATACTTCCAGTTATCCGATATACACTAAAAACGAATGAGCTCTTCCCACATTAGTATAGAATGGGTATACAAAATTTCAAATTTTTCTGATTGATAGTATTTGAGTAATCGTGTCCACAGAATCCATATACACATACACACATATACATACTCACAGACATCATTGTAAAAATGTTTAATCGGATTCTGGGGACATCAACACGTGTTTATTCCCTAAAATCTCTATATGGGATTATTAGCACGATCCCTATAGTTACCTCCCTTACCGAGGGTAGCGGGAGGTAAAAAATAATACCTTATTGTACTTGAAGTGTTTACGCAAAGTAGGATAAGAATCGCAACTAATAATCCTTGCTCGTATTCCATATAAAAATAAAATATTAAATTAATTTTCTGCATCTTTCCGCTATAGATTTTAATCTGCCTTATTCGAAAAAAAGCCTTCTTCACACCCACCTACTGCATCCTATCTCGTACTCATACCGCATCGGATTTATTTATCAGTGGATCAATGCAGTTTCTCCTGTAGCTCAGATAGCCATCAATAACTCATCGTGCTGCTGCACCTCGACACGGTTGCCAACCGTCAAGTCTGTGCGATTTGCGATTGTCTCGCCCGATATGAGTAGCCAAGCGGGCGATCACACCTGACAATCGCGATCGGACTCCAGTGGGAAGTGTACATGGTAGTCAAGTCATGTGGAAAATGCACAGAGGTTATGTAAAAGGTTAATACTTTAATGATAGAACAGTAGAGTGTGAAGAAAATAACTGGAGATGAAGGAATGTAGATCTTGTAGCCGTAGAAAATTAAAATGGAAAGAGAAGGAATTGAAGCACTTTCAGAAGATAAATAAATAACTATATCATCACGGTATATTACCCATTTCTCGGTGTGCCAGTATCTACAACACATGTAGACATCGGTAATGCAGACGATCTTTTGCTGTAATTTCCATAATTGTACGCGTTGGTTCATAGGTATTATTATTATTGTTATATTTATTCTTGACTAACCGGCTTAGAATCTACATATTATTTTTTTTTTTTTATTTATTGTTAGTCTGACCAACAGGGTTCAAGACCCCAATTACAAGTTGACTATAATACAACATAAATTTAACATGTTTAATGACACAAGTAGTTAACAAATAGAATGACACAAAAAAAAACCCAGAACTTAATAATACATATAGCTGTTTAAGATAATGTATTGTAATGAATAGTAGTGGTTAATGAATATAATAATTGTATAAAGCATTTTTAAACTTTACAATCGAGCCGACGAAAATGTCGAAATATTCAGGTAAATTGTTAAAATTAAAACAAATCATACGAATAGCTGACTTTACTTCATAGTTCGTTCGAGGAGTGTTACAGTAGAATGTATATTTAAATCGGGAATTATGCCTAGGAACTAAGAAAGGAATTTTACCTAGGATTACGGGATCATTTATAATACAATGCAAAACTTTATAAAGAAACAATGATGATTGTATTTTTCTTCGAGTATCAAGAGACACAATACTAAATTCACACAACAAATCTTTGTAATCAGTATCAAAACTAGGATAATATCTGTGAAGCTTGAAGAAGCAAAATTTAATAAATTTGCGTTGAATAGATTCAATAACATGGCTGTATTTATTATATATGGGACACCAAACTTGCTGACAATATTCCAGTTTTGTTCTTACGAACGAGAAATATAGTTTCTTAAGAGTTGAAATATGAATGAAGTATTGTGTATTTCTAATAATAAAACCTAAATTTTTGTAGGCAGATTTAACAGTTTGTAATATGTGTTTAATGAAATTGAGCTTTTCATCAAATAAAACACCAAGATCTTTAAATTGTATGACCCTTTCAAGAGTATGAGAGTTTATTTTGTAATCATATTTGTAAATAGTTTTTTTGACGAAATAGCTCATTATTTTACATTTACTGTAGTTTAAAAAAAGGTTAGAGGTTACAGACCAAGCTGAAATGTTATTAATATATCTTGCAATGAATTGTGGTACTACATCACAAATTAACCCCCTGTCTCTCGATGACTTCCTTCATCCAATCTTGTCCCGACCCTATATCGTCTAACAGAACCGTTTCTTTTCTTCCTTCTCTTGTAACGTCCCTGCACGAAATTCTTAAATGCGTGATAGTTTCCTCTTCTCTCCCCCGCATAGCCTGCAACTCCTCTCATCACTTGATAGCCCGTATTTATTGTTTTTCTCTTCATTACCACATCTGAACCTGCCAATCATCTTGATGGTTTTCTTCTCAACCAATAAATACCTTGGTATTGACGTCGTTGGTATTAGTTTATATCTCTTGTTGTAATTAGAGATGTTTATCTTACTTTGTTGTTCTTGTCGCTGTATGTCAATATCCCTATTGTGTAGTTCGTAATGTGTGATTTCTCCATTTATGCGTAGCCTCTCTATTTGTACTGTGGAATATCCATTTCTTTCGTAATAAGCTTTTCTTGCTTGTCCCCATTTTCTTAGCTTGTTGTTTTTCTCCTTGTTTTATTACCCGCCAGAATTCTTCCAGAATTGAATTGGTTCATAGGTATCTGGCACTATTATTTTGTAAAAGATTTATAAGGATTATTAATTTTTACCTCTCGCTAAGAGAGGTATTGGTGCTAAAAATCGCTTGACCAGATTTTAGTGGTTAAGCACGTTTTAAGGTCTCTATAACCCGATTATAACATTTGTGTGTGTGTGTGTGCGTGTAAATGTGTGAATGTGCGGATGTTGGAACCACGGTTTCTCAAATACTATAAGACAAAAAATATTTAACTGCAGTGTCCTCAATCTGACATTCCTGGGAAGAGCTGATTAGATTTTGGTAACAAATAGACAATAGAAGTAATAGTTTTTTTTTTATATAAAAATGCAATTAATGATAATAAAAAATCATGCGCCTTAATTGTTTTCAGAACTTGTACATTTTGTCGAATACTTTTCTTGTAAGTAATTTACAAAAAAAAATATTTTCGACTGATGTGGGATGAGTATTATTTCTCTATATCTAAACGAACTATTCCTAAAGAGTTTTACATAAACATGGAAATTTGTAGGTTTGCAGTAGAAATTCAGATATTAGTTGTTAGAGAGAATTACAAAAATTCCTAAATATTAGAATATGTAGGAATTGATTTGAAAAAAATTGGTGTTATGAATTAAATATTGTAAAAAATTAAATAGAGAAGAATTATGTTATACAAAATTTTGGAACGCAAATGATATGTCATCTTTCGTCAAATTATTTTCCTCCTTGATCATTGAGCCATTAATTCTGTAAATAATTAAATGATAATTAAATAATTATCTTCAAAGCCTTCTTTGACTTTGACAAAGCATAACTCTTTTATAAATTAGCCAACTAGGACAAAATCAAAGTTCTAATATTGTTTGATTTTTCTCTGTTCCCAATCGGACGTTAGCCCACGAAACATAACGACAATTCCATTCCAACAAATCGATATTAATTAAACTCTACTTAAAACCAAATTACTCTTCTTTGTGGTGAATATAAATCACCAAACAGAATAACAAATGCCGTAATCCATTTCCTCTAAAATTGAACTAGGTACAATGCGATTCAAATAGCGTACATTTTCCCTCGGAATCAGAATTCAATCGCGTTGCAACGGATGTATCATCAATGTCCAATATGAAAACATCAATTTGTGCAAAAACCATCAGCGACCGACCTTTGCAATTTCCCCCAACGTTTATCTGCGAAAATAACGTTAACTGAATAAAATTCCACGTGCCCTGAAAGCAGACCCACCGCATTGTAATCATCATTTAAATTATGCACAAATATCGAATTAGCCTGGCAAATATACGGCTGTAGTGAATAACTCTTGCATTCCAAAAATTTAGTTATTTGTGATTGCTCTCATTACTAGAATTCAAACAGCGAGCTGTTATTTTGTCCCTGATTAAACAGCCATTTCCAGCTTTCATTAACGTTGTTGAATACCAATATGTGCTGATATTTTTTAATTTGGTGTTTCTTTTGTTACAGGTATGGTTTAAATCAGCAATCCATCTATTGGAAATAGATACTAACGAGTACGAAGGATTCAATATGGTATGACTAGTTTTTAATAATGACTTTCAAATGATCCCGTCTAGACCATTTTTAAAAGTAAATTTGAAGTTTTAATAGAAGTTCCTGAAACAAATTCAGATTTCGGTAGGGTCTCAGTGAAGGTTTACGTGAATAAAACATAAATCTATAATAAAAAATTTGTTGTGACCAATACCTCTCGCCATTTCCATAAGTCCATAATCGCTGTCGAAACATCGTTTATAATTACAACTTTACCCAAATATTGTTTACATGTGTACACATAAAAATTTAATTATATCTATTTTTTCATTGTCTGAGGTATGTATTCCTAAATGTCAGAGATTCTTGCAAATTATTAACACAATGGGGTATGTGACTAAATTTTGATGTTTACGTATATGATACTAGACCAAAAAATAAAATACCCGTATTTTTTTAAATTGAAATAATTATTAAAACTTTGGAGAAGGGATCTGTGACATCAGTAGGGTAACTCTTATAGTTTTTGAGGAATCGTGTCCACAACATCCAGATATACATACACAGACACATACACACATACACACATACACATACACACACACACACACACACACACACACACCCCCACACACAGACAGAAATAATTGACAGATGTCAGTTGCAAGTGCAAAACCAAATATGGAAAAAAAGTGTAGGATCTAAAATTGATATGTCATAGTGTTGCTCGCAAATGACATGCAGAGAAAGGCCAAAGAGAAGATGGAAGTACATTACTTAGTGTAGTTTATGTTATAATTTTATTGGATGTATAGAACCTTTTCAAATGAACTTTTGGTATGGAATTTGTAAAAAAAATAGTATGTGTTCGTGTTCGATTTTACATGATATTATATAAAATCTGTTCCAAGGACCTTTTGGTATGCGATTTGTACAAAATACATCGAATTGACGGAAGGTCTTGTGCTATCCACAACAGATTTTTTTCTTTGTTAGTTTGAACCTACTTTCTTCAATAATTAAGCTCGTTAATCTTTGAACGTCTAACTACAACTATAAATTGATTGTCATCAATGTTAACTCTCAAATCATCATCCGACCAAATTTGCCTTCAGATTCCAACACCATGAAACACCTATCCCTGTTCATATCTACAGATCTCTGTTAGGCGCTCACATATCCCACCTTGCAATACGGGATTGTATGCTCTGAGATAACTACCAATTCCTAGATTGTTAGCCGCTCTGCCACGCACCCTGTAAACACAGAAACACACATGCGGATGCGAATCGTAAGCGGCCAATGTGCGGGATTGCGTTGGAGGTAATAGCCATTGGAAACAGGAAGGGATGACTAACACTAGTATTGTTTACTTGGACATTGGATTTGATTTGGATAAAGGAAGAGTTATGAGAGTATGTAGAATGTAGAGATGAAGGGAATTAGGTTAGTGAGATGATATATTTGTATGACATACAGTGCAATATACAATGTGATTGGTAATATTTGTCTATGAATTTAGGTCATTTTGACTATAACAACTATGATAATAATGATATATCTGTTGGACTGACATTGTGAATATGTAAATTCGTAGGAAATCTAAAGTAAAAGGCAAAGACGACCATGCGATTGGCACACGATTTAAAATATACTGGTTGTGCCACTCTGCACAAAACGAGGTCCAAAGCAGGGATTTGTTAACTACTGGATGGAGTGAATCTTTACCATGCACCCGGCCAGATCGACAGAGACAGTCATACATAATTCCGATTTGTTGTCTTTGTTTCAGTTACCTGTCAAATCTTTTGATTGACAGGTTTGACAGATTTTAGGTTATTCTTGATATCATCATTGAAATATAATTATTTTAATATAAGACAATGGTTCGAAGGTGTTGTGTTGAAAATTGTGTATCAAAATATGTGATGTACGGTGCTGTGTCGCTTCATTAGTAAGTTATGATTAAAATTATGATTTCTTTTAAAAAATAATTTTAGAAATAAACATGACATATATTCTTATATGTGTTCTAATTTAGCGTTGCATTGGTTGTATTCGTACTTATTTCACATTTCATGATGAAATATACTTAAACACAATTAATATTTGACTTGAATTTGACAGATGTGAATATGACAGATACGAATATCAAATTCGCTTGTCTAAAGTGGAATTATATATATCTTTCTCACTCACACTTCCTGTATTCTCTCTTAATCCAGCCGGGTACACAAGAAATACATATATCGATATACACTTGCTCCATCCAGTAGATAACAAATCCCTGGTCCAAAGCGATACGTGTTTCCCCGTTTTTTCCGCTAGAGGCGCAACGTGAGAACGACCCAACTTTATTCCATAGATTTACTTAGCTAGTATTTTTATTCTTGCTTTATAAAACGAAAATCTCTGGAATAAACTATTTTACTTCGAGAATAAATTTTATTTTGCTAGTAATTTACTTATCCATCTTATATAAAACATTATTGTTTTATTAATTAAATATTTGAAATTGTAGGTAAAATTGTGGTAAAATGCATATATCCATCATAAATACCGCCAATCTGGTTAATGAATTGCTCTGACATTTAGAAACTTCCTCATACAATGAAAAATATATATAATTAGAATTATATGTGTGCATGCATAAGACATGTTAAATACAATAAAAAACAATATTTGGGTAAAGTTCTGTAATATTTTGTTATAAAACGACGGTTCGAAAGCGAAGTGCAGTACAATACTTATATAGTCTAATATGGAAATGGCGAGAGGTCTTGTGCTGGCCACAACATCATATATAATTTTATATTTCATATCGTTTACGAAATGATAGCCATGATTTTCGTTGAAACGAATATAAAATCAATCTTTTTGAAATTCAAAGTGATTGATGTTAAAGTATAAATTTTTTTGACATCTCGAAATATTTTGAATATTTTTAAATATCTTTCAGTCAAACAAAAATGATAAATGTTATGTTGCCTTACTACTTAAATATTTTCATTTCTTA
This sequence comes from Ophonus ardosiacus, assembly GCA_943142095.1. Classification (NCBI taxonomy): domain Eukaryota; kingdom Metazoa; phylum Arthropoda; class Insecta; order Coleoptera; family Carabidae; genus Ophonus; species Ophonus ardosiacus. The sequence goes on along the minus strand of OW964832.1, from coordinate 2,042,927 downwards.
CACAAATTTCCTTCATTATCACATAGTAAATAATTTAGTCAGAGATATGAATCTAAAATTTTAATCTAACAATTATGAACTTTCGTTATATTAAAATTCTTTATAAAGAGCAAAATTAAAATATGATTTGGTGATATTACAACCATTTCCTCTTTTCATTAAGTACAATTTATAGTTCGTAGTTTGTTAATTAAACAAAAATGTGGTTCACATTTTTAATAATCTTCCCGAGAAAAAATTTTAATGAAGTTCCTCGGATGTAATAACTTGTTGTCTTAATTAAATATTAAGAGATACATACGACATGTTAATTGAGTATTTTATTTATGGTTATTGTAATAAATAGCGCGATATTATTCTCAGTTAGTGTAAAACTACCAACGACGGCTACGAAAAGAACTAATAGCTGTGCTTCCGTTCACGCGAATGGCCAGCGCCTTTTAAATCGAAGTTCTCGCATTCACCGCGAAGACTTAATTAGATGGAATAATGCGAGCTGCCACGTTTCGGAAGTGATTTATTACAAACTCTTTTCCTTTCCTTATTTATTAGTTTCGTTTTGTTTCGGATCTTTTTGATAAATTTCTTTGTATTTATATTCATGTTAGAAATCACTTTTTCATTTGGGTTTGAATTATAGTCGGTTTTTAGCTTTGTTTTTCTCCTAGTGATAGAATAATGTTTGTCCAATGTAGAATTATTTATTGCTGTAAAGTTTTCATGAACACTATTTTCAATATTGATTTATTTTTACCTCTCGCTAAAAGAGGTATTGGAATCATGCTAAAATTCGCATATCCAGATTTTAGTGAATAAGCACGATTTAAGGTCCCTAGAATCTGATTATAACATTTTTAAAATTATGTCTGTGTGTGTGTTTTGGTAACAATTGAACAACCGGAAGTAGTAGTTTCTTAGAAAAATTCTTCTAAATATAATTTTTTGGAAATTTTTGTTAAGAACATAAAATTCTCCATCTAATACACTTAAAAAATTTTTATTATGGCTTGTATGGATTTAGGGATAAAGACACTATAATATATAGAGTAATCTATTCGCAGAGGCTAAGGCACTAAGTAAATCAGTTGACAAATTCCAATGTTTATAACATAGTTTGTAAATGTCACATGTCAGTGTCAAAAATCAACAGTTTTAGTGACATTCTGATAGCTTTTTCTGGGAAGCATATTTAATCTTCCTTATTGTTTTTAATTAAATATTTGAAATTATAGGTAAAATGCAAATATCCATTAGAAATACCGCCAATCTGGTTAATGAATTAGAAGATTCTCTCACATTTAGAAACTTCCTCATACAATGAAATTGGAATTATATGTGTGCAGAAGACATGTTAACAATAAAAAACAATTTTTGAGTAAATTTCTGTAATTTTTTGTTATAAAACGACGATTCGAAAGCGAAGTGCAATGCAATACTTATATAGCCTAATACTAATATGGAAAAGGCGAGAGGTCTTGTGCTGGCCACAATAGATTTTTTTGCATGCTTAATAAAGAAACAATTTTAAAGAATAATATTGAATTATTTCTTAAAGCACTATTTGATATTGAAGTATTTGTCTGAGTTACGTGAAGATATTTACCTAAGTAACAAGAATAAAAAGTTTTTCTTTACAATAATTTTTTACCTGTCGCTAAGATATTTTAGTGGATAAGCACGTTTTAAGGTCCTTATAATTCGATTATAACATTTTTACAATGATGTCCGTATGTGTGTGTGTGGATGTGTGGATGTTGGAACCACGGTTTCTCAAATAATATAAGACTTAAAAAATATTTAACTGCAGTTTCCTCAATCTGACAATCCTGGGAAGAGCTGATTAAATAATTTATACGAGTGGATATTTTAAAATAGAAAATTAATAGGTATATAGGTACTTTGATTTATGTTGGAATTAATGTCGTATTGTAATATCGCTAAAATGTGTAGAATTGATTACAAAATTAAATTTGACCAGTTTCATAAACATCAATTTATACAAAGTAATAATTTCCAGTACCTCAAAACAATAGCACCGCACATAAAACACAAAACCCAATTAAACATAATTTGATTTTCATTAACCACTTTACAAATCCAATATTTCAATAATGACATATAATAAATAGTCCAAAATTCCCAGTGAGATATCTCCGGCGTGCCCACTGTGCGTTACCATATAAAGCAACTATAAAATGCATTTTCAATAGGTTTAGAAACAATAGCGCGGAGAATTCTCCTCCTACTTGATCGTAAGTCATGCCCTTATTCGCCGCGTACCAAAGGGTTCAGTGCTACCATAAACGGCGGTGCGTAGCGAGCAGGCACCCCATAAACTTGACTTTTCTACAACAATTACACTCGAAACGAGAAGTTAAAAGTAATTTACATACTCCGGACGTAACAATAGACAATACCTGCATTTTAAGGGGCCGGGCATAACTCGGTAGGAACAGCACGGAAAGGAAAGGAGAGAGCATTGTTTCCGTGACTGGCCACGCGGTGGCATTCATACCGGTTATGTGCATTTGCGTAGGTACCAACAGCGACTCTCAACATGTTAACGCTTTCATAGTTTTTAAACATTTTCTCTACTAACATGGGCCCCTGGTGCAAGAAAGTATCTACTACCAATAATTTTGTAAAACTGCATAAATTACATTATTATATTTTCAAATATTGGAATATTTTTCTGAACTTAATATTAAATAAATAAGTACGTGAAAAAACTTGATTACAACAATGATAAAATTGATTGTAACAATGGCACTGTTTTCCCTTTCGTCTCTAGGCATCATTCTCGTTGTTAGTGATGGCAGATCGGAGGAATTACCTCTAGTATTAAATGATTTATTCGATATCCGTGTTATTTTTTTATAAATTAATTATACATTCTACACTTACCTCTTTAAGGGCCGTGACATCCACCTTCTATTAAAGTTCTTGATAGCTATCTAAAGAATAAATATGTTAGTAGCTAAATAAATTTATTATGTATATTATTTATTTGCCGGATAGCTATTAGATAGTTACTAGGATAATAAAGAAAATATTTTAAAGTTGGTAGCACGAAAACTAGTTATTTTCGTTTTCATTTCCAGAGTTGACTTATATTTGGCTGTGCTTGTTTATTTCAAGATTTATTTTTAGTGCGGATTACAAATTATATAATTGTAGTGTCAATATGGATTCGAAAAGAGTACGATCAGCTAATTTTTCGCAAAATGAAACCAGATTATTAGTTGATATTTGTATAAAACATGCAAAAACAATAATTAATTGTTCTAATCAAGTTTAATCTTTGTTGTAATCAAATTCAGTTATTGTACTAATCAAGTACCTATAATCAATTGTTACCAAGTTTAGTTGTTGTTGTAATCAAGTATCTATAATCAATTGTTACCAAGTATAGTTATTGTTGTAATCAAGTACCTATAATAACTGTTATACTCAAGTTTATTCATTGTTGTAATCAAGATTTATCATTACTGTAACTTAGAGTTTAGAATTTTTAGCTATTTACATACCTACCTGACAATTTCATGTTCGATTTCGGCACGTATTAAATTTAGAATACATAACACAGTTTCTGTTAATAAATTCTGTTATACTACTTTTCAAAATTGTCCATTCTAACTCGTACTGTACAAGTACGTCGCATTTTCATAATCTTATCTTCTGCCTCCTGTGCTTCTATGAAATCATCTAATTCTTGTAAATCCATTTTTAGACACTTTTCTTTTCTTTTCAAAATAGCACCTTAAAGTTCCTATTACTTTATTCTGCTAATAAATAAATTTAGTAGCAAGCTAAATTTTATTTGTAGGTGGAAATACACAAAAAATATTTAATAGTAGAATAAATTTATTAGGAACTTTAATAGGAGGTGGATATCACGGTCCACCTGGTTAAGATCAACGATGGTTGAAGATCGTTTATTAGGACTATGCCTTTCTACTGTGCATAGAAAAATAACCGAAAATAACCAGAACAATTTTGTAGACGAAGTTATAATTTCGCTAAAGACAGACGACAATTGAAATTTCTGTTTAATGAACAAGTAAATATTTTTATTTTAATTTCAGTTGCTGATTAATTTGCTTATCAATAAAGAGAAATAGGTGTAGAAGAAAGATGTATCATTTTTGCTTTCATGAACCCAGTATTTTCATATCGCAGTATGCTTTACCAACTGAGCTACGAAATCTCTCTAGAGCACTCATAGAAACATAGAATAAAGATTTGGAAATACCAGGGATTTGTTAACTACTGGATGGAGCGAGTGAATCTTTACCATGTACCCGGCCAGATCGACAGAGATAGTCATACATAATTCCGATTTGTTGTCTTTGTTTCCGTTACTTGTCATATCTTTTGTTTGACAGGTTTGATAGATTTTAGGTTATTCTTGATATCATTATTGAAATATAATTATTTTAATATATGAAAATGGTTCGAAGGTGTTGTGTTGAAAATTGTGTATCAAAATATGTGATGAACGGTGCTGTGTCGTTTCATTAGTAAGTTATGATTAAAATTATGATTTCTTCAAAAAAATAATTTGACAAATAAACGACTTATATTCTTATAGGTGTTCTAATTTAGCGTTTCATTAGATGTATTCGTACTTATTTCACGTTTCATGATCAAATATACTTAAACACAATTAATTTTTGACGTGAATTTGACAGATGTGAATATGACAGACATGAATATCAAATTCACTTGTCTAAAGTGGAATTATCTATATCTTTCTCACTCACACTTCCTGTGTTCTCTCTTAATCTAGCCGGGTACACAAGAAATACATATATCGATATACACTTGCTCCATCCAGTAGTTAACAAATCCCTGGGAAATACGTAAGAAAGTAGGATCACAGTGACGTGAAATTGTACAATATTTTTCGTAGAATTTGAGTTGCTGTCAATTTTGTTTGATCCACTTCTATTCGTTACACATATTATCCTAGTGTGGAACTATGAGAAGTCTAGTAGATAAAACCGAGTCGTGACGGATATGTAAATTCGCTTATTATGCAAATTTTCAATTGTCTAGATTAGATATTTTATATTCTTGTGGTTTAAGGAGGTTGATCTATATCGAAACTTGTGGCATTGGCCTCTTTATTTGTTGTGCAACTAATTGTGTGCAGTATGTTTAGTTTTTTAACCTTTGCATTCCAGATTATCTTCAGCTGATTACTTGTTTATATTTAGTCATTTCCTTTCGTAGGGCATTGACACTATTGCAAAACAGAAACGTAAATAAACATATCGGTAAAACATGTAGTAAATAAATGAGTAAAATATGTAGTTTGGCAAAAACGTTGTTGATTTTTAATATATTTTTATCACAAGTGCATTACATAGAAGACATAAATATTTACACAACCTCACAACAACAAAGGTTGCACGATTATAAATTAATACTCCCAAAACTTCAAATCTCCTAAAGGAGGGAATACTCGTTTCAGACTAGCATTAAGATAATTTTTAGAATTGTAGTATTGAAGTTATCGTCGGAGAAATTTTTGTCGCATGCACACACACACACACATACATACATACAAATTAGTAAAATCGTATTCTAGGGACCCTAAAACGTGCTTCCTTACCGAAAGGTGACGGAAGGTAAAAATATTCGGTATATGCAATCACCCCTCAAAATTTGTTTATTCTTTAAAAAAAAATATAGGGTATAAGAGTGTAAAATGATTATAGGAAAGGTAAAAATCTATTGTTGAAAATCTGTTGTGGCCAGCACAATACCTCTCGCCATTTCCATTTTATGTTATATAAGTATTGTTTCGCACTTCGTTATCGAACTGTCGTTTTATAACAAAAACATTACCGAACTTTACCCAAATATTGTTTTTTATTGTATTTTACATGTCTTCTGTTCATATTCAATTCTAATTATATCTATTTTTCAATGTATGAGGAAGTTTCTAAATGTCAGGGATTCTTCCAATTCATTAACAAGATTGGCGGTATTTCTTATGGATTATGTATTTTACCTATAATTTTAAATATTTCATTAATAAAACAATAAGAATGATTAAATGTATTTCCCAGAAAAAGCTTTCAGAATGTCACTAAAACTGTCTATTTTTGACACTGACATCCATCATTTACAAACTTTGTTATAAACATTTGAATTTGTCAACTGGTTTCCTTAGAGCCTTAGCCTCTGCGATGTACCACATTAAATTATTCTGTATATTACAGTGCCTTTATCTCTAAATCTATACAAGATATAATAAAAATTTGTGTATTAGATGGAGAATTTTATGTTCTTCAATATTTGGAATAACAAAAATTTCCAAAAAATTATATTTAGAAGAATTTTTCTAAGCAACTACTACTTTCGATTGTCCAATGGGCTACTTGCGTACCTTTTTTTATTTAATATTTTTGAAGACAAGGTAAAAACTTGCTACCCATATTTTTTCTTTTGACAAAATTTTTATTAATTAGCCAGAAAAAAAAAATGAAATTTGATTATTTGAATTCTCGCCATGTATGACGTAGAATTACGCCGCACCAATGAATAGTCGTAAAGCCACAGCGTGGTCCCGTGCCATAGTAATGGTATGTTTGTGCGGGTAATGTAGATCAGCTGTTTGACGTTTCAATAATAATTTGGAGTTTAGTATTTTAGTTTATCTTTTTGGTATCGATATTTTAAATTGCAAGTAACTACCTATGTGTATATTTATTAAGTAATTAATGTATTTGAGAGACCAGAGAGAGAGAAAAATGAACTAATGTCAAATTCAAATTAAAACTTGGCACGCCATGCCATCTATTAATAACATTCTTGAACATGCTTTCCCTCCCCCAGTTCAATATGAAGACTTCACAGAAAATTTTCTTTCTTAATTTAGTAAAAAACAAATAATTATTTTAAAATAAAATTTATATTTTTATATATGTTTTCAATATAACATTACGTATATAGTGACAGAAATCGGATTTTCAGTACCACGCAAGTAGCCCATTGCCAAACCTTTCCAGCTCTTCCCATGGATGTCAGATTGAGAAATACGTAGTTAAAAAGTATTATAGGTTTTGAGGAAACCTCCTCTCAACATCCACGCACACATCCACAGAGACATCATCGTAAAAATGTTAAAATTGGATTCTAAGGACCTTAAAACGTGGTTAAAATCTGGATGTGTGAATTTTAGCACGAATCCAATACCTCTCTTAGCGAGAGGTAAAAATTTGTAAACAAAAATATTTCTTTGTTGAACTGTTGTACCTTTTTGTCTCTTTTAAAGGTGAAACTGAATTGAATATGATTAATGGTATCCCTTTATTTTTCGCATATGCATACCATCTTAACAATTAATCCCTTTGACAAAATTAATAGCCATCAAGTCTCTGCAGTAAATCCCGCCATTGGCATTACCTGCATTGGCGCATCGCACAATGGCGCGAACTATGAACGTTAGGAACGCCTATTCTGGCGCTAACTCCATGCATTATTATTAACCCTATATACTCATTGACGTATTCTATTAGCCGGTATTGTTCCGCGTCGGGACGAACCTGGTACGGGGACGAACACCGCCACCAGAGACCTGTAATCACGCCTGATATATGGCCACCGCGCTGCTTTGCAGGCGACTGGACGACGCTTGCAAAGCAACGCAAACCAGCAGCACCAAACAACAGGATACGAGAGAACTTTGATAGAAGCTAAAGATGAAACAAGGAATTTGATAGTTTAATGAATGGAAGCATGGTGTCAAGTTCAAAATCAGAAACTTCTGGTATAAATATAGCGCAGAGTTTGTGTCAGGCCCGGGAAACGAAAATGGGGGATACCGGGATAGTATTTTTAGTTTTGCTTCCATACACTAGATATGGCGACACCAGTATCATTAGTGTGTCATTTATTTCATTTTTTTTGCGCGAATTTTGACATTTGTCATTTTCATTTGAAACAATTCTGAATGTCATTGTGAATATATTTTTTGTATTATAAGTAGTTATTTTGTGTGAAAAAACTTGTTAATGTTTAAGAAGACAAGAATAAAGTATTGTGTACCAAATTGTACTGCTACCGGAAAGTGAAAATATATTTTTATATAATTGAATTATTTTATACCAGTAGAAGTAGAACATATTACAAAATCGTATTCTAGGAATAACACACTATAGATTTCGACAGTCTCGAAATTATCGGAATTTATTTGTCAAGTGGTTGGAAGTTTTAAACATGGATGAACTGCTATTAAGTATTGTATCTTTCCTAAATGAAATTACAGTGTTTTTAAAAATGCATTATTTTTTACTAATTTTATGTAGGTAATCCTTGTAAGACTGATTTGTAGTTGAAGTAGATTTTACATAAAATACTACGCAATGATAGTATTTTGTGAAAAAATGCTTTAACTACAAATTAGGGGTAATTAATAAACTGTATATACCAATATTAATTGTAGGTAATGATAATACCGACCGAGTTTTATATTTACTTTTGCTTCCATACACCAGATGGCGACATTGATGTGGTATCGATGCTTAACATGTACGTTTCCAATCTAAAATAGTGTATATGGTCTGTGGTTTGTTTAGATTGAAAAATAAATTCCTTCCTTTGATTGGTTAGAAAGAACACCGGCTTCACAATAGCGAAAAATATTTTAGTTGTCATTGTCAGTTGTCAAATAAAATGTACGGTAATAACTTGTTTCAGCGTAAACTGATATTCTGAAACTCTGCCTGAACGTGGAACGTTAATAAACGCCAACGTTAATTCACGTCGCAAACATTCTTTTATTAAACAAAATAAAAACTGGAGTTACCGTCTATATTATATACAAGTATGTCAAACGTCAAGTAATAAATATATTAATAAAATACAATTATTTGACAAAAATGGTTAACAAAACGGGTATTCTATATTTTAGAATATCACAGTATTTAACAAAAAATAAAAAATATCTCACCCAATAATATAACAAAGAATATAGACTATACAAGATTGGTACTTGTGGAATTTTTCTATACGAAGAGTTTTTGGATGAATGCTTCATTTATTTCAACATTTTACAAAATTTAGAAAACCAATGGCTCGTACCACGATCACGGTTCTAACATTGGTGTTAGCTAGAACCGTGCTAACTATTTGACACATACTTCAGGGTTATAAAGAAAATGAGTGATGCCACTATATTAATTAAACCGAAAATGTACCTATAGGCATATTTAATACATTTGGCTTCATTATTTTAAATTGTTTAATATGATTTGTCTCTGGACTTGTTTTTAAGATAAATTATTTAGAATATTGAAGCCAAATGTATTGAATATGCCTGTCAGTACATTTTCGGTTTAATAAATATAGTGGCATCACTGATTTTTGTTGATAACCCTGAAGTATGTGTCAAGTCGTCGTCAAGGTTTTAACTAATACCGATCTTAGAACTGTGATCGTGGTACGAGCTAAAGAGTTTAAAGACTACATGGTTAAAAGTCAACTGATTTGGTGTTCTAAATTTTGTAAAATTATTTATAATTAAAATGTAAAACTTTTTAATTTTTTAATATTTTAATAATTTCTTGAAAATGGTTCTAAACAGAACCGAAACGTCGCTGTTGGAAATTTGTAAATTATTGACTATGTTGAAATAAATGAAGCATTCATCCAAAAACTCTTTATATAGAAAATTTTTTTATTTGCTTCCAAAAATTGAATCAGACTTGTGGAATTGTTTAAATCAGTACACTTATTAAAGAAGTTACTTTTGCAATGCAAAACCACTTAATTAACTTGCGGATAAGACTTCCAATAACTGCTGAAGAAAAGACAGTTTAAAATATCTATTCTAGTTATAATATTTACTAAATTTTCTACAGATATCAGTAAAAAATTACCTTTTTTATAAATCAATAATTTTCTGGAATTTTTCATATGGCGTATTGTTGTAATCAGGTACTTATATTCTTTGTTGTAATCAAGCACCATTTTTATTTATTATAATAAGAATTTCTTTTTAATCAAAAATCACTTTCCTTTCACCAATGAGTTTAAAGACTACATGGTTAAAAGTCAACTGATTTGGTTTTCTAAATTTTGTAAAATCGTTTATAATTAAAATGTAAAACTTTTTAATTTTTTAATATTTTAATAATTGCTTGAAAATGGTTCTAAACAGAACCGAAACGTCGCTGTAGGAAATTTGTAAATTATTGACTATGTTGAAATAAATGAAGCATTCATCCAAAAACTTTTCGTATACAAATTTTTTTATTTGCTTCCAAAAATAATAATAATAATTGTTTAAATCAGTACATTTATTAAAGAAGTTACTTTTGCAATGCAAAACCACTTAATGAACTTGCGGATAAGACTTCCAATAACTGCTGAAGAAAAGGCAATTTAAAATATCTATTCTAGTTATAATATTTACTAAATTTTGTACAGATATCAGTAAAAAATTACCTTTTTTTATAAATCAATAATTTTCTGGATTTTTTCCTATGGTGTATTGTTGTAATCAGTTACCTATATTCTTTGTTGTAATCAAGCACCATTTTTATCTATTATAATAAGAATTTCTTTTTAATCAAAAATCACTTTCCTTAAAAGTATTTAAACATAAATGGATATTATGTTCAGAAGATTTTAAATTTTCGCAACATAAAATAATTTTCTTTACTTGTCTTTTCGTCTTTGAGTAAATCAATCATTTGATCATTTCTTATGTTACATTATTGTAACGAAAATTCTAAAATCATACTGTTGCGGACTAGTTTTTTATTTAAATACTGTAATTTAAAAAATATATATTTTAAGGTTATGTTAACAATGTGTGATATATAAATAATAATCAATCAGAGACGTCGGAAGTGTTTTCGCTTAGGGGGGGCGAAAAAGATGAAATTTTTTTTTTTTCTAAATCGTGATGTAAATAAATAAGGGAGTCGGGGGGGGGGAGGGGTAGGGGTTTAATATATTGGCGATTCAAATTAAAATTTCCCGCCATTATATATCAGTGTTTATGACATCATAACACTGTACAAGCTGTCAGCCTGTCATTGATATAATGAATTTTACTCTATTGAAAAAGTATCAAAACATGAAAATTGTGGTAAAGGATATTTTAAATAGCTTACAATCTCTAGAAAATTTCTGTGAAGGAAAGAAAATACTATATTATGGACGTATTTTTAGTTCAAATTTTGTAAACCAGATAGAGTTTGCTTAATTTGAATCACGAATAGGCGGTATATGAAATTTACGCACAAATGCATTAAAATTGTTTGTTTACATCTTAGTTACTAGGGCGGAATATTGAACATTACGCCCGCCGGGCTTTTTGCTAGTTTTACTGCCCACCGGACTGTAAAAAAGCCAAAACGCCCGGTAATGATACTAACTTTTATTTAATTATATAAATTTTAGAAATATTTTTTAATTATTTATAATATAACGACAAAATAAGATTAACTTGGTCACGTAAAGGGAAAAGGAAAATAGTTGAGGGAGAGGGGGCCATGCCCCCCCTGTTTTAAGTTAGGGGGGGCGAGCCGCCCCCTCTGATCCATACTTGCGACGCCCCTGTAATCAATACATATAACATTCTCACAAATGATAAAATACATCTTGTAAGTTCCTACTTAAAGCAGTACACGTAAAATATCAAGACTATTTATGCCATAAAATGGACATGCAGCCCATCATTTTGACGGTTAACGCTTCGATATTCTCAGCTTGAATTAACGCGTCAACGTTAATTGACACTGAGGCTCAAAATCACTTTTAATTCACGTTAACGCTGGATTTCAGAATCCCTGTATTAAATGAAATTGAGTGATTGAATTGAAACTATTTAGAAATAAAAATAAATATATTCGTGCGTGAAAATAGAATAGAACAAACTGTAGAATCACTGATCAAAATCTCTCCATGTGCGAATATTTCGTCAGATTTAAGCGGCTGAAAGGTCTCTGTTTATTACAAAGTTTGGCAAAGGATTTCTTCTTGGCTATCTTAACCGGTTTATGTTCGGCGCATGTGTATTTCCATAATTTATAAATCCACGTCGTGATAAGGGTACACGCAAGCAGCCTGCTGTACACCGTAAACACACCACTATGTGATAAGTTTTTGTATTATTAATGTTTCGCTTTTAATATGAATGGAGAAATATAAAGAACCGTGTTATAAATGATCGTTGAAAGTTACATTGCCAAACGAAGATAAGTAAAAATATTCTCTACTTTTATGTAAACACAGAGATATAATTATAGTGGAGATGTTAGTTTGCAAGATATTTTATAGTCATCATTAAAATAGCTTACAATATTAGGCTCTCTCAGATGGCATTCTTACATTTTTACCTCCCGTTACTCTAAGGACCAGTTTTACAATCTCTGGTAAAAAAATAACTGTTTTTTAAATAAACGAAATGAACTGTCAAAAGACAAATTGATCATTGCTGTCAATAATCCGATTCAATATTGTTTATTTAATTTAGAGTTAAAAATCTAACCGGAGATTATAAAACTGGCCCTAAGTAAGGGACGTATAAAGATTGTGCTAAAAATCGCATAGAGAGATTTTAGTGGAAACGATTACTCAAATATTACCATTCTGAAAAATTTGAATCTATGTATTCTGGCTCTACTGAAATATGGAAAGATTCTAATAGGAATAGAAGCCATTAGATTTTGGTGTAAATCGGATAAACGGAAATGGTATTTTACTTGAAGCTCATAATGGTTTTTCTTCAAAAAATACCATTAAATGCAATTTTTTCTCATTTAGTGTCATTGGAAAATTATAGATTATTGAATTTTGTACAGGTATACATTAATACTTTTTCTATATATTTTACAGATAAATTTAAAAATCATTTTTCTCTTTTTAATCCCGAAGCCTAAGATAAACAAAATTCCTTTGTTACACAGTTTATTTTTCAAATGAATGTAACTGACAGGTAAACGTCATTGTCAAAAAACTAATCACTTCAAATTAATAATAGTGACATATTAAATAATAAAGAAAATCGTAAATAAAGCAATAGTTATATGCAATGGAACATAATATAGTTTGAAGCATTAATAAATACTTAGGTATGAATTTGAATTAATAAAAATTAAATAGCGGGAGGTTTTGTGTTGGCTACATCAGATTTTTTTAAATGTGAACCTATTAATTTTACTCTACCATTCGATAGTGTGTTTTTTTTCTCTTTACAACAGTATGTTCGTTTTTTTTTTGTTTTTCAATTAATTTTAATAACATTTGTACAAGTATTTACGAATAGTAGGTTCATCTAAGATAGACAAAATTATTTCCAATAAAGTTGTTGGTCACAATTTCATCATTAAAAACAAATTAATAACTAATTAAATTACATCGCTCGAGTTTGTTTATCGCTTCGCTTTTGTCTATCTTAGATGTACCTACTATTCGTAAATACTTGAACCGGTGTTTTTCCTTGTAAAAATGTTATTAAAATAAATTGAAAAACAAAAAACAAACATACTGTTGTAAAGAGAAAAAATCTGTTGTGGCCAGCACAAAACCTTCCGTCAATTCAATGTATTTGTACAAATCAGATACCAAAAGTTCCTTGGAAAAGATTTTATATATCCTGTAAAATTGTAACACGAACACACTATTTTTTACAAATTCCATATTGCAAGTTCCTTTGAAAAGGTTCTATAAATCCAATATAATTATAACACAAATGTACATTCTGTAAATTGTACTTCACACTTCCTCATTCCTATACAACGCAGTTCTTCCTCTCTCAAATATTCTGCTACACAGTCCTTCCATTTTCTCTTTGGCCTTCCTCGTACTCCCGGCATTGAAACTGCAAGTCACTTGCGAAGGACACTCTGTCACTTATGTTACTTTCTGATCCTATACTTTCCACTTTGGTTTTGCACTTGACACTGACATCTGACAATTAGAATTTTTTGAATATACATATCTGCTGTTTCCATAATTTTTGCCAGGCAGACTGATTTTTGAAAGTTAACCTCTCTTAATCTCTCTATGACTCTATATTTATTGAATATGAAGGAAAATGTATAATCAAATCTTACAGAGAATAAAATTTTCTTTTATATTAATGATCATAAAATGTTGAAAAATGATATTTAACTGGGTTTTTCCAGAAAAACTGTTAAGATCTTCAAATATGGGTACTTCCGGTTGACCAATTATAACCAAAATCTAATCAGCTCTTCATATGGTTGTAAAGAAGAGGAATACTAAAGAATCATAATTTTTAGAATTGTAGTTTTGGAGTTATCGTCGGAGAAAAATTTGTCACACACACACACACACACACGGACACACAGACACACACACGGACACACACACACACACACACATACAGACATCAATGTAAAATTAGTAAAATCGTATTCTAAGGATCCTAAAACGTGCTTATTCATTGAAAACTCACAACCGAATTTTTTGACCAAAAACAATACCTTCCTTTTGACGGAAGGTAAAAAACATTCTATCGAATGGTAGAGTAAAATTAATAGGTTCCCATTTAAAAAAATTACGCGGACAAGCGTAACTCAAAAGAAATTGAAGAAAAATAAAATTCAAGTATTCTCAAATGTAGATCAAAATTCTTAAAAAAACTCTTGTATTGAATATAATTTCCTAAAATCAATATTAACGACAATAAATCGCCGTCTCCATACTTTTAACTAACCCTCTATATATTTTATGTATAAATTTATAAAATAAATCCTAGAGCCTATGCTTGAAGTTCAATAAGATCATGCAGATTTCCAGTGCTGTAATATCTCTGGCTATCCTCAACAACATTTTCCTACGGAGGTATATTAAAAGTCAAGATTTAATGTGCAATGAAAGCTAAGAAATATAACGATCTAACTAAGTTATTATTAAAACTAGCAATAAAGAAAATAAACTGGTGTTCTAACAGCGCAGACTATCCTAAAACTTGGTAACATTAATGGAAAGTGCAGCAAGCTTTAAAAGCTCGTTCTAAAAGAAAACGATAAAATTTAGCAAGTCTGGGTAATTTTACTTCTAGTTTATTAAAGTAAGTGCATTAAAGTAGTGTAATCAAATAAAGCTTATTAGAAAGTTTCCTTTAATGACTCTGGTGTAATAACGAAAGAAAAAAAACTCCAACTAGAGTTAGGATTGCAACAAAGAGTTACAATTCAATGATGTTTCTCATCTATTTAGCGTCAAGTGTTTTCCAATCCAATGATAATAAAAGCGCGATTTTCTTAGCACAAAGAAAAGAATCGTTAAGAGCTGCTCTCACTCGAATCTGGAATCCAATTACTGCTGGACGTAAAAACGTATAGACTACAAAAAGTAATAAATCCTGGTAAATCCGCGAGAATAAGAAAAAGTGAAACGAGTCCCAGCGGGGTCTCTGTTGCCCTTCCGCTTCTGTCAGGGTTCCGGTCAGACCGGCCAATGAGAACCAGATAATTGCAAACCGATAGCCGAACCGGTGCTTCTAAGACGACGAGGAATGAAATGATTACTCGGTATTTCAACCCAAGCGATGCTGTTTACTGTGAAATTGTGCTCATTTACACCGTAAATCTAAAATAGATCCGTTCCGGCTTTGTTTTTCAGCTTTTAGAGCGGAAAAATAATTGAAAGTAGAACTATCGTTATCGGAGAATAATTACTACTCCTCTCAAATAAATTAGGTCTGTGTTACGTAACATTCTCTTTCTAATCAAATAATATTACTACCAAGTTTACATCTCTACACATTTTTGAATTATTGCCCCAAAAGTCAATACACCCTACATTTAGATAAAAACTTCAAAATTTCCAAAAATCTAATTTTAATGTATCTAGATACTTTTCAATGCGCTGATTCCAAATTTTGAAACCGCAGGTCTATATCTTTTTTTGTTTTCGAGATATTTAGATTCAAAGTTTTGCTCAAAATTGCCCATTTTTGGGTAATAACCCAAAAATGGGTCGAGATATGAATTTGGCGACAACACCATTCGATTCTACGGGCAAAATTACATAAGTACACCAATTTTCAGAATTTTTGAACACCGCATACAATCTCTAAAGCAAAATAACTGAAAATGGCTGAAAATCGCAAAAATCGTAAGGGGTACCCCTTACGATTTTTTCAGATTTTGGCCATTTTCAGGGGTTTTTAATCTTTTATTCATAAAAAATGAACCGGTTAGACAAAAATTATGGAAATTGCTCTACTTATGTATTTTTGTCCGTAGAATCGAATGGTGATGTCGCCAAATTCATATCTCGACCCATTTTTGGGTTATTACCAAAAAATGGGAAGTTTTGAGAAAAACTTTGAATCTAAATATCTCTAGAACGGAAAAAGATATCGACCTGCGGTTTCAAAATTTGGAATCAGCGCATTGAGAAGTATCTAGATACATTAAAATTAGATTTTTGAAAATTTTGAAGTTTTTATCTAAATGTAGGGTATATTGACTTTTGGAGCAACAATTCAAAAATATGTAGAGATATAAACTTGGTAGTAATATAGTTTGATTCTAAAGAGAATGTTACGTAAAACAGACCTGCGGTTTCAAAATTTGGAATCAGCGCATTAAGATGTATCTAGATACATAAAAATTAGATTTTTGAAAATTTTGAAGTTTTTATTTGAATATGGGGTATATTGACTTTTGGGGCAATAATTCAAAAGTAGGTAGAGATATAAACTTGATAGTATCATATAATTTATTTTAACGGATTGAGATACATTAAAATTAGATTTTTGAAAATTTTGAAGTTTTTATCTAAATGTGGGGTATATTGACTTTTGATGCAATTATTCAAAAATGGGTAGAGATATAAACTTGGTAGTAATATTATTTGATTGTAAAGAGAATGTTACGTAAGTTTACGCATTTTTAGAGGATTTGAACAATGGTTACATGGAAAATCTCATTTTATTTGACAAGTATGACGTAAATATATCAATCATCTTATAAAAAATACGTTTTTATAGATTTAACGGTACCGTTTGATAATGGACGAGTTACAGAATCCTACTTCAGGAAAAACTGTGCGAGGTGCGCCTAACTGTACATTCATTTTCTTTAGCTCGCCAATTTTTTATATATTTTCAAATTAAATTATAAAATCAAAGCATGAGAACACCATTTTCACAAAAGGGCAAAATTTATTTCTCTCTCATAATCAACGCTAGTTTCTACTGGAAACGCAGTATAGTTTTTTTTTATCTTCTTCAATTCATTACTTTTCTTCAATCCCTTGGGTAGTGTAGATTTCATAAAAATCTCCACTAGTACCTCTTGTTTTATTATTATATTTCTCATTTTATCTTTCATAATAACTCTTCGATTATTGTCCAATTCTTCACTTCAATAGTTTCTATATTTCGCTGATGATTCTCATCGATATACAAGTTTGAATGTCTATTTCATGTTTTCCGCTGTATTTACCCATTTGTTTCCTTCTGTTACAATACCATTACACAATTTTTGTAAGTGCAAATGTGTTTACCGCCTCCATCAATCGCTTTCATACCGCACCTTGGCAGGAAGGCGTTACGCAGCTGCATTCCTGCAAACACATTCCACTTCGTGTCTGGCCGATGTAGCGAGCAGAGCGCCAGTTATCGCAAATAGTATGTTACAAATTTCATTCCCGCCGACGATTCAATTACTAGTGAAACACGAAACGTACAAGCTAAGAGACACGATATTCACACTGCTCGATAATAACGTAATTGTTGATAATTTATAAGCTGAAGATTAGGTTTCCTTGATAAATGATGATTATTTATTAATAGAGGTTTTATCAATAAATCCCATTTCTATAGTTAGTTTACCTACATTATTATTAAATATAAATAAATATACCATCACGGCATATTACCCATTACTGAGTGTGCCAGTATCTACAATATATGTAGACATCGGTAATGATGATATATTTTACCGTGTGGGCACTTACCAGGTGTCACCTCACAGGCACTCATAGCTGGTGTGGAGAGTGCACCACAGGGGTCACTTTTGTGCCATTTAAAATTCGAAATATTTGGCGCCTGTCGGGATCGAACCAGGTTCCCTAGTTTCGAACCAGACACTCAGTCTGTAGTTTATATTAAGATTATGCCAAAGTGGAAAAAAATTTGACTTTACGAGAAAATTTTTAGGTGGTAATGGTTATCAGGACAACCACATACCGAAGAATAAAAAACTGTTATTGCTAAAACAATACCTCTCGCCATTTCCATTTTTCATGTTATATAAATATTGTATTGCACTTCGCTGTCGAAACATCTATTTATAATAAAAACATCGGAACTTTATTTAAATATTGTATTTAACATGTCTTGTGTACACATTAAATTCTAATTATACCTATTTTTTTCATTGTATAAGGATGAAAACTGCTGAATTTTGACATTGACATTATCTGTCTCGGATGTATAATTTTATGTTTTCAATTTTAGTAATAAAACAAATTTTCAAAAAATAATATTTAGAAGATTTTTTTAAGAAACTACTGCTTTCAGTCGTTCAATTGTTGCCAAAACCTTCTCAGCTCTTTTCATGAATGTCAGATTGAGGAATTCATAGTTAAACAGGTCTTAACTCTTATAGTTCTTAAGGAATGGTCCTTCCAAGGTACACACACACGCACACACACACACACATCGAAAGACATATATACAGTATGTTAATTAAAAAACTGGCCATAGGCGTTTAACATGGGAAAACAGTTTTTCTTTGCGCAAAAGTCCCCAATTAATTTTAGACAAAATGTTTCAAACAAGTGTTACAGATAATTATATTCTACGCCTCAATCAACAAACAGTTTTAATTTTGCACGTTTGGTAACTTGTAAAATCTAATTTTAAATTGTATAAAATATTGCTCATTTCTAGCGATACCCATGGAATTGAAACAAAATTACAGAGAAATGCATATCGTTTGAACTGTCAGAAATTCAGTTTTCAATTAAAAGTTGCAGATAATTCAATTCACTACACAGGTATTATTTTAAAAATCTAATACTTAAATAACTTTTATTATTATTATTTTTTCACATTCTATCTATAAAATTAAATTTCTGACAGTTCAAACGAAATGAATTTATTTCTAATTTTGTTTCAATTTCATGGGTATCTCTACAAGTGAGCAATATTTATACAATTTCAAATTAGATTTTACAAGTTACTAATCGTGAAAAAAATTAACCTGTTTAGTAATTTAGGTGTAGAATATTAATATCTACAACATTTACTTGAAACATTTTTGTCTAAAATTAATTGGGGACTTTTGCGCAAAGAAAAACTGTTTTCCCATGTTAAACACCTATGGCCAGGTTTTTAATTAACGCACTGTATATATTATCGTAAAAATGTTAAAATTTGATTGTAGGGACATTAAATCGTGCTTATTCACTACATTTGGATGTGAGATTTTTAGCATGAATGCAATAGCTCTCTTAGCGAGAGGTAAAAATCAAAAGTTTGTATTGTTTTTACCCCAACAATAATCATTTATCAAAACCTGAAGAAAAAAAATCATTTCATAATTTTAACTCTAACCATTTTTAAAAGAAAAGATGCAACTCTAGGGTTTTCTCCAAAATGTTGGTACTCCTATAGAAGATGAGATCAGGCACATAATTATTAAAACTTTTTTGCCTAGAATTTTTTAAGAACATGTGGTTTCAGTATTGTCATTCTTTGGTAGAACAAAGCTAATACTATTTTTATAACATGTTTGTTAAACAGGGGCGTCTCGTACAATTCGTGATTCCTCCCCAAAAAATTCATTTCACCAAGAGTTTTATCTAAAATTGCTTCCCATGTATAACATCGATTACAACAAACAATTTCAATCGCATATTGAAGCGAAACACCCCATTGAACTCTTATCTCTTTTCCGATTATTTCTGATATCATCTTCAGCAACTGAAATTGACATGAGCTGAACAAAGGATCACAGTTCAATCTACGCCAATGGATCCACGTCACCCACACGACTGGAGAATTTATCAGGGAACCGCTGTTTTTGTCAACTTAAAGATAAAATTAAATCGTTTTTTAAAACGAGAAATAAATTATTGATAAGCTTTGTCCGAGGGTCTAATGTACTTTTTTCTCATTTTTTCCTACACGATATATGGTTATTGTAAAATACGATGCTATGGTCGATTACTTTAATTAACACATGTCAGAATATTAATTGAAAAACATGATTTCGATATTAAGTTTATGTTTGTTGGTCTGGCGAGCGCTTCTGCTGCGAGAGAACATTGCTTACTATCAGAAGTAAAACTTTTGCAAAATCGTTCTCGAGATAATTATGTTAGATAATATTTAATTTATTATTCACGGAGTATAATCATTTACACATATTACAATTTATATTTTTTTGCACATGTTTGCAATCAAAATAATTTATCAAACAGAAACAAATAATACGAGTATACTGGACTCTTACAGGTACTACTACTACTACTTTATAATTGTTTCACTAACTTTTACCACAAGGAATAAGTATCATTAATTTCAGATTTTTTTATACATCCTTCTTTTCTAAATATACTTTCTAATATGTTCAAAATTCTTAAAATTGATGGAAAGTAATATGATTTTTTTATATTTTAATTAACGATGAATCCACAAAATCAAATTGAAACTAACAGCTTTGTTATTGTATTTTAAGGAATTATTGTCAGTCTCAAAATATTTATATGTACAATTTTCAAATGAGATTTTTTGTTTTGCAATAAACCCTTCAATACGGATTACAAGTTTTTTTTCATCTTTACCTATCCCTAGGAAAGATATGGGGTCCCGTGGCCGCGTGCCTGAGTGTCTGGTCGCGAACCTGGGGGAACCGGGTTCGATCCCGACAGGCGCCAAATATTTTCAATTTTAAATGGCACAAAAGTGACCCCTGTGGTGCACTCTCCACACCAGCTATGAGTGCCCGTGAGGTGACGCCTGGTAAGCGCCCACACGGTAATATATATCGTCATCATTACCGATGTCTACATGTGTTGTAGATACTGGCACATCCAGAAATGGGTAATATGCCGTGATGATATATTTATTTATTTATTTAAGAAAGATATTGGATTATGCTAAAATTCGTATATCCACATTTTACGATAATGTCTGTATGCGTGTAGGTGTGTGTGTGTGTGTGTGTGTGTGTGTGTGTGTGTGTGTGTGTGTGTGTGTGTGTGTCTGTGTGTGTGTGTATGTGTGGATTTTGTTGACGCTCTAACTCAAATACAATCATTCAGAAAATTCTAAAACCTTTTATTTCTACCCTGTTCTAATATGGAAATGTACCATTACATCATGGTGTAAATCAGATACCTGAAGCTCTTCAAAAAATACCATTAAATGACATTTTTTCGCATTTTATATCATTATGAATATTAAAGATAATTTAATTTTCTACAGGAATACATTAATACTTCTTCTACCTATATATTTTACAGATATATTTAAAAATAATATTTTTTTTTTTGAATCCCGAAGTTTAAGATAAACATAATTTCTTTGTTACACAGTTCATATTTCATATGAATGTAATTGACAGGTAAATAATATCACTGTCAAGAAAATAATCACTTCAAATTAATAATAGTGACATTTTAAAAAGAAAATAGTAAATAAAGCAATATAATATAGTTTGCAGAATTAGTAAAAACGTAGGTATGTATTTAAATTAATAAAAATTAAATAGCGGGAGGTTTTGTGTTGGCCACATCAGTTTTTTTATGTTATATCTGTATCTTTATCCATACCGAAAAATTAAAAATTTAATAATTTTAAAATAGATTGACAGTTGACAATTCAGGTTAGAAGTTTGCAATCTTTTATTCTTACGCATTGCTCTTAGTTCTTAAACATTAAGCCTTAAGTAAAGCTGGAAATGGTAGTAAACGTTGCCACATGACTATAGCTCTTACGCATTAGAACAATAATTGGAAATGAAGCTTTATCCATGATGAACATTGATATCTAATAAGTATTTTTTAAAAGTCGTAAACTTGGAAACACCTAATACGAGTATTTTTACAACCATGTAAGCAAATTGGCATACGCAGTTATGGGTAATAAGTCACAATGATTTATATTTATTTATTTAAAAACACTTAAAAGATATTCGGCAAGTTTCCAAATATATAATAATTAATGAATTGTACAAAACAACAATGTCAATTACAAGCGTCCCAGTTGTAAATATACTGAAACCAACGCAACTAAATGAAATCAATCTTGTGCAATGCCTTAATGCAACGCCGTTCCTCGTTAACAAGTTTATAAATAGCCAAGCGTTGTTTTTCCAATGTTCACTGGATACCAAAAATCCAAACCACACCTCCGTAATCCTAACATGCAAATAAATCTTTTTAACAACTTCTTCACGCGTGACTCCACGCATCTGTCATATCCTCCAATATATTAATTAAGATATCCTAGGCGGGTTTGAATAAAAACTCGACATCAACACATGAAGATCTTGCAGATGAATAGGCAATTGTGGTGATTGCCGGAAGAGCAAATGAAAATTCAATATGCAACAAATGATATCAAGTCTTGCAATGTCATAATTACAAGTGAAGCTTTCATAGCTATCATGTTTGCGATGATTATTTTTCTCGGTGGATTTGCAAAGCAGCAAGGACGTCGTATCAAGTGGAATAAATGAAAAGCAATGCGGAAGTAATACTGATATCTTTTCTAGTTCTGGTTACTCATTCATGTTTGAAAAGTGTTCGACGTTTGCACGCCACTAAGTGCTTGTTTATTTACACCAGAAACTTTTTATACTCGGATAAAACATCAAAGAGAATTATTGATATGTAGTGGACATCGTAAACGAGCTCACTTCAATATTTAATCAACAAGAATTATTCACGAACGGAGATCGATATTTTTTTGGGTTCTGCTGATTTTAGTTTTATTAGTGAGGGATGCACTTAGTCTAATATTTGCGACGAATATAAGTTAATGTAAATGTTCATTCGTCTTTTAGATTTAATAATATATGTATAGTTTTCTTTACCTGGTTCAAAATCAAAATATAGCAATCTGTGTGTTATAATTTAAAAATCTGTTGTGTCCAGCACAAGACCTTCCGTTAATTAGATGTATTTTGTACAAATCCCATACCAAAAGTTCATTGGAAAAGATTCTATATATACAGTAAAATTGTATCACGAACATAATACAATTTTTTGCAAATTCCATACTGAAAGTTCTTTGGAAAATATTCTATGAATCCAATAAAATTATCACATGAATATATATTATGTATACTCTTATATTTACAGTCAAATAATATTACTACCAAATTTATATCTCTAGCTCTACCCATTTTTGAATTATTGCCCCAAAAGTCGATATACGCCACATTTAGATAAAAACTTCAAAATTTTCAAAAATCATGTATATAGATTTTTTTCAATGTGCTGACTTCAAATTTTGAAACCGCAGGTCAATATCTCTTTTCGTTCTCGAGACATTTAGATTCAAAGTTTTGCTCAAAACTGCCCATTTTTGGGTAATAACCAAAAAATGGGTCGAGATATAACTTAGACGACAACACCATTCAATTCTACGGGCAAAATTACATAAGTACACCAATTTTCAGAATTTTTGAACACCGCATACAATCTCCAAAGCAAAATAACTGAAAATGGCAAAAAATCGCAAAAATATAAGGTGTATCCCTTACGATTTTTTCAGATTTTGGCCATATTTGGGGGTTTTCAAACTTTTATTCATAAAAAATGAACCGGTTCGACAAAAATTATGAAAATTAGTACACTTATGTATTTTTGCACGTAGATTCGAATTGTCGTGTCGCCATACTCATTTTCTCGACCCATTTTTGGGTTACTACCCAAAAATGGGCAGTTTTGAGCCAAATTTTGAATCTAAATATCTCGAGAACGAAAGGAGATATCAACCTGCGGTTTCAAAATTTGGCATCAGCATATTGAGAAGTATTTAGATACATAATTAGATATTTGAACACCGCATACAATCTCTAAAGGAAAATAACTGAAAATGACAAAAAATCGCAAAAACCTAAGGTTACGAACCTTTAATATCAGTCCTATTTAGAAGTTTCACATTTTATTATTTTTATACATATATGCTATTTTAGACCTTGGAATTAAGTTGTTATATTTTCAAGATTTGAAAATTATAGAGAAAATTCTCGCTTATAAGATTCTTAAATGAATTTAGAGAAAGTGCAGTAAAATCATCTTCCGATGATAGCATTTTTATAATATCTTTCCTCACGTTAAAAGATTACATTCCTGTAAAATAGTTTTACGGCATAAAGCACACTTCAGGTGCTATAAATCTCACATTACTTGGTAGAGTGTAAAACAGTCAAGAGAAATATATGTGTAGATGGTGTCCGCGATAGCGGTTGAAAGCTACGGATGAACATATTTCAATCAAAAAGAAATTAAATTCCAATCCGACTGAACATCCTCATCGTTCAATGTTGGACACATGACCATTTCATCTTCGGTTTATCGTTCATCTAAATCACACCACACTCTAAATAATATGTGTAGGACTTCAAAAGTTTATAAGGTTTTATATTACATTCAGACACCTCCAAAGCATTATCGTATTGTTACTGAATATTATATAGATATCATATATTTTCTTTACGACTTATTTGGAGCAAGCAAAGTGAGTGACCATTATTTTTTATGGCATGTGTGTAATGGCTTGCAAACAATATTCTTATGCTGTCCTTACAGAAATAATTAAAAATAATACTAAGGCTGTGTCCGATGTTGCATTTTGGCATTTAGTATTTAGGGTTTTAGGTCTTCTTCACATTAATACAACTCTGAATGACACACTAATGACATCCATTGGTTCGTATGGCAAAACTTTAGAACAACAAAAATGAATTACACAATTCGATTCAATTTGATGCTTGAGAATAAATGGTAATATTATATTTCATAAAGTAGAAGGTAAGAAGCTATACTTTGACAGTAAATTTGACGTTTTGCACAATTTATAGCAGCGAACATGAATTGTTTAATTAGTGCGCGTCAACTTCAAGGCATAGTGTGCTCCTGCAAAACCCTAAAACCTAATTCCTAAAATCCTAGATAAGCACTAGATTTAGGACATATAAATTTAGGATTTAGATATTAGGGTGATAAAAGTGCAACATCGGACACAGCCTAAGGCTAATGTACACTTTTATCACCCTAATATCTAAATTCTAAATTTATATGCCCTAAATATCGTCATTATTAAGAGTTTTTGGAATTAGATTTTAAAGTTTTGCAAGAGCACACTATGCCTTGAAATTGACGCACACTAAAATTCATTAATTAATTTATGTAATTAATAATAAAATAAGAAATATTAAATATACTTCCCACAAAAAGTCTTCAGTAATGTCTTTGGCTTTTGACACAAACATTTTAATTTTTTCACTTGTTTTCTATGGGCTGTGAGATTCATTTACAACTTATTATTTTACATATTTATATATCTCTATATTTAACTCCATAGAAGATCACAGATTGAGAAGGCTGCGGTTAAATATTTTTTGTCTTATAGTATTTGAGAAACCGTAGTTCCAACATCTACACACACATACACACACACACCTACATACACACACACCTACACACACATACACACACACCCACACAGACATCATTGTAAAAATGTTATAATCGGATTATATGGACCTTAAAACGTGCTTATCCACTAAAATCTGGATATGTGGTTTGTAGCATGATTCCAATACCTTTCTTAGCGATAGATAAAAAGATTGGTAAATTATAAACTAAAAGTAACATCTGCAACAATGAGCCAGTATAATTTCTAAATATAAAGATAACAAAACTAAAATGTAAATTTAGCGACGACTACTACAATCGATATTATGCCGAATAGAGTTCAACTTACAACTAGGTAAAAATGTACTCTTGTCATTAAGAATCAGTAGCACAGAATATACATGACTAACGTCATTAGAAGCGACACTATATTGCCGCCCGTGTGCTCATAGCTATGTGTGCGTGAACTTAGACCAGGGAGGGGTAACGCAAGGAGAATGGGCGTACTCCAGTACGCCCGGCTGTGCCAGTGACGGAGTTACGGCGTTCGGGTGTAGGACAGTTCAGCGCAAGAGTATTATAACTACCAGACTAGACTATTAGACATAATGCCGGGTGCTATATATTGTTGCGTAAAAGGCTTTAAAGGTTTAAGTTTTATAGTACTAACATTAATAGCAAAATAATATTTCTTCCTAGACACCTAGGCAAATTTCTTACGTACGCCGTAGCTAGCGCGCAAAGGTTGCGTAAAGCGAGCCTGTTAAAGGTCATCAGACTCAAATACACACGTACACGGTAGTGTCGTACCAGTGTCAGTAGACATTCTTTTTTTTGGGATTTACACATAAAATATTTGTACCACAATGTATCTTACTATATTTATTTAGTGTGAACCACTGACCACCGCTTCTTGTCGATGTCAAAGAGAAAGCCTAGCTGCTATACGTTGTCACCCGGTTCGCTGCATGTAGTCATGCATGTGGGCGGGGCTGGAGCTAATGTCCTGATGTAATGAAGACATATCATCCGCGGTTAACATGTGAGGGCACGGCCTAGCTATACCGGGTGTCGGGTCAAATGCCTTGACCGTGACGGGTGTCTGTGTCTGCCGCCAGATCAGCCATAAGGGTTTTCTTCTTAGAAATATTGAATGTGATTTCAAGTGAGCAACAGTGCTCCGTCCAAGCCAATGGAGACCAAAAAAGACCTCTGCCTCACAAAAAGTGGGGTGAAAGTGATTTTAACGTGCATTGTTTGGGTCGAGACGGGGATGAAAAATTCAAATTTGTGACCTCGGGGAAACTCGGTAATTAACGATCAACATTATTGCGCATTTAATACGTGTCAAAATTTCAAATGAAAAATTAGATCAGCAGATGTTTCAAATTTTAGAGAAATTTCATATAAGTTTAAATTGTTAATAACTCGGGAACCGCTGAACGAAGCAAAAATCATTTAATACATGACATGAAGGAAAATTCCAAGCTGAATTAAAAAATTTAAGTCGCGGTATCGTATATTTAACCGAGTCAGAGTGGTTGATGAATTTATAGGAAAGCGTTGACAAAAATTATTTAAAATTTTTCGATAATTTAATTCTTTCGATGCCACGATGAATGTAAACTATTATAAATAATAAAACCTATTAGACTAATGCCCGTACGCACCAACATCAAATAAATCTTCGAATAGCTTATTCATTGAATAAGAGAAAAATATCGGATCGATACCATAACACAAATGAAGGTATTTATTCTAGCTGTCATATTTTGATGCGATATTTTTCAATGAATAAGCTATTTGAAGATTTATTTAATGTTGGTGAATACGGGCATAAGTATTATTAATTTCTTAATATTGTTTATATTTTAAGTGATTTAATTTTCTTTCATGAATTGTTATTCTGGTTAACTATTCTTGAACATAACTCTTTAAGAGTTCATCCTAAGTAAAATACGGGCGAATTTTAGGTTTTCCGCATTCAAGAACAGTATCAATTTAACGTGTGGCAGCTTTATCCATAATTTTATATATTTAATTATTGATAAAATAAGAAATATTGAATGTACTTCCCAAAAAAGTTTGCGGTATTGTCTCTGGATTTTTGACGCTGACATTTTAATTTTTCAACTGGTTTTCATGGGTTGTGGAATTCATTTTACAATAGATTATTTTATATATTTATAATTCTCTAACTCTAGATCTATAGAAGATATAATAAAAATGTTCAATGTATTTGATAGAGATTATTCTTTAATATTTGTAAAAACATAAATTTCCAAAAAATAATATCTAGAATTTTTTTTTGAGAAGCTACTACTTCTGGTTGTCCAATTATTACCAAAACCTTTTCAGTTCTTGGCCATTAATGTCAGGTTAAGGAATACGTAGTTAAATTAGTCTTAAGTAGTATAATTTTTGAGGAATCGTCCCTCTATACACACACACACACACACACACACACGCGCACACACACACACACACACGCACACATACACAGACATACACAGACATCATTGTAAAAATGCGGAAATCGAATTTTAGTGACCTTAAATCGTTCTTATTCACTAAAATTTAGAAAGGTATGCTAATTTTAGCATGAATCCAACACCTTTCTTAGAGAGAGGTAAAAAATGCCAAATTTACATTTCCAAATAACGATAGATCATTATAATGGTCTTCTAATGAAGCAACTTTTATCCAATGAACTAACTTTTGTTATACTCTTAATACTCGAAATCTCTTTGCTTGGCTATTTTTTTAATCAGCTCCTTGCCCAGTTTATCACTAAATTGAAAAAACTTTGTCATAATAAATCTTTTAAATCTCCATAGGATCATTGCACAGTAGGTACTAGAATGAATTAATATGGAATTAATACGTAAGTCCATGAGTGACATGGTGACTTTAACGTTCCAGTGATTCGGTTACGGAGGTCGCTGTCGCTGCAGATTGGCGATCGCAATCACTCACGTCACTTTAACGTCATTAGTAGCCAATCACGATAGTTGAATTATCATAGATAGCAGGTGTCACGGTAATTCTGTTCTGGGCTTGACGTTATTGACTCAGTACTGGACATGCTCTAGGTGCCCGCATAATTGGAGATCAGTACCTGTCTCCCATTTGCATCAAGATATACCGGGACTATATTGGATTTATACTCAATTACACTAGCATTAAACCAAGACGATGTCCATGTCATTCAATATTATCCGGTTTATCATTTTTCTATCTCTTATATCCTATAAATTATACAAGTGCCCATTTTATCTGTTCCCGCGTGGAAATTCAAGCACAGGCAACTCATGTAACATTTCATAAGTGACTTGGTTTTTAAAACTTTGTTGATGTGATCAAAAATAACTGATTCACAATTCTGGGGATCTTTTTATTCCATAGTTTATACAACACTAGGTGAAATAGGTTATGTCAGGGTAGGGGCTAACAGCTAATACGATTATGAGTGATTGAAATGTAAGAAATTAAAGGACGTGGGTAAGGAAAACAACAACAATTTTAACAAAAATTGTAACAGTGCTCAAATTTAAATTTTCAAAAAACCCTCTCAATTAATTTATATATCAGTCTTGCTAATTTCAAATTTTGTTTTACCTCTCGCTAAGAGAGGTATTGGATTCATGCTAAAATTCGCATATCCAGATTTCATTGAACAAGCATGATTTAAGGCCTCTAGAATCCGATTATAACATTTTTAAAATGATGTCTGTGTGTGTGTGTGTGTGTGTGTGTGTGTGTGTGTGTGTGTGTGTGTGTGTGTGGATGTGTGCATGTGTGTATAAGACTTAAGAATTGTTTAACTATGGATTCCTCAATCTGACATTCCTGGGAAGAGCTGAAAAGGTTTTGGTAACAATTGAACAACCGGAAGTAGTAGTTTCTGAGAAAAATTCTTCTAATATAATTTTTTGGAAATTTTTGTTATAAAATATTGAAGAACATAAAATTGTCTATCTAATACACTTAAAATATTTATTATATCTTGTATAGATTTAGAGATAAAAACACTATAATATATAGAGTAATTTAATCACAGTGGCCAAGGCACTAAGGAAACTAGTTGACAAATTCCAATGTTTATATCATAGTTTTTAAATAACACATGCCAGTGTCAAAAATCAACAGTTTTAGTGACATTCTGACAGCTTTTTCTGGGAAGTATATTTAATCTTTGTTATTGTTTTATTAATTAAATATTTGAAATTATAGGTAAAATGCATATATCCATCAGAAATACCGCCAATCTGGTTAATGAATTGGAAGAATCTCTGACAATTAGAAACTTCCTCATACAATGAAAAATAGATATAATTAGAACTATATGTGTGCAGAAGACATGTTAAATACAATAAAAAACCGTATTTGGGTAAAGTTCTGTATTTTTTTGTTATAAAATGACGGTTTTAAAGGGAAGTGCAATTCAATACTTATATAGCGTAATATGGAAATGGCGAGAGGTCTTGTGCTGGCCACAACAGATTTTTATTTATTGCTAACTGAATCTGTTCTTTTTGATCACTCTGTAGTATTCTTCATGTAAGAAGTATATGATTCTTGACGACATACGTAAATAAATCCTAAATTCATATACCCTAAATCTCGTGATTATTTAGGATTATAGGAATTAGATTTTAGGGTTTTGCAGGAGCACACTATGCCTTGAAGTTGACGCGCACTAATTAAACAAATCATGTTCGTTGCTATAATTTGTACAAAACGTCAAATTTACTGTCAAAGAATAGCTTCTTAGCTTCTATTTTATGAAATATAATATTAACATTTACTCTCAAGCATCAATGAATATAACCAGCATGCCATTCGGAGTTGTATTTATGTGAAGAAGACCTAAATCCTAAATACTAAATGCCAAAAAGCGACATCGGACACAGCCTAAGACTCATGTAGCAAAAGAATACTGTTACCTGAAGAATACTATACCTACTGTGATTAATCGATTTAAAATACTAATATTTGCTAAGTGGTTTATGAAATGTTTTCTGTTTTGCCTAGTCCTAAATTTCAGGCGGGAACATATAAAATGAGCACCTTGTATATTGTTATTTCCATATAACTTCAATTAAATACATATAAATATGTACAAATTGAACTGAAAATTTTAAATTCAAAGAGATTGAAGGGTAAAAAAAGACCAAAATTTTTATTTGGAAATTTATCAATGCAATGCTTTTGTAAATGGATGAATATTGCAACAATGATATCACATGGAATACAATTTTGAAAATACCTTCAGGCTGTATATCAATGTTGACAATGTTAATATTAAATATGAGATACCTACGTTTTCAGTGGACATGGATTGCTTGACGTTATCAATTATGCAAAACTAAATGTAGGAAAATTGTTTTGTTTCTGTGTACTTCCCGTCATTTCTCATCATTTATTAAAATATTTTAATGTAAAAATGTTTTTATTTTCCAAAAATAAATAAATAATGCAAATGTACAGTGAATATTTCAATTTTAACTTTTCAAATAGTGTATTTTACATCAATAGGAAAATAAATATTATTTCCAATATTGGCTTTATGATAAACTTGAACATAAATAAATTTGTACATTTGGTTCGGGGCAAATATTATTTTTCACAAAGTGAAAACATATACCTACTAGTAATGTTTATTAGTGTAGAAAATAAATAATGATTTGTGTTTATGTACAGGGTGTATATCGAAGAGTGATATATAGGTTTCTTTGCATAAATGTTATGTAAAAGTTATAGGGATTTAAATTCTCCATCTAAATCATGCGAAAGAATTATTCTAGTTCTTCATGTAAAAGTACAAATTAATTATAAAGTTACAGTTTTTATGAACTTTTAGTCTAGGCAGCCATGGATTTATGACGAAAAATATTTTTTGTAGCATCACATACTAGATCTACTTTTAATAGTACATAAAATTTTAAAACATATTTGAAAAAAAGAATGTTTTCTCAGGTTAAATGCCTACCTAGATTACGCATTCCACACCTATTCAACTTTAATTTCAGAAAAAATAAGTTCATTTCTAGAGAATGTAAATACAATTTCAGAAAAGTTAATTCATTTTCAGAAAATGTAAATTATATTTAAGAAAAAGTAACATCAATTTCAAAAAGAAGTAAATACAATTTCTGAAAAATTCAATTCAGTTTCATAAAAACTAATACGGGGTCCTGTGGCCGCTTGCCTGAGTGTCTGGTCGCGAACCTGGGGGAACCGGCGCCAAATATTTCCAATTTTAAATGGCACAAAAGTGACCCCTGTGTTGTACTCTCCAGCTATGAGTGCCCGTGAAGTGACGCCTGGTAAGCGCCCACACGGTAAAATATATCGTCATCATTACCGATATCTACATGTGTTGTAGATACTGGCACACCCACAAATGGGTAATATGCCATGATGATATATTCATTTATTTATAAAAACTAATATAAATTGCAGAATTTATTTTTGTATAAAAAATACAATTACAGTGTCCTATACATAAAAGTGATAGCTATCGTTTTGTTTATAAATTTGACATTAATTCTACTTTAGATTATTTATTGTTAATAAAATGGAGGCTGGAATTGAAATTACATTTTCTGAAATTGATGTTACTCTTTTGAAATTCATGTTACTTTATCCGAAATTGATATTCCTTTTTCTATAATTGAATTTACATACGTATAGAAATAAAATGGGGTTGAAAAAATTCCTGGATATGCAGTCAAAGTTTTTTATTTATTTTCGGCCTTGACTGGTTTCGGCACCACTTAGGAAGTGAAAATTTTGATTTTGATGAAGGCATAAGCGGTGCCGAAACCGGTTGAGGTCGAAAATAAATAAAAAAATTTGACTGCATATCTAGGAATTTTTTCAACCCTATTTACCATTCAGAATCACTGTTGTACACATACGAGTATATACCATCATGATTTCTTTCCCTGCTGACAGTAAGAAGTGTTTTCTTCCGTGCATCCACAATCTAATTACCGTAGTAATTCACAGTTTCACGAGCGGTTCTAACGTTAGCGTGAAACTCCGCTCCGGCGCTCCGGTTACAGACAGCAGAGTACCACCCGGTTCGTCTGGTCACGAGCGGCGGCCGACCGCCATGGTCTCGGCTTCATGTATCACGATATCATTCTCTAATAACCGTTTTATATGCATACTTCAACCTCTCCTCAACTGGCACGCGATTCAGTGCCTTATGGGAGAAAGGATAGTGATCAGAGTAGGGCTAATGAGGTGCTAGGTACCTGAGGATACAGAACATTCAACCAGGGGTTTTGAAACAGTGAGATGTAAGAACCATTTTAAAGTAAAACGGCTGTAAACTAGTGTGACCTTATGGGTAGAATGGTAATCTTGTAATTGGCAGATAGCATTGCCCGGTGCACTACAATTAACGCAAGCAGGATTTGCAATACCGATATATTGATATTTAATTTTCTGAATACCGGTGTCTATTTTCACCTCTCTCTAAGAGAGGTATTGGAATCATGCTAAAAATCGCATATCCAGATTTTATTATACAGGGTGTTATGTAAGTAAGTGATCAACGCTTAACCCATGGTAGAACTGACCCCAAAGATTGTAAATCTGGCAATAATTTTTGTTTAACATACTTTCTACAAGAACTAGAGGCTTTTAAAACTGACCAATCACGTCATAGTTCAAAACTTTATAGAAAAGTAAAAATCAATGTGTTCTCTGGAAAAAATATTGATTGTCAATCTGACGTTAAATTTTTTTTTGAATAGACGTACAATTTATATTGCTTTTTGATATTCTCAAAATACCATTTACCTTCACCAACCAAGAGTATGCAGACATACATATGGTTTATAGCGAGACATTACAAAATAGTCGTGCTGTTGTAAGACGGTACAGAGAGTTATTTCCAAATAGACGTCAATGATTTTATGTCATTTGTGACAGGTATCACATTTTTTCCAGAGAACACATTGATTTTTACTTTTTTATAAAGTTTTGAACTATGACGTGATTGGTCAGTTTTAAAGGTCTCTAGTTCTTGTAGAAAGTATGTTAAACAAAAATTATTGCCAGATTTACTATCTTTGGGGTCAGTTCTACCATTGGTTAAGCGTTGATCACTTACTTACATAACACCCTGTATAAGTACGTTTCAAGATCACTCGAGTCCGATTTTCACATTTTTACAATGATGTGTGTGTGTGTGTGTGTGTGTGTGTGGATGTGTGTATGTGCGTGTGTGTGTATGTCTGGATGTTGGAGGGACAGTTTCTTAAATTATATAAGACTAAAGACCAATTTAACTACGTATTCCTTAATCTGATATTAATGGGAAGAGCTGAAAAGGTTTTGGTAACAATTGGACAACCGGAAGTAGTAGTTTCTTAAAAAAAATCTTCTAAATTTTATTTTTTTTGAAATTTGTATAATTTCAAATATTAAAGATCATAGGATTCTCTATTCAATACATTGAACATTTTTATTATATCTTCTATACATTTAGAGACAGAGACTCATAAATATATAAAATAATCCGTTACAATCAAATAATGTTACTACCAAGTTTATATCTCTATACCTACTTTTGAATTATCGCCCCAAAAGTCAATATACCCCATATTTACATAGATAAAAACTTGAATATTTTTAAAAATCAAATTTTTATGAATCTACATACTTTTCAATGCGCTGAGTCCAGTTTTTGAAACCACAGGTCGATATCTCTTCGTTCTCGACATATTTAGATTCAAAGTTTTGCTCAAAATTGCCCATTTTTGGGTAGTAACCCAAAACTGGGTAGAGATATGAATTTGGAGACACGACCATTTGATTCTACGGGAAAAAATACATAAGTACACCAACTTTCATAATTTTTGAACACCGCATACAATCTCTAAAGCAAAATAACTGAAAATGGCCAAAAATCGTAAACATCTAAGGTGTACCCCTTACGATTTTATCAGATTTTGACTATTTTTAGGGGTTTTTAAACTTTTATTCATAAAAAATGAACCGGTTGGACACAAATTATGAAAATTGGTAAACTTATGTAATTTTGCCCGTAGATACAAGTGGTTGTGTCGCCATATTCATTTTCTCGACCCATTTTTGAGTTACTACCCAAAAATGGACAGTTTTGAGCAATATCTCGAGGAAGAAAAGAGATATCGACCTGCGGTTTCAAAATATGGAACCAGTGCATTAAGAAGTATCTAGATACATAAAAATTAGATTTTTATCCAAATATGGAGTATATTGACTTTTTGGGCAATAATGGGTAGATATATGAACTTGGTAGTAATATTTTTTGCCTATAAAGACAATGTTACGTAAATGTACGCATTTTTAGAGTAATGTATCTAGTAGCCCAAATAACTTCATGGAAACCAGTTTAAAAATTAAAAAAATACATTTACATTACTGAAGGCTTTTTTTGGGAAGTACATTTAATATTTCTTATTTTATTATTAATTAAATATTTAAAATTATAGGTACATATATACACATCAGAAATACCGCCAAACTCGTCAATGAATTTGAAGAATTTCGAACATTTAGAAGAGTAGGAGGAAACTTATTGTAGAATGAATTAAAAAATATAAAAATATATTAATAATTAGAATTTTTGTGTGTGTACCAGAAATGTTAAACACTTATATAGCCTAATATGGAAATGGCGAGAGGTCTTGTGATAACCACAACAGATTTTTTGTATTAGTGAAACAAATATTTTTATTCATTCTTTGTATTTGACAACTTGCATATTCGTTTCAAAATATCGGACTGAACTAATAAAAAATGTATATGTACGTATATTTATTTACCATTCTCAGTGTTCTTTCTAAGAGCATAAAATAAACAATGTATAAATAAAGAGAAAATAATGCAATACGTAATGTACATGCGAACAATGGACCAAAAATTGTGACTGTTTGGTTCTTGCTGTCTTCCTCTGCGGTGTGTCAAAAGTGAGCCGATCGCGTGTTCCAGTAGATTTAAATGATCGAAGTGACATACTTATTAGTTGATCGTGATGATCGAGATTGGCAGATGAGAGTTGAGGAAGTGAAGAGATTTCCCTGCTGATTACGATAATCGATAAAAGTAAGGTTAAATGCTTCTGGCCATTGATTTGCCACGATAATGCCGAATTTGTATCGGGGATTATGTAGCTTTCTCTACTAGGACATCAGATTGTAATCCTAGTTATATAGGACAGATAGTTTGACAGCTTGTCCCAATTATGATGAGATAATTATGTTTGCAAGTAGGTGATATAGAGCTTAGCACAATATAAACAATTTATAATAAACTGTTTATTGTTTATTATTACAAGTAATGGGGTACTTGCGTGGTACTGAAAATTCGATTTCTATCACTATATATGTAATATTATGTTGCAAACATATATAAAAATCTGATGTGGCCAGCACATGACCTCCCGCCAATTCCATGTTTAAAATAGCAATGAGCTTTAAGTAAAGTTTCACTTCCGATTGATCGTGTGTATACAAAATCTACTTTGTTGTTCCAATAAATAGAAAAGTTTGTAATACGAAATTTTGGATTATATTTTATTATGTTTTTCCTGAAAAATCTGTTAGAGCTTCAAATTAAGTACTACATCCGGTTTATAATATATAGTCAAAATCTAATATGTTGTTTCAAATTATATAAGAGTATTAAATACCAACTTTGCGAAGTTTTGGATCATTAATATATTTTAAGAAAAAATCGTCACACACACATTATTGTCAAAATCATCACCAACTTCCTTATGCAATCTGTGTAAATTCTTCGACGTGCATTATCCATTTCGTAAATGTGTCGTTGCAAACTATTATTTGACACTTTGAAATCACGTTCTTATTGAGAGCTGTTTGATATATAATGCTGCAAACATCAAACTTAAATCGAATTATCCTGTATATCTAATATTTATGTATGATGGAAAATATATTATTTTTACAAACCTTAATTTCATTAGAATCATATTTAAACTACTAAATTCTTCTTAACACGGTTTCATTATTAATTTTAATGAAAATTGCTTCGTGACAGTGACATTTGTTTAAATATGTCAAATTTGTTATTAAAGTATTGTTCTTGTTTGACGCAGAGGCAAAGTGATGTACAAAAATAAATTATTTTATAATATAATATAAAGTTATTTCAAGTTATTTACTAAATTCTATTATCGTAGAATTGAAGATTGTGCCATTATATTCAATTTGTATTGGTAAAAGTTGCTAAAAAATTATATTCAATGTATTTTTTACATGAAAAACTGTTAAAAGCTTGTATAAATGATACTTCCGGTTATCCGATAAACACTGAAAACTAATGAGCTCTTCCCACATTAGTATACAATGGGTATACAAAATTTCTAATTTTTCTGATTGATAGTTTTTGAGTAATCGTGTCCACATGATCCACACACACAGACACACACACACACAGACACACACACATACATACCTACAGACATCATTATAAAAATGTTAAAATCGGATTCTGGGGACATCAAAACGTGCTTATTCACTAAAATCTCTATATCCGATTTTTAGCACGATCCTTATACCTCCCTTACCTAGGGTAGCGGTAGGTAAAAATATAAATTTTATTATTTGTTTTTTAGTAAATTAAGAAAGAAAATTTTCTGTGACGTCATTATATTTAACTGGAGAACCATGTTTAAAAATGTAACGTATAGATGGCATGCGAGAAAGTTTTAATTTGAATTTGACATTATATCATTTTTCTCTCTGTTTGGTCTCTCAAATATATTAATTACAACACAAATAAACACATAGGTTATAAATCTACCCTGTACCACTTCCGTTCGTAAAATATCTATCCCGGTAGCTGTAACCTGATAAACAGCTGTTTACCGATATAAACCGGTGAACTGTTACCGGTTATATGTTCATTGTACGTATTGTCTTACAAAAAATATTTCATTTTTTATTGACAGCAAAAATGCGAAACTTATTATTTTTAAATTATCGTGTTTGTTTTAAAATTAAAAGCTAGAAATTAAATTGTTGTTTTGTGGTAAAAAATTAAAACTTTCATGAAATAATAATTAAAATATACGTTGCACTCTGGAGTTAAAATACATATAATTCATTTTAATTATGACATTTAATTAATTAACTTTTTTCTTTTTCTATGTTTACAGAACAATGTTAAAATTATACTTGCTATCTCATGAAATATTATCAGAAAAACGAAATTATTTTTCTTTTAGTAAAAAGCACACATTAATTATTTACTGCTCTGTATTCTGTTCCTAACCTATTTCGTATTTCTCTTCTCATCCTATATCCGTTCATTTCCTCTTCCATCAATTCATTACGGAAATTGCCTCCAGGTGGACACATTCATCATGGCGGACGTACACGTCATAGAACAAGCGACAGGCGACAGGACAACACGCAACGACGGTTCATTTGTCTTAATTCTCCGTGAGTCGTGAGAGGACAACAGACGGACAATTAAATAAGGACAAAACAAATGCAGCTCTGCAGTAGGGTAGAGTAGAGATGGAGCCACTAACGATGTGAAACAACAGAAGGAGAGAGACGATGACGTAGGCAAGGATGCGTGGTTAGAGCCAGTAAAGGAGTAGGAGTAATTATGGTGACAATAATTTTAGATATTTGCTGGGTATAATTTAGAAGTTATGGGCAATATCTGGCGAAAAGTTTATTTTGTTTTTTAAGAAATTTTATTAGGGTTGAACACGTTTCTCGAGTAGTGGCTCATAGTCTATAATTTTTCTTCTTCTCCTTTTTGTTCATTTTTGCATAGTTGTCAACGAGAGTGATGCCTAGAGTAGAAAAGGAAAAATACAGTGCAGCGCATTGTAGTGATCAAACAACAACATTGTTGCAATCAATTTTATCATTGTTGTAATCAAGTTATTTTAAGTAATTTATTTAATATTAAGTTCAGAAAAATATTTCAATATATTAAAAATAAAGCAATGTAATTTATGCAGTTTTAAAATTAATGGTAGAAATAAAACATTAGATCTTGCCCCTTCTTGCCCCTCCCTGACGGCGCCCATGATAAAGATATATTGTCTTTACCGAAATAATTCGAATAAAAACAGAATGGCACACCAGGAAAGAGTAATAAACTGTTATGATTATATATGTACCTGTACCTATATATAAAAAAAATCTGTTGTGGCCAGCACAAGACCTCTCGCCATTTCCATTTTATGTTAGAAGTATTGTACTGCACTTCGCTATCAAACCGTCGTTTTATAACAAAATAATTACAGAACTTTACCCAAATATTGTTTTTTTTTATTGTATTTAACATGTCTTCTGCACACATTCAATTCTAATTATATCTATTTTTCATTGTATGAGGCAGTTTCTAAATGTCAGAGATTCTTCCAATTCATTAACAAGATTGGCGGTATTTCTAATGGATATATGCATGCTACCTATAATTTTAAATATATAATTAATAAAACAATAAGAAAGATTAAATGTACTTCCCAGAAAAAGTTTTCAGGACACACACACACACACACACACACACACACACACACACACACACACACACACACACAGAGAGAGAGAGAGAGAGAGAGAGAGAAAAAGAGAGAGAGAGAGATACGTAGTCACAGAAACACATACAGACATCATCATATAACTAGCAAAATCGTATTCTAGGTATCCTAAAACGTGCTTATTCATTAAAAACTCACCATCGAATTTTTTAATTAAAGACAATACTTTCCTTACCTAAAGGTGACCGAAGATAAGAATTGTTTCAGCCAGCGTAGTACCTTCCGCCAATTTCATCTTACGAATATCAGCATCAAATGAATTTTGTAAAGTACAGTACGAATCTATTGTATGAAGCAAAATGGTAAACACTTGTACTTCATTTGAAATAGAAACTGTAACTTTTCGTATTTTCGCAGTGTATGCTATATAGAAATTAATTTGGCATAGAAAATATCATAAATAATACTATGTCCAAGTATCAGGTGTTGATGTTGTACATTATACTAGAAATTGTAAAATATAGAGTTGTTATTCATACAAAAGAAACTTAAAAGAAGAGACTATGAAAAATTCAAAAAAGTTGTGAAGTTACAACAGGACAGGCGACCACTGGTGTTCTATGAATGCTGTGAGTATAAATCCAAAATCAAATAAACACATATATTTCACCATTTCGTTTTATAAATCAACACACATTTTCCTAGAAGCGTAAAAACACCCAAACATAACCAATAAATCCTCATTCTCACAACAAAATTCCAGTTAAAAAGACTAAAACTACAAAGCGCGCAAACGAATTACATCTCGCTTTATCGAAAAGATATAACCTCTTTCTTTCTATCATCTTTCTCGATATTTTCGCGGGGGGTTCCTGGTCTGTTTGCGACATCCCACTGCGGTATTGTTTGTCTTCACATTTTCCTAAGTGGTAAAAACCCAAGACATGACGCGAACAGCAGAACGTCGGCGTCGAAGACAAGAAAGAATCAGGCGCCGGACAACACACGGAGGCGTTCAAACAACTCCTACATAGTCACAGACAAGGAGGTCATTTATTATACTGGGTAAATGTTTAGTATTGTTTGGCAGGAAATTTGTTATAGAGTTTTATATAGTGTATGTGGGATACATCGACCTATAGCATGTTATTAATTGTGTATAAGTTTTTATCTATGCACGGAAGTTTGTTTTACACAACGAACATACAATGATAAATGAATATTATGTGGGTTGGCTTTATCTTTATATATTCTTTATTATTTCAGGTTATTTCAACAATTTTCTATTCCTTATTGTACAAAGTGCCAGCAATCATTAATAATGAATTCCCAAATCTTTCAACATTAGTCTTTTTTTGTATAATCATAACACCAGTTTATTACTCATTCCTGGTATGCCAATCTGCTTTTATTCGAATTATTTCGGTACAGACAATATATATTTATATCAGGGGCGCCGTCAGGGAGAGGCAAGAAGGGGCAAGATCTAATGTTTTATTTCTACAATTAATTTGAAAAGTGCATTACATTGTTATATTTTTAACATATTAGAATATCTTTTTGAACTTAATATTAAATAAATAAGTAATTAAAAAAACTGGATTACAACAATGATAAAATTGATTGCAACAATGGTATTGTTTGATCACATGTATTTTTACCTCTAGCTAAGAGAGGTATTGGATTCATGCTAAAAATCACATCGAGATTTAAGTAAATAAGCACGATTTAAGGTCCATATAAACCGATTTTAACATTTTCACGATGATGTCTGTGTGTGTGTATGTGTGTGTGTGTGTGTGTGTGTGTGTGTGTGTGTGTGTGTGTGTGTGTGAGTGTGTGTATGTGGATGTGTGTAAGTGTGTATGTGTGTATGTGTGGATGTTGGAGGGACGATTACTCAAAAACTATAAGACATAAGACCAGTTTAACTATGAATTTCTCAATCTGACATTCATGGGAAGAGCTGAAAAGGTTTTGGTAACAAATGAACAACCGGAAGTAGTAGTTTCTTAAAAAAATTCTTCTAAATATATTTTTTGGGAGTTTTTTTATTAAATATTGAAGAACATAAAATTCTCCATCTAATACACTTAAAATTTTTATTATATCTTGCATAGATTTAGAGATAACGACACTATAATTTATAGAGTACACTAATCGCAGAGGCTAAGGCACTACGGAAACCAGTTGACAAATTCCAATGTTTATAATATGACACATGTCATTTCAAATATCAACAGTTTTAGTGACATTCTGATAGCTTTTTCTGGGAAGTATATTTAATTTTTCTTATTGTTTTATTAATTAAATATTTGAAATTATAGGTAAAAATGTGGTAAAATGCATATATCCATCAGAAATACCGCCAATCTGGTTAATGAATTGGAAGAATCTGACATTTAGAAACTTCCTCATACAATGAAAAAAATATATAATTAGAATTATATGTGTGCAGAAGACATGTTAAATACAATAAAAAACAATATTTGGGTAAAGTTCTGTAATATTTTGTTATAAAACGATGGTTCGAAAGCGAAGTGCAGTACAATACTTATATAGCCTAATATGGAAATGGCGAGAGGTCTTGTGCTGGCCACAACATATTTTTTTTGCATAGTTTAGAATTAAAATTGATTTAGTGATTCATTTTGATATTTGTCTTGAAAGTTATCGCCATCAAATTGTTGAACGGTTGCTACGCGTTTGATGAACGGTTGCTATGTAAATACTAGCAACAAGCAGTAAAGGTGATATTTTACAGACTGTTAGCTGTCAGAAAAAGCGCGCTTTTAATGTCAATCGGCAAATAATAAATTTCGAGTACTTTGCGTTATTATTAGTTTAGTAAGATTTTACCTACTAAAATCTCGATATGTAAGCGTCGAAATATTTGAAGATTATAAATAAAATATAAGAATAACACTTTTAGTTCGAGTTTTTATTAGTGAATAAGAATGCGTGACATCCAACGAATGTGAGATAATCGAGTTGAAATGTCGTCCATCGACCACAAATAACACTAGTGACAACTTAATATAATTCCGCACCGTTTAAATTCAATTATAAAATTCCATTGTTGCCAACACATGCGAGCTGTATTTACTTATCTCGCTGTAGTTGTGTGTGTTTTACATTCAGGGTTTTTATTTATTTTTTGTTGGTACATACTTGGCGTTCATACCTGCATGAATGTTTATTTACAATGTTTCTATGGAGAAAAAAGTCAACATGGAGTTGATAAAGCCATTATTGCATTGTTTATGTTAATGGGATGTTATTTATTGCGGTTGTTATTTAATTCCGTGCGCCGTTTGTTTTCGAATAAGTTTTACTTAAATTTATATGCTACATACAATATTTTGTTAGCGGTTTTTAAGCCGCAGGTATGTAAATTATTTGCAAACGTGCAAGCAAGTATTTTTACAAGTGTCGCGGTTAACTTTAATATCCTGTAAATAATGGGCTATTCCGCTATGCATTTGTTTAAACGATTTAATTGGTAATTAAAGAAATATAGGTAATGTATGGTTTTATACTAATTAGCAAAATATGTAATTAACGATTTATTCATGATGTTATTTATGTTTGTTAAATACCAGTATGTATATCAGTCTGTTGTTTAATTTATCATGTAATAATGGGAAAAAGGCTTAACGGAATTAATTATCACAAATATCTATATTTCCACAACATGTAGATAGATGCACAATCAGCATATAATAATGATTTAAATTTACACATACTATGTCCATTTACTGTGCAAACGTGTAAGAGCGAGACAGATAATTTGCGATCTTTATTTTCTAAATAAAAGCAAACGAGAAACTGGATTCCTTTTTAACATTAATATAGTTTTTCTACATTCTATATACAAAGTAGGCATTTGCGCTCTTTTTTGTCAACATAAAATGTGACTTTTCTGCTCATGCGCGACAAAGTAGAAAAACGCTCGCTGTTCGAATTTCTAACTATAAAATGTTGGGAAATGTCACTTGTCTACATTCTTGATGGGAATGTTAAGTCAGGAACTAATGGCGCTGTAGTTACTTACACATTTACCGTCTCCACAAGTCGATCTGATATAATGACTGCTCTGTCGATATATTACATAACCAAACAAAATGCCATATTGCTTTGTAAAGGTACACAGAAATAAAATCGACAATATCCCATTTTGCGCTCGTAATGTACAAATAGCTATTTCAGTTCATTTAAGAATATTATCCATGCCCACAAAAAATTGTTTTGTTTTTGGGTTCAAAGCAGCTCGAAATAGCAGCTTTTATTTTTTGTCGTCCTTAAATTCCTTCGTCCAAAGCTGTTTTATATAAAATATGGGGGCTCTCCATATTAAATGTGTTACAATTTTTATCTATAGTTTTTTTATTTACTTCTGTTCGGTTACTTATGTTTTGCCTTGAAGAAGGCAGCAGTGTATGATATCGAAAAGTTGTTTTTTTTTAAATAAATACATACATCAAAGAACTAACACTAAAAGGTCAACATAAATGTGATTTTGTTTAAAACAAAAATCAAATATTTGTTCTAAACTAAATGTTGTAGCGACCTTTCCCGATATTGAATTTTCTAATAACTTAGCTATTAGAAAACAATGTTTCATATAACATTTTATTGTTTTTTTTTTTATAGTATATTTATTAACGTAGGCAAAATTTTGTTCGATCACTATTTTTCTCCGATTCTAATATAAAATATCCTCTGCTTGAAAACAAATGAAGATCAGACCTATGTTAAGTTTTATTTCCTCATTTTACTAATACTACCTTTTACCTTTTTGAACACCCTGTATATAAATTCAATAGCTAATTCCAATAAACTGCACTTTTGCTAATTTCGAAAAAATCTTTTTTTAATAGAATCAGTAATTATTTCTTTAATCATCAATGTTTGATGCATAAGTTGTAAAACATCTGTTATGTTCGTCAACAGCAAATCATTCTTCTTATTATCTTATATTCTGTACAGGTACAAAGTCAATTTCTTTTGTAGGTGAAATAGTATGGTGGTTTTTAACGGTTTTGTTAATTTTAGAAACTCACAAAATTCTTTGTGGTTTATAGCTTTATTTATGGAGACGACTTTAGTTTTATTATGTTACC
Organism: Ophonus ardosiacus; assembly: GCA_943142095.1. Lineage (NCBI taxonomy): Eukaryota > Metazoa > Arthropoda > Insecta > Coleoptera > Carabidae > Ophonus > Ophonus ardosiacus. The sequence continues at coordinate 1,998,671 of OW964832.1, read as the reverse complement.
ACTTTGTTGATTTTTAACTACTCTTTTTTGTTTGGGAAACCATAAATTGGTTCAGAATTCTTTTCTATTTCTCTTTTGTTATTAAGCTTGTAAAACAATACTTCTCTGAAATATTTGGTGCTAATTAAAATTTTATTGAGATAAATATCTTTACTGGTATTGTTTATGGGGGCCATTAAAAAAGAATTAATACAAATTTAAACTGATCAAATAATTGTGATCAGTTTGTAAACTCAAGTATTTTCCTGTTGTGAGTCAAACGATTACCTAGTGAATACGAAATGAAAGTTTTATTATTCAAAAAGAATAAAAACTCTTTGTATGGGTATTTAAATGTAGAATGTAGATACTCAGGGATCAAAAACCTCATTATTTTCTTATTCCTGTAGATGGTTACCGCTTGTCTTGCATTAATATTTTAATACATGCATTTGTCTCTTTGTTTTATTTTAACACACAATAACTATTACAAAACTTATTACATAAGCCTGTCTCAACCTATAGTAAATTGACTTGACTTCCCTAATGATATGGACATCTGCTGATTTATTTTCTAGCGGTTGGTCGGGCACTTCGATATAATTTTGGCTTCGGTTTGGATCGAACCCGGTTTCCCAGATTCGCGACCCGACACTCAGGCGCTACGAGACCCCAGTTATTATTAATTATTAAGACATCATTTAATTCTTATTTTAAATATTCTATGAAGCTATGAACACCAATGTTGATTCCTCCCCTTGTCTTGACCTTTCTAATATAATATATTTTGTTACAAATATACCTACGTAAAATGATTCAATTTTATGTCATAGAAAATGTTTTAAAATCGCTTTAATTAATTTTTATGTAAATCTAACACGAAACGAAAAAGGATTCCAAACACAAGTGAAGAACAGTATGAAAATTTTTTAAATGAAATGACACAACAAATTCTTTCGTTTTCCATTTCAATATTTCGTAACATTTGAATATATTTTTTTAATATAAATATTTTTGACGTTTCACTATACTCTATAAATACTTTACAGTCAAGAATTCGGCGTTGTAAGATTTATAGAAATTTTTGTAAGACTATAGCTCTTATAGTACTGTAACCTAGTTACAGAATAGCTATTTTCTTATATACTATAACGTCGCTTGTTTATAGAGCCTATAGAGCTTATAGGACGTTACAGAATAGCACCATAAGTATGTTGAAGGTAACGTTAAAAAGACCTGTTACCTATTGAGAAAACTGAAATAGATTTCACCGTGTAGGTACTTACACGAATACTAAATAAGTTTCTAAATTAGATTCACGGAAACTGTTTGCAATTAATTACCTCCTTGCTTGTAGCGTTGACAAATTCTGTCAGCAGAGCATTTCATTCATCAAACTTTACATGGCTACTTCAATTCCAGTTGTGAATGTCAGTTTCTCCTTGAACTTTGCGTCGGTATAAATAGCCATCTCGCATAACCATAACAAACTGACTGCGATGATTCAAAGTTAGCAACGCTGCATATTTATTATTGACATGTACTCGGGCTTGGCGAAGGGCCATAAAGTAATTTGGTGTAGCGACGAAGAGCTATCCATCTCGGGTTTCAACGGCAACTCGTATTAATTGGATACTGCAGCGGATTGATTCATCTTCATCAACTAGTTGTATTAACAGAGATATTGCGTGCAAATGATGCAAATGCTGGGGGATATATGGATTTTGGTTTTGAAATATGTCTTTACCAAAAGTTACAGATAACCTTCTGTTACTTAAACTATTTCTTTTACCCTAAAGACTAATGTATTTTTCACTAAAACAACCCGAAACTACTATAGAACCGCTACCAAAATGTTATTGACTTTTAATATTAGTCCCTGGTATATTTTTGTCAAAGCTCACCAACAGATTTTCAGTTGTATTCGGCAACTATTTGCCAATTATAGACACTTTCAAATCGGCTCATTACTCTTTTTCATTCACCAATCTCACATGATTAAAAATAAAGTAAAACGGTTTCAAAATATTGTTTATTTTTACCTCCCGTCACCTTTAGGTAAGGAAGGTATTGTCTTTGGTCAAAAAATTCGGTGGTGAGTTTTTAATGAATAAGCACGTTTTAGGGTCCCTACTATACAAATTTACTATTTTTGTGTGACAAATTTTTCTCCGACGATAACTCCAATACTACAATTCTAAAAATTATAATTCTTTCGTATTTTTCTTTTTTACATCAATATGAAGAGCTGATTAGATTTTGGTTATAATTGATCCACCGCAAGTATCTCAATTTGAAGTATTTAACAGTTTTTCTTTAAAAAAAAAACGCAGTTAAATATTATTTTTTGACATTTTATGTTATAAATATTAAAGAAATTCTCTTCTGTATACCGTTTGATTATACATTTTCCTTCATTTTCAATAGATGTAGAATTATAGAGAGATTAACTTTCAAAAATCAGTCAGCTTTGTAAAATTATGGAAACAGCAGATATATTCAAAAAATTCTAATTGACTGATGTCAGTGTCAAATACAAAACCAAAGTGGAAAGTATAGGATCAGATATAAGTGATATAAGTAAAGTATCCCTCGCAAGTGACTTGCAGTTGCAGTTTAGCCTCAATATTGGAACTTTCAATGTTCGTGTTACAATTTTACAGGATATACCTATTTCATCTTTTTCAAGGAACTTTTGGTATGGAATTTGTACAAAATACATCGAATTGACGGAAGGTTTTGTGCTGGCCACAACAGATTTTTTAATGTAATTAAAGTTTCTTTCATGAATTGTTATTTTGGTTATTTTTAACTTCCGTCACCTTTAGGTAAGGAAGATATTGTCTTTGGTCAAAAAATACGATAGTGTGTTTTTAATAAATAAGCATGTTGTGGGATCCCTAGAATACGAGTTTAATAGTTTTACAATGATATCTGTATGTGTGCGTGTGTATGTGTGTGTGTCCGTGTGTGTATCCGTGTGTCCGTGTATGTGTGACAAATTTTTCTCCAAAACTACACTTCTAAAAATTATTATTCTTTAGTATTCCTCTTCTTTACAACCATATGAAGAACTGATTAGATTTTGGTTATAATTGGTCAATAGGAAGTACCCTTATTTGAAGTTCTTAACAGTTTTTCTTGAAAAAACGCAGTTAAATACTATTTTTTGACAATTTATGTGATTATCAATATGAAATAATATCTTATTTTCTATACGGTTTGATTATACATTTTCCTTTATATTTAATAGATATAGAGTTAAAGAATTATAAAAAGATTGACTTTCATAAATCAAATTTTAAAGGTCGGATCAGTTAGCTTTGCTATAATCATGGAAACAGCTGATATATTCAAAAAATTCTAATTGACAGATACCAGTGTTAAATGCAATTTACATATTGTATGTTCGTGTTATAATTTTATTAGATTTATAGAATCTTTTGCAATGAACTTTCGGCATGGAGTTTGTATAAAATAGCACATGCTCGTGTTGTCACTTTACTGGATATATAGACCCTTTTTCAAGGAACTTCTGGTATGGGATTTGTACAAAATACATTAAATTGACGGAAGGTTTTATGCTGGCCACAACCGATTTTTTTTAAGTAAATATAAGATTCTTCTACAGTCGCTCTCTTTTATCGTACCTCACTTTTGTATTCAAATACATAAGCACTTGTGAAATTTAGTATAATAAGAAAATTACTCATTTAACGTCCATAGGGTTTTATGAATATGTCAGCTTTACAGTATATAAAATGTTAAAAAATATATGATAAAGTATTTTTGATTGGTTCCTACAGAGTCGCTCTATCTATGTCCAACACTGTATTTGAAAAATCGTCTTTCGGAATTTCGAAATATTTGCATTATTTAAAAAGAATGATAAACTGTCGGCCGTGCCTTTAAAAATTGAATTTTTAAGATTCTATCGCCTTTAAAATATTCTAAAAATAAAAATCCCTCTTCTATTAAATTCCCCCAGTTCGTTCACCGACTCATCGCGATATTCTGTCTCTAATGATTCCCTGTGCGTCTTTTTATGTAAACAATCGCTCTCCAATGAAGCCCTCATCAGAATCAGACACATGCCATGCGCGTGCGTGATTACAGAGCCCTCTACGATACTCCGCGACCACTTATCTGATATAATTAGACGCCGGAGATCTCGGGTGGTTCCTTCTGGGATTTCTTCACTTCCGTCCTTCCTTCCGCTTTTGTTTTCTTTTCGTTATTTTGTTTTACTCCTCTCGGCAAGTACGTGCTGTGTCAACAGATGAGATTTGGGAAAATGAAGCCTCTCCTGGAATATAATTTAAAGTAAAGAATAGTTTTTAGAAAATTTTTACAATACAACCGTCGTAACATGTCACAAATTTTTAGAAAAAAAATTGAGTGGACCGTACTACGGTCTAAGGAAAATATATTGAATCTGCTTATTACTACAATCAATTAACATAGCTTAAACTTTAAAATTCATATTTTATACAGAGTTAGTGACCTGTTTTCATCTATACGACGACTTGCTCCATGAATCTTTATAATAAATATAATTGTATTTGTATGATATTCCTCTAATTTCTATTCAAAAATTCTGTTGTGGCCAGCATAAGACCTTCCGTTAATTAGATGTTATCACAAAAGTTCATTCGAAAAGATTCTATATATCCAGTAAAATTGTAACATGAACATAATACAATTTTTTACAAATTCCATAAAGAAAGTTCCTTGGAAAATATTCTAAAAATCCAATCAAATTATCACATGAATATACATTATGTATACTCATATATAAATAGTCTAAAAATGCGTACACTTACGTAACATTTTATTTATAATCAAATAATGTTACTACTAAGGTTATATCTCTACCTATTTTTGAATTGTTGTCGATATACCCCAAATTTAGATAAAAACTTCAAAATTTTCAAAAATCTAATTTTTATATATCTAGATACTTCTCAATGCGCTGATTCCAAATTTTGAAACTGCAGGTCGATATCTCTTTTCGTTCTCGAGATATTTAGATTCAAAGTTGTGCTCAAAACTGCCCATTTTTGGGTAATAACCCAAAAATGGGTCTAGATATGAATTTGGTGACAACACCATTCGATTCTACGTGCAAAATTACATAAGTACACCAATTTTCAGATTTTTTGAACACCGCATACAATCTCTAAAGCAAAATAACTGAAAATGGCCAAAAATCGCAAAAATCTTAAGGGGTACCCCTTACGATTTTTTCAGATTTTGGCCATTTTCAAACTTTTATTCATAAAAAATGAACCGGTTGGACAAAAATTATGAAAATTTCTATACTTATGTATTTTTACCCGTAGAATCGAATGGTGATGTCGTCAAATTCATATCTCGACCCATGTTTGGGTTAATACCAAAAAATGGGCAGTTTTGAGCAAAACTTTAAATCTAAATATCTCGAGAACGAAAAGAGATATCGACCTGCGGTTTCAAAATATGGAATCAGCGCATTGAGAAGTATCTAGATTCATAAAAATTAGATTTTTTAAAATTTTGAATTTTTTATCTAAATTTGGGGTATATTGACTTTTGGGGCAATAATTCAAAAGCAGGTAGAGATATAAACTTGGTAGTAACATTGTTTGATTGTAACGGATTATTTTATATATTTATGAGTCTCTATCTCTAAATGTATAGAAGATATAATAAAAATGTTCAATGTATTGGATAGAGAATCCTATGGTCTTTAATATTTGAAATTTAGAAAAATGGGCAGTTTTGAGCAAAACTTTAAATCTAAATATCTCGAGAACGAAAAGAGGTATCGACCTGGAATCAGCGCATTGAGAATAATCCAGATACATACAAATTAGATTATTGAAAATTTTAAAGTTTTTATCTAGGTAAATGTAGGGTATATTGACTTTTGGGGCAATAATTCAAAAATGGGGGTTCTGGGTTCGAATCCCACAACGCATGATTGTTTGTGTATATGAAGTTATATAAATATCAGTATCTGCTAATTTGAACTGAAAAATAAGATCTGATTAAAATTGTAAAATTCAGCTACTCGTATTAATAACGTATTGTCGTACTTCACATACTATCTTAATTAGAATACATGAAGCACGGTGGCTTAATAACATGTTTTTCTGTACGGTCTACATTAGACTTTATGAGTTCTGTGTATAACATGTATGTACATTTTTATGCTAATATATGAATACGTATGAGTTCATCATTTTTTATCTAATGCACAAACTACTGTGTTCACCTTTCGTAGTATCATAATTCAATATCTTATACAGTACACGTACATGTCAATTCAATTAGTGTAGCAAAAAATAAATTTCTATCAGCTTTCCGCTACTTGCAAACATTTTTCACGATTTGATAATCCGAAGAATGATAATTTATGTGGCACAAACATAAAAATAAAGTACAACGCAACATACTTAACACTATACATTACGATATGTTCAGACATACATGTAGATGAATTTAATCTCCTTGCAGATCCAAGTAGGCTACGTCAAAACATATCTATATTTATAAAAGCACTTACAGCATGTCGCTGTTCTTTGGGTGGCGCTGTTGTTTTGTTTTGTTGCTAAGTGTAACAAACGCACTGGTTGTTAAGTGGCCAAGAATAGCCAACCGTCAACGAGGATTCCATGTCCGTGTCGGCCTTCTTTTATTTCATATCTACAGCGAAATGGCATGATTTTAATGAGACCTACAAATTTATTGTCATGGAGAAATTGTTTTCTATTTTGGTTATTGCAAATAAAATGAAGAATTGTTTTCTGTCACTTACTAGTGACTGTTTAATAGTATTGATGTTTTGAGTCTGTGAATAAAATCGACACTTGGAAGAGTATTGGGCTTAAAATATTTGGCAACATATTTTTACCTCTCGCTAAGAGAGGTAGTATTGGATTCATGCTAAAAATCACATATCGAGATTTAAGTGAATAAGCACGATTTAAGGTCCATATAAACCGATTTTAACATTTATACGATGATGTATGTGTGTCTGTGTATGTGTAGATGTTGGAGGGACGATTACTCAAAAACTATAAGACATAAGACCTGTTTAACTATGAATTTCTCAATCTGATATTCATGGGACGAGCTGAAAAGGTTTTGGTAACAATTGGACAACCGGAAGTAGTAGTTTATAAAAATATTCTTCTAAATATTATTTTTTGAATTTTTTTTTTATTACTTATATTGAAGAACATAAAATTCTACATCTGATACATTTAAAATTTTTATTATATCTTCTATAAATTTAAAGAAAAAGACGTTATAGAATATCGGGATGTATAAAGTCGAGTAGGCTAAAATACACTAAGGAAATCAGTTGACAAATTCAAATATTTATAACATAGTTTGAAAATGACAGATGTCAGTGTCAAAAATCAACAGTTTTAGTGACATTCTGATAGATTTTTATAGGACGCACATTTAATCTTTCTTATTGTTTTATTAATTAAATATTTGAAATTATAGGTAAAATGGTAAAATGCACATATCCATCAGAAATACCGCCAATCTGGTTAATGAATTAGAAGAATCTCTGACTTCCTCATACAATGAAAAATAGAGATAATTAGAATTGTATGTGTGCAGAAGACATGTTAAATACAACAGAAAACAGTATTTGGGTAAAGTACTTTAATTTTTTTGTTATAAAACGACGGTTCGATAGCGAAGTGCAATACAATACTTATATAGCTTAATATAAAAATGGCGAGAGGTCTTGTGCTGGCTACAGCAGGTTTTTTATAAACAAAAACCAAGCTTTCTTCCTAACTCAGAGTAGGCTATGAACAAAAAATGTTAATTTGAAAGTATTTAATTAAAGTCAATTTGACACGAGATATTTTCAAAAATGTTGTTTAAAGAAATCAACTTTTCATCTTGAATTCTTATTTTAAAAATAAAAATAAATTAGAAAACGGTGAATGATAATATTCTGTACCCTTTTTGTCTTTTCTCCTTTAAATTTCTGTGTTCGAAGCCTACTCCGAATAAGGTTTTTTCCTGAACACGCTGTACCATATAGCGTTATGCATTTCCGACAATATCTGCTCTGCAAATCTGTCGGACTTTGCTCATATCATACAGATTAATTTAAGAAGTGTATAAGATCGTAACAGTATAAAGCCTTTTTGTTTCACGTTGGAGTCAAAGTGGCGCCTATTTTCCGGGCCAAAAATAACGTACGACATACATTTAAGTCTTTGTGAAAGACATTATGTGACAGGATGAACAGGTGTGACATATATCTATTCTCAAGCATAAACAGTTGTCATTTACGACCGTAATGACTTGATTCTTCCTTTGTTGAAATAAGTCTGGAATGATTATATTTAAAATAAACTAAGGCACACTTGTGAATAACGTATTAGTATGCGTTCAATTTACGTTATACGAGTAAAAGGCTATTTGACTTACTGTAACCTAATAGTTATTGATAGCTGAACACACAACTAGTAGTACACACAAATAATATTAATTTACATACATACCTAGTATGTACCTACCTACCTACTGTGTACAAAAAAGAGGTTATGAATACTTACTCGTATGTTAACAAAGAAGAAACGGATAGGAATTTAAATGGTACTTTAATTCTTACTTACGTTTTAGGAATGTAAATAGTTAATCTATAGTTACAAACAAAACGTTGTACGTGTACGAGTAGATAATTATAGTTTCATGAGTCGAAACATTTTCTTACTATTTTTCAAACTAAATCCGATACTATTTTTCAAGTTTTATATTATGGCTGTATGTAAGATTTAGATATTCTTCACATAAACATAATTCCGAACGTAAACTAATGACATCTCCTAGTTTGTATGGAAACACTTTAGAAAAACAAAGATGAATTATACAATTTTAATTTGATGCTTCAGATTACTGACCATATTCATAAATACTCGTAAAGTTACAAAACGGCTCGTTATAATTTTTGACAAATAGAATCATATTTGACAAATAAAATTTTGATTTTTCTTTCAATGTCGACTGTTTTTATTGGATAAATATTATAACGAACCGTTTAAAAATTTTACGACTGTTTATGAATACGGGCATAAATGTTGGATAAAACTCGATTTCTGGACTGACATTATCTTTATTGAAAACACAAAAATTGTTTCACAACGTTTCGGATGCTAAGATCTGCTTCCGTCATCAGGTGAACTGATGACGGAAGCAGATCTTAGCATCCGAAACGTTGTGAAACAATTTTTGTGTTTTCAATAAAGATAATGTCAGTCCAGAAATCGAGTTTTATTCAGATTAGTACATTATCTTGCGAGTTAAAGTTTAAAGACGGATAAATGTTATTATTATATTTGTTAAAATAGAATCTAAGATGCCATTCTTTGACGATATATTTGACGTTTTGTACAAATTTATTTATTTACTATTAATCTCACCAACAGGGTTCAAGACCCCAATTACAGGTTGATTATACATAAACTTATAAATTATGAACAGAAGTAATAAACATGTAAATGGAATAACACAAAACAAAATAATCCAAACTTAATAATACGTAAAGGTATGTTTTAGACAGTAACAAATAGTAGCATATGTTAATGAACATAATAATTGTATAAAGCACTTTTAAATTTTTCAATCGAGTCGAGAAAGATGTCAAAATAATCTGGTAAGTTATTGAAATTGAAACAAAGCATACGAATAGGCGACTTTATTTCATAGTTCGTTCGAGGAATATTGCAATAAAAGGTAGATTTAAACCGGGAATTATACCCAGGAACTAGGAGAGGAATTTTTTCAAGAATAATGGGGTCATTTATAACACTATGCAAAATTTTGTAAAGAAACAATGTAGACTGAATTTTTCTACTAGTATCGAGAGACACAATATTAAATTCACATAACAAGTCTTTGTAGTCTGTATCAAAACTGAGATAATGTCTAAAAAGTTTGAAGAAGCATAATTTAACAAATTTTCGTTGAATAGATTCAATTAAATGGTTGTATTTATTATAGATATGACTCCAAACCAGCTGACAATATTCAAGTTTTGTTCTTACGAACGAGAAATATAATTTCTTTAGAGATGAAATATGAACAAAGTACTGTGTTATAAATTATAACAATGAACATGATTTGTTTAATTAGTGCGCGCAAACTTCAAGGCATAGTGCAAAACCCTTAAATATAATTAGGGCTGTGTCCGATGTGGCATTTTAAAATTTAGATTTTAGGATTTAGGTCTTTTTCACATAAATACAACTCCGAATTTTAAAAATGACATGTCAATAGTATTTCCGTCTTTATCTGAAGTAGTGCAAACTGTGAAATGATAAGATCTTCAGAATTATAGTAATATTGTATTAATACCTATCTTCTCGAGTATATTATTTTTAACTTTATAAATAGATTAAGAAAATATTTGGTCACATATTCCATAGAAGGTTCAGCGAAAAAAAGATACAAGTAATTTTTTTTCGAAAAATTAGGTAATTGCACTAAAAGATACCTAAGGTTCGTCTTTATTTAAAGAGGCATATTCTTTTTGAATATGTACAGCGCTCCATTTTAATATTTAGAGCCATACACATTTTTACCTCTCGCTAAGAGAGGTATTGGATTCATGCTAAAATTCGCATATCCAGATTTTATTGAATAAGCACGATTTAAGGTACCTAGAATCCGATTATAACATTTTTAAAATGATGTGTGTGTGTGTGTGTGTGTGTATATGTATGTATGGATGTTGGAGGGACGATTCTTCAAAAACTATAAGACTTAAAAAATATTTAACTGCAGTTTCTTCAATCTCACATCCCTAGGCAGAGCTGAAAAGGTTTTGCTAACAATTGAACAACCGGAAGTAGTAGTTTCTTAGAAAAATTCTTCTAAATATAATTTTTTGGGAGTTTTTATTATTAAATATTGAAGAACATAAAATTCTCCATTTAATACACTTAAAATTTTTATTATATCTTGTATAGATTTAGAGATAAAGACACTATAATTTATAGAGTAAACTAATCGCAGAGGCCAAGGAAACCAGTTGACAAATTCCAATGTTTATAACATGACACATGTCATTGTCAAATTTCAGCAGTTTTAGTGACATTCTGATAGCTTTTTCTGGGAAGTATATTTAACTTTTTTTATTGTTTTATTAATTAAATATTTGAAATTATAGGTAAAATTATGGTAAATAAATTGGAAGAATCTCTGACATTTAGAAACTTCCTCATACAATGAAAAATAGATATAATTAGAATTATATGTGTGCAGAAGACATGTTAAATACAATAAAAAACAATATTTGCGTAAAGTTCTGTAATTTTTTTTTATAAAACAACGGTTCGAAAGCGAAGTGCAATACAATACTGATATATATCCTAATATGGAAATGGCGAGATGTCTTGTGCTGGCCACAACAGATTTTTATTTTAAAATTTAAGTTTTCTACTGACCCCTTCCATCATTATGTTCGTTTTAAATTCCTTTCCTGCCCAATTAACAATTAAACTAATAATATTTTTCTTTCCAGCCCAGTACCGCTCGCCGCGTATAACAGAACACCCCTCAGACATCATCGTCGCAAAAAACGAACCCGTCACCCTTAACTGCAAAGCAGAGGGTCGTCCCGAACCCGGTATTGAGTGGTTCAAAGACGGCGAGCCGGTAAAGACCTCACCGAATGACAATAAATCTCACCGGGTCCTTTTACCCAGTGGGTCCTTATTCTTCTTAAGGACCGTCCATGGGAAGAAAGAACAAGATGGCGGAGTGTATTGGTGTGTGGCGAAAAACTCGCAAGGATGGGTGAAGAGTAGAAATGCGACTCTGCAAGTTGCTGGTGAGTGGAATTTTAATTCTTTTTTAGTATGAACTAGAATATGTCGTCAGGTTTCGTAGGGCTAGTTTAAAAATATCTATTTTATGTTGTTATACGAAGTTGTTAAGGGCAAAGAGATACAATTTAATCATAAAGAAAGTCCAGAAAATAAAAAAAACCGAACCATAATAAATACTTGTCATAGATGCTGATGATAAAATATAGATTTAATTATTTATCATCTTATCAAAATTTTGATTTCTATTTTTTAATATGTTTAATGCAAGATCAACCAAGAACCCTACAAAATTAAAAATTGTTGCATTTCTGCTGTTTTAATCTGTTAACATTAATACGTTACACATCATTCCCTTTACAATGGTATATCATTCTACAGTGTGTATGCAACGTAGGTCTAATAAATTCAAAATTCAAGTTGTAAAATTGGTCGTAAAATGTATTTTAAGGAGAACAGGTAATAAAGAAGTTTATATTTCTAAAATAAGGATTCAAGAAGAAAAGCTTTGATTTCTTTAGATAACATTCTTGTCAAATTGATATTTAATTAAGTACTATCAAAATGGCATACGTTTCTTTGTTCATAGCCTACTCCGAGTTAGGATTTTTTTGAACACATAGTAATAAGGCGTCCATATAGAAATCAAAACTTTGGTATTGTAACGTGAAATCTATCAGTGATGCAAAAATTTTAGCATCGTCGTTCGAAAGAAAATAAAATAGTACAAACCAAAGTTTCATATTATTCCATATTTATAATTTATTTGTAAAAGTAAATATGAGCGAAATTTGAATTTTTACATTTATCTAGTAATCTATGATTTTTCGGGAAAGACAAGTACATCTTTAAAATGGCAGCAACACATCTTTCTATATCTTACTGCAGTACCTCTAGCCAATCATAATTCAGTGTTTCAGTTTTACTATCAAAATCTGTATTATCGACTTGTTCGTGAACTGTCACTACTACAAAATAAATATTATATTTTCTTTACTGTTCATTTTTATTAAAATTATTTATATACTAGCCTTAATTTAAATGTATGTATGTCATATAAAGACAATAAATAAAAGTGAGCCGAATTTCAAAGAAAAATTCTTCTGATTGGTTAGAAGTGCTATCTTTGGCATTTATTATAAATCACAGATTTGTGATTGCGTTAGCGCTCATGTTGCACAATTGCGTTGCGTTTAACGTTACTTCACTATAAATAAGCCTTAGTGATCGTCGAAAGACGTACACCTGTGGAGTTTGCCCTCGAAAAGATACCAAAAATTCCCTAAAAATCGAGGGAACATAGAACTCGTGCTATTTTATCAATTTATTTTCGTAAATAAATTGATAGTTTTTCTGTACCGATAAATTGAAAGTCACAGGTGGATCAATAAATCGGTCGATTTATCATTAAATGTAATGTGTAATACAAGCATAAGGGATACAAACTTCGACAAGAATATTAAAAATAGATTATTTCTAATAGTAATTTTTTAAAAGAAATAATCTCTTATTGTCCTTATTTCGTCGTTATCGCAGTAGAATTCACCGAACATAAATTCCATAAAATTGGCAGGAAGAAAACGCGAACTTCTAGCCTGAGATATATTCATTCTTATATCAGTTGATCTGGTGCTCGAGCATCGAGGATCGTTTCACCGCCTCCTATGATTAATTGCCTCTGGTTTCATTTATTCTTCTTTCGTTTCCCGCTGTAATCGCTTGGTAGCTTTCGATCCCATTCCGCCTCAGACGAATTGCGTTTCATTTATTTATTTCGCAGAATCGCGGCTTCATTTTTGCGAAAAGTAAAGAAAACGAGAAGGAAATGAGGAAGTTTTAATTAAATATAACAAATTTTAATTAATCAGAATATTCACAACGAAGGAAATGTTTAATTGTTTTTCTTATGACAGTTCATTTATTTTATAAGTTTGGAGATTTGTTTACCGTATCCAATTCTTGGAAGATATTTCATTTATTAATGAAAGAACAATATTAGAAATATAATTAATTAATCAGAATGAAAAATTGCCAGAAAAAAGTAAATACATTAATTATAAATTCAAAGAGTACGTATTAAATTAGATAAAACAGTTCATTTCTTTGATAAATTATTGTGGAACAATACCTATTATTTTGTTTAGATAAACAAGGTATGTATCAGTACCTACAAGGATTTGTAGTTATATTCGTAGAATTCATTGATGATTTGCACAAGTTGGTATCTCGATCCATTTTTAAGGTAGAGTCCTAAAAAACATACCCATTTTTGGCTACAAACTTCAAAATATTCAAATATCCATTTTTACACTATTAGATACTCCTTAACGTGCTGATTCCAAATTTTGAAACGGCAGGTCGATATCTTTATCCGTTCCCGAGATATTTGTGTTCAAAGTTGGACCCTAATAACACCCATTTTTAGGTTGTTATAACTAAAATGGGTGGAAAGACAACACCATTCGATTCAACGGGCAAAGTTAAATAAGAATACCAATTTTCATAATTTTTAAACAATGTATACTATTTCTAGATCAAAATAACTGAAAATGGCCCAAATCTGAAAAAAACGCAAGATATTTTGCGATTTTTAGCCATTTTCAATTATTTTACTCTGGAAATTGTATACGTTGTTAAAAAATTTGAAAATTAGTAAACTTATATCGGTAATTTTTGAGTAGAATCGAATGAGTGATGTCACCAAGTCTGTATTTCCACCCGTTTTAGGGTTATTACCCAAAAATGGGTATTTTTGTCCATGACTTTAAATGCAATTACATCGGAAACGAAAAAAGATAACGACCTGCGGTTTTGAAATTTGAAATCAGAATGATGAAAAGTATCTAAATACACAAAATTTAGATTTTTTAAAAAACTTATTACGTAAAAATAACTTTTGAGATACCTAACGATATAAATTTTCAAAAAATATATTTACAAATTTTTTTAAGGCATTACTCGGTCGGTTTATAAAATATGTGTACGTAAATTACTAGCAAAGTAAAATTTATTCTCGAAGTAAAACAGTTTATTCCAGAGATTTTCGTTTTATAAAGCAAGATTAAAAATACTAACTAAGTAAATCTGTGGAATAAATTACTCCACTGATTTTCGAGGAAGTAAATTTTATTCTGTAGAATAAATTTGACGCATGTCAAAATTAATTATTTTATAGGGAACGCAGAAAATTATAGAAACCGAAAAGGATTGTTTTCTGTGAATTGCCAAATGGTATGTTCAGCAAATCTAAAAATAACGGATGTTGTCACTAGATAGCCTGGTTCCGCACACGACAGCAACATATTTAACAATTCATTAATAAGAGCTAGGCTTGAAAACAGAAAATTTGGTAATTGCTACTTGGTAGGGGATAGTGGATACCCTTGTAAAAATTACTTATTAACACCTGAACAAAACCCGACTACTCCAAGCTAACATAAATACAATGTGTCATATAACAGTTTCATTTGAACACTATTCCGGGGACCTATTTGTGAAACTGCATTCAATTTTTTACAAATCTCACGCCATGCACTATTTTTGCTTTTGACGCTTGCTACGTCTGTCTGCTTGTTTTCAATAATTCTAATATATATATTATCTCTAACATGTTCATTTTATCTATTTCAGTATAATTCTTTCACCATTCTCTCTTTTTTTCCATTTTTAATGAGAACTTACACTTTATGACACTTTATTTTGACGTTTGTCGGTAAGCACTAGAATAAAATATTTACTTTGCAAGTACTTATTTTACTTTGCTTTATAAAACAGACATTTTTATTTACTCATCGATTAAATTTACTTTCAAAGTAATAACTCAGCAAGTTATTCGATGTTTATAAAACTGGGCATAATAGTCGGTAGTCGGTACATATCTATTGATTATATTATAACCAAACCTTGTTTATAAAATTCATTAAAAACTAATCAATTTTTAACACAATTTGTTTATTTTCCATCCTCCCTCGTATTTACCTAATTATAGAGTAATTAAACCCTCATATTGATTGTAGAAGAAATGTTGGTAATTACCCCGCAGGAGCAGTACAAACACCCCTTTGCCCTTTAGCTCTCCTTGCCCTATAGGTATATCCTGTCACTTTTGGCGGGGGTGGTATAGGATATTGCGTTCGTGGTGGTTTCCCCCCAGTGGTTCGGGAAGCAGCAATGATTGATTGCTGTCTTAAGCTAATGTGCGTTAATGCATTCCCTTTCACGGAAAGCCAGACCTGGCTTTAGGAGGGATCACGAATTGAAAAAGTTATGGTTCGGAAAATACTGTTTATATGTGGTATTCATTATTTTATGATAATAGAATTGTTGTACCCAAAAATATGTAGATTCATCCGTTGAAAATGATATTTAAATGTGTTTTTTCAAAAAAACAGTTAAGAACTTTAAATAAGGCAACTTCCGGTTGACCAATTATAACCAAAATCTAATTATCTCTTTCTCTTCGTATGTATGTAAAGAAGAGGAATACGAATTGTAATTTTTACCTCTGACTAAGAGAGGTATTGGATTCATGCTAAAATTCGCATATCCAGATTTTATTGAATAAGCACGATTTAAGGTTCTTAGAATCCGATTATAACATTTTTAAAATGATGTCTGTGTGTGTATATGTTTGGATGTGTATATGTGTGTATGTGTGTACGTATGACTGGATGTTGTAGGAACGATTCCTCAAAAACTATAAGCCTTAAAAAATATTTAACTGCAGTTTCCTCAATCTGACATTCTTGGGAAGAGCTGAAAAGGTTTTGGTAACAATTGAACAACCGGAAGTAGTAGTTTCTTAGAAAAATTCTTCTAAATATAATTTTTTGGGAGTTTTTTTTTATTAAATATTGAAGAACATAAAATTCTCCATCTAATACACTTACAATTTATATTATATCTTGTATAGATTTAGAGATAAAGACACTATAATTTATAGTGTAAACTAATCGCAGAGGCTAAGGCACTAAGGAAACCAGTTGACAAATTCCAATGTTTATAACATGACACATGTCATTGTCAAATATCAACAGTTTTAGTGACATTCTGATAGCTTTTTCTGGGAAGTAAATTTAATCTTTCTTATTGTTTTATTAATTAAATATTTGAAATTATAGGTAAAATGGTGGTAAAATGCATATATCCATCAGAAATACCGCCAATTTGGTTAATGAATTGGAAGAATCTCAGACATTTAGAAACTTCCTCATACAATGAAAAATAGATATAATTAGAATTATATGTGTGCAGAAGACATGTTAAATACAATATTTGAGTAAAGTTCTGTAATTTTTTGTTATAAAACGACGGTTCGAAAGCGAAGTGCAATACAATACTTACATAGCCTAATATGGTAATGGCGAGAGGTTTTGTGCTGGCCACAACAGATTTTTAGAATTGTATTATTGGAGTTATCATCGAAGATATCATACATATCATCGTAAAACTAGTAAAATCGTAATCTAGGGAGCTTAAAACGTGCTCATTAAAAACTCACTACCGAATTTTTTGACCAAAGACAATACCTTCCTTACCTAAAGGTGACGAAAGATTAAGTCTAATATAAACAACAAAGTTAGTAGAGCAAATTTTTAGCTTTTTTATAGTAAAAGCGATGTTTATTAAATCTTTTCATCAATTCAAATTTTCATTTAACATTTATATTACCGAGAAATGTAGTAATAAATATTAAATGAATGTGAATATAAATTTTAAACGATGAACCCTTGGTAAATAATTAACTTCAGGTCAAAATTCTTTCTATTCCGTTCCTGTGTTACATCCCTTGATTCCCTATTTCCCGGGTTTCCTTGTGGGCTTGTGGGACTTCTCAACTCGCGGTTTGCATACTCCCGTTCCGTGGCTTTTTCCCAAGGCCCGAATCCCTGGTTCCAAAAATAGGAAAACACCAACGTGACGATGCCAAATTCCACTGTTTCCAGTCAGTGTTGTGAACTCGGAAAATTCACAGGGGTTATTAAAGCAACTGTCAGATTTCCTGCCGTTTCCACCTTTGTCACTCAATGCGAACGTTTTAAGAAAATGGATGATTTATTTGAATTGATGAC
Source organism: Ophonus ardosiacus (assembly GCA_943142095.1). Classification (NCBI taxonomy): domain Eukaryota; kingdom Metazoa; phylum Arthropoda; class Insecta; order Coleoptera; family Carabidae; genus Ophonus; species Ophonus ardosiacus. The sequence goes on along the minus strand of OW964832.1, from coordinate 1,980,778 downwards.
GCGGCATACATCGTTTTGTGATTGTCGAATGGCGAGGACAGTAATTTCATCACGAAAGCAAATATCATTACGATTTTATCATCTTTCCTACAAATTTTATAAGAAATGGGAAAAAACGAAAAAGTTCTTTATATATTCCTTTTCTATTTTGGTGTTCTTATAATTCATATAACAGCACTGTTAACGTTGTTCAAAAGATCAATGAGTGCCCTGTTAGATATAATGTATTAACGTATACAATAAGACAAAATTCACAACACACAATACACAAACTATCAAAATCTGAAATTTCAATAGGGCTGTTGCAAGAATTTTTCTATGACTTCTAAGTATTCAATTTTAAAAGATATTGTTCTTTAAAGAGCCACAAATTTGCATAAGCACGTTTTAGGGTCCCTACAATACGAATATACAATTTTTAAGATGATGTATGTATGTATGTATGTATGTATGTATGTATGTGTGTGTGTGTGTGTGTGTGTGTGTCCGTGTGTGTGTATGTGTGTCCGTGTGTGTGTGTGTGTGTGTGTGTGTGTGTGTGTGTGTGTGTGTGTGTGTGTGTATGTGTGCCCGTGTGTGACAAATTTTTCTCCGACGAAAACTCCAATGCTACAATTCTAAAAATTATAATTCTTTCCTATTCTTCTTCTGTACATCCATATGAAGAGTTGAATAGATTTTGGTTATAATCGATCCACCGGAAGTACCCTTTTTTTAACAGTTTTTCTTAAAAAAACGCAGTTAAATATTACTTTTTGACATTTTGTTATTATATATATTAAAGAAAATACTCTTCTCTATACGGTTTAATTATACATTTTCCTTCATATTCAATAGATGTAAATTTAAAGCATTATAAAGAAATTAATTTTCAAAAATTAGTCAGCTTTGCAATTTATCATGGAAACAGCTGACATAATTATTCAAAAAAAATTAATTGACAGATGTCAGTTGCAAGTGCAAAACCAAATATGGAAAGTATAGGATCTAAAATTGGTATGTCATATTGTTACTCGCAAGTGACATGCAGAGAAAGGCCAAAGAGAAGATGGAAGGACATTACTTAGTGTAGTTTATGTTATAATTTTATTGGATTTAAAGAACCTTTTCAAATGAACTTTTAGTATGGAATTTGTAAAAAATAGTATGTGTTCGTGTTCGATTTTACATGATATTATATAGAATCTGTTCCAAGGATCTTTTGGTATGGGATTTGTACAAAATACATCGAATTGACGGAAGGTCTTGTACTGGCCACAACAGATTTTTTTTTTTTTTGACACTAGCAAAGCAAATGTATACAAAACAAATACTTATCTAAAAAGTTTATAGCCATGTACTATACTTTTTGTATGACTGTAAATTAAGATAGCAAAAATACAGAAATACATCAATTAGGTTATTTTTTACACAATAACAGCTCTGAACTAATGAAACTTCATTCCGTGTTTAATAAATCATCTGTTAGTGGTTGCTAGCTTCATACCGTGTCCAATACACTCGAAACCAAAGTGCGTCAAGTGGTGATAGAAACCAGTATATTAAGTCATATTTTGAACAACGGAAGTATAAAATAAATAAAACCATACATTTCTACATTATGAGTAAATAAATGTTACACAATAATTTGGACGCTATTTATACTGAACATCAAATACGTACATTTAAAACAAAATACTGTTGAACCATTTCTTTCATTTGTCAACATTCTTAATGTATATTGACATTAATAATAAATTGAAAATACATTCATTACCTGTGTTTAAAGAGTGGAAAACAAAACATGGGCTTTAATTACAGAGGAAGACTCTGTAAATATAAAATTTCCCGTATAATTTATCATGTCGGTGGCAATATTTGTGTTCAGAAGCGGAATATGGTGCCATCACGCTATTGTCTGTAGTAATAAAACTTTGACAAATGACTGTGACATATCGAGACAATTGCTGAATATTCAAATAGTATTTTTTGTCAGAGCCAATGGTGTTATTGATCGGAAAACATGCCAACAATTTTCACTATATAAAAACATTGATAAAAACGGTGAATATTACAAAACAATTTTAAAACAATAGAAGCGTGTGATGTATTTTCATAGCTACCCTGATTTATATTCGTTTCGCATTATTTCATTCCATTTGCTGCTCGAAATTACTTTTATATAATAATAGCTCATTTGTATTGCAATTTCATTCCCTATTAATCGTTTGATGCTTTGCGCATCTGTTTTACTAAATTGGAAACGATTGTTGAATACGATACTATTTAATTACGAGATATTTTAATTTATTTATCGAAAATGTAGATACACTTAATAAAAATGTTATTCCACAAGGAAAGTAATGCTTCACAAATAACCAAGAAATTATTTTCATTGAAATTTTTTATTTATTCTATAAATAAATAAATAAATATATCATCACGGCATATTACCCATTTCTGGGTGTGCCACAATCTGCTTTATCGCAGACATCGGTAATGATGATGACATATTTGTACCGTGCGGGTGCTTACCAGGCGCCACCTCACGGGCACTCATTGCTGGCGTGGAGAGTGCACCACAGGCGTCACTTTTGTGCCATTTAAAATTCAAAATATTTGGCGTCGGTCATTGTATTATATAAAAAAAAAATCAGTCAATTATCTACATTATCGTCGTCATCAACCACATCAATTTGGATGATAGGTGATGGATTAGTGCAACTGTTGCCATTGCATTCTAAGCAAGGTACATTGCAATTCAATTTACTTTTCATGCACTCACAAGATGCTCCACATTGTTTCCGGTGTCAGTATTCCGCTTTCATATTTCCAACCCCATTCTTCTGGTAATATGTCCTTTCCGAGCCATGTTTGAATTTGAAGGTATACTCTTTTGAAGTGTCCAAAAGCGGCGTCTGCAGTAGGTATCAAAGATGGTAATTTAACGCATCCATTTTTATCGGTTGTTTTTACGAAAGAGTTGTACCTTAATGTATTTAGATCTTTTATTCTTTGGGGGGCAGCGTATAAAGCAAGCGTACATGTAACACTAGCGTTAAAAATGTCATAGGCGTCTTTACATTCATTTTCAAAAACTGTTGCAGCATTTTGTAAGTCCGACCGTTTCTCGAAATTTTAAAAAAAAATATTTTTTCCCCGTTGGAAATGCCGACGTCGTATCACACCCAGTAAAAGAATGTAAAAAAGGATATGCTGTTTACATTTTGGTAATACTGTTTCCAAACTTTTAGATGAATACACTTTTTGTAGAATTTTGCTGTCAATTTATATGAAGTTTCAAAAAAGTGAATTTATAAAATAAGAACAGGCTATCAAATCACACATGTAGACATCGGTAATGATGACGGTATATTTTACCGTGTGGGCGCTTACCAGGCGTCTCCTCACGGGTACTCATAGCTGGTGTGGAGAGGGCACCTCAGAGGTCACTTTTGTGCCATTAAAAATTGGAAATATTTTGCGTCTGTCGGGATCGAACCCAGTTCCCCCGGGTTCGCGACCAGACACTCAGGCACGCGGACAATACAAAAATGTACCACTACTGTACATTTTTGTATTGTCTATAGTGCCCTGAAGAAGACTAATGTATTAGTCGAAACGTCGACTTGAAATAAATACTTTTACTGCAGACTGCGTGTCCGATTATTTTTCCTTCGGGAACCTTCATCCATTCCTCAGTCAATTATCGCTCAAGTTCGTAAATTTATAAATTATATTCATCATAAACCAGCCCTTACAAATATTTGTCTGAAAAAGATAAACATCTCTAACTATTAGCCTGGTTCATATAAGTAGTCCAGATTCTTATTTCGTTATGAAAACAATGTACAATTCAAAATTATTGCAATCCACATTCGTCAATGAATGTTTGATTCCACACCGTGAAAGTTCAATAAAACTTCAATCCACATAATTAAACGTTGTCATTGTGAATGCACGCACGTCTGCTGGACATCCAGGGAAGTTGGCATAAACAATTCATACATTTGTTCCACATCCCTCTGTTACTGAAGGGACATGGACAGGGCGAGCCCTCCTGCTTCATTTACTACCGGTTGCCATAACGATTCCCAATGCAAATTTCCTAAGGGATAGGAAATTGGAATTTTGGATTGATGGAAAAAATGGAGAAGATGGATTTAGTAGCAAAGATGATGGTTTTGATTCGTTTAGTTAAAATTCCAGGGTCGAATGAACTAATATAATATTGTTTTTAATGGGATTTAGCGAACAAACACGTTTTAAGGTCCCTACTATCCGATTATAACATTTTACGATGATGTGTGCGTATGTGTGTGTGTGTGCGTGGATGTGTGTGTGTGTATGTGTTTGGATATTGGAAGGACGATTCCTCAAAAATACTTAAGACCTATTTTTTAACTACGTATTCCTCAATCTGACATTAATTTGAAGAACTGAAAAGGTTTTGATAACAATTGAACAACCAGAAGTAGTAGTTTCTGAAAATCTTTGTTATTACAAATATTGAAGGACGTAAAATTCTCCATCTAAAACCCCTTAAAAAAATGTGATGTTTTCTTTTTAAAAGATAAAGAAAAATGAGTTGCATTATATCTCATAATCCAGTTTACACTAAAGAATCCAGCTGTCAAATTCAAATATATAAATCTCAGTTTTACTGACATTAGTGAAAGCTTTTTCTGAGAACTACATTTAATATATCTTATTGAATTATTAATTAAATATTTAAAATTGTAGGTATGTATATTAATAGTATTAGTACATACATCCTTAAGAAATACCGATCAATGAATTGGAACCATCTTGAACATTTTAGAAGAGTAGGACGAGCTTCCTTATAGAATGAAAGAATAGATATAATTAGAATTATTTACCTATGTGTACAAGAAATGTTAAATTTGATCCCTATGTAACAAAACGGAAATGGCGAGAGGTAGTAGCTGGTCACAACAGATTATTTAATATTTTTGAAGACAAAAACTAGTTACCCACATTTTTCCTTTGACAAAATTTTTGTTAATCAGAAAAAAATTAATGATATTTTAATATGTAAATTACCGCCATGTATGACATAGAATTACGCTCACTAATGAATGGCTATAAAGCCATAGCAACGGATCACCTGATTGACGTCACTATTTACCTAAACAATAAAATAAAATACTATTTTACATTCAATTATTTATACTTTGTAATGCTTACTTAGAAAGTCACGGAAGAAATAATGCAGAACTTGAAATAAGATAACTTTTTAATCAGAGTCCCCAGGGAATATTTTTCTTCCCCGGCTATGGTGGCGGACGAATCGTGGAAAGCTCGCTCGGACATCCGGCCATCTCTCTTTCGAATGTGAATGTAGGGCTTGTCTACCTCGTTCATTTTCAAACGTAATAGGACTCATAGAACTACTACAACGGGATATTTTTTTCACGAGTTAAATAAATTCAGTTTACTACCTACTATCTTTCTAAATAGCAGTAATTTCAATAGAAAGTAATTTAATTAAAATATAGCTGGTTTATGAGGTAGATCTAAAAGAATAGAGTTAAGGTTTATAAACTTGAATCACCTTGAGTGGTTGAATATTTTATCAAGAAATGTAGTTAGACTTTTGCCCTTTTTATACTTTTAATAACATATTATTTTGCTTGTTTATAAGTTTCTTTCGAATCGATTTCTAGATAAATTAAAGACCGGTAGTTAGAAGTAATTTAAAAGTTTTCTATTCTTACAAACTACCTACGACACAGATATTAATCTTTCGGCTTTAACTAAGTATAATACGATACTAAGATGATTGTTAAATAGTTTTATAACTTATATTTCGTGCAGTATAATCACATTTTTATATTGTTAGTAAAATGATTTGATAGCCTGTTCTTATTTTATAAATTCACTTTTTTTGAAACTTCATATAAATTGAAAGCGATCCATAGTTACTGAAATTAATTGTTAATCGTTACGCCATAATAGTTTTTCTTAAATATTCTGTGACATAGATGTTAATTTCATTTTGCTCTAAATCAGATTATTTTATTTATTTGATCCCCTTTTGTTCTATCGTTTTACTTCTCACTAAGAGAGGTATTGAATTCATGCTAAAAATTGCATGTACAGATTTTAAAGAATAAGCACTTTTTAAGGCCCCTACAATCGAATTTTAACACTTTTTTGATGATATGTGTGTATGTGCGAGAGGTTTTGTGCTGGCCACAGAATTTTTACCTTCCGTCATCCTTAGGTAAGGAAGGTATTGTCTTTGGTCAAAAAATTCGGTGGTGAGTTTTTAATGAATAAGCACGTTTTAAGATCCCTAGAATACGATATTACTAATTTTACATTGATGTCTGTATGTGTGTGTGTGTGTGTCCGTGTGTGTGTGTGTGTGTCTGTGTGTGTATCCGTGTGTGTGTCTGTGTGTGTGTCCGTGTGCCCGTGTGTGTGTGACAAATTTTTCTCTGACGATAACTCGCAAACTAAAATTCTAAAAATTATGATTTTTTCGTATTCCTCTTTTTTTACAACCATATGAAGAACTGATTAGATTTTGGTTAACCGGAAGTACCCTTATTTGCAGTTTTTAACAGTTTTTCTGGGAAAACCGCAGTTAAATATCATTTTTTGACATTTTGTGATCATTAATATGAAAGAAAATCTTATTCTCTATACAATTTGATTATACATTTTCCTTCATATTCAGTAGATATAGAGTTATAGAGAGATTAAGAGAGGTTAACTTTCAAAAATCAGTTAGGTTTGCTAAAATTATGGAAACAGCACATATATTCAAAAAAATTCGAATTGACAGATGTCAGTGTCAAGTGCAAAACCAAAGTGGAAAGTATAGGATCAGAAAGTAACATAAGTGACAGAGTATCCTTCGCAAGTGACTTGCAGTTTCAATGCCGGGAGTACGAGGAAGGCCAAAGAGAAGATGGAAGGACTGTGTAGCAGAATATTTGAGAGAGGAAGAACTGTCTGAAGAAGTTGCGTTGGATAGGAATGAGGAAGTGTGAAGTGCAATTTACAGAATAATAATATTGGATTTATATAATCTTCCCAAAGGAACTTGCAATATGGAATTTGTAGAAAATAGTGTGTTCGTGTTACAATTTTACAGGATATATAGAATCTTTTCCAAGGAATTTTTGGTATCGGATTTGTACGAAATACATTGAATTGACGGAAGGTTTTGTGCTGGCCACAACAGATTTATTTGTATTAATTCACGTTAAAAAGGTGATAGCAATGTCTTGGAAGTACTAAGAAGTTAAAATAGAGTAGATGTGTGAGTGAGAGGTGAACATATATTTGCAGCATTGCATGAGGTATAATGCCCGGTTTCTCCACAGCAACTTAAGTTGTTGATTATTAAAGTGCTACTTAATTGTAAATAGGACTTATATCTCAATTGCGTTGCACCAGCAAATTCAAATGCGAACTTAACTTATGTCACAAATTACATTGGCAACAGCGTAATGTTGTTCTATGATTGGTCAATTTGAAATTTAGCGATTCAAAATAAAATACCGGCTGTCAAATGTCAAAGCTGTTAATGTGTTTAACAGGGTTTATATTTGTATTCATTCAACAATATTCGATATGGATTTACAGGATTTCCCTAATTTTGACGACGTTAACATCGTGGATATGTGATGGAAGTCGATATTGTCGACAAATAAGTAACAGAATTGATTTGTTCCAAATATATTATTTATTTTTAATATTTTTATGTGGACCACCGCCAGTCTTATAAACTGAAGCCTTTTTCTTCGATGTCGTCTTCCTTGCGTCAGTCTCCATATTTGCACACATTTTATTGCCAATGCTGCGACAATTAATTTCCAGGTGTTATCTTTTTGAATATTGGACAGGGACACCGCAATGATTTTTTTATTTTCAATATTCTCTTTAAATCTTTGTTTCTACAATCTCACAGACCAATTTTCTTCTTCTTTGCTATAATTTAATCGTTTCTTCTTTATATCATCTAATTTTCTTGCCGTAACAGACCAAAACGAAACAAATTTACCGCGACTTACCGATATGTCAATTGACATATGAAACATAACTACATAAGTCACCGATTTTTTCGACTTACATTTAAGTGCTACTTACGTCTTACATTTTGACATTTTTGCGTGGTGCAACAGTTTAAGGTGGAACTTAGGAATAAGCAACGACTTAAGTCGTAAGTTGCTCTGAAGAAACTGGGCATAAGAATATTAAAAAGTTGAATATTCTAAAATTAAATTACGTTTTTAAACTTTGTTAGACCCTATCTTTCAATGTAAATGATCAATTTTCTAATTTGTTACTATAAATATGAAATTTTACCACATATTCCAAATTTTCTCAATTTTAATATTTCAATACCAGCGCTCCCTTTTGTAAAGGCCTTTCCGATTGTAGCTCCACCACTGTCCGCTGCTCCTGCTATTAACGGCCGGGCCGGGAACTAATCTGTGCAGTCCCACCTTCATTCCACATTCATTTCCGACTTTCTATAGGGACTATAACGTTTACGGCAACAGCCAGGGAAAAAAGCACACCGCACCGTTTGTCGTTTTGCACGAGTTAATTAGTTTTAAACATCGCATTCAGATTCGGTCGTTGAACGCGCGAGGATTTCGTCCTGTTTGGTTTACAACAATGGCGGAACGGATGGATAGCCAGGATAATACGGTCTGTGTATGGTCCCTACAAACGTGAAGAGCAGACCTGTATTAAAATATTCGGTTTTATTAGCCACTTTGTTTATTGTTCTACTATGCATGGGTGAGCGCCATATTTTCAACAATAGCTTTTATTAGCAGCTTTGTTCCATGTTCATTAAAATTCACAATAAAGTATTGGGATCATACGCCAAACTAGTGCAATATTGCGGATTATACTTTTGTTTTTAATACGTGTAGTAATAACTATAACAAATGGAAAAGCTCATAAAAGTTTCATAATAGAGCTGAAGCAGTATGAGCAGACAATTAATTTCAAATGAATGGGAAATAAACATATTTCTTTCATTAACACACAAAAAAATCTGTTGTGACTAACACAAGACCTCTCGCCATTTCCATATTAGGCTATATAAGTACATATTGGCTCGTACCACGATCACGGTTCTAACATCGGTATTAGTTAAAACCTTGACGACGACTTGGCACATATTTCAGGTTTATAAACAAAAATCAGTGATGCCACTATACTGATTAAACCGAAAATGTACTGACAGGCATATTCAATACATTTGGCTTCAATATTCTAAATAATTTATCTTAAAAACAGTCCAGAGACAAATCATATTGAACAATTTAAAATAATGAAGCCAAATGTATTAAATATGCCTATCGATACATTTTCGGTTTAATTAGTATAGTGGCATCACTGATTTTCTTTATAACCCTGAAGTATGTGTCAAATAGTTAGCACGGTTCTAGCTAACACCAATGTTAGAACCGTGATCGTGGTACGAGCTATTGTGTTTAACATTTCTGGGACATATGTACACAAAAATTCTAATTATTAATATATTTTTATATTTTCTAATTCATTCTTAATAAGTTTCATCCTACTTTGTTCGAGATTCTTCAAATTCATTGACGAGTTTGGCCGTATTTCTGATGTGTTTATATGTATAGGTATATGTACCTATAATTTTAAATATTTAATTAATAATAAAATAATTATTAAATGTACTTCCCAGAAAAAGCCTTCAGTAGTGTAAATGAATTTTTGACACTGATAACTCACATTTTTCTGTCAATTACAAAAATTTCAATTTTTCAATTGGTCTACTAGATACATTATTTTAAAAATGCGTACACATACGTAACATTGTCTTTACAAGCAAATAATATTACTACCAAGTCTATATATCTACCCTTTTTTGAATTATTGCCCCAAAAGTCAATAACCCCACATTTAGATAAAAAGTTCAAAATTTTCAAAAATCTAATTTTTATGCAACTAGATACTACTCAATACGCTGATTCCAAATTTTGAAACCGCAGGTCGATATCTCGTTTCGTTCTCGAGATATGTAGATTTAAAGTTTTGCTCAAAACTGCCCATTTTTGGGCAATAACCCAAAAATGGGTCGAGATATGAAGTTGGCGATACAACCATTCGATTCTACGGGAAAGATTATATAAGTGTACCAATTTTCATAATTTTTGTCCAACCAGTTCATTTTTTAAGAATAAAAGTTTGAAAACCCCGGAAAATTTTTGGCCATTTTCAGTTATTTTGCTTTAGAGATCGAATGTGGTGTTCAAAAATTCTGAAAATTGGTACACTTACGTAATTTTGCCCGTAGAATCGAATGGTGTTGTCGCAAAATTCATATTTCGACCCATTTTTGGGTTATTACCCAAAAATGGGCAGTTTTGAGCAAAACTTTGAATCTAAATATCTCGAGAACGAAAAGAGATATCGACCTGCGGTTTCAAAATATGGAATCAGCGCATGGAGAAGTATCTAGATACATAAAAATTAGATTTTTGAAAATTTTGAAGTTTTTATCTAAATGTGGGGTATATTGACTTTTGGGGCAATAATTCAAAAGTAGGTAGAGATATATTTTATATATTTATGAGTTTCTATCTCAAAAAATGTTCGATGCATTGGATAGAGAATTCTTCGATCTTTAGTATTTGTGATTATACAAATTTAAAAAAATTTTTTTTAGAAACTACTACTTTCGGTTGTCCAATTGTTACCAAAACCTTTTCAGTTCTTCCCATTGATGTCAGATTAAGGAATACGTAGTTAAATTGGTGTTTAGTCTTATAGAATTTAAGAAACCGTTCTTCACTGTAAATAACCTACAAGTTCATTACAAATGTAATGATAAAATATATTAGTTTTAGATGTATTAACGAAAATTATTTATTTGGAAATTGTGTTTTTACTCTAGTTAGTTATAAGGTATTATTTCTTTTAACAAATATTGACATTTATAAATTAGCTACAAAATTTTAAAAACAGCAGTGACTTTTTACAAATTGATAGTGTATTGGAGACTTTGACAACTCCCTACAGCGCCATGTCTTTCAAACCGGCAATGCGTTATCTTTTTCTATAAATCACGGAAACTTGCGTCCATTTGTCATATGAAAACTCAGAACATTTTTTGCTAGCCTCGATGCATTTCCTCCAAAAAACTTTCCAGAATTCCTGAAATCACCACAAACTAAAAAATCAAAATATGCGGTTGTGAAAAACGGAAATAAAAGGCGAGTGGAGTTGAAGTTTTTTGAGATTTTTTATCGGGCGTAGTGGGACGGAATCGGCAGTGGAGCTAAACAAACGTGATCGGACAGCGGTCACAATTGATTTATGATGTCGGCATGTCACCATTGTCTAGTCTAGATTGTCAATAGTGTGCTGTGGAAGCAATCGATGTCCGGGCATTCATCACTGTCCACTGGCGATGGGTTACGACGATCTGCGTCCGGCATAGAATGTGCCAAATTGTCTGCATCAAGCACCTACGCAGCCAAAAATATAATAGGCAATACCTTCCCTTTCAATTGGAATTACAGAATTTATAACTAAAGAAAAAACCCCTTAACCTTAACAATAAATTAAAAAAACTATATACGTATTACGAGAACTAAGTTCTCATCATCAGTAGAAACTACAAAGTGAAAACAGAGAAGTTAAGATTACTCAGCATGTAAACCATGCCAGAGGTCAAAACAGCTCTGAGGAATAAGGGAGAGAACACGGGTTATATAGGGACAGGAGTCATAGGTGAATGGATACTTAATTGGGTAACTAAGATTAAACAGAGTAATTGTCTTATATTAACTCATATAATTTAGAATTTGGGATGGGACCTAGGTCCACGTTCATCAATTTATCTTTAAATTTATGTATTATCAAACTCTCATGTGCGTCTAAATATCTATTATTATCAACTTGTTTCAATAATTTTATATTAGAATTGTCAATTTTATGATTATTAATAAACATATGTTGTGCTACACTAGATTTATCAGGATTACCGCTTTTTAAATGATAGAAATGTTCTTTAAACCGAGTATCAATTTGTCTTTTAGTTTGCCCGATATAAACTTTATTACAATCTTTACAGTCAATTTTATAAACACCGGATTTTTTATTATTATCTATTTTATCTTTAGGCTCTCCTAATAATGATTTAATGGTGTTATTTGATTTATAAGTTACCGTTAAATTTTGATTTTTAAAAATTTTGTTTAAACCTTTGGTGGCATTATCAAATGGTAATGTTATATATTTATTATTTTTATTATTAGTTGGCGTTAAAGTTGTGAAATCTAATACGGATTGACGATTTTTAATTTTTTTTCTTTAGCTATAACTTTACCTTAAGACCCCATTTTAGTTATAATTAGAGAATTTGCATAATCACCAGTTGTATAAAGTATAGTTAAAAACAATCACGTTCTTAACTTTAACCAGGGTACCATTTTACTACATGCAATAGGCCTTTATATTTAACAATATGACCTTACGAATGAGGTCCATACAATATTTTATTTGTTATCGACAATATATTTACCTATACAGGCTGTGTCTTAAATAGGGGGACATGGCTTAACCACAGATTCCTGAGACTAAAATAAGACGATGTAACCAAACTTGCTTCTACCGGAAAGTATACCATTTAGACAGAATTCTGCTTCAAAGTTCTTCGAAAAAAAAATAAAAAAATTTTGATTATAATAATCGGATTCGATTTGGATGAAATTTGATATGACAGTTTATATAGTTATAAGTCATCTTTTAAGGTGATACTTATACATTATTATTAGTGAACCACTAGTGTATGAAACTTAGGTGTCCAAACATTAATTAGATCGTAACTTTTTAATGGCAATGCTGAAAACGTGAAATTATTTTTGTTCAGAAAGATACATTCAATAGTACACTTTTCTCTCTCTGTGTAATTTGTGATATCTATTACGGTTCACACAGAAAAAAATAAAATCTGAGTGTCTGCATTGCTAAATTTTTAAAATAAATTTAATCTAGCAGTCTATCCAAATGTCAAACAAGTAATTTTTAATGACAGTAACGAGTTGTCAATCTTCACAACTTGTTTAGGAGTAAGCTGAGATATGTAATCGTCTTATTTATAATATAAATAGTAAAATATTATTAGGCTGAACAAACGGATGTAACTAATTTTAGAATATTGCGAAGAAAATTTTTGGCAACCCGTAAAACAATTGTTACTGTCATTAAAAATTACTTGTTTGACATTTGGATAGACTGCTAGATTAAATTTATTTTAAAAATTTAGCAGTGCAGATACTCAGATTTTATTTTTTTCTGTGAGAACCGTAACAGATATCACAAACTACACAGACAGAGAAATGTTTACTATTACTGTCAAAGAATAGCTTCTTAGCTTCTATTTTATGAAATACAATATTAACATTTACTCTCAAGCATCAATTTGAATCCAATAGTATAATTCATTTTTGTTCTAAAGTGTTGCCATACAAACTAATGGATATCACTAATGTGCCATTCGGAGTTGTATTTATGTGAAGAAGACCTAAATGCTAAAATGTGACATCGGGCACAGCCTTAGAGATAAAAACATATAATATTTAGAAAAATCTGTTGCAATAAATCGCACACCAAGGAAACCAGTTGTCAAATTCATATGTTCGTAATTGGCATATAAATATCAGTGTCAAAAATTAACAGTTTTGCTGATATTACTGAAAGCTTTTTCTGAGAAGCACATAATATTTCTTATTGAATTAGTAATTAAATATTTAAAATTGTAGGTAGGTATGTATATAATAATAATAGTACATATGTGGGTTACTTAATTCTGCTAAAAATAAATTGTTTGTATCAATTCGAAGCAATTTCTTGAAATATTGTTATCCAAATAGCTAAATTTACAACGTTAACCTCTATCAAATAAACATGTTCAGAAAGATTTTTATAAATCTTTGGTAATATTGTGTCAGGCCAAATTACAAGGTCTTTGTTATAGCTACGAATTCTGCTAAAAATAAATCATTATTTCTATCAATTTAAATCACAAATACTCTCTAAATATTGTAATCCAAATTGCAAAATTGTCAAACGTCAAGACCCCTTTCAAATTTAACTTGTTCCATAAAGATTTTTATAAATCTTTTGTAAGCTTTTCCCTCAGCCATGTTGCAAGGTCTTTGCTCTCCTTTTTCGTTTCATTCTTTACATCAATCTGGATTTGGGACTTAGCGGTGGTTCTCTAGCTGATTGTCTGTCGACTTTGTAGTGAATTTCTTTTTTCCAGGACTTCCTTCGAAGTTTCCATTAACAGAACAGTGGAGATTGCACGTGTAAGATTCTGGAAGACATTGTTGCGTCTTCCAGTGAATTTACTCTCACTTTCGGCACTATTAGTCTTAGAAGCCGCTACATTGAGTGCACCTCGACTCGACACAACTCTTTTACTTCTTACATTGAGGAAGTTTCAAAAAGGTTTCTTTTATTTCCAGATACATTACGGATTTTCTAGTACGTGGAAGGGAATATATGACGGGATAAAAGCTAATATTTTGTATCGCTTAATGGAAAGACTTCGCTAAAGATGTTATGTTACATTTTATGTTTTATTTGGTCTAATGTTACACCTTTTAACTGCTTTCAATATATTTTCAAAGAAAAATACGATAACCTTTGTATTTTTATTGAAACTCTGAAAATGTCTATTTTTTAACTGAAAACTTTTTTAAAGTATTAAAAAACACTTGCTCAACCGGTAAGAAGCAATTACTACCCTCAATACTTAAATAAATATAGGTCAGGTTTTAGTAAATAAAATACCTACTAGAATAATCGTAGTTATTATGAATAAATAAATAATAATTTTTAACCTTTAGTTAAAAATTCAATTTAAAATTTAGTTTTTGGGTTAAAATATGTTTATTTTAAATATAAAGTAAAGATTTATCCAATTATTATTATGATTTTTGTTATTTAAGTTACGATAAATGAATTTTTAATGAATGGACCAACTTATGTGGGATGGAGCTCATAACCAACAGATTGGTTATTATTATTATATTTACGAGTACTTGGAAAACCTACAATAAGACTATAAATCAAAAAGGTATTGTTCTTATGTGAATCAAGCTAGAAACAAGAAAACCATATTCCATAATTTTCATACGTATCAGAGAATATTGATTTTATTGCTTTCTGTTTATAATTTCAGTTTGTCTCTGTTTCATTGATACTCGTACATAAATCTTGTATGTTTTGACTTTTTCCTTCTTGTTATGGTATAATTTGTTTATGCAGGATATTAAATAAATGTGGATCTTGATATGAGTAGGCGTTCCACCCATACAATTCACAACTTAAATGACAGGAAATGAAACAAATGGCATTCGTTTTATGTGATTTTTATCCCTCCGAAGGGTGGACTTGTTACGAGTCAAGTGCATGATGATAATTTATAGCTGAGCATAAAACATTCAGAACAGACAAGGCTTATCGCAGTGGTGTTCAAATAAAATGCCATACGAAGAACTTACATGGACATATAGGCGTTTTTTGAAACTAGGTATAAATTAAGCATATTTATTTATGTGTGAGCCTCATTTTAAAACAAATGGCAAATGATAAATGTATAGTGGCTGATATTTCACAACATGGACCAATTTCCATAACCATTTTATATTTAAAACATAATTACAAACTTACAATTCAATATTCTGGTCAATTTTCATAATAATAATTTCCAATTGATTTTTGTATGACATACAAAATGACTGACTAAATTATTCTTTGTACAAACGTACTCATTAATTCATCGTAACTGAACGAGCATATAGAAGAATGAATAGAGCGCGCGTTTAATATTTATATATTCATTCGTAGTTTATTGGAGGATTATATGTTCTTTACAGAGGCTAACCCTACAATTAATTTGTAGATGTTGGTGTATGATTCTATGTGGCTTTTCTTAATGACAATGGACACACACATTGTATTTTCATTAGACATACTTTACCTTATCTGTAAATATCTCATACATATATAATTTTTTTTGTATTTACAATAACACAATAATTAAAAATAGAAAAATGAGAGCCTATAGTTCCACAATGGGAGCTGATTCATATATTGAATTTTCATTAAATACAGATAACTCTTTTTAATATGGCCTACTTTGATGACAGAATAGTTATATGCAGATGATTTTGTTTTTACTACGAAGTATATACACAATACAATTTGGCCAGTCATCGTTGCACAAACATCACGTGACTAAGTATTACACGTAAATGCCCACTTCCGTTTTGTATAGGTTTTTTTAAAGAAACTATTACTTCCGGTTGTCGAATTATTACCAAAATCTAATCAGCTCTTCCCAGTAATGTCAGATTCAGGAAACAGCAATTAAATATATGTCTTATAGTATTTGAGAAACCGTGATTCCAACAACCACACATACACGCATATATACACGAGACATCATCGTAAAAATATTATATTCGTATTTTAGGGACCTTAAAATGTGCATATTCAATAAAATCTGGATAAACGATTTTTAGCATGATTCCAATACCTCTCTTAGCGAGGTAAAAATTAAGTATATCTGTTGATAATAAATATATCATGGAAACATGAGGCTTCGTTATTTTCAATAATATTTAAAAAAATCTCTAAATCTTAACTAAAAACATTAAAAGTAGATAAGTATTTCGGCAACTAAGTTACCATCATAAGTAAACTTACAGCTAAGAATAGATCAGTTTTGGATTACTCAACAGGTAAACTATACTAGAGACAAAGCAGATTTGTTTTTGGACCTCTGACATGGTTGACATATTGAGTAATCTAAAACTGATCTGTTCTTAGACGTAAGTTTACGTTTTTAGTTAAGGTTTAGGGATTTGTTTTAACTATTATATATTTAACCTTAGACTTCAATAAAGTATTATTTTTCGTTATTCTCACTACATATTAAACATGTTCTCAATATTTTAACACATGCAATTTAACTTTTTTTCTAAACGAAGCGATTTTATCGGGGTAGACTTTTACTTGTCTGTTAAACGTTTAAAGTTGAACATCATAATTATGTTAATATTTAAATATGTAAACTCGGTTTAAAAACTACATATTTCATACACCCTGTCTGACAAACATCCACATATGAGCACTTCATTTCATTGTATTCACCCTGTGTATGTACACTCCTAGCCCTAGCTTAGATACACGATCATTAGCATTAGCCTGGATCTGATTCTTTGTGCTGCCGCCTTCCTGCAACTAATTTGTCAAATGGCTGCTGTCCCCTCATTAATCATACAGCGAGGATCCATGTTCATAAATATGGATGACTAATAGACAATTAGACGCCTTTGCTAGCTAGGCGAGTTGGAACTATGGAGTAGGCGAAGGCAATACAAGGTGGGACACATGTGCACTGTTGTGTTTGGAAGCGAGAAGGATATGGGAATAGACAGATGGAGATATAAAGTAGGTATTATCTGCTGATGCAGTATTTTGATAGCAAGTTATAAATGAAATTATGGAAGTAATGTTAGAAGCACTACTGCGATTATGTGTTTATGAGGGTGATTCAAAAACGCTATCAGTATTTCAGAAAAACTTGACTACAGGTATTTTAAAATTCCGCTTAGAGAAGAAATATTATTACTGCCCAATATAAGTGAATTATTGTGTATTGTCATCTGTTTTTATACAAAGCAGACACGATCTTTTGCAAGTTTTAAAATAAATTTCATCAAGCAGTCTATGCAAATGTGAACCGACTAATTTATAGTAACAGTAACAATTTTTTATGGATTTTCAAAAATTTCCTTCATAATATTCTAAAACTAGTAAAAACCGATTGTTCGGCTTCATTGTATTTTAGTTCCATTATTATAATAAGACAATTAAATAATATTAGCTTACTCCTTAACATCGAGAAGATTGACATCTCATAAATATTGTGTGTGTGTGTGTGTGTGTGTGGATGTGTGTATATATGTGTGTGTGTGTGTGTATGTATGTATGTATGTCTGGATGTTGTAGTCACGATTCCTCAAAACCTATAAGAGTTAAAAAATATTTAACTGCAGTTTCCTCAATCTGACATTCCTGGAATGAGCTGAAAAGGTTTTGGAAACAATTGAACAACCGGAAGTAGTAGTTTCTTAGAAAAAATCTTCTAAATATAATTTTTTGAGAGTTTTTTTATTAAATATTGAAGAACATAAAATTCTCCATCTAATACACTTAAAAATTTTATTATATCTTGTATAGATTTAGAGATAAAGGCTCTATAATTTATACAGTAAACTAATCGCAGAGGCCAAGGCACTAGGGAAACCAGTTGACAAATTCCAATGTTTATAACATGACACATGTCATTGTCAAATATCAACAGTTTTAGTGACATTCTGATAGCTTTTTCTGGGAAGTATATTTAACTTTTCTTATGCCCGGTTTCACCATTGTCGAATAAATTTACAAATAGTTATTTGACGAATAAATTTTATTCATCGGTTAGTCAAAGTTTCGTTTCACCAACCAAAATCGTTGAATAGATAGTTATTCACGGAATATTATTTTTCTTTCCGTTATTTTTCATTGAGTATACAGCTAACAAGTTCATCTCCCTGACAAAACTGTCATATTCGCTGTCAACGAAAACAATTTTCTGATTTGTGTCATTGAAATCAAATGAAAATGAGTGAAAATATAAATAAGAAGAGGGAAAGAAGCAAAAAATTCTTTCCTGAAGAAAAAAAAAATGTTTAAAAATTGCAGTGGAAGAATATTTGTATATTATAGAAAATAAGAAAACTATCGATGTGTTGTCATAAGAAAAAATTAAGGAATGGAATATTTTTGCACAAAAAAAATATCCTTCATAAAAGAACTGGCATAATTCTTTCATTTATTGGCTCCAGATGATGTTGAATCATATTTAGAATTTCTTAAACACATTGTTTTGATAATCAGAATCGCATGCGAAAATCTACTTCGTCAAATTGATTATAAATAATTATGATCATGTGATTATAGGGATCATTCCTTTTTCGCCTGAATAACAATTTCTTTATCAGAAGATGTCAACAATGATGAAGATGAGATTCTAATACTGACGGAAATATAAATAACAATAAAAGATAACTTCATTTTTCATATTTATCTACTATCCGTTTTAGATTGGTACCTTTTGTAAATATTCTTCTGATCGCCACTGAACAATTATATTATAACACGCACAATAAAAATGTCAAATGTCAAACTATTCGTTTAATAAATATTTAACTGGGCAAAAATCTCCAGATAATTTAACTGACGATTTATTCGTCGAATAACTACTAACTGACGTTGGTGGAACAAAAATATGCTATTTTATTCGACAAATAGCTTAACTGAGGAATAAACTATTTATTCGTCAATGGTGAAACCGGGCATTATTGTTTTATTAATTAAATATTTGAAATTATAGGTAAAATTGTGGTAAAATGCATAAATCCATCAGATATACGGCCAATCTGGTTAATGAATTGGAACAATATTTGGCATTTAGAAACTTCCTCATACAATGAAAAATAGATATAATTAGAATTATATGTGTGCAGAAGACATGTTAAACATAGTAAAAAACAATATTTGGGTAATGTTCTGTAAGATTTTGTTATAAAACGACGGTTCGAAAGCGAAGTGCAATACAATACTTATATAGCCTAATATGGAATTGGCGAGAGGTCTTGTGCTGGCCACAACAGATTTTTTTAGTTTTGATATACCATAGTAACAGTATGGTATTACGAAAAATTTATTTTATACAACACTGACTCATAATTACAATGGTTATTTGAAATAACTAATGTACTCACTTCCTAAGAGAATATTTAGAAACTCACGGGGGAATAATTACTGATTTTTGTGTGTGAGTGTGTGTGTGTGTATGTTTTTTTTAATATAAATAAAAGGCAAATTTACAAAATTATTTTATTATTGAAATATTAACATCTTTGTTAAAAGATACATTGATTACTTATTTTTACATAGTGTAGCTGTCATCTACGGCTTATGAAACGAAAACGAGTTTGTAGTTACTAGCTTCGGAATTAAATTCAACGATATATATATATATATATATATATATATATATATATATATATATATATAAATGAAAATAAATTATGGATACGCTAGGCTCACCTTTAAAGAGTATAAAGAACGAAAAACTAACAATTGTTTTGGTAGTTAGACACAGCGCGGGCTACAGACTAGTGAAACTAAACTTTTAATACATTTGATGCGTAATATTATTTCCAAACCTCAACCCTGCCATTCAAAGTTTCCACCCCTTACTTTAAGTAAACATCTCTTCCAACTTTCCATACGTTCCATCACAAACATTTTAACAAAATTGAATACTTTCACAGATGAAAAAACTTGTCCTCTTCTTCAAAGGAACAATTTCTATTAGTATACTCCTGCTCTCCATCACGGCAGGAGCAGAGATCCGTCGCCGATAGCCGACGTGGAATAGTCCAATATGCCGTGCCACGCACAATTCTTCCTGCAATCCTTCAGCAGGATCAGATACTGCGCGTCAAGGATAACAGACGCAGGCGTATCAAGATGAAGGCAGTGATTGGAGATTAGTGTAATTATAGAGTATGTGGTATGGATGGGGAGTATGGGATGTGATACAGTAATTTAGATTCGCGAAGAATGAGATTAAAAATTGTTGTGGAAGATTGTTATTGAAGCAATGCTCTTAAAGTATTTTTAGAGTGGATGAATGTAATAGATATAGTCTTCAACCCGTAAGGGATGTGTAACTAACAATATGTTTCAAAGTGTAATTTATATAGATACAAAACCATTTTGCCTCTCGCTAAAAGATGTATTGGATTCATGCTAAAAATCGCAAATGCAGATTTTAATGAATAAACACGTTTTAAGGTCCCTA
This sequence comes from Ophonus ardosiacus, assembly GCA_943142095.1. Taxonomy (NCBI): domain Eukaryota; kingdom Metazoa; phylum Arthropoda; class Insecta; order Coleoptera; family Carabidae; genus Ophonus; species Ophonus ardosiacus. The sequence goes on along the minus strand of OW964832.1, from coordinate 1,959,834 downwards.
TAATCCGATTATAACATTATTAAAATATCTTTCAGAACTCATATTAACAATTGGAATAATACTACCTTTTTACCTCTCGCTAAGAGAGGTATTGGATTCATGCTAAAATTCGCATATCCAGATTTCAGTGAATAAGCACGATTTAAGGTCTGTAGAATCCGATTATAACATTTTTAAAATGATGTCTGTGTGTGTGTGTGTGTGTGTGTGTGTGTGTGTGTGTATGTCTGGATGTTGTAGACACGATTCCTCAAAAATCATAAGACTTAAAAATTGTTTAACTATGGATTCCTCAATCTGACATTCCTGAGAAGAGCTGAAAAGGTTTTGGTAACAATTGAACAACCGGAAGTAGTAGTTTCTGAAAAAATTTCTTCTAAATATAATTTTTTGGAAATTTTTGTAATTAAATATTGAAGGACATAAAATTCTTCATCTAATACACTTAAAACTTTTATTATATCTTGTATAGATATAAAGACACTATAATATACAGAGTAATTAATCGCAAAGGCCAAGGCACTAAGGAAACCAGTTGATAAATTCCAATGTTTATAACATAGTTTTTAAATGACACATGTCAGTGCCAAAAATCAACAGTTTTAATGACATTCTGACAGCTTTTTCTGGGAAGTATATTTAATCTTTCTTATTGTTTTATTAATTTAATATTTGAAATTATAGGTAAAATGCATATATCCATCAGAAATACCTCCAATTTGGTTAATAAATTGGAAGAATCTCTGACATTTAGAAACTTCCTCATACAATGAAAAATAGATATAATTAGAATTATATGTGTACAGAAGACATGTTAAATACAATAAAAACAGTATTTGGGTAATGTTCTGTATTTTTTTTTGTTATAAAACGACGGTTCGAAAGGAAAGTGCAATACAATACTTATATAGCCTAATATGGAAATGGCGAGAGGTCTTGTGTTGCCACAACAGATTTTTTTAGTTTAAGTTCTGTATTTATTTATTTATTTATTATTAAAACCCAACGTTAACAACATTTTTACGATAATGTGTTTGTATGAGTGGGCGTGTGTGTGTGTCTGGATAAAAAAATAGCTTAGTTCTAGTTGTACATTTACGAGTTTGATGGCTTCGTGCGGCTTTACGAAGGGCCGTACAAATTTTTTGAATTAGGATTATCGACTTAGAATTAATCAAAGAATCGTTCTACCTGAAGCTTTTTACCAATTTTCAGAACACCCTGTGTAAATAGTAATAGTTCATATATCCACAGAAATACCGCTAGTCTGTCAATGAATTGGAACCATCTTGAACATTTTAGAAGAGTAGGACAATATTTCTTATAGAATGAAAGAATAGATATAATTAGAATCATTTGTGTGTACAAGAAATGTTAAATTCGATACTTATGTAACAAAACGGAAATGTCGAGAGGTATTGTGCTTGTCACAACGAATTTTTAGATGTCAATTTATATTTGTGTTTAAATTTAAACATTTATTATATTAAAACTACCATAATAACTGAAATACAAATATATCAATCGCACTCTTATGACACATTTTAACACCTAACCTACTAAAATATACGATGACAACAAATACTAATTGGACTTATTCAATAATTTGTATATTCATACTTCTTAATTTTATATGAATATAATGCAACGCAATATCACCTACAAAACAAACTTAGATTATACAAAATGTCAAACATAAAATTCTCAATAATAATTTATTGCATAAACGACGTTATTTTAATTTGATGACGTAATTTAATTTTAAAATTCACGTACTGCACTAACCCAGCATTAAATAATGTAATTTAATGTAATATTTCACTATTTTGTATATTTTTTTGAAGAAATTTAATATTAAAAGGAGATCAGTGCTATCACGTTCCTAATAAAACACGTTTAAAATCGCAAGTTAATGCACATACGAACAACGTAAACTTAATCAGTTTCTTGTGATATGTACCAGTGAATAGACATATATTTCTGTGTATTCTGTGATATGTGTAATGTGCAAAAACTAATATGCATTTAAAGTGAAATACGAACATTTGTGGAAAGGCGTCTTGTATACAGATTTTCAATTTACCTACCGGTAAGTACATCACTTACTTTATGTGTAAAGTCTTGCCTTCATATTCATTTTTAAAAATATTATTCTTCGTTATTTATTGTTTCTTATTACACCATCACATAATAAAAATATATTATTCCGTGATGAATTTTTAACAAAATTTGGCGCACGAAGAAAAGGAAAAAGGTAATTCCATTCTTAGCCGCTGTTGAAAAGTTCATCTGACTACAATTATTTTTGATATATTGCCCGGTGTTATTATTCAAACACACGCAACAGTATAAGATTGAAATTACGATAAAACGTCCAAATTTGACAAACTGTCACGTTTAAAACTACCCCACAAAGAAAACAATTTCAATCCAGAGTGTCTGTCACAAAAACAGAATTTCTTCTGAATGTAAATTTCTTAAAAAGTTGCGAAGAATTTATAAATATTACACAAATATTCTCTTTGCATTGAATTTTCAATATATTCACTGAATTAGTGGAATTTTTATATCTCCAATGATGAAAAGCAAAATACCTTTAAACAAGAATGTGAACGATGTAAAATTTTATTAATTCCAAAATGCTTTACTGGAAAGAATTTTGTGATTTTGTAAAAGTTAATTACGGGAAATATTTGCAAGAAGGATATGGAAAATATTCCGAATAATATCGCATAAATTTAAATATAAATTATGTGATTTTATTATAACATGTTTTAATACAACTTTTTATTCTAAAACTAAATAATCTAAATAAAGTTGCTTTATTGTTTAATAAGCTGTTCTTATATTAAAAAATCTGATGTGGCCAGCACATGTCCTCCCGCAAATTCCATGTTTAAAATAGTAATGAGCTTTAAGTAAAGTATCTTTTTCCGTTCCGGTTGATCGTTTATAAACAAAATCGAATTTGTTGTTTTAATAAATAGAAGTCTGTAATACGAAATTAATTTCGTGCCAAAAATAATCGATTATCATGGGCCTATAGCACTCACCATCAACTATAACAGTTCGACCTTCATCATTTTCGAAAAATAAGCTCCAATGACGCCATCTGACCATAGTGCGCACCAAACAGTCTCATTTGAACATGTAATGGTACCTCGTAAATCACATGAAGATTTTCCTCTGCCCATATCTGGCAATTTTGCTTATTAACATACCCAGAGAGGAGAAAATGTGCATCACCAAAGAAAAAGATAATCCTCGAATAATCATCATCAACTTCCAAGTGCTCTAAAACCGCAATCTGTGGAAATTCTTTGCTGTACATGATCCATGTTGTAAATGTGTAGTTGTGAACCAATATTTGACATTTTGAAAACACGTACTTATGTGGCGAAAAATATCATCCAAGTCGCCACAATCACACACTTATACTGACGAATTTATACCTATTTACAAATCAAATATATTTTTACTAAATTCTTCTTAACACGGTTTCATTATTAATGTAAATGTGACAGTGACATTTGTTTAAATACGTCAAAATTTTATTAAAGTATTATGTTTTTGTTTGACGCATGGATCAGATGATGTACAAAAATAAATTATTTTATAAATTTATATTTAAAGTTATTTAAAGTTTTTTAAAGTTATATTATCGAAGAATTGAAGATTGTACCATTATATTATATTTTTAGTAGTAAAAGTTGCTGAAAAATTATATTCAATGCAATTATTTCAAGAAAAACTGGTAAAAGCTTGTATAAGTGATACTTCCGGTTATCTGATATACACTAAAAACTAATCAACTCTTCCCACAGTAGTATAGAATGGGTATACAAAATTTCAAAATTTTCTGATTGATAGTATTTGAGTAATCGTGTCCACAGGATCCACACATCCACACACACACATATACACACACATACATACCCACAGACATCATTGTAAAAATGTTAAAATCGGATTCTGGGGACATCAAAACGTGCTTATTCACTAAAATCTCTATATGCGACTTTTAGCACCATCCCTATACCTCCTTTACCTAAGACACCGGAAGGTAAAAACTCATATAAGACAAATCAAATTATCTGTTCACAAAATCATCTGTCATCACTTAACCAAACCACAATTGCCGAAACTACATCATCCCCATCAACCTCTTATTGTTTCAAATAAATTTCCCAAACCACAAACCCAAAAATAATTTGCTTTCCGGCTCATTGGCCGTACCATATGGCATTATTTTGGCGGAGTTAGTCATTTTTCTATCGCTAATAGAGCGGTCTATCGTCAACGACGCGAACTAATTGCCGTCACCGAAGAGTGGGCGCACGATTGACCGTCTCAACAACCACTAACCCCGACAGTTGGTTGTTTTACTGCTTCCTGTCAAACGCCTGTCCTGGGATTTATGATCCTTGATACGACGGCTTCGCTTTCCCGATGATGTTGTTATAGAAAATCAAAGAGTGGGGGCAATTAATATTTCACCAACTGGGAAGCGATGAAATGAAGCTTATAAAAGAATACGATGAAATGTATAAATTGTGTTTGGAATAGGGAATATACTTTTAGAATGATTGAAGTCTATATAGTTTGTGTTGATTTATAAATGGTGAATTATGTGAACATATAAATTTATTTTTATAAATTCAATATTCTACATTCCTATAACATTCTTGTAATAAAGCTTTTTTAAATTTAGAACTAAAAGAAATGAAAAAAATTCTGTCCCATTTTTTCATCGATTTAAAAATGTAATACACCGGGTGTCTACATTTGTTTTTAAATATGTATATGAAATTAAATGTTAAAGTTTTATTTAACAATATTATTTGTGAAATAGCTTTATATCTCTAAAAAAAAAAGCTAAATAATATTAACATCTATTGCAATTTTCAGTACCTATGCCATAAAAACAAAACAAATTACCATTTTCGAGTTTTTCTGTAGGACAGTTTTATAATAATTGTTAGAGTGATTATAGTATTGTTGAAATTCGCAAATTATTGACAGATATACAATCAATCGCAATTTGAAAATCGCATATTAGATTTTAACATTTTTACCTCTCGCTAAGAGAGGTATTGGAGTCATGCTAAAATTAGCATATCCAGATTTTGTTGAATAAGCACGATTTAAGGTTCCTAGAATGCGATTATAACATTTTTAAAATTATGTCTATGTGTGTGTGTATGTGTGTGTGTGTGTGTGTGTGTGTGTGTGTGTGGATGTGTGTATGTGTGTATGTATGTCTGGATGTTGGAGGGACGATTCCTCAAAAACTATAAGAGTTAAGACCTGTTTAACTATGAATTCCTCAATCTGACATTCTTGGAATGAGCTGAAAAGGTTTTGGTAACAATTGAACAACCGGAAGTAGTAATTTAAAAAAAAATCTTCTAAATATTATTTTTTGAAAATTTTTGATATTACTAATTTTGAAAAAATTCTACATCTGATACATTTAAATTTTTTATTGTCTTCTATAAATTTAGAGATAAAGACGCTATAATATATAGAATATCGGAATATAATAAGTCGAGTAGGCGAAACAAGAAACTACACTAAGGAAACCAGTTGACAAATTCATATTTTTATAACGTAATTTGTAAATGACAGATATCAGTGTTAAAAATCAAAAGTTTTAGTTACATTCTGAAAGCTTTTTCTGGGAAGCACATTTAATCTTTCTTTTGGTTTTATTAATTAAATATTTAAAATTATAGGTAACCTGCATATATCCATTAGATATAACGCCAATCTTGTTAATGAATTGGAAGAATCTGACATTTAGGAACGTCCTCATTCAATGAAAAATAGATATAATTAGAATTGTATGTGTGCAGAAGACATTAAAGTTCTATAATTTTTTTGTTACAAAACGACGGTTCGATAGTTAAGTGCAATACATTACTTATACATATAACATAAAATGGAAATGACGAGAGGTCTTGTGCTGGCCACAATAGATTTTTACGATTATGTTCGTGTGTGTGTGTGTGTGTGTGTGTGTGTGTGTGTGTGTGTGTGTTATGTGTGTACAGGTGTAGGTGTGGATGTTGGAACCACGGATTCTCAAATACTTTAAGACTTAAGTTATGTTTTATTCATCAATCTGACATTAATGGGTAGAGCTATTTAGGTTTTGGTAACAAATTAGAAGTAGTGGATTCTTAAAATTTTAATAGTATTAAGCAGAATTTTGCTACCATATTTTCGAAATATGCAAATTCAATTTTTATAACAATACTTACTTGTAAAGGTCTGGTGCGCATATAACATTCTTGACTCAAATAACATCCGATATCTTAAACGGTCTATCAAATGGAGAATGTACCTAATAAATTGTATAAAACTCTACAAAGAAATACGAATGATATAATAAGATAATTTAGTCAGACAATTGAACGCATTGACAAGAAGAGTCCCTCATTATCAAATTACCTCAACGTGGGTGTTAAATTTCACAGATATCGTTAATCTCTTCTCCAACACTTGTATTCCCATTACAAGTATAAATTACATATATTACCTCCGCTAAGTACAGATAGCAGTCGCTGTTAACACTTGTTATTTTTTATTTACTTTAAATAATCCTCATTAAAATTGAAGTCGGTAAAGGGAGTAAAAAACTGCTGCCGTTTCGTTAACTGATTTAAAAATCTCTTGCAGGCGCGTGAAAAATGAGAAAAAAGGCATCGAAGCAGGATATTTCTACTGCGAAGACAGTGCTCGCATTCTGTCCTACGCTGACAGATGTTTTCATGCAGTTCGGAATGCAGAAAACGAAACTCTGTGAGATGGATCAGGTCATCCATGATTCCTCCTCGCTTTTTTGTTTTCTCCTGCTTTTTTGCGGGCCGTATTTTAGGGAAGAGTAAGATTAGAGGCTGTTGCTACCCAGGATCTGCAACTTGGGACTTTGTGTAGTGGAGACTAAAGGTTTAGATTTCTGTCAGGCAGATTTTATCGCGATGACTGTTTCCTGCAGCTTTGATTTATTTGTGGGTGTTTTGGCTATTCCTGGAAAGTGTTTCCGTCTTTCTGCAAGATCAGGGTGATAACGTGAGAACTAAAATAATTAGCACGTAAATCTAACTGGTCTTTATCTTAAATTTCATGACGAGAATATAAAGACTTCGTTCATTTCCAAACAAAAGGAATTTAATAAAGTTTTTTCTCTTAATTTTAAATTCTAGCCACCTCATTTCTTCATTATGTTAAAGGAAGTTTTTAAAAATATATTGTTCACAAAATAGAACCTAGGTATCATATTTATATGGGGCGATCTATAATAAACATAACTAATTGCGTGTGTGTATGTGTGTGTGTATGGGTATGTGTCTGAATGTTGAAAGGACGATTCCTCAAAAGCTTTAGAACTTGAAACCTGTTTAACTACGTATTCCTCAATCTGACATTCATGGGAAGAGCTGAAAAAGTTTTGGTAACAAATAAACAATCGAGAGAAATAGTTTCTCAGAAAAATTCTTCCAAACACTATTTATTTTAAAATTTTGTTATTACAAATATTGAAAATCATAAAATTCTCCATATAATATACTTAAAAATTGAATTTTATCTAACACTATAATATATGTAGAATAATCGGATGTAATAATTCGCTGAGTTTAAACTACATCAAGGAAACCAGTTGACAAATTCAAATGTTTGTAACACAGTTTGTAAATGATAAATAAATGTCAATAGTTTTAGTATCATTCTGAAAGCTTTTTCTGGGAAGTACATTTAATCTTTCTTATTGTTTTATTAATTAAATATTTAAAATTGTAGAAAAATGCATATATCCATCAGAAATACCGCCAAATATTTTGATGAATTGGAAGAATCTCTGATATTTAAGAACTTCCTCATACAATGAAAAATAGATATAATTAGAATTGTATGTGTGCACAAGACATGTTAAATACAATTAAAAAACTATATCTGGGTATAGGTCTGTAATTTTTTTTATTATAAAACGAAATTCCGACAGCGAAGTACAATACAATACTTGTATAACATAAACATGGAAGTGGCGAGATGTATCGTGCTGGCCATTACAATTTTTTTTATTGCTGTAAATCTGACTTTTGAATTTACTCCTCCTTGTTAATAGAGTATAAATAAATAAATAAATAAATAAATTTATTGAGATCTATGGTAAATATATTGAAAAATAAATAGATAAATAAATATATCATCACGGCATTTTACCCATTTCTGAGTGTGCCACAATCTGCTTTATCGCAGACATCGGTAATGATGATGACATATTTGTACCGTGTGGGCGCTTACCAGGCGTCACCTCTCGGGCACTTATTTCTGGCGTGGAGAGTGCACCACAGGGATCACTTTTGTGCCATTTAAAATTTGAAATATTTGGCGTCTGTCGGGATCGAACCCGGTTCCCCAGGTTCGCGATCAGACACTCTGACACGCGGCCACGGGACCCCATATAAATACATATATACTTACAGCAAGAATAATCATGATTATGCTTTTTAAAATTTAATTACTTACTGAAAGTAAAAGCTTCGCCTTTGCCTTCTTACGATTGCATTTCCTGCAGAAACAATTTAATAAATCTTACAAGGATTAATATTAAAATAAAAATCTGCGTGTACGCCTTTATAATCAGATACCTGATCCTGCGCGTGCGTACGTTGCAAGTAAAACAGAATAACGAAAAGTGAAGCAAGGCGAAGTTAATTAAAATCGTGAAATATGGTTAATGAAATAGATATGCAAATAAGGGGTTATACATCATGCTGCAATTAGGAAAAATTACAAATTAGCTCCAACTCGCTTGTTGCTATAATGGCTTTTAAATAACAGCACATATGGGAAACGAGTAGAGAACTCGCAGTGCAACTTTATTACGTGCTAAATTGTTTAAGATGACATCTTTTTTATCACACACTTCACGCATATATTATGGGAATTTTATAACTACCATAAAAAATATATTGTGCAATTAAAATGACAATTATGTGTTTGCTGGAGCTTTATCAGTGAACCGCATATAACCGTTATTTCTGTAAATAAAGTTGTTATAAATCTGATTAAATTGTTTACTTTTAAACTGTAATATGGAAATTTCTTTACTGTATGTCAACAGCTTAAATAGGTTCTTTTATTATGAAGAAACAATAAAGATTGTACGATTACAAACCTTAACAAACATATTTTGAAGTTGATAGTTTATTTATATGATTCTTTAATATACATATACAGGGAGTAATTTTTAATGTATAGCGGATAACCGGAAGTATCACTTATACAAGCTTTTAATAGTTTTTCTTAAAAAAATACATTACATATAATTTTTCAGCAACTTTTACTATAAAAATTCAATATAATGGTACAATCTTCAATTCAACGATAATAGGGAGTTATTGCAACTTCTAAGATGAAAGAACGTAAACGTTAACCTTATGTGGAAAACACTTTATTTTAGAAATAAAGGACTTTCAATTTCAATGTTTACCGCATTTAATTAGTGTATTCACGCTAACGTTAACGCTAAAAGCAACACAAACGAGGTTACATCTACACTTTTCACCGAAATATAGTCTCAAAAGATACAGAACGTGTGACGGTAAACGCTCGCTATTCCATTGCACATAACGTGTCTCCTTATTCATATAACGTGAACCTTATTAGTACGCATCCTCATCCGGGCTGTCACGTGACTTTAAAGTGCACGTTATTTTTGCGTTGAAGCTGCAATAACTCTCCATTAGCATTTAATAAATAACGTTAAATACGAATTTATAAAACAATTTATTTTTATACATCATCTTGCCTATGCGCCAAACAAAAGCATAATACTTTAATAACAATTTTGACATATTTAAACATTTAAATAATGATGAAACTATGTTAAGGAGAATGTAGTAGAAATATATTTGATGCTAATGAAAATAAGGTTTGTAAAAATAATAAATTTTCCTTCATACATAAATATTAAATATTCAGGATGATCCGATCTAAGTTTGCTAATTTTGCACGTGTTTTTATTGTCAAATATTGGTGTACTACTACATATTTACAAAATGGATCATGTACAGCGAAGAATTTACACAGATTGCGTTTTAGAGCACCAGCAAGTTGATGCTGATTTTTCAAGATTTTTTTTTTATGAGGCACATTTTCACCTCTCTGGGTGTGTTAATAAGCAAAATTGCCACATATGGGCAGAGGAAAATTTTCCGTGATTCACGAGGTACTATTATATGTCCGAATTTTTGTAGTGTTTCTGTTAGTTTTGTCCAATAAAGATTATTATGAGTGAATGTAAAAATATTTGAACATAATAATTGCTTTATTTATACTGGGTGGTTAAATACCCAGCGGAAGGTTATGTGCTGGCCGCATCAAATTATTAATTTTGAAAACGCCATTTATACAGTGTGAAAACGGTAGATATGCATTCGGGTCGGGCCGGGCCGGGCTTTGAGGTTTGGATCGACTCGGCCCGAAAATAAAAATCACAGACCCGACTCGAAGATCGACTCGACAAAAAAATTAGCTAGCTTGGCTCGAAAATTGACTCGAAATCGGGCCGGGTCTGGCCAAAGCTCGCAACTGGATGCATCCGGCATTCCTAATGTTGATTTTTATGTTAGGGCGAAATGTTTAACTTTTTTCATGTCAAACTTATAAATATCTCTACATTCTTATAACTTTCAACATTAGTTAACATAAAGTAGTTAAAAAAGAGACCCTCCTAGTGTAAGTTTGTTATAAAAATTACCTACGAGTATTTAACACTTTGTTTACCAAAGAATTTAAACAACTTTTTCACAAATCTTATATAAAAAATATAATTTACATAAGGATTTTTTGAAAATGGTTTTGAATACTTCATGTACAGTAAGTAATGCATATAATCTCAAAAATCATTAAATTTGGAAAAAAAAATATAAAGATCTTGATAACAATTAAATAGTAAATTAATACCCGCAATTTGGGAAAAAAGAAAACATAAATATTCATGAATTAATTAATGCTATTTTAGCAATGAACAATACTTTTGTAACAGGGAGTATTTATCTTCATAAATACTGTTGGCCACGTTTGGTTTTTTATTTGGCGAGATAGAAACTCCGCAACTAATACCATTACTGCGGCTGATGATTCATTAAACCGCAAAATCCACGTTTCCGTTTCGAATTTTAATCACAACAAAGGCATAAACCCGAAGACAATTCCTGAACCTATAATAACTCTGTCTGGTGAAAAATTAAAAATATGTATCCTCATTTTCCGTCAGGACAGAGCGAGAAAATAAAGGCATTAATTTCTCTTTCAGTTTCCTACCGCATTGTTGCCAACCGTACAATGCAAATCCCAACAAATCACTGTACGCACGGGGTATCCCTATCTATACAGTGTGCGTTCAGACAATGCGAAACTCCTAATGAAAACGCAGTCGTAATTAAAACTGTCAGATTGTTTGTCCGTGTTTAACGTCGGTTTTATTTTCGCCAATCTGTCTGCGTAGATTGGGCCTTGTTGGATGCCAGAAAGGGGGATGTGTGTGTCACACAGGGCCGTATCGCAACCAGAAGGCTCACAAGACACGTGATCATTTCCCATTGGCTTATTAGTATAACAAAGTACACCCAGCGCTCTATTTAGTGTTCCATAGTTTGTTGTGATATCGGATATAGGGGAATGAATAAAAGAAGTATGGCATTTTTTTATTTCCGAACGGGAGAAATGTAAGCGATTTTTAAGAAACTTGCTATTGAACTTTGTAACAGTTTGAAAAAAATCTGTTGTGGCCAGCACAAGACCTTCCGTCAATTTGATGTATTTTGTACAAATTATACACCAAAAGTTCCTTAGAAAAGATTCTATATGTCCAGTAAAAATGTAACACAAACTTATACTATTTTCTACAAATTCCATACCGAAAGTTCCTTGGAAAAGATCCTATAAATTATATTACAAACATACAGTATGTAAATTGCACTTGACACTGTCATCTGTCAATTAGAATTTTTTGAAAGTATCAACTGTTTCCATGATTACAGCAAAGCTAACTGATTTTTGAAAGTTAATCTCTTTACAATTCTTTAACTCGTTATCTATTAAATATGAAGGGAAATGAATACAAACCATTTAAAGAATGAGATGTTCTTTCATATTGTTTATCACTTAAAATGTCAAAAAATGATAACTGCGTTTTTTCAAGAACTGTTAGGAACTTCAAATAAGAGACCAGTTATAAACAAAATCTAATTAGCTCTTCATATGGATATAGAGAAGAGGAATACGAAAGAATTGCAATTTTTAGAATTATTTTATTGGAGTTATCGTCGGAGAAAAATTTGTCACATATAAACACTCACGGGCAGACACACATACTGACGTCATCGTAAAACTAGTAAAATCGTATTCTAGGGACTCGAAAACGTACTCATTCATTAAAAACTCGCCACAGAATTTTTTGACCAAAGACAATAAATACATTCCTTGAAGGTGACGGAAGATACAAATCATGTACTGATAATATTATAAAAATTGGTATACATTTATCTCTCTCATTTGCAATGATAAGAATCGAGTGAGATACGGACAGACATAACACACTTTTTCTTCAAAAATTCATACTGTTTCGACCAAGTTAAGAAAAGCTTTTTTAAAACGATGCTAGTTGTTGACATTACTTTCTCTGTAATGTAAGTTCATTTATTAATTCAGATATATTAGCTTAATTTGACAGAATGGGCGGAGTTAAAATCTTAACTCATTCAATTCGTAGAGGATCTTGATCAGACATCTTTAAAAAATTAAACTGTAAATGTATATAGAAATGAAATTCCTTAATGCAGGCCTGGTGAAATGTCACGTTTTACTATATTCAGTGACACGTGGACATATAACGAGCGACAGAATTTCGCGCATTGCTGTCATTTTCAATTTGAGAAGAGCAAAGTATTCAGAATATGTTGGATGACACACAAGCCCGGGATTTTTTCATCTCTTTTTGTGAAATTTACACTTACTTTCAAATGTTTGTATAATTTTAGAACTGAAATTAGTCATGCGGCCTTTGCAGTGATGACACACAGAATATTTCAATTTATTTACAACATGATAACTAGAAGTTTACAGAGGTTTTTTCAACTTTCATACTACGCAAAAAAATGGGTTACATTTCGCATATAAACACAATTACTCTACAAATACAAAAGCATGAGAGAATAAAAATATTTTATATAAATTTTAGATATTTAAATTATATTCTTTACGAGGACGGGGACTCAAGACCTACCGAGTGCACCATTTTAATGAATACTAAAAAATCTCTTTTCAACGGCGTAAGTTTTCAATATGACGTCCATATAAAAATTAAAACTTGGTTATCAAATCTCAGGAGGCAATATTTGTGTTGTGTAATTTTATACATTGTCAAAGTTCTAAGATCAATTTTTACCTCTCGCTAAGAGAGGTATTGGATTCATGCTAAAATTCGCATATCCAGATTTTATTGAATAAGCACGATTTAAGGTCCCTAGAATCCGATTATAACATTTTTAAAATAATGTCTGTGTGTGTATGTGTGTGTGTGTACGTATGTATGTCTGGATGTTGTAGTCACGATTCCTCAAAAACTATAAGATTTAAAAATATTTAACTGCAGTTTCCTCAATCTGACATTCCTGGGAAGAGCTGAAAAGGTTTTGGTAACAATTAAACAACCGGAAGTAGTAGTTTCTTAGAAAAATCTTCTAAATATAATTTTTTGGGAGGTTTTTTTATTAAATATTGAAGAACATAAAATTCTCCATCTAATACACTTAAAATTTTTATTATATCTTGTATAGATGTAGAGATAAAGACACTATAATTTATAGAGTGAACTAATCGCAGAGGCTACGGCACTAAGGAAACCAGTTGACAAATTCCAATGTTTATAACATACTTTGTAAATGATACATGTCAGTGTCAAAAATCAACAGTTTTAGTAACCTTCTGATAGCTTTTACTGGGAAGTATATTTAATTTAATAAAATGCATATATCCATCAGAAATACCGCCAATCTGGTTAATGAATTGGAACAATCTGTGACATTTAGAAACTTCCTCATACAATGAAAAATAGATATAATTAGAATTATATGTGGCATGTTAAATATAATAAAAAACAATATTTGGGTAATGTTCTATAATATTTTGTTATAAAACGACGGTTCGAAAGCGAAGTGCAATATAATACTTATATAGCGTAATATGGAAATGGCGAGAGGTCTTGTGCCGGCCACAACAGATTTTTGTTATTATGTAGCCACGCCTTGTAGTAAAAAAAATATTCTTTGTCCACATGCAGTAGATAAAGAAATAACATATATATCTTATTTTTTAATTAAAATTTGTTTTGAAAATATCAGAAGGAAAATGACTAAAATTTCATATTCACATATATTATTTAATTCCCTGAAAAGTCATATATTCCATTGAAAATTCTAACGCGGCTGCATTTGGCTATCTGGGATTAAAATCGCAATAATTCGCGGAATAAGCTAAGCCTTCCGGCCAATCTGAGTGCGCGGGAAATTCAAGATAAATTCCGTGAAAAACAATCGCTGCGGCGCATTACCACTGGCGTTTATGGAAATTTTCAGTTATGAATTTTGATTAGTTGAACGCAACCGCGACCAACGCTCTGTTAGCAATATTTCATTTATTCTGAGAGGATTTGAGCATAAATTTGGGATTATTTTAAATTGGTTAAGCCCACTTTTATCTATGAAATGCATAGTTGAATCCACTGGGTTTATCCTCTCGCGGAATAATTTTCTCTCACACGTTTCGCAGTTGGATTGCGGAAATTATTGTGGAGATACGACCACCCAACTAATAGAATTATGCTGCTGGTTATCTGCGTTCATACTACGTTGGTTTATTTAATATTTGTGGAAGGGTCACTCTTTGTCTCAATTTGTCATTTGTTGCGGTAGTGCAATAGTGGATTTAGTTTAAATTTACAACGTTAATGTAATGGAATTCGTTTCATAGAAATTACATAGAAGCCTGAATGCACTAAATTCATTTTAATCACTAGGTACACAAAATTACACACATAATATTACACATGTAGCTACACAATTCAAATACGAGCTGAAGAGGTAATTCAATTTTCTACATTCATTAGTTGAATGAATGTATTTTTATGCTTCACTTATGCTCAGTTGCACCACTGACACTTAAAATTTAAACATGGTTTTATACAGTTAAACAAATAAATTAATGTTAATTCCTGTCGAATAATTTTTACGCAACAATAATCCTTCGCCACACATTTCTATCCATGCACACTTCTTTCACCTCAGCCACATTCATAAACGTATTCATACATAATAACATATTAAAGTGACCGATTTCCGTTAGTGAATAACCGCATCCGGACCACAATAATAGTTACACAAAAATCATCTTTCGCTACACATTCCTGTACAAACATACTTCGTTCTTCGCGTCCACATAAAAGTTCAGCTGTCTCTCCATTCTCATAAAACATTCTTACTAACCATACATCTTCACACCATAATAATTACGAAACAATCATCCTTCGCCACACATTCCTATCCAGGCAAACTTCTTTCGCCTCGGAAACTTACGCTCCTTCAAAACACTACCAATCACATCCATCCACTTACACACTGAACGGCCACGCAATCGAACACCCTCAACTTTACCAACATATATGCGTTTTACAAGTCGTTCACTCATCATTCTCTCCACATGACCAAACCACCTCAACTGACTCACTCCAACTCTCTTAACTACATTCTTCCTAACCATACATTCTTCATACACCAAATTATTCCTCACGCGATCCCGTCTTGTATACTCACAAATACCTCATTTCCACAGCAGTCACTTTCCTTTTATGCTTTCTCGTCCATGCCCAACATTCACTTCCATACATCAAAGCAGGCACCAGCACTCCATTATATACACTTAACCGAGCTTCTCTAGATACGTTTACATTACGAGCAAACGTGCCCAGAGCACCCATTACCTTACATCCCGCACTCATGCCCGGTTTCTCCAGAGCAACTTAAGACTTAAGTCGTTGCTTATTCCTAAGTTCTACCTTAAAACGTTACATCACGCAAAAATGTCAAAATGTGAGACGTAAGTAGCACTTAAATGTAAGTCGAAAAAAACGGTGACTTACGTGGTTATGTGTCATATGTCAGTTGACATATCGGTAAATCGCGGTAAATTTGTTCCGTTTTGGGCTGTTACGGCGTGATAATTAAATGATATAAAGAAGTAACGATTAAATTATAGCAAAAGAAGAAGAAAATTGCTCTGTGAGATTGCAGAAACAAAGATTTAACGAGAATATTGAAAATAATATAATCATTGCGGTGTCCATGTCCAATATTCAAAAAGATAACACCTGGAAATTAATTGCCTAGACATTGGCAATAAAATATTTGCAAATATGAAGACTGATGCAAGGAAGACGACATCGAAGAAAAAGGCTTCCGTTTATAGAACTGGCGGTGGTCCACATAAAAATATTAAAAATAAATAATATAGTATATTTGGAACAAATCAATTCTGTTACTTATTTGTCGCGCAGTTCTACCATTTTCAACAATATCGACTTCCTTACAGTATCCACGACGTTAACGTCATCAAATTAGGGAAATCCTATAAATCCATATCGAATATTATTGAATGAATACAAACGTAAACCCTGATAAACACAATGACAGCTTTGACAGATGGTATCTTATTTTGAATCGCTAAATTTCAAATTGACCAATCATAGAGCAGCATTACATTGTTGCCAATGTACTTACAATTAAGTAGCACTTTAATAATCAACAACTTAAGTTGTTGTGGAGAAACCGGGCATCACTCTCCTGTCAATTTCACGGTCAATAATACTAATTAATAGCTAGGTAATAATGATAGTAGTCTTCATAAAGTGAAGATTATTGGAAGGGGATTAGTTAATATTGATCACTAGCGAGTTGTATGGGACGTGTAGCGAATAAAGTATATAATTTGTGTTTTATTTTAATTACAATTGGATATAGGGCAAAGTGTTTCACGGTGTTTTTCTTGTTGAGCCCAACGGTGACCCCGACTAGACTATCAATATATATTAGTATTAAAAAGCTAAACATACAAAAAATCCGAATATCCCAAGTGAAATCATTTCACATACGTATGAAAGCCACAGACCAAAGTTATATTCTCTTCCATAACATTGTCTTCCACCACGTTGCAATTGCTTTTTGAAACTCCCGCCCCGCGCATTGCCAACATGACAACACAAATGAAAACCTTTCTTACTGAAATCAGACGCAATCAAAAGATCCCTCTGGCGTTTCATCTCGGAAACATGAAACATTTATTTGGTCGAAATACGTTCTTTGTTCTTCATGCATATCTGCGCTGCTGAAACTGTAACCAGCGAGAACTGAGCTCTGAGCATCTGAGCTACGAACACTTGTTTTGTTGCAATAAATAAATAAGTTTATCGTGGGAGTTTCTTGTGTTGTTTTTACACGGGAGTTTCAGGTGCTTCTAGATTGCTTTGCATATTTTTAAAATTCAATTGAAGAAATTTTAGTTTCTTGCAATTGAATAATCAAGTGTTTCTGAATTTACATACACATTCTTCTCGTACATAACAAGTGAGCGAAGAGATTTATGTTTTGAATTGCGGTTTATATTCAAGCTTGAATAACGTTACTAGTTGCAAATAGCAAGTAAATGGTATTATTATTCTGTTTCTTAGAAAATAATATGAATTTTACAAGTACAAGTTCAGTAGCATCTTGGGGCCAAAACGTCAATTAGGAATGACTTAAAAAATATTTTTCTAATTTCTAAATATGTTTAGGATTGTTGTCCTGTTAAAAAAACCTATCTCCGTGACATATCGTTCGGGCATAAGGAAGTATATGCTTTGCTAAAATAAGTCTATACATTAGAGAATCCATAGTACTTTTTATGTCGAGTAATGGACCTACACCGTCAAGTAAACATGCACAACATAAAATCGCCTAACCTAACCTAACTGTAGGTATTTGGTATCTAAAATGGGCTACTTGCGTACCTTTTTTTATTTCATAGTTTTGAAGAGCAGGTGAAAACTTGCTAACCATATTTTTTCTTTTGACAAAATTTTTATTAATTAGCCAGGAAAAAAATTATGAAATTTGATTATTTGAACTACCGCCATATGTGACGTAGAATTACGCCGCACCAATGAGTGGTCGTAAATCCATAGCGTTTGTTTGTACGGGTAATATAGATCTCCTGTTTGACGTTTCAACAATAGTTTGGAGGTTACTATTTTAGTTTGTCTTTTTCGTATCGATATTTTAAATTACATGTAACTATCTATGTGTTTATTTGTGAAGTAATTAATATATTTGAGAGCCCAGAGAGAGAAAAATGTCAAATTCAAATTAAAACTTTCTTGCACGCAATGCCATCTGTATGTTACATTCTTAAACTAGTTCCTTTCTTCAGTTCAGTATAATGATGTCACAGAATTTTTTTTTTTTATTTACTAAAAAATTAATATTTTTTTTAAAATAAAATTTATATTTTTATACCTGTTTTTAATATAACATTACGTATTAAGTGATAGAAATTGGATATCGTACCATCATTTCCATAAAATTTTACTTCATCCCAAAACAGCACTTTTCAGTAGTCGTCTACTTTCTAATATTGATGTTATTCAAAATTTAGTCTCGTCTTTTTATTTCTTCTACTAATTAAATGTTTTTTATCAATGACATGTCCAATAAGTCTTATTTCTTTAAGAGGTCGAGACAGTACTTCGGCTGACATTGGCAAGGTTTACTATTTGAATTTCTTCCGAAATATCCATAGTAGTTTTCTTGCTATAGATTTTAGTTTAATTATTTTTTGCGTTCACTTTGTTGGTTTATTGGGTCTATCGCATCTTGGGCTGTTAACAAATGATTTTGGAAACTTATATTTGTTAATAATTCTATTTGCAGTGCCTTACTGATAATTAGCAATCCGGCTATCTCACAAGAAAAGTCGAAAAGGGTTTGTTAATGATTTAATTAAATAATAAATAAATAAATATATCA
Organism: Ophonus ardosiacus; assembly: GCA_943142095.1. Classification (NCBI taxonomy): domain Eukaryota; kingdom Metazoa; phylum Arthropoda; class Insecta; order Coleoptera; family Carabidae; genus Ophonus; species Ophonus ardosiacus. Next base: position 1,940,707 of record OW964832.1, on the reverse strand, counting down.
TCACGGCATATTACCCATTTCTGGGTGTGCTAGTATCTACAACACATGTAGACATCGGTAATGATGACGATATATTTTACCGTGCGGGCGCTTACCAGGCGACACCTCACGAGAACTCATAACTGGCGTGGAGAGTGCACCACAGGGGTCACTTTTGTGCCATTTAAAATTGGAAATATTTTCATCTGTTGGGATCGAATCCGGTTCCCCAGGTTCGCGACCAGACACTTAGGCACGCGGCCACAGGACCCCATGATTGAAAGTGGATATATTTCACCATTTCATTAGACAATACCTACCTTAAATTAATATTAAAATTAGAATTTGACAAAAATAAATAAAGTATATAAGCTCTGTACAACAACTTGGCTCTATATTTTAAAAACCGGCAAATTTCGTTTGTGCTACCGAAAAGGCGGCTCTGAGTTATACAGATCACTTCTCTGTCAGTTTTTGCGAACGGTTTTTCCTCTAGCGAAAGGAGAGTTTTCCTGAGAAGATGCATATTCGCTGTCCTAGTAAAAACTAAACTTGACTTAACTGTCAAAGAATGTAACAAAACAAAAAGTACTATTTGATAGTTAATGAGACGATATTTTGATACCCTATACATATATTTGAATAAAATTTCCATTTAAAAAAATATTGCAAAACATTTTTGTATTGTAATTTATTACATTCTCTGTATTGTACGTAGTATGAAAGTAAATACTTCCTAATCATGTACTTTATTAATGAATGTGGGATACATGAATGTAAAAATATTAATTATGTTTCTTTTATTGCAGGTGAGTACCTACTTCATCTTTTTATCAACATGTGAAATCTTTACCTATGCGCTAATGTAAGTAAATCACAATGAATTATAGTAATTCAATTATTTTTATCGGCTTGGATATTCGGTAATTAATGTATTCATAATTCAACTGTAGGGAAATAAATTTGACAAGCTATAAATATTAATTTTCCAAATATTTATTCGGACAATACATACAAGCATTCGAAATAACTTTAAACGTAATCTCTTATAATCTCGTTGGATATATTCGAAGATACGTGAATTATGAGTAAATTTTATATAAAAAATTTGATTTATTTTTGAGATAAGCGCGAGATATTTATCTAACTTTAAACAGCGTTTTAATTAATTTCATAAATTACATTTTAAAATTCCAATAACAAGCTTTACAATATGTAAAAAATCCAATCTTTTAAAAAGTATTTGTGTATGGAGAAAGTTTTATTGTGTTTTTATCATACGAGAGTATGGAGCCATAAAAGTTTTAAAATACAACAAAATCATACTTCAATGGCGTATATGTCATAAAACTAAATCGAGCTCGAAAGAAAAAAACCTTACGGATGAAGATAAAGCGAAATTTGAAAATCGTTTTACTCTGCAAGGTCTAGCGGACTTTTGAAGGTTGCACTTGAACGGCGAATTATATGCTACTGATGTTGTCACTGGAAGTACTCGTATAATTGAAAATGAATCATTAATTCACATATATTTGACTGTTTCTTTTGCATGCAGAGACTGTAGGTGGGCAACACAAAATGTTTCAAAAACAATCTGTTGTGGCTAACATAAGACCTCTCGCCATTTCCATATTAGGCTATATAATTATATAACATTTCTGGTACATGCACAAAAATTCTAATTATTAATATATTTTTTAATTTATTCTATAATAAGTTTCCTCCTACTCTTCTAAATGTTCGAGATTCTTTTATTTTAATACTTTTATTTCTAAAATTCACACAGTTGTTCAAATACTCTAAAAATACGTACACTTATGTAACATTGTCTTTACAAGCAAATAATATTACTATCAAGTTTATATCTCTACCAATTTTTGAATTATTGCCCCTAAAAGTCAATATATCCCACATTTAGATAAAAACTTCAAAATTTTTAAAAATCTAATTTTTATGTATCTAAATACTTCTCAATGCGCTGATTCCAGATTTTAAAACCGCAGTTTGATATCTATCTTTGTTCTCGAGATATTTAGATTCAAAGTTTTGCTCAAAACTGACCATTTTTGGGTAATAACCCAAAAATAGGTCGAGATATGAATTTGGCGATATCACCATTCGATTCTGCGGTCAAAATTATATAAGTATACCAATTTTTATAATTTTTGTCCAACCGGTTTATTTTTTATGAACAAAAATTTGAAAACCCCTGAAAATGGCCAAAATCTGACAAAATCGTAAGGGGTACCCCTTACGATTTTTGCGATTTTTAGCCATTTTCAGTTATTTTGCTTTAGAGACTGTATGCGGTGTTCAAAAATTATGAAAATTGGTATACTTATGTAATTTTACCCGTAGAATCGAATGGTTGTGTCGCCAAATTCGTATCTCGACCCATTTTTGGGTTAATATCCAAAAATGGGCAGTTTTGAGCAAAACTTTGAATCTAAATATCTCGGGAATGAAAAGAGATATCGACCTGCCGTTTTAAAATCTGGAATCAGCGCATTGAGAAGTATCTAGATACATAAAAATTAGATTATTTTAAATTTTGAAGTTTTTATCTAAATATGGGGTATATTGACTTTTGGGGCAATAATTTAAAAGTAGGTAGAGATATATATACTTGGTAGTACCATTATTTGTTTGTAACGGATTATTTTATATATTTATGAGTCTCTATCTCTAAATGTATAGAAGATATAATAAAAATGTTCAATTAATTGGATAGAGAATCCTAAGATCTTTAATATTTGTAATTATACAAATTTCAAAAAAATAAAATTTAGAATATTTTTTTAAGAAACTGCTACTTTCAATTGTTACCAAAACCATTTCAGCTCTTCTCATTAATGTGAGATTAAGGAATACGTAGTTAAATTGGTCTTTAGTCTTATAGAATTTAAGAAACCGTCCCTCCAACATCCAGACATACACACACACACACACACACACACACACACACATCCACACACAGACATCATTGTAAAAATGTTAAAATCGGACTCGAGTAACCTCTCTTAGCGAGAGGTAAAAATAACAGAACTTTACCCAAATATTGTTTTTTATTGTATGATGGGCCAAAGCACAATTTCTATTGGTTAAGTGTTTATTAATACTTCTTTTATGCTCTGAAATTCTTGTTTTAAGAAATCTTTTGGTTTGCCCAATATATGCTTTGCCACAGCAATTTTTATGTACAATTGTAATATTGTAAACTAACTTTAAAAGATCAATGTATATCTTTCTGGTTATGAGTCACGTTTGCTTGCCAAGCTATTGGCGCTATGCGTGCTCTACTAACTAATGGTTATTGTTTTAATGAGACGTCGATAAGATCTTTATTTTTAAAATGAGGTTAACAGTTAATTATGGACCAGTCTTGTTAGAGTTTCTACCTCACGAAATTTCCAGCTACTTACATTCCAATCGCGTATAGTATTGCCAGAGGATTATTTTGAAATTTACATTTAATATGCTTTTTATGAGATCAAAGATATTAACTTTATCGTAAATTATAGTTTATATAAAAATAAACTCAATAATCTTTTCCTGTTATTCTTTGATGAAATATTCATTCTTCGATAAGCATAACAATGAAATTATACGAGTAAATACGTTCTTATAAAATATGAATGTGTTTTTGATATTGCATCCGTTGTATGCTTGAAAACGACAATCAGTTCAGTATGATTGGATGATTAAAAAGGTTTTCACATAGCTGACAACCGGTCAATCATTTGGGACAGTATTGATTCCGAGAAAGATATATTATTAAATTTCATTATTGTCTTTCATATCAATATACAAATATGAATATTTGAAAATAATTATAAATTATTGGAATAGCTGATTTAAGAGTAGAATACTTGATTCAGACAGCAAATTCAGTATTTCATTTTCTGAAAACTATTACTTAATGAGAACACTGCTGCAACTTTTAAAATTTTTAGAATTTTATTTTGAGAATCTATAATTAAAAATAAATAAAAACAACATTTGAATATATGAAATAAAATTATTAAAACGAAAAATGCGACTTGTCAAAAATATGATTTGGTATTTTTTTGTTAGTTATGTGAGTAGCGCTTGATAATAATTTTTTGGATATATCTGATGTTTTCATAATTTTAGCAAAGCTGACTGATTTTTGAAAGTTCATGTCTCTATAATTATATCTATTGAATATGAAGGAAAATGTATAATCAAACCGTATAGAGAATAAGATATTCTTTCATATTGATAATCACATAAAATATCGAAAAATGATATTTAACTGTAAAGAACTTCAAATAAGGGTACTTCCGGTTGACCAATTATAACAAAAATCTAACCAGTTCTTTAGATGGTTGTAAAGATGAGTAATACGAAAGAATCATAATTTTTAGAATTGTAGTTTTGGAGTTATCGTCGGAGAAAAATTTGTCACACACATACGGACGTTTTTTAAAGAAACTACTAATTTCGGTTATCCAATTGTTACCAAAATCTTTTCAGCTTTTCCCATGAATGTCAGATTGAGGAATTCATAGCTCAACTGGTTTTAAGTTTTATAGTTTTTGAGAAACCGATCCTCCAACATCCAGACACACACACATACAGACATCATTGTAAAACTAGTAAAATCGTATTCTAGATCCTAAATCGTGCTTATTCATGAAAAAGACAATCTAATTTTTTTACCAAAGACAATACCTTCTTTACCTAAAGGTGACGGAAGGTAAAAAAAGTAATTTATTTCAATTTATGCAATAATATTAGCGTAATTAATATTACATAATGTACAAAATGTAATGTACTATTATCATGTTCTATATCATGGCATAATTTTCTGCCGCACACATTTTATTTACAAAAAACTGTTTTCCCATGTTAAACGTTTATAAAATAAACGCTTCAATACATTGCTGTCAAGCATTCATACTGTAACTATGGTAATAATACACCCTAACCCTATGGGGCCTATTCAGAACTCAATATTTGCATAGTCGTTATGGTCTTTATGGTTGTTATGTACTGTAAAGATTGTTAAAATCAAAATTGGTATTCTCAGTACTGAAGGTGGTTACCGTCAACAATTGTTACGTGTTTTGACAGTCTTTATCATAACGACTGTTAAAACTATGTATTTATGGTTGTTATCACGTTGTTATTTATTTCTAATATTTGACATGATGAAAACCGTCGTGGACGAAAGTTACTTTTGACGTAAATACATATTTCTTTGAAAATATTATATTCTGTGGTAGTTATTCGTGAAAACCTAGTTATTTATTCTGGTGCTAATGTGCGCTTTTTCTTCAATCAAAATTTAAAAAAATCTTTCCATAACTTTTCAGTCACGTTGAGATCAGTGGTAGGAATTAACATACCCGTTCTAAATAATTTAGAAGTTTTCAAATGTGACAGAAATGTCATATTCTTCTTTAGTTGTTTTGGCAGAATGTTTGCATTTTAAATAAAATTGGCAACACATTATTAAAAGAATAAAGTGTTGACATATATGGTTAAGTTCATATATGCATAATGAAGTTAGCTATTGTCAAATAATCTGGTTCATTCCCAAGTATTATTTTGTAAAGATTGTCAATAATACCGACGTAGGTTCTAAATTGACAAATTCATAAATATTGTTACAAATGTCTTTATGATAACAATCTTTATATCCGTAACAACTTTTATGACAGTGTTTCTCTGAATAGGCCACTTATATTTACTTATAAAATAAACTCCTGGTATGTAACAGCAATGCACAAACCTATTATAAAAATCATAAATCTAAAATTGTTGTCACTCGTTGAAATCTACTCCCAATTTATAACTCCATTCATTCTATAATGTATAATATTGATCGTTTTCGATGATTCATTATTGAGTATCTGCTCAGTATTGCCCTAGTTGCATATCGCATTTCCTTGCTGCATACCTCCACATACACTACACTGGTGTCCTATATCAGAGGGGCCTGATAAGTTTCTGTCGTAGTAGTGTCGGTCATTCATTACGCTAGCTGGACACGGCTTCGCACTCTGCGCTAATGAGACCGGCTTGGTTACCTCGCAGTCTGGTGATAGTTCACGCGATGTAACCAGAAAGCAGTGCGGGTGGTACTAACACAATTTTTTTGCTAGTTTTCTGTTTATTGTAATGAATGTATTAATATACGTAGGCAGTGTTGGATCACTGGAAGAGTACACAATATGCAGAGGTCACCGCATAAAGCTAAAAATTATACTCATAACAATTTTGACTCTTGTGACAATAGGTGCTAGGTTAACTGAAAGGTTCGCATAAATATTGGTGTGAAACAATGTTCTAGTTTGTCTCCATGGTTGTTTAATTTGTATTTGAAGCGTATAGATGCAAAAGCAGACCAAGACTTTAAAACTAACCAATCAACTTGGAGTGTTCAAAAAAAAGTCTAGGAAAATTTAGGGTTGCAATTTACAATAAAAAATCTGTTGTGGCCAGCACAAAACCTTCCGTCAATTCAATGTATTTCGTACAAATCCGATACCAAAAGTTCCTTGGAAAAGATTCTATATATTCTGTAAAATTGTAACACGAACTATTTTTTACAAATTCCATATTGCAAGTTCCTTTGGGAAGATTCTATAAACCCAATATTATTATAACACGAATGTACATTCTGTAAATTGCACTTCACACTTCCTCATTCCTATCCAACGCATCTTCTTCAGATAGTTCTTCCTCTCTCAAATATTCTGCTACACAGTCCTTCCATCTTCTTTTTGGCCTTCCTCGTACTTCCGACATTGAAACTGCAAGTCACTTGCGAGGGACACTCTGTCACTTATTTACTTTCTGATCCTATACTTTCCACTTTGATTTTGCACTTGACACTGACATCTGTCAATTAGAATTTTTTGAATATATCTGCTGTTTCCATAATTTTTACAAAGCTGACAGATTTTTGAAAGTTAATCTCTCTTAATCTCTCTATAACTCTATATCTATTGAATATGAAGGAAAACGTATAATCAAATCGTATAGAGAATAAGATTTTCTTTCATATTAATGATTAAAAAATGTCGAAAATTGATATTTTTCCAGAAAAACTGTTAAGAAGTTCAAATAAAGGTACTTCCGGTTGACCAATTATAACCAAAATCTAATCAGCTCTTCATACGGTTGTAAAGAAGAGAAAAACGAAAGAATCGTAATTTTTAGAATTGTAGTTTTGGAGTTATCGTCGGAGAAAAATTTGTCACACACACACACAGACACACGGACACACACACAGACACACACACACGGACACACACACAGGCACACACATACACGGACACACACACACAGACACACACACACACACAGACATATAAACCGTAACTTGATTCGTCTAATGGCAAATGTCTGCTTTTGCATCTAAGGCTAAATTTAAGACAATTTTTTTCAAACAACACTTTCACTGTCATACTATTGTAACGCTATATACATTTACATGGCACAGTTGACATTTCTGTTTTGACTTTGATGGCAAAATAACTGTAAATAATCGTCTCCATATTGAGTGGTTACTAATTATAGTATTTCCAGGAGTGATTTATATAAGTCTTTGGATTATTTTATTATCAGAAACGGCACTAAATCAGTCTTTTCGCTCTTTTACTTGTGTGTTAATAATTCTCTGACATTTGTCAACAAAAATAAAAGCTACACAGATTAGTCCCGTGAAAGCGATGAAACAGTTCTTTGGTTTTAAGAAATGTCTGAAAATAATCAGTAAATTAAATGATAATACTTTTGCTGTGAGAATGTATAAGTTTCAAAGTCTCACAATATGAAATATAAGAATATTTAACTTATATTTTGTAAAGCCGGATTACATTTCATAGTTAATATATTTTTAATTTAACAATGAATGCAACCAGACGATTAATAAAAAAATCTCTTATTGCTTTGTTCAAATGGACGAAGCTACTAAAGCATTATCCCGGCGGGTTTTCTCAGTATTTTTATTAGCTTCTTGCAAATCTTGTAGTTAATAGAGCTTCAGCGCACCGCTGTGAAAGAAATAAAATGCAAATGGTTGAATTCCTCATTTCTAGAATCTGTTACTGAGGGCATAATAAACTTTGGGTTTGTTATTAGAGCTTGTGAAGAAGTAAATTATGCACAAGACAGTCTAGCGCTGTAGTCTGTATCTGTACCAACACCCGGATAGTCGGATGCTAGTCTATTTCTTGGAGAGCAAACAACGCAAATGTATTCACTGGTTATATGCAAATACATTCCCCCAATTGTTTAAAGGCCGGCGTCGTTGTTATTTTGCATCGCAACGCCGACAGAGGGAATATATTACCTGCTTGTTTACACTGATTTAAAATACGAAACTGAAAGCCCAAGGCGAAGCCGGCCCTGCAAGGGAAGAGAAACTACAACTACGAGTGTAGTGTAGTATAGTAAGTTCCTTCCTGGTGCAGTTTCCTGTTTTGTCTCTAAACATTATTCTACTCAACGGTACTTGTATTATATTTTTTAGTCTGTGCCAAGGAAATGTAAGTATTGTTTGGATTCAATTATAAATTGTAATACCGTTCGAATATTAAGCAGATCTTCTATCAATATATGCACATAATTTATACGCTAGTTGTGCAAGGATCGGGATATTAATATGTATAACTAAATTTGCGCAAAAATGCACACTTCACCGTTATTTAAAGTTATTCATTCTCTCTGACTTCAGCACACATTTGCTTATCAAGAATTTATTAAAGTTTTGTAACTTTTTACCTCTCGCTAAGAGAGGTATTGGAATCATGCTAAAATTCGCATATCTAGATTTTAGTGGATAATCACGTTTTAAGGTCCCTATTGGGCTTCCAAAATTAAAATGCGCCACTGGTGGCAGATTTCTGAACCGAGTGAAGTGTACATGTAAACAAAAACAATTAAATAAAAGTAAAGCTATGTAAATAGAAATTAATATTATGTACAACTACAGCAATGAAATATAATCTAAATAAAGGAAATCAAATATTTTTTTTAAAAAAAACAATATACTGTTCATTAAAATATGACCAAAATACTCTTAACCTACAACTATATACTAAAATTAACCCTATTAACCAAAATATTATTAAAACTATCACTAAATTGTTACTACAAGAAAGATCAAACTCAATTCTACCGAAATTAACAAAAAAAAAACACTATACTACATCTCAAATTAAATTAAAAACTACAAAAATTAGTCTCACGCCAATTGTACTCTTATGGAAGCCAGCGAAAAATGTACCATTCGTTTGAATTTTGACGTTTGACGTCAGCGCCATCTCTTGATAATTTGGAAGCCCAATAATTCGATTACTAAATTTTTACGATGATGTCCGTGTATGTGTGCGGATGTGTGTGTGAGTGTGGATGTGTGGATGTTGGAACCATGGTTTCTCAAATACTATAAGACCTAAAAAATATTTAACTGCAGTTTCCTCAATCTGACATTCCTGGGAAGTGCTAATTAGATTTTGGTAATAATTGGACAACCGGAAGTAATAGTTTCTTTAAAGAAAATTCTATATATTATTTTTTGAAAATTTCTGTTATTACTATTATTAAAGAATATAAAAATCTATATCCGATATATTTGGAAAAATTAAAATGTTTGTAATTGACAGATAAATGCGTGCCAAAAAGCCAGAAACATTACTGAAGACTTTTTATGGGAAGTACATTTAATATTTCTTATTATCCGCCTCGGTGGTCGAGCGGTTACAGGTAGCACTCAAGCGACCTTTACCGCTCGGCTCTAAAGTCGTGGGTTCGATTGCCACCAGGGGCTTGGATGTTTGTGTATGTTCTAAATTATAAAAACTAATAATAAAATTGTCATTGGCCAATCGGCATCGTACCGAAGACCAGGGGGGTAGAAAAAATTATTAATTAAATATTTATAATTATAGATACATATTATATTACATATACCCTTCGGAAATATCGGCAATCGCATCAATGAATTGGAAGAATCACGAAAATTAGAAGGGAACTTATAAAATGGGCACCCTGTATATTAGAATTGATAAAATAGATAATAATAAAAAATACCTCAACGTGATTGTTCTATTTCTTGTATACTATGTATTGAAATGCACGTTAAAGTAAATATTATTCCATCGATTCCATTGAAACTAAGCTGTCAAATAAAAAGAAATACTAATAGATAGGTGTAGGTAAATATAAATCGTGCACCATATGTTCTCATGCAATAGATCTTTCACTTACATGTTCCCGGTCTCTACGGGAGACAAGCAGAGTGCCTCCCTATTTAATTCACTTCAAAGGAAACCGCCAGAGAAAAAATAAACAACTTAATGGAAATGAAACCATGACATTTGTGCTTTCCTCGCTCTGACAAAAAACTTTAAATACACATGGACTTCTCCGAGACTGAGACTACTCTATGACTACCATATTACGCTCATTATACGCACGACGGGTATTTTTAAGTAACTTTAAGGAATATAGAATTTCCTTTGACGTATTTGTTAAACATTAAGCTAATGAAAGTCTTTTTCAAAGAAAGTGCATTATACACTGCTAAAAGCTTATACTTTTTGTCGTACGGTTCTTTTTACATCTAAACAGAAAAGCAGAAATATGTTTTATCATAGGTATACCTTTCAGTTTAATTAAAAATATGTATTAATGTACGGCTTCTTTCATTTCGGTGTCCAGATAAAATCTGCCGTCCAATTAATGTTCTTTTAATCTTTTGTATAGAAAAAATGAAACACGAATTTCATTTAACTTTATCATTACGTAATGAATTACTGGCATATGTTACAGTACTTCAATGGTTTTGAGACGAAGCCTATATAAGTATTTAATTAATTAATTAGATCTGGCTGAATGAAGTCATCCACATGTTTTATATATATATTTTTTTTACTGAAAGACTACCTACCAAAATAGAAATAACAAAAAATAAAATATATCATCACGGCATATTACCCATTTCTGAGTGTGCCACAATCTGCTTTATCGCAGATATCGGTAATGATGATGACTTATTTGTACCATGCGTTACCTCACGGGCACTCATTGCTGGCGTGGAAAGTGCACCAAAGGGATCACTTTTGTGCCATTTAAAATTCTAAATATTTGGCGTCGGTCGGGATCGAACCCGGTTCCCCAAGTTTGCGACCAGACACTCTGGCCTTAAATTTTCTACTTTTAATTCTTTATTAGGTTTTCTGGTAACGTAAGTAAGTATAATACATACAGATTAGAAAGAAAATAAAAAAAATAGAGAAAACCTAAAATTTAAAGCATTTAAAAGTAACAGTTGAATACGGCGGTGACAGCATTATGTTTTGAGAGTACATTTAGTCGGCGAGAATACGAAAATTAGTAATTGCATCAATCATGGATAGCAAAGATTACCTCGATATTTAATAACAAATTTAAAACAAAATGCCGAAAAATGGGGCCTTAGCAGACAATTTTAATTTCATATTAGAACAATTCGACAAATAATTCGCGTCTTATAAGAGAATGGCTGCTGAATAATATTAAAAATATGCTTAATCATCCTCCACAGTCTCCGGATTTTAACCAGATTGAGAAAGTGCGGAAAATTCTTAAAACAAATAAGAATATAAAGAAAAACAAGAATTTTAAATTAATTACAAGGAAAATGGAAGATGGAGATTTTAGTAAATGACCGCGCTTTAAGGTCCGTAGAATCCAATTTTAACATTTTTACGATGATATGTGTATGTGTATGTGTGTGTGTGTGTATGGATGTGTGTGTATGTATATGTGTGTATGTATATGTGTGTATGTATGTGTGTGTATGTGTATGGATTTTGTCTCTGCTCTAAGTCAAATATTATCATTCAGAAAATTCTGAAACTTTGTATTTCAACCCTATTCTAATATGGCAAGAAACCTTTAGTTTTTGGTGTAAATCGGATAACCGAAAATGGCACTTCACTTGAAGCTCATCATGAGAATAGAGATCGAGATACGAATTTATTAATGATTTCCGAAAGATACATATAGGACAATGAAGTAAAGAATATATTTTAGAATTTCAATTTGTTTCTTGGAAAATACACTTGATTAGCATAAAATGATTCTACAAAGCAATTTTGAATTGCACATTTACAATAAAACAACGACGTAATTATGGGTGAAACTTGTAGTGTCACTCCTATGGAGATATATAACGTAGAATCATTGTCTCGTTAAAGAAATCCAATTTGTAATTAGTCCGTGTGATGAATGCTAATGTCTGTAGCGAAAAATCACTTCTTGTTCTGGTATTCAGGCCGTTGTCCGTTGCTGTACTAATAATGTGAACTTCCAACATTACAACGCTACAAAGTTCCACCAAGACTTTTTTAATCAGAAAAGAAGTTACAGGGATAATGCATTTTCTATACAACTTTTGTTCTCTGTAATAAAAGAAAGGAAGCTTTTTGTTTTTGTTCTGTCCAATGATTTATTGTAGGGAGAATGGTTTTTAGACTATGAATGAAATATCTCATGAAATACAGTGTTAATAGACGAATGAAAACTGACTAATTACAGAAGAGAATTTTTAATCGAATAGCAAATACAATAATGTAGCCTAAAAAAATATATATGTTGTGGCCAGCATAATAGCTCTCGCCATTTCCATTTTATGTTATATAAGTATTGTATTGCACTTCGCTATCGAACCGTTGTTTTACAACAAGAACTTTACCTAAAGGTAGAGTTGTTTGTAATTAACTAAATCATTCACATCTATTAAAAATCATTAACAATAGCAACACCGCCTGGTAAGCGCCCGCAAGGTACAAATATGTCATTATCATTACCGATATCTGCGATAAAGCAGATTGTGGCACATTCAGAAATGGATAACATGCCGTGATGATATATTTATTTATTTATTTTTATATTTGTCAAATTAGTCCGTGGTTAATTATAAAAACTGCTGTCCTAAATAAACACAAATAAATCCACTAGGATGATATGAATCGTTTTAAACTCATAAATGTATGGTACATATTTGAAAATGTTGAAATTTTAGTTTTTTAGGTTTAGTGAAATAAATTTTAGAAATTTGATGTTTATGGGTTTATTGTGGGCGCTAACAGTCTAAAACTCCTACGGTCTACTACGTACATTACTTTCACTATTTAAACAACTAATTTATTGGATTCGTTTATTATATTATTAAAAAGTCATAAATACCTTTTGGTTAAAAAGTTGAAAATATTCAAAAATCCAATTTTCATATATCTCGTACTTCCCAATGCACTGATTCCAAATCATGAAAACGCAGGTTGATGTCTCTTTTAGTTTTGGAGATTTTCAGCCTTAAATATTTTCTCAAAATTACTCATTTCCAGGCTAGATCTCTACCTAGTTTTGAATTATTGCCCCAAAAGTCAATAAACCCCATATTCACATAAAAACTTTAAAATTTTCAAAAATCTAATTTTTATGTATCTAGATACTTCTTAATGCGCTGATTCTAAATTTTGAAACCGCAGGACAATATCTCCTTTCGTTCTCGAGATATTTAGATTCAAAGTTTTGCATAAAACTGCCCATTTTTGGGTAATAACCCAAAAATGGGCTGAGATACGAATTTGGCGACATCACCATTCGATTCTACGGGCAAAAATACATAGGTATAGCATTTTTCATAAGGTTTGTCCAACCGGTTCATCTTTTATGAATAAAAGTTTAAAAATGACCAAAATCTGAAAAAATCCTAAGGGGTACACCTTAGATTTTTACGATTTTTGGCCATTTTCAGTTATTTTGCTTTAGAGAATGTATGCGGTGTTCAAAAATTGTGAAAATTGGTATACTTATGTAATTTTGCCCGTAGAATCGAATGGTGTTGTCGCCAAATTCGTATCTCGGCCCATTTTTGGGTTATTACCCAAAATTGGGTAGTTATGAGCAAAACTTTGAATCTAAATATCTCGAGAACGAAGCGAGATATCGACCTGCGGTTTGAAAATTTGGAATCAGTGCACTGAGAAGCATCTAGATGCATAAAAATTAGATTTTTAAAAATTTTGAAGTTTTTGTCTAAAAGTGGGGTATATTGACTTTTCGGGCAATAATTCAAAAATGGGTAGATATGTAAACTTGGTAGTAATATTATTTCATTGTAAAGACAATGGTAAGTAAGTGCACGCATATTTAGAGCATTTGAACAACTAAGTAAATTTTTAGAATTTAAAGTCTTAAAAGAAAATTGTTATCACGTTATTCTTGTAAGAAAAAAAAAAAATATTAATTCGTTCGAAAACTACAAGCAAGTGAAAGTGTGTATGACGTCATATAATTTTAAAAATTATCGCAAAAATTGTAGGGTCCTTATAACGATTTCGAGTCAATTTTCGAGCAGGGCCGGCTAAATTTTTGTCGAGTCGGGCCGGCAATTTTTATTTTCGGGCTTGGTCGATCCAAACCTCAAAGCCCGGTCCTGCCCGGTACGAATGCATACCTAATTTCATATATATTTTTTTTTTATTGTGGAGGTGTCAATTATATTCTTCATATTATTTATGTTCATATAAACATTATAAAATTATACAGTTTTGTATAGTATGAAGTTAATAAAATAGGTTTATATTGTAAATTTAATTCTATTGGTAATAATCTAATATATCATTATTTTTGAAAGGCGTATTGATGTCTAAAATTACAAGTCAATAAATTTAATAGCTTTATTATTAAATGAATTTCAGAAAATCCTAATGAATACTTGTTTGTGTGTCTATTTTTATTATAATGTCATGAATTATTGAAATCGAAAGTCGCTTCTAGTCTATCATTATAAATCTAATAATATCCTAATGATATTTATCTGTATGGTTATCTAAAAATAAAACTAGAGTAACCTTTGAATTGACGTTTCATTCACACGATAAATTATGGACTTTGTTATATAAATATTTTCATACAACATAATGTTGACTCGCGAATACTGTAATTAGAGTGAAAGTTTAACAGAAAATAATCTGAGATAAGACCAATTACTTATAAGACTGTCTAGTTTGATTATGAAAATAATCTTATGATTAGTAGGCAGGAATTAATTATTACTTACACATCAAAATTTTTGCTGAGAACTGTCAGTTTAATTTCTACTTTTACACGAAAACCATGTACGAGTAGATATATTTGGTTTGATTATTAAGAAAGTTAATTTGCATTTAATGTTACATATAGACAGGAATTGAATTTAAAAGTATCAAATTCCGTTTTTAAAGTAATTTAAAATTTCCCTAGTCCGATCTAAACTTTAAATTGGCTAGTGGTCAGCCTTGTTTATATTCAAAAACAAATAAATTTTGCATTTTGACGTTTAGTTATTTCAACGACTATTTTACTCAATTTATAAACCAATCCAAATTCAGGATTCTCACCTAGTTACCAAGTTATATTTTGACAAAATACCGTCAAAAATTTTGCATCCTTTGAGCCAATAAGTTGCTGTATAAGTATATGAGTTTTGATAAGCGATTTTTTTTTTTTTTTTTTGACGTTTTAGGAGTGTCTAGGAACATATTATTTATATAGCTATTTCACTTATTTTTACCTCCCGCTACCCTAGGTAAGGGACGTATAGGGATCATGCTAAAAATCGGAAATTTGACATATTTAAACAAATGTCACTGTCACGAAGCAATTTACATTAAAATTGAATTGAATTGAATTGAAATGAAACTGTGTTAAGAAGAATTTAGTAGTTTAAATATGATTCTAATGAAATTAAGATTTAACAGAAGTAAGAAAAAAAGGACAAATGTCAAAACTGATCAAAACGAGGGTTGCGATATTTTAAAATTCATTAACGTTCAGATACGAAATATTTGACACATTAAATTTGACATATTTCTAACCTAATTTTGCAATAAAGAATTTCCTTTTACACCTTCCATTTACAATAATACTTCCTCATTTGACTAAAGGATACCTGTATTACTTTTCCCTGTGGTAAAATTTCTAAATCACAATTGAATCTCATGGATAGATGTGGAAAATATTACAATGTTGCCATTTACTTAATACAAGTTTTAATACAGACCTTAATACAACCCACTAAATTCCACCCAATATATTTTCCATCATACATAAATATTAGATATACAGGATAATTCGATTTAAGTTTGATGTTTGCAGCATTATATATCAAACAGCTCTCAATAAGAACGTGATTTCAAAGTGTCAAATAATAGTTTGCAACTACAAATTTACGAAATGGATAATGTACGGCGAAGAATTTACACAGATTGCGTTTTAGAGCATAAGGAAGTTGGTGATGATTTTGACAATAATGTGTGTGTGACGATTTTTCCTTAAAATATATTAATGATCCAAAACTTCGCAAAGTTAAGGACGGATATATATATATATATATATATATATATATATATATATATATATATATATATATGATGTTGTTAGGTGCAGATTTTGGCCCTACTATAACCATTTAACTCTTGCTGAAAATTAATTAGGGGAGACACTATATGAAGAAGACATCAATTTACTACGACACTATGAGATTTGCTAGACGTTTATTCTACTAACAAATCTCACAATTCCAAATGTACATAGTCTATGTCAAGTTCACTCCGTGTGCATTTATCTGGATAAGTTGTCTGACGGGGAAGACAAATTTATCTCGCGATGTATCTTAGCAATTAACAAAACAAGAAAGCTTACTTAATTTCCAGTTATTAGTTTGACATGTTTATATTGCACACCATAACAATTTATATAACTTAATCCCAATTAATCTAACGTCTTTGCCATCATTTCCTGCGAAGAACACGCAAAGTATGCGAAGGAAACAGACAAATAGACAGGAACAGTGTTTCCCAAACTAGGAATACTTTCAATAGTTTAAAGTTACTAGATCTATTTTTAATTATTAAAATATCTTTCAGAACTCATATTAATAATTGAAATAATACTACCTTTTTACCTTCCGTCACCTTTAGTCAAAAAATTCGTTGGTGAGTTTTTAATGAATAATCACGTTTTAGGGTCCCTGGAATACGAATTTACTATTTTTAAGATTATGTCTGTATGTGTGTGTGTGTGTGTGTGTGTGTGTATGTGTGTCCGTGTGTGACAAATTTTTCTCCGACGATAACTCCAATACTACAATTCTAAAAATTATAATTCTTATAATTGATCCACCGGAAGTACCCTTATTTGAAGTTTTTAACCGTTTTTCTTGAAAAACGCAGTTAAATATCATTTTTCGACATTTTGTTATTTTCAATATGAAAGAATATCTTATTGTCTATACGGTTTGATTATACATTTTCCTTCATATTCAATAGATATAGAGTTACAGAGACATTAAGAGAGATTAACTTTCAAAAATTAGTCAGCTTTGCTAATACTATGGAAACAGCAGAAATATTTAAAAAAAATTAATTGACAGATGTCAGTGTCAAATGCAAAACCAAAGTTAAAAGTATAGGGTCAGAAAGTTATATGTGAATGTGATAGAGTGTCCCTCGCAAGTGATTTGCAGTTGCAGCCTCGCCTCAAGATTGGAATTTTCAATGCCGGCAGTACGAGAAAGGCCAAAGAGAAGATGGAAGGACTGTATAGCAGAAGATTTGAGAGAAGAAGAATTGTGTGAAGAAGATGCGTTGTACAGGAATGAATAAAAGAGAAGAGTAAGAAACGGCGACCCCTAATAAAATAGAGAAAGGAACTTTCGGTATAGAATTTGTAAAAAATAGTGTGTTCGTGTTACAGTTTTACAGGATATACAGAATCTTTTTCAAGGAACTTTTGGTATGGGATATGTACAAAATACATCGAATTGACGGAATGTTTTGTGCTGGCCACAACAGATTTTTTTAGTTTAAGTTCTGTATTTATTTATTTATTTATTTATTTATATATTATTAAAACCCAACGTTTCGGCACCATAAACTGGTGCCTTCTTCAGGAGAAAACATTGACATAAATATGTGAAATAACAAAAACAACAAGTAGCCAGTTTTTGGGACGGTTTTTCCTCTGGCAAAAGGAGATTTTTTCCTGAGAATGTTCGCCGTCCAAGTTATTGCCAAACACGCATATATAGTCTAGAAAATTGTGTACATAAAAAAAGGTAACATTTACGAACTTTTCTCGTTACCTTGGTTACTTGTTTTTGTTATTTCACATATTTATGTCAATGTTTTCCACTGAAGAAGGCACCAGTTTATGGTGCCGAAACGTTGGGTTTTAATAATAAATAAATAAATACAGAACTTAAACTAAAAAAAGGTAGTATTATTCCTATTTTATTTTGAGGACAAAGTAGATACAAGATAATGCTTTAATAAATAATACGATTGGACAGTATTGATCTCGTTTATTGATATTTTTTTATTTATTATATTTTGACGAACATCAAATAGTTGTTTGCAATATTTTACATTTGGTTATTTGGGTCCCGGGGCCGCGTGCCAGAGTGTCTGGTCGCGAACCTGGGGAATCGAATTCGATCCCGAACGACACCAAATATTTAGAATTTTAAATGGCACAAAAGTGACACCTGTGGTGCACTCTCCACGTCAGCAATGAGTGCCCGTGAGGTGACGGCTGGTAAGCGCCCGCACGATACAAATATGTCATCATTATTACCGATATCCGCGATAAAGCAGATTGTGACACACTGATGATATATTTATTTTTATTTATTTAAGGTGACGACTGGTAAATATATAATTAAATTGCTGTTTTTTTAGATAACTTTTATTGAATTTGCCTTTTAAAATAATGGCAGACGGACTTTTTCACTAGATGTCTCTATTGTTTCAGCATATTAGGTTATGTTATGTATATTTATAAAAATAAATACGCAATTTTTCTACGGTGTTGCCACTTATTCTACTTAATCCCAATTAAGTACATGTACATGTATTATTTAATCAATGATTTAGTACATACATAAGTTAATCCTTTGTTCTTATTTCTTTGAAAAACTGTAGTTTGGTAAAGGACCACTTTCCAATATCATTTGACCCTGGCAGGATGAGGTACCCAGCCGTTATGAAAGTTTGAAACTTTTAATTCGAGTGCTCACACTAATTAACATTGTGAACAGGCTAATGGATAAAGTTTCCATCACTTTCTGAAAGTAAAAGTGTTCTTACAAATCACGTCATTATTTTTAGTGTGAACAATACAGCTACTAGACTTCTTTACAGCTTAATACAAGCAGTTCTGCAAACGATAACAAATTAAATTTTATTGTTAGTGTAGTTGAAGGAGCTTATAATATGAAAAATTGAAAATAACAAGTTGATAACTGCAATTATTCACATAACAACCGCTGTGAAATTCATTATTATTTATGAGGGCAATGCTGCCAACTGTAAAGAGATTACAATTCAGCAGTTTTCAGGATATGAAATTGTAATTGCTTTATTGCTCTATAATTTTATAAGATTTTCTTATGATTTATTAGGTACACTCCGTTTTCGAAATAGGAGAAGCAAATTTATAAGTCATATTAACACTCAGAAAAAGATATTTATATCGTATATTAATTGCGGAAATCTAAATCAGCCAATCAGAGAGCGGTTTGGAAGTGAAGTGGTCCTATTGAATACAGATTTTGTTTAATAATCTCAATTGTTTCTTGGCAATTATTTAATAAAGATATAGTGCTTATTGAATTTTATGAACACTCAAAATTTCAAATAATTTCAATAATTTATAATAATTGAACAATTGCAGAGTGTAGAGGCGAACTTAACAGAATTCAGCTTAGAACAGAACAAAGAAAAACTATATATATAAATTCAAAATAAATGAACTTTAGGAAGTAAATTCAATAAAATCAGTTACAAAACGGGAAAAATACAAAGTTTAAAATTTAAAATTTTAAAACTTTTTACAGGGAAACCGCTCATAGCAGCTGTAGACACATGTTTCGCTCTTATTAGAGCTCATCAGTACAGCATAGCATGTTAACCGATGGACATTAACTGGAAATAGTGAATAGAAAATGAACAAATTGTAACAGTACCTGTAAGCTATGCTGTACTGATAAGCTCTAATAAGAGCGAAACACGTGTCTACAGCTGCTATGAACGGTTTCCCTGTGAATTTTTTTTTTAATTTTGACAGCTTCACGCTCGTTTATAAAAATCTTTCATTAAAATTTAAAATTATGGAAACAGCAGATAATTCAAACATTTTTAATTGACAGATGTCAGTGTCAAATACAAAACCAAAGTTGAAAGTATAGGGCCAGAAAGTTATATGTGAATGTGATAGAGTGTCCCTCGCAAGTGATTTGCAGTTGCAGCCTCGCCTCAAGATTGGAATTTTCAATGCCGGAAGTACGAGAAAGGCAAAAGAGAAAATTGAAGGACTGTGTAGCAGAAGATTTGAGAGAAGAAGAATTGTGTGAAGAAGATGCGTTGGACAGGAATGAATAAAAGAGAAGAGTAAGAAACAACGACCCCTAATAAAATAGGGAAGGAACTTTCGGTATAGAATTTGTAAAAAATAGTGTGTTTGTGTTAAAATTTTACAGGATATACAGCGTTTTTTTCAAGGAACTTTTGGCATGGGATATGTACAAAATACATCGAATTGATGGAAGGTTTTGTGCTGGCCACAACAAATTAGTTTTTGGTTCTTTATCATTCAAATTAAATGTGTCTGATGTTTTTTATATATAATTATTCATTTGGAATATAACGAAATAGTTTATTGCAATTTTACAATATTTGACCTATATGTTGAGTTTTGAAAATGGGCGATTCAATTGATCATTTTAAAATTAACAATAAAATCGCTTTAGTGTGTATTTTATTGCACCCACCAGTATATAAATGTACGAATCAAAGCCATGCATTCACAAATCAATACTAAATCACTGGACTACCATTTGCTTGGAGCATTAATTAACCTATATTTATGTGGGTGTATTTATTTAGAGTAAATCATTATGAAATTAGTAACTCATTATACATTACTCCCATTTATCACGAGTAATTAATGCAGTGTCTTATGCCTACAAATTAGCTTCCATTAAAATCAATCAATATTCTAAACTCACACCTAGTTTTCCCGTACAAATTTAGCCTAAACAAATCTAACACCAGTTGGTAAACATTTCAGTGACCCAGTTAAATTTTAGGGAAAAGCGTTAGAATAATTAATTTCCCTGGTAAACTGACGTAGGGACGTAGGGTAGGCACACATTTCACATCTTACCTACGTACATTAATACGAGCACATTAGCCTGTGCATATTTCTCGAATCAAGTGAGCTTGGGTGGCATCGAACATCCATTTCATTCATTAGTCACGGAGACAGAAGTGGTGTTTTACGGACTCACACGCATTCTGCAAATAAATCCTGACTCTACGAGTACATCTCTAATAAAGCATTCGTTCTGCGTTACAAATTACAGCAATTAGTATTGTGTAAGCAAAGCTTATCTCTACCTGTACTCCCAGAGATCTTCAAACTGTAAAGAGCTGTCTTTATTTACTCACTCTGAAACTAGGGTTTGCAATACCGGATGAAAATTATATGGTGTTACTTACCTGTATTTATTTAATAATGCCGATATTTTCGATATTTGAATCGAATTAGAGCATGTTTCTTACCTCTTGCTAAGAGAGGTATTGGATTCATGCAAAAAATCATATGAGTATCCAGATTTTAATGTAAGTTCTATGGTCCCTACAATCTGATTTAACATTTTGTATATATATATATATATATACACAGGGTGTCTCTTAAATAGGGGGACATGGCTTAACCACAGATTCCTGAGGCCTAAATACCGGAAAGTGTACTATTTAGCGAGAACTCTGCTCCAAAGTTCTTCGAAAAAAAATTAATTTTGCTTATAATAATCGGACGCTTTATTCTATTTGGATGAAATTTGGTATGACAGTTTATAAGGTTATAAGAAATCTTTTAAGGTGATACTTGTCATTATTAGTGAACCACTAGTGTATGAAACTTAGGTGTCCCAACATTAATTAGACCGTAACTTTTTAATGGCAATGCCGAAAACGTGAAATTATTTTTCTTTAGAAAGATACATTCAATAGCAAACTTTTCCCTCTCTGTATAATTTGTGATATCTGTTACGGTTCACACAGAAAAAAATAAAATATGAGTGTCTGCACTGCTAAATTTTTAAAATAAATTTAATCTAGCAGTCTGTCCAAATGTCAAACAATTAATTTTTAATGACTAACAATTGTTTTACGGGTTGTCAAAAATTTTCTTCGCAATATTCTAAAATTAGTAACATCCGTTTGTTCGGCCTAATAATATTTTACTACCATTATTATAAATAAGACGATTACATATCTCAGCTTACTCCTAAACAAGTTGTGAAGATTGACAACAAATCATATTTAGCGTTCTGTTATTACAAGCAAAATTAATTTAAAATCTGAAACCCCTTTAACATCTGTTTTTCACGTGTTCTTTAGATCATTATAGAATAATTTTATGGCTCATTGTTTTCATGCACATTTATTGCATTCTATTTCTGTCATACAAATTAACTCTGTCGGATCCAACAATAAAATATAAATATCGTTATTATCACAAAGCGGCATCTCTCTCACTGTTTGCTTTATAATATTGGATGTGCCACTCTATTGGAATGAAGACATGCATTGCATGGTACTTCTATAATAAAATAATTAAAACGTCACATATTTTTGTTTGAAATTTTTGCAGAATTTTATGATACAATATTTAAAATTATTTTAATTAAAACTGATCCAATATGAGATTTGAATAAAATGTTTATATGTAAATAACGTCATGCATTTGTCATTAAACTAATGCAAAAATTAATAAACTAAATGAAAATGTCACTCGCGATTAAACTTCAATATTACCAACGTTATTATTTTTCCTGTACTACGAACAGTTAAAAATATCATTGGAAATGAAATAAAAAGCCTTCTACCTGAAACATGAACCGTCAAAATAAATAAAACAAATGAAGCAAAAATGACAGCAGTCTTTAAAAAGGAAATTAATTATGCCAGATTAACTTTTTCTCTTCAAACCTGTCTTGGCGCATAAAATTCAATATAACAGATAAGTTTTCTTTTAATCCTATAAATAACACCATTCGATCTGCATTACAAGGAATCTCTGTCGCTTCATTTCTTTCCAGCATAACGAGTTAATAACATTCGAATATTTTTTCAGTCACAAACCAGTGTAGTTAAAAAAATTAAACGGCTGCATATATTATCCTTATATCTACTTAAAAGTAAATTTAAGTGTCACTTAATCCATTATCTAGAGGATATACAGTAAACGGAACATTTATTAAACTTAAATTATATTAAAAAAAATCTGTTGTGGCCAGCACAAGACCTCTCGCCATTTCCATATTAGTCTATATAAGTATTGCACTTCACTATCGAACCATCGTTTTATAACAAAAAATTAGACAATTTTACCCAAATATTGTTTTTTATTGTATTTAACATGTCTTCTGCACAAATATAATTCTAATTATATCTATTTTTCATTGTATGAGTAAGTTGTTAAATGTCAGAGATTCTTCCAATTCATTAACAAGATTGGCGGTATTTCTGATGGATATATGAATTTTATTGCAATAACAAAGATTAAATGTACTACCCAAAAAAGGCTATCAGAATGTCACTAAAATTGTTGATTTTTGACACTAACATCTATCATTTACAAACTATGTTTAAAATTTTTGAATTTGTCAAGTGGTTTCCTTAGTGCCTTAGCCTCTGCAATTATATTATTCTATATATTACAGTGTCTTTATCTCTAAATCTATACAAGATATAATAAAATTTTTAAGTATATTAGATGGATGATTTTGTTCTTCAATATTTGCAATAAAAAAAATTTCCAAAAAAATATATTTAGAAGATTTTTTCTAAGAAATTACTACTTCCGGTTGTTCAATTGTTACCATACCTTTTCAGCTCTTCCCAGGAATGTCACATTGAGGAATTCATAGTTAAACAGGTCTTAAGTCTTATAGTTTTTGAGGAATCGTCCCTACAACATCCAAACATACACACATACAAACACACACATACACACACACAGACATTATTTTTAAAAAGTTATAATTGGATTATAGGGACCTTAAAACGTGCTTATCCACTAAAATTTGGATATGCTAGTGTTAGCATGATTCCAATACCTCTCTTAGCGAGAGGTAAAAATCGAGTATTTCCTCATTGCTATTAATTTTGCATGTAATAAAATTTTACTCAATTATTTTTAATTATTATTGATTTTCTAGCAGTCAGTATTTTTCGGGATTAATATCTTAGCAAAAAATTTAGAATAGACATCTTTTGTAATAAAATTGTAACTGTCTAGCCAATAAAATGAATAATAATAGACGAATAAAACTTGGTTTAGTCTGGTGTTTGTAGTCTTGCCTGTGGTCGCTCCATTTTGCAGCGTTTAGAGTTCGAAATAACAAGATCTAGCGATGGTATAAATAAGCAAGAGTCGGCCAGCGGCCATCGTGGCTACAACCGAGCTAAATAGCAGAATAGCACGATCTATTTACGAGCTACACACGGAAAAACTCAACTCAACTTCCCTACGGTGCTCCATAACAATGGATAAGATACAGCAGAGCGATAGAAAGAAGGCTATGATTAATAAGCGCGAATCGGGAAAAAATCAGCGTTGACTTGCCAACAGATGGTGCAGGGAACGGAACGCATTATTAACGGATTATTTGAGATGTTGTTTATATTTGGAAGTAGCGCAACTCCATTGAATTATTGACAAATTATAAGTAATTTACACTTAGATATATTACAGATCACCATCACACAAAACATGCTCTATTTGGGCTGTGTCCGATAATGCATATTGCACTTTTATCACCCTAATATTTAAATCCTAAATTTATATGCTCTAAATTACGTCATTATTTAGGATTTTAGGAATTAGATTTTAGGGTTTTGCAGGAGCACACTGTGCCTTGAAGTTGACGCGCACTAATTAAACAAATCATGTTCGTCGCTATAATTTGTTCGGAACGTCAAATTTACTATCAGACTAGCTTTTTAGCTTATACTTTATGAAATATAATATTCGAATTGTATAATTCATTTTTGTTGTTCTAAAGTGTTGCCATACAAACCAATGATGTTATTAGTGTGCCATTCGTAGTTGTATTTATGTGAAAATAACTTAAATACTAAATGCCAAAATGCGACATCGGACACAGCCTTAATCAGCTGTTAGTGGTTGCTAATTTATCGAAAGTTGTAACAATTAAAATTGTTGTTTTTACCTCTCGCTAAGAGAGGTATTGGATTCATGCTAAAATTTGCATATCCAGATTTTATTGAATAGCACAATTCAAGGTCCCTAGAATCCGATTATAACATTTTAAAATGATGTGTGTGTATGTGTGGATGTGTGTATGTGTGTGTGTGTGTATGTGTATGTATGGATGTTGGAGGGACGATTCCTCAAAAACTATAAGACTTAAAAAATATTTAACTGTAGTTTCCTCAATCTGACATTCCTGGGAAGAGCTGAAAAGGATTTGGTAACAATTGAACAACCGGAAGTAGAAATTTCTTAGAAAAATTCTTCTAATTATAATTTTTTAGGAGTTTTCTTTTATTAATTATTGAAGAACATAAAATTCTCCATCTAATACACTTATTTTTTTTATTATATCTTGTATAGATTTAGAGATAAAGACACTATAATTTATAGAGTAATTTAATCGCAGAGGCTAGGGCACTAAGGAAACCAGTTGACAAATTCCAATGTTTATAACATAGTTTGTAAATGACACATGTCAGTGTCAAAAATCAATAGTTTTAGTGACATTCTGATAGCTTTTTTGGGAAGTATATTTAATCTTTCTTCTTGTTTTATTAATTAAATATTTGATATTATAGGTAAAATCGTGGTAAAATGTATATATCAATCAGAAATACCGCCAATCTGGTTAATGAATTGGAAGAATCTCTGATATTTATAAATTTCCTCATACAATGAAAAATAGACATAATTAGAATTATATGTGTGCAGAAGATATGTTAAATACAATAAAAAACAATATTTGGGTAAAGTTCTCTAATATTTTGTTATAAAACGACTTACTTATGTATAGAACCTAATATAAAATAGCGAGAGGTCTTGTGCTGGCCACAACAGTTTTTTTTTTTGTAAAGATTAAAATATAAACGTCAAAATGCTACATCGGACACAGCCTTAATTAAAATTATATCACTTGCTACTTGCAGAGCTACCACGTAAGAAATACGACACCATATTGTGCACTCAGCTAAAACAAGAAAATAATAAAATCAAATTGACATATAGCGTCTAGACAACAGAGTATCATATAAAACGTTTTATGAGATTACAAATAAAATATTAACGTATTTCGACCCATTTCCTTTCATCATATCCCAGCAAGCTTTGCTTAACAAACACTATTTGCCTCAAAACTTTTAATCCGGAACTTATGCCAAATATAAATAGAAATCAATTTCAGGAAGTATGTTTTAAAATTTATGAGCCATTTGGAGTGGAAATGCCACACAGAAATGATCATTTTATCCGGCGCTATTGGGAATAAGTTGAAGCGTCTGCTTTAAAAATGCATGCTATGCGCGCAATAAAAGATTGTACAGTACAGAGACAGATCGATGCAGAACATTGCCATGAAATTTTACCGAGCGTATTTTACAGCTGATTATGTTCGGACTACGTTCTTTATTGGTGGATTACGTTTGTTCAATCCGAACAAAACATAGATGAAATTGATTTTTACTACTAATTGTAAATTTTTTGAATGTAATAAAGGAAGAAGATGTACGAGTTCTGCGTCAAGAAAAACAATTTGTAACAAATTGGAAACAACTGTTCCCAATAAAATTTCCGGCTTGTCATATAGAAAATATAATAATTTAAATTCTATTGACAGTACTCATAAACAACATATGAAAATAGTTATAGAAAATTTTAATTATTTTGAAGATGTCTCAGTTAATCTAAAATAACTAACTTTGTATAATGTCTTTTACGTTAGAAGTAGACATAATAATGTACGTATTTTAGTTCCAACGTGAAATATCATTTCAAGTTAACAGCTAGTGTGCTGCCCTAAATATCACAAAATATATACCGACCACTTTTAGAAATTGAAATAAATTGTATATTTACTCTGTTATTTGTTTAGAGTAGCAGACACGGTTCATTCCATTAAATAATGTAAAATGCACTGGTGTTTCAAATCCATAATTTGAACTGAAAACACAAAATTAAATGTTGTCCTATAAACCGGTCAAAGTTACTGACCATTTACTGTCTAACTGGTCTGACCCATCACATGGTGAACATTTATTAAGCACGCGAGACAATTTATTACACAAAGTGTAAAATTAGTAGAAGTAATTTAAAACGATCATGTATTGTCCCAAATATTTTTGCTTTAAGAACAGTATTGGCCATAAAGATAGCAAATTAAAAAAAATTCAATTGCTCTAATGTAAAAACTGGGATTTCAGAAATAAATTACTGCAGTATTAGTGTCTTGAACCAAGTTTAATTTACATTAAAATAATTTGCATTATATTAACAAAAATTGATTCACTTGATAATAATTGGAGATTTTATCAATCGAAACTTTGTGTAACTCAAAAAAAATAAAGACAATGAAAGTTCGAAATACTTCTTTTATTCTTAAAAATTGATTTATGTGCAAAAAAATATTTTTTATTTTGACATAAAAATAAAAATAGCAACTTTTATAAAATTAATATAAAAACTAAATTTTCTAATATTTAGTGTAATAACCGGAACCACGAGAATTTATTACTTCTTCTCGTTTCATCATGAATTCAAGTAATTTTGTTATTACATTTCTATCAATTAATCTTAGTTCATCACTAAATACTACTCTTTTCCACATGTCAGTTGTCCAGTTTACATGATTTTCTGCAAAAAAAATAATCAGGCCTTCACGTTCTTCTTCGAAAGAAGTGGTTTCTTTGCAGGCCGACGACTATATAGTTCTCCGGCAACTAATATTCTTCTTCCCTGTCTTGAAGATATTTTATCTTTAACATTACTTAGAAGAAAGCCTAAAATTTTCTTTGATGATAACAACTGATTTTTAACGATATGTGTTTTATCATTCTGTCGCTTCGGTTTGATGTTTTTTTTTTTATCTACTAGAAATTGTAGAAGGCTCAATATTACCCTTCCTTCGAAAATGGATTATTATTCGTGCTATTGTAGATTTATGCAAATTAAAGTTCTTCGACATTTTATTCCGCGAAGCACCATTTTCAAATGATTTAATTATTAAATTGCGAAATTCTTTAGTCAAAGTCTTATCACGACCCATAATTTTGAAGTACTAATTTATATTTTTTAAACAATTATACGATATAAACGTTGAAATTGAGAAAATAAAAACATTCATTATGTAGTTGCTATTTTTATGTCCAGACAAAAGTAAGAATATACATACATACATACATACATACATAAAATCACGCGTATCCCACTTTAACATAAAATAAACTTATTTTAAGAGGTTATTCTTTATGTAAATTATTTTCAATATTCTTATGTTCACTTCAGAGAAATAGAATTTTTTTAAAAGTTGCTATCTTTATGGCCAATACTGTATATATTTTTACAGTACGAGAAATAAATAGTAAAGTAGCTATAAAACATAACTCAGAACTTGCGAAATAAATTTCAGTTTAATTACCCAACCACTAAATCCATTCCAAACTCTGAATCCTTGTCTTCTTTAATCGTAAACCCAGCGATTTGGCGAAAATTAATCCACTTCTCAGTATATCTCCCGTTTATCTCTTGAACTGGGTTAGGAAGAGCAGTAAATAAAATTCCCAGTGGCTCAGTTTGCGATCCGTTCACAAAACAACTCGATTCCCGAGATAAAGATTTACAGGGAGTT
Source organism: Ophonus ardosiacus (assembly GCA_943142095.1). Taxonomy (NCBI): domain Eukaryota; kingdom Metazoa; phylum Arthropoda; class Insecta; order Coleoptera; family Carabidae; genus Ophonus; species Ophonus ardosiacus. The sequence goes on along the minus strand of OW964832.1, from coordinate 1,911,756 downwards.
TAGAGTGGTCGGGGTTGAATGCGAAGAAGTTCGCGCTAAATCAACTCATTTCAGCATGGGTGGAACAGCAGGCTGCTCGCTAGAGGAAGAGTGATTGAGATACACAGCACGTACGATATTGCATGAAGACGAAGTTCACGAGAAGTCTACGCATTCGATTTCACAGCTGTGTTGATGCTGACCCAGAGAAAAATAGGGGGGGGGGGGATGTTTATAAATTGGGGTTATGTGGGTTAGGGGTACACGGATGAAATCGAAAGTATCAAGAGATACTGAACTATTTGTAAAGGCCGTATCGCACGATGAAAAATACGAGCAACTTTAGGTTGCCGATATAGGCAAGATGACGATTTTTCTATCTCATGGGTGTAACGTTAACGTTGCCTTAAAATCTAGGGAATTACGTTATTTAAAGTTTCAACCAGTAGTGGTAGCACGCACTTTAGTATTCTATCAAATGAGGCATTTATTTTCGCCTCCCGCTACGAAGCGAAAATTTGGTAGCTTGCGTGTATCAAAATATTCGCCTGCAAGCTTACGACTTAAGGCGAAAGTGTCAAAGTAACGTTATTATTTTGCCACAATTCTATTCAAAGCCAATTTATACATAATTTATACATTTATTATATACAACTGTCAAAATATTTTTTTATTTTAATACTATAAAATCCAATAATTTCCGAATCAAAAAGCGAATATAGAATTCTAAAGTGCGTGCTACCAAGATTCGTAAAAGTAAAATCGTATTTGCCTGCTTTTTATAATAGAATTCTAAAGTGCGTGCTACCACTACAGATATAGCGAAATATTGTTATTTGAAGCCTTCGATTTATATTTCCTTTAATAAACTGCATCAGAAGAGCTCTGTTTGATTTATCACTATTGAAAATGGAGAATTATGATAAAAAGTATATTTTATAATTTGTGACATATAAAATGTCATAATAGTTATTTACGATACAAGTACGTAAAGCTAGACTTTAGTCACGAATGTGTCAGCTTTAAAGCACGATCGTAGCGAGTGTTTTAAAACACTTGAGTGACTAAAGATGCTTTACGTATGTGTATTGTACATTATTTTATCTACGTTAGAATCTAAAAATCCAAGAAATATAAAAATATTTTTAATCAGGATAACAATATTAAATGAAAAGTTTACCATAATAACAAAATATTCATCTGTTTTCGCAAATTTAACACGTTTAAAAATTTTAATCACTTGTTGGTCGGCAACCAGTGACTAATGAAACCTTGTTACTAAACAACCGTTTTACAAACTTAAAACTAACTAATCTTCAATTTTACGCACTGTCGTGGATAAAATTTGTTTAAGATTTTAATTGAATACTATGACTAACAATATGAAGAAGTAACTTTTATAAAGTTTTAAATTCAATTTCCTTAGTTACCAAACATGCAAAAGAAAATGTGATTATTTGAAGCATTTTTGTTTAAAATTAATAGCCACTTTTTGGCAAGGAAAAACTGTTTTCCCATGTTAAATGCCTATAACCTGGTTTTCATGTTACACCCGCTATATATTTAATTTGAAAAGTATTTGTACAATTTATAGTTCAAACAATTAAGTTTCAGAATAGCTTCAAACGTTTTCAATTTTCAAACATAAACATTTGAATCAGCTCGCGTTGTGAAACAATTTCATGTAAACTCAAACACTTTCGATTCCCAGTTTAAAATAGTTCACCATCAAAGCATTCTCACAATCCCATTCAAAACTAAAACTAGGCCACTCAGCAACTCTGCTCCTCAAACAATATTCTCTTTCCACACTAGTGAAGAGGAAGCAATACGATACAAATCGTTTTTCCAATAAATGTTCCGGTGTTGGTCTTCCTACAGGAATTTCCTATCCATTCCTTTCCTTCAGAGTCGGTTTATCGGTGATCTGAATAGAAACGCGTGTAGGATTTTCGCAGGAGTTGTAGGACTGCTCGACAGAAAGGTTGGAATAATAAAGGAACAGGGAAGCCAACCGGATGTGTCATTTAGGATTATGGAAACGGAAATAGGAAAAGGTTTATTGCAAAGAACGGTATTGCCAATAATTCAGTATGTAAATAATGTTGAGAGCTGTTTTAAATTATGATATGATCATCCCAGGTAAATTAAATTCTCATATAGAGAAAAATAATTCCTATACAAATGAAAAAATCTGATGTGGCCAGCACATGACCTCCCGCCAATTCCATGTTTAAAATATCAGTGAGCTTTAAGTAAAGTATCACTTCCGGTTGATCGTTTGTAAATAAATTCTAATTTATTATTCAATAAAGAGAAAAGTCTGTAATACGAAAGTTTGGATTATGTTTTATTGTTTTTCCTCAAAAATCAGTTAGAGCTCCAAATTAAGTACTACATCCGATTTATCATATATGGTTAAAATCTAATATGTTGTTTCAAATTATATATGAGTTTTAAATACCAAATTTGAGAAGTTTTGGATCATATTTTAAAAGATTTGAAGGAAAAATCGTTACACACACATTCTTATAAAAATCTGCATCAACTTCTAGGCGCTCTAAAACGCAATCTTTGTAAATTCTTCGCCGTACATGATCCATTTCGTAAATGTGTAGTTGTAAATTAATATTAATTCATAGGGCTGCAAAATAGAGTAAATTTAAATCAGATCATCCTGTACATCTAACATGTATGTATGATGTAAAATATATTATTTTTACAAACCTTAATTTCATTAGAATTAATTATTTTACCATTATATTCTCCTTAACACGGTTTCATTATTAATTTTACTATAATTATGCTTCCTGACATTGACATTTGTTTAAATATGTCAAAATTGTTATTATTATTTTTTTTTTTTGTTTGACGCATAGGCAAGACGATATATGAAAATAAATTATATTATATATTCATATTTAAAGTTATTTAGAGATATTTACTAAATTGTATTATCGTAGAATTGAAGATTGTACCATTGTATTCAATTTTAATTAGTAAAAGTTGCTAAAAAAATATATTCAATGATTTTTTTACAAGAAAAACTGTTAAAAGCTTGTATAAATGGTACTTCCGGTTTTCCGGTATACACTAAAAACTAATGAGCTCTTCCCACATTAGTATAGAATGGGTATACAAAATTTCAAATTTTTCTGATTGATAGTATTTGAGTAATCGTGTCCACAAGATCCACACACACACACACACACACAGACACACACACATACATACCTACAGATATCATTGTAAAAATGTTAAAATCGGATTCTGGGGACATCAAAACGTGGTTATTCACTAAAATCTCTATATGCGTTTTTTAGCACGATCCCTATACCTCCCTTACCTAGGGTAGCGGGAGGTAAAAAGATGCCTTAACAGTATGGACGTATGGAGTTACGAAGTTTTCATGAAAACGTCTTCTATAGGAAATAAGTAATTTTATATTTTTTTCGTGCCTTCATCCGGGATAGCATGTTTTACATATCTCGAAATCATCCAGAAACACTTATTTTCAGGCCTAGGCCAGCAAAAAGATAGCGAATTTTATGACTATAAGTTGGTATTATTCTGGTAAAATCTCAACTTATATTTTCAAAATGTGATACGTTATAATTATATTTAAAAACACTATTTTTGATTTATTATTCATATTATACTCGTAGGGGGGTCCCGTGGCCGCGTGCTTGAGTGTCTGGTCGCGAACCTGGGGGAACCGGGTTCGATCCCTACAGACGCCAAATATTTCCAATTTTAAATGGCACAAAAGTGACCCCTGTGGTGCACTCTCCACACCAGCTATGAGTGCCCGTGAGGTGACGCCTGGTAAGCGCCCGCACGGTAAAATATATTGTCATCATTACCGATGTCTACATGTGTTGTAGATACTGGCACACCCAGAAATGGGTAATATGCCGTGATGATATATTTATTTTATTTATTTATATTATACTCGTATTATACGATTATTATTACATTAATTGTTGTAAAATATCATCACATTCGTTTTATTTTTAGGTTCTGTTGAACGAATACAAGCAGAAAATGTATCTTCAAATTTTAACCTATAATGCGGATTATTGGACTAAAATGTCACTAAATTTTTTCAATAAAACAAATGAATTGCTGATAAAACCATGTAAATCGGAAATAATACCAACATAAAATTTTTATAGTATATAATATTTGTCACAAAAAATCTTGTGTATCACACATGCAGAAACTGTTTTGAGAGATCTCGTAATTTGCAGGCCTCGTCTTCAGCTCGGCCTGTCAAAATAAACTCTCTGTCGCAAATGTTCAGTTACTGGCTTAGCGATACAAATAACTTTTTTTTGACACAAATTTGTATTAAATTACCTATACGAGTAAATCCCACAATGTTAAATTTGTTGTTCTTATTGAAATATTGTTGCATCAAACTATGTAAATAGTTATTATCGGTAATATTGATTAAGATAATAATTTCCCGATCCCGAGATAGGTAGATTCTATGCTAGTATTTGTTAGTGTCATCGAATATGTTATGAGGCCATTTCTATTCCACTCGCGTTGGAACGGCAACATTGGAACAATTTTCAGTAAAAACATAAAACCGTTCTCGCTAGTCCGAAAGTCGCGTTACATTTCGCGGAAAATCTATTTATTATTACGATGGAAACTTTACATGTTAAGTTGAGGCAATTTACAAGAAGTGCAAGTATGACTGGGAACTTGTTGAAAACTACAGTTTAAATAAGTTTGGTTCGTGCGCCGTTCGCTTTCCGCGTTGCCAAATCGAAGTGGCTTGACTGTGGAGCGTGATAAATGACATGTACGAACTTTCTTAAAAGAATATTTGTTTCATACACTACAACTACCTCCATATTTTCTTTTCCGTCTGTAATTTTTTACTGAAAATACGAGTACTTTATACTTATCCTATACTCTACGTCAACTTACTCGACTCGCATAAATATAAATACGTAACTAGTTTTATTTTAACAACTAACTTCGTATCTCAAACTAAAAAAATCTTTCAGCTATTCCATAGATACTAGTAAGCCCGCGTCAGATGGTTAAATATTGTCAAAAAAATGTTCCAATTGTATTATAATTATTACCTCCCGCTACTCTTGCCTAGGTATAGGGATCGTGCTAAGAATTACATATCGAGATTTTAGTAAATGTCTACGTTTTAAGGTCCCTAGTATCCAATATTGACATTTTCATGATGATGTCTGTATTTTTACCTCCCGCTGCCCTTGGTAAAGGAGGTATAGGGATCGTGCTAAAAATTACATATCGAGATTTTAATAAATGACCACGTTTTAAGGTCCCTAGAATCCAATTTTAACATTTTCACGATGATGTGTGTATGTGTGTGTGTATGTGTGTGTATATGTGTGTGTATGTGTAGGGATTTTGTCATCACTCTAACTCAGATACTATCATTCAGAAAATTCTGAAACCTTGTATTTCCATCCCATTCTAATATGAAAAGAAGCCATTAGATTTTGGTGTAAATCGGATAACCGGAAATGGCACTTTACCTGAAGCTCATAATGGTTTTTCTTCAAAAAATACCATTAAATGCCATTTTTGCGCATTTTATGTCTTATGAATATTAAAGATTATTGAATTTTCTACAGGAATACATTAATACTTTTTCTATATATTTTACAGATAAATCTTATTAGTCGCGAAGCCTAAGATAAACACAATAATTCATTTGTTACATAGTTCATATTTCAAATGAATGTAACTGACAGTAAATGTCATTGTCAAAAAACTAATCACTTCAAATTAATAATAGTGACATTTTAAAAAGAAAATATTAACTAAAGCAATAGTTTTCTGCAATGGAACAGTTTGCAGCATTAGTAAATACGTAAGTATGTATTTAAATTAATAAAAATTCAATAGCGGGAGGTTTTGTGTTGGCCACATCAGATTTTTGTGAATGTGTATGGATTTTGTCTACGCTCTAACTCAAATACTATCGTTCAGATTCTGAAACCTTGTATTTCAATCCTATTCTACTATGAAAAGAAACTATTAGATTTTGGTGTAAATCGGATTACAAAAATTAAAGCTTATTGAATTTTCTACAGGCATATATTACAGAGAATATATTTTAAAATGCAACATTGTCAAATAATGACAGCAATGTAATATTTGTCTATTTTAAAATGCAACATTATAAATAGTATTGCAACACAGGATATACCTCCAAAATACATTACAAATGGTGTCAATTCTTATTACGACCGACTAGAATGTGAATGGGGGTATTTTTTAACATTTATTACTTGAAAGTTATGTAAGATAAAGTTTGTGCAACATTCAAGTTTTGATTTTTTGTTAATCGTATTTAGGCTAATTTATTGGAAATTAGTTTCGACAATACAAAACTACAAATTTTGTATGTTGCATTTTAAAATGGACAAATATTACATTGCTGTCATTTTTCTGACAATAGTGAGTAACCATGGAAGTGACTGACCATATGTTGCATGTTAAAATAAATTCCCTGTATAGTTATTAATAACGTCATTAGGCTATGAAGCAAATAACGGATGCGGCTGAGGTTTGTAAACCGAGGCAACAGCCGAGGTGTATAAGCAGCCGAGTTCGTTATTTGCATATCGGCCGCATGGCGTTTAAAATTTTTCATAATAACATAAAATTTAAACATTTAGGAATAACAAAATAACAAAATTCTTCTCTTTCTGTCATACTGAACAACATTTGTTGTTGATTTAAAAATTCTCCGTGACAACGGTCCTTCGAGACGCTGTTATTTTTCTAGGAACACTTGATAATTGTAGGCGACTGCCGGCGTCCGTTATTTTTATCTTTTCACTTTTGTTTTCAGTCTTGTTATATCACAGTAACAGTATGGTATTACAAAAATACCTTTTCCATATATTTTACTGATAAATTTTAAAAATAATCAAAAAATAAGAAGGCAGCTAGGTAAATATAAATATGTAGCCCATCTCTTTTGTTTTTCTATGAAGACAGATGAGAAGTGTGAAGATATATTAATTTTATATTTAAATATAGTAAAAGAGTCTTCATTTTTAAACCTGTTTACTTAGAATTCAAAAGAGAAAACAAATAAAAAGTTGTGAACAGTAATTTTTTCCGGTTTTTGATTATGTGTTGAAAAGACTTGATGATTTATTTTATTTACATACACTTTAATAAATATCTTAAAGTATTCTAGCTAGAGTAAGTTTGTTATTCCAAGGTTATTTTGAGATATGAAGATGTGAATGAAAAATGTGACGGGATGACAGACATGGCATACTTTCTTTATCTGTCGTTCGGAAGATTTTTCTCCTGTTTCAAACTGTTTTTACTATAAACATTTGGTAACTTTTTTAAAGCAATATAAAAAAATAGTTTTCCGACGACCACTACGTACATGTACGAAAAGTACATAAATTCCCACGCTAAACTATTACTGAAAGTTGGTCATTGCACATCACTACCAAAGCTGTGTGAAATGAAAGCTCGTTATCCAATCAGATGCGTCCGCAACTGTGTGATATGAGTTTATCACACGCTGCTATAACTGAGCGAACTCACCTAAAAATTTGTATTTAAAAATTTGACAGTTACAAATAATTTGCTGAATTTACCCGGACTAAGAAAGTTGGACCCTGATTTATCAGATTTTAACATAATTTTTGGTGAATTCTGATGTTAATATACCTAATCTGTTTTAACTTTTTTATGTAAATTTTATATTGTGTTTTTTGCCGTCGTCGGAAAAATATCGTGTACAACACGTGCTGAAAGGGTATTTCACATTCACGTGATTAAACCACTCGCCTTCGGCTCGTGGCTCAAACTTCACATTCGTGTGAAATATCCAACTTTCAGCACTAGTTATACAATATACTATTAAAGTAAAATTGTAGAGAATATCGTTGTCTTATATTCGTAAATAAATATATCATCACAGCATATTACCCATTACTGGGTGTGCCTGTATCTACAACACATGTAGACATCGGTAATGATGACGATATATTTTACCGTGTGGGCGCTTACCAGAAGTGCTAGCACGCACTTTAGAATTCTATCATAGAAAGCAGGCGAATACGATTTTACTTTTACAAATCTTGGTAGCATGCACTTTAGAATTCTATATTCATTTTTTGATTCTGAAATTATTGCTTTTTATACTATTAAAATAAAAATTATAATGACAGTTGTATATAATAAATGTATAAGTTATATGCAAATTGGCTTTGAATAGAATTGTGGCAAAATAATGACGTTACTTTGACACTTTCGCCTCGAGTCGTACGCTTGCAGCCGAATATTTTGAGACACGCATGCTACCAAATTTTAGTTTTATGGCGAAAAGCGAAAACAAATGCCTCATTTGATAGAATTCTAAAGTGCATGCTACCACTACAGGCGTCACTTCACGAGTACTCATAGCTGGCGTGGAGAGGGCACCACAGGGATCACTTTTGTGCGATTAAAAGTCTGCACTGGCCGGAATCGAACCCGGGTCACCTGATTGACAACCAGACACTATACACACACGGCCACGCGACTCCTATATTCGTTCTTATATAAATTATACAAGTTGTGAAACAAATTGCCCTACTTCCGATAAAAATCCTAATTCCTTCAATTGTTCCTGAGAAAAAATAATTGAATTAGGCAGCAGCTTTAAATGGATTACAAATTAGTACCCCTTGCAGCATTTTTTAATTTGTATTCAGCCTGTTTTTCCATTCATCATTAATATTCTTTTTTCCTTTCCTCATCTCTATTTAACAGCAATTCTCAGGGAGAATGGATTCTTGAATTAACCCCGTTTCTTTCTGCCATCGCCTGCTTGATATTATTAATCGGCACGTTGTGAATCGTCAGAAGAATTTTAATGTCTGCCATTTGAACTCCAGTCCTATGGAATTCCGGTGATGGGCTTTATTTCTACAAGACTCCCCGAGGACTGTTGTATTTCTAATGAGAAATATACAAGGGAGAAGAAAAAGGGGACTGTGTTTCAATAGTTACATTTTAATGTGATTTCTATTCAAATTTTGTAGATTGTTTAAAAGATGAAACAATCTTTACTAATGCAATACTTTCAAAACGGAAATGTAGACTTTTGATAAAACTTGCACACAGAGCATTTTAATGAACATCGTGAATAATATTTCATTTACTGTCGAATCTGATGGTAAAAGAAATTTCTTAATAACTTACTTGAATGCTGAAAATTATTTTTCCTACTCCACTCTTTGCAATGTGGAAAGTGTCACTTTTCAAACAATAGTATCTACGTGAATAGTTATTTACATTCGAGTACGTTTAAGATGTATTTTACAGCGCGACAGCTTTGTTTAAGGCACGAGCCCTGTAAAATACTTCAGGCACGAGAATTGTAACAAATTTTTTGGCCGACGAAAATGAAAATCCCTTTTTTTAATGAGATAGGTTGTACTTCTGAAAAGGGTTAGTTTAAAATACTGGGTTTAAGTCAATTTCCAAATTTGATTTTACTTACCTTCATTAGAGTACTTCTTCTAGCGAAAATTTATTTGTAATAATAGACATTGTTTATGACTGATAATATATTTATTTGCTCATGTTTTCTTCTTCATAAATAATAGGTAGGTGTCGATATTTGACTTTCCAGCAATGTTCGCCTCGGGTATTTGACAGGTATATCGATCGGTGACTATGTCGGTAACGGCGGATTTTTACAATAATGACAGATGTCGCTGCCGTGATTTTGGTTTATATAAATTAATTTTAAATATAGGAAATGTTAAAGTAAAAAAATAACTTATGTAGGTAGTACTTTTTTACATGAACTTTATTATAGTAAAGATGATTTCTTTTCTAAATGCCCATAAACGTCCAGTGTATTTTGATTATTTTACCGCATAGTTAGACAAGTTACAACACAGTAAGCGTAAAATGTAGGTTGCACTTGCTGTGTATATAATTGTAAAATTCCCATTACACTTCAGGAGGGCAAAAAAGTACTTTTCAATCACTAGTGCGTGAAAAGTACTTTTCGATCACTATACCGTGTTTTCAAACTATAGACAGCACTAGACGAAGTCACATTTACACCGCTAGAAGTTACCAAAAAAGTCACTAGATTAATTTGGCGGGGGAATTGAAATGTTAAAATTTATACTTTCCAGGTTATATTTTTATTAACCAAAACTATTATAGATAATCTACTTAATTTATTCATATAAAATCATAAATACATAACTTTTAATTATAAATTAATTAATTGCATTATTTTTTTGTAATACACAGCGTTAATGAAATACTAGTAGTTCTGAAAAGAACTGTTCTTATTCGTGAAATATCACAAAAAGAGAAATGAAACAAAAAACACGTGCAAATTCAACAAGTGATTTGATAACTACTGAGAGGTTGACGTTTCAATTACGTTTAAAGGTTAACTTGAAATTTCGTCTGGTTAAATGCGGCTTCACGAAATAGCGCAGCAGCCAATCACAAGCTTTGATTTTCTTACTAGAATTTCTAGTTACTGTCTATAGTTTAAAAACAGAGTATAGTGCGTGAAAACCGAGCGACAAATCTCGCAAAAATTCTATTTGAGAATTAGGTACACTGATGGATAGAAAAAGAAGGACAGTATTTTTTTTTTCTAGTGTAAACTGATCCTTGCCAACCCTAGAATTTTTGTAATTTGAATGTAATTTGAATGCAAGTAAATAATTGAGCAACATTAAACAGAATTATTCACTTTAGGAAACGATTTAAAAAAATATTTAAAAACTACAACTTCTCTAATACTTGGTCATTCATAGAATATTCAACGGTAACATTTTCCCATATGCATTATTAACTATTTCTAGTAGTTCTTAGTATCTCAATTCATCTTCCATCTTCTTCTTCTTCTTCAGTTGATATTCTGTGTCGCCCAGATCCTGGATTCCTTTCTATTGTGCCTTCCTGTCTCCACTTATTTAAAATTACAGAATATTTATTATTATTATAGCGCTGTGCAATTTGTCTCACCGCATTCCTTCTTCTGCTCTAATATTTACTAAACACTCCATAATATCGCTAATTAAAGGCATTTCTTTTTTACTTCGATTCAACATTTCAATTTTTGACAAATCAAAGTGACAAATGTCATAATTGTGAAGCCAAATTCAAGCAACTAAATCTTATAGAAAAAAGTTTACTTTATTTTTCGACTTGTCTTGTTGTTTTATGTCCACCACTGTACATTGGGCTTTTTAAAGGGCATTTCCGGGTACATAATTGACAGAATTTTGATAATACCTATAAACGAAAATGAGCCCTTAAATCTCGTGAAGTGAGGCAAACGCCTCTATGATTCGTGCTACCGTCCGGCCCTGTTCCATCGTTAATATTCGATAACCGATCAAATTCACTTTATCTTTGTCGTAAAAAATTGTTTGTGAAGGTTAGTCTCCTGACTACATTATTCTGTTTTAAACAATTGCTATCTATCTATATATAAAATAAACACCGAGATAATGTTTTACGAGCCAATAAAATTCTTGACATTAATCTTATAAACATCCGGCGAGTTTAAATAATTCGAACGTGAATATAATTTTGATGCTCTTTGAATTGCAAGGATTTTACAGCACGGTTATTTTTGCTCGATTGCGTACAAATAGTTTACGTATTTTACTACTCATAAACACTAAAAAAGAAGTTAAGAGGCAGTCATTGTTCAGTTCTTACTTTGATCATTTCAAGACGGCTATGAAACTTTGTAAATAAAACCGTTCTTTCAA